>JADMNL010000026.1:356992500-358192500 GCA_016271365.2 Neoceratodus forsteri
GAACTTGCACCTTAATAACTTGGCGTACCGCTTCAATAGATTGGTCTGAAATCTAGTATGCATGGTTGGGGTATAGTAGGTCTTGGGATCTGCCAACTTTCGTACTGGTTGGGTATACAGCTGCAGAGTTATTAAGTGACATCCGAATGCGCAATTACTTTTTTTGCGAATTCTTCACTCTCGCCTACAGGTCGCACGGTTTGTGCGAATGGTCTGTAAACTTCAGGGAACATGCGGCCGGGGTCCCCGATGTGCCCTTTGAAGATTCTGTGGAAAAATATTGAACGGTTCAAAAGTTATTCAAAAAACAAGTTCCCACTATAAGTCAATGGGAAACGTTAGCAAAAAGTTTGAAAGTGTCGCAAATGCACTTTTTAGTGTCGCAAATGGCCCTAGTAGTATCGCAAATCTGCCATTTTGTTTTCAGTTACTGATCAGAAAAATGCTTGGCATTTAAAATTGGGACCCTCTAGGGACACAATTCTTTCTGTGTTCACCTAGTTGGACCCTGAGGATGCTAGCCATGTCTTTTATGTGGGGGTTAAACACCACAGAAATATGTTTTTCAAATTTCTGGAAAGTAGTGTCACAAAGTTAGTAAATGCACTCATGTATATTTTGGCAATTTCTTGTGAAAGCTTTGCAAATTACACACTACTTTTCCAGACTATGGCCAAAATGACAGGGAATTCCTTTGCCACACTGCTGCAAAAAGAATGGTTTGGTCTTTTGGCTGAAATTCTGGAGGAATGCAGCCAACATCTCATAGATGTGCCTTTTGGTGGCTTAGTGGAAAAAATATTGCATGGATGCCAAGCTACGTTACTCAGAAGTTCAAATTTGTTCCCATAGACTAACATGGTGGCTTTCACCGCCCCTTTTGTGGCTCATATCTCGAAAACAGTGTGAGATACAGAATTTTCCTCATGACAGTGCATAGCCCTGAAATGTAGCTAGGAAAATCATGAATCATGTGAATTTTTTTTTCTAAATTGTACGGTTACTGAGATACAGTATAAGCAATTTAGTATTCCAACACCTCCAAGGACCATTATTATGCATACATTCTTTGTACACACTGTGTTTCTCTATGCAACTGTTAGGGAAAAACAGGGTATGCGCTTCTGTTAATGTTACAGTTACTGTTTCCACTTATCTTTACATACCCGTTTGCGTTACCGTTCCTGTGTATGCCACAGTGTGTGTAACCCCCTTGTTACCCGGGGTTACTAGAATCCCAGTAAGACCTAGTGATAGGCAGGGAAGGCAGCTTGTGAAAGTCCAGTTAAATGGATTTCACACTGTCTCACTCTGTCTTCAGTCTCAGCTAAGACTGAGGGATGACATCACCATAGAACTGTCACAGCTGCATGAGCCACATTGGAATCTGCAGATGGGAGTTAGGTTAGAATGTTGGGAGTTTTTGAAGGGAGAGTTGTGTGAGCAGTGAAGAAGAGAGGAGCACGGCAGTCTGTGCACAGGCTCTTGGAGCCTAAGCTATAATACAGAGCTACTTTTAGAGAAAGGTGTGTGTTTCCACCTAAAGAGGAACACAGTAAGCTGTTCTTGAAGTGGTGAAGACTGCTGATACTGGTCTGTGTACCCCAACCCTGAGGGGATGGGGGTGGGAGGTTTGCCTGTTATTCCAGAGGCAACCCCCTGGTTCTGGCTAGGGAAGAAGCTGTCTTATTTTTTCCAATAGTGTTGGGTACCAGAAGCTGTCAAGATTTGCCTGTGGGGCACCTGCAACCAAAGGGTGAGTTCTGCTTTTGTAAAAGGGCCTATGTTTCACCTGAACTGTGTTAAAGTGGGGATTGGACTGCTAAATTAGTGGGAAGCCTAGAGGAATAGGCTTAGTAAAAGTAGAAGTACGTTCAAGTCCAGCACAAGGGAAAAGTCAAGACATGTAGAGGAGATGTGCTATACAGTTACCCTTTAATCTACATTGCCAAGCTTTCAAAAGAGTTGTTTAATGTCCAGAGAAATGGCCAGGTATGGATTGTGGGAGTTGGAGGTGGGAGACCCCCCCCACCTTTAGTAACCAGGTCCACCTTTACGGATTTACTCTGTGGATTTCTACTTTGCCTCATGCACTTGGCCAATGATGAAGGAAGTACCCAGACGTGGGATTGGAAGGAAATTTCCCTTAAGGAGTCGAAGGCTCTAAGGTGGTTTGGGGAGCCACCAACAGAAAATTTGGTTCACTGCCATATGAACTGGGATCGAGTGGCCAGCAGGGGAGCCAGGCCAGGGAAAATCCCAAATAGTGTACAAGTCATGCTGTGTACCCAAAGCTGCGTGCAAGTCCGGGTTGTGTGCCTGGTGGGTTCAGAGCCTGAGGGCTGAAATGTTGAAGAAGTGTTCTGTATCTCTTATCTGCATTACCAGGAATGTAGCCCCATGGGGGTCCATCTATGCTTTGTTTGTTCAGTTTGGATGTGAATAAAAGCCACACTTTAGAATCCCATTCCTGGTATTGGACATTACAGTTATTGCTTCCTGTGTTCGGATTTACTTGGGTGCCCCTGTGCAGAGTAGCCAAACCTAGGCCCCTTGCCGAGTAACCTAGTCCTCCCCGAACCCAGTCCCCTTAATCGGCCTAGAAAGGTGATTTCACAGTCACTGCATGGAATCACCTTTCGGGACTGATTAATGAAATGACAGTGCATGAGGTGTTCTCTTAAAAAGTCTATGTTGCAAATTTGGTGGAAAAAAAATCCCAAAAATGACTGTTTTACAAGCGTGCATTGCGCAGTTGCTATGCAGTCTCACAACTTTGTGAATTCACAATATTTTCACATCAGATTTTCAACATTGTCATTTTTGTACACCTCCTTATGAACAATAGAGCTACCATTTTTACATCCTGCCGAAATGTGTTTCCTTTGAGGCGCACAATAAACTCAGTCGCTGTAGGAAATCAGTGTTCAGGCCAGATTATGAAAATGACAGTGACACTGTTCCACAAGCAGGGTCGCTAAATGCCTATGTTGAAAATTTGGTGACGATACTCCATAAGGCATGACTGTGCACTACGGCGTGTATTGGCAGACTGCATGCACCTCGTAGCGTCGTGCATTATAATATTTTCACTCTGGATTTTCACCATTGGCATTTTCCACACCTCTTGATGAACAGTACAGCTGTCATTTCACATATCCTGCCCAAAATGTGTTTTGCATGTCTGGCACAGAATAGCACGGTTGCTGTGCGAAATCACTTTTTGGGACAGTTTGAGGAAATAACAGTGACACTGTACATGAGCAGAGGTGCTAAAATGCCTATGTTGAAAATTTGGTGCCGAACGTCCATAAAATTACTGTGTTACAAGCGTGCATTGTGCATTTCCCACACACCCTTGTAACTTTGCAAATTTGCAATATTTACATGCCACATTTTCAATACTGGCATATTTTTTATACCTCCTTATGAACTGTACAGCTGTCATTTTTCACATCCTGCCCAAAATGTTTTTCCGCACAGCACCACCAAAGCGAATGCCAGCGCGACAACATTCTGCATTGACAAATGATTGTTATAGCTCTGTTTAAGTCTCTGGTGTCAAGACATATTCTGAACTGGCCGTTTTCCTTCTCAACTATGACTAAAGAACTCAACCCAGTCTGTAGGTTCATCAGTTCTCTTGATTACACCTGTGGCTTCCATGCGATCCAGCTCTTCTTTCAGTTTGTCCCTCAGTGCGATTGGCACTTTCCTGTGGGGTGTATTATGGGTGGCACTTGGTCATCTATGTTTATTTTGTGCTCCCCAGGCAAACATCCTAGACCTTTGAACACATCACTGTACTCTGTAAATAATGATTCACATTTAGCTTCAGCTTGTGATGTCATGACAAACACTCTGCTCACTAAATTGAGTTTCTCACAGGCACTTATGCCTGGAATTGGTTGCACATCCTTCTCTACAATTAACAGAGACACCTTGAACTGCTGGTCTTTGTGCTTCAGAGCTACCATGCAGCTCCCTTTTACTGGAATATTCTCTCCTGTATAACCAGTTTCTTTTGTCTTGGTTGGGTGAATTTTAGATTTTACATGCAGAGTTTCATAGTCTTGCAATGAAATCAGGTTCACTGTGTTCTTGTGTCAAGCTTGAATGGTATGATAGTCTCATTCACATTTAAAGGTACAATCCATTCCTTTTTTTCAGAAATACACAGCTCAACTGAATCTACAAAGAACTCTTCTGGCTCATCTTCTTCGACAGTGTGAACTTTATTTTGTTTACTTTTCATTTTGCAGCATTTAGCAAAATGATTATTTTTGCCACACTTACTGCAGGACTTCCCATAGGCGGGACAAGCTTTGGGTTTTTGATTATTTCCAAATCTGCCACATGTTTTTTGATTAGGTTGCTGCTCCTTCTGCTGCTTTGTTTTTGAAAAATATTTCTTGTTTATCTCAAGCTTCCTTAGTGCATACACAGGTGCCCTCAATGTCTTTGTTCAGCTCTTTAGCCTGTGATTTGGTAGTTTCAGCAGCTCTACACATGTTTACAGCTCTGTCCAAAGTTAAATCTTGCTCTCTAAGCAGTCATTCTCTGAGCCCATTGTCTGTGATTCTGCATATAATTCTATCCTTAATCAATGATTCTTTCAGATCTCCAAACTTGCACGTTTTGCAGAGTGGATGTAACTCTGTTAAATACTGATCAAAGCTGTCACCCTTTTTCTTGTCGCATGTGAAAAACTTATATCTCTCGTAGGTTACGTTTCATTTTGGTACAGAGTACTCTTCAAATTTTTTCACAAATACATCAATCCACGTTTTTGCCATCATTGAACTGGAAACTGTTGTAAATGTTTAATACATCTTCCCCTACTACATGTAGAAAGATCAAGGCCTTTGTTTTGCCATCTTCACTTTCAGAGCCACTTGTGGTTAAATAAATATTAAACCTTTGTTTAAATCTCTTCCAGCTTTCAGCTACATTTCCAGACAATTGCATACCCGGTGGAGGATTTAGTTTATCCATTTTTTTTCTCTCTCTCGTTTTTTTCACCAGATCATCTTCTTCTAGAGTTCTTTTTTATGTTCTTTTCCATCTTTTCAGGTTTTGATATCCGTTTCTGACACCATGTTTTGCTTGTTAGTAATCACAAAACCGGCATGAGTTTTTACTCATCTTTATTGTGCAGCCATCTTAAACATACTGCCCCAGGCAAGCAAACTTTCCACAACCCTCTGCACTCTAGGGGCTCTCTACAAATAATCAACTTCTTAAATTTACATTAGGGACCATCTAATAAGTATGTTAAATTCCTATAACATCACAGGCACTACCTGCCAGGGTGGGGGTCCTAGATAACCAGGGAATGATTTACTGTACATATCAACATATGGGCAAATCAAGTAGGGGGACCTCTAAGCCACCAGAGAATGATTTATAGTACCATAACAATATACAGGCATATTGTGTGTATATTGGGAGGAGTGCTGGACCACCAGGGAATGATTTACTGTACATAACAATATACATTTATATCATGTCTTGTACAATAAACTCTATGTGGGTGCCTTGTTTCTGGATTTAAGCAAGGCATTTGATACGGTGGACCATACTCTTCTCCTGGATATCCCCAGTAACTTCGGCCTTGATTCTATCTTTCTTAAATGGTTTCACAGCTATCTCATTGGTCGCTTTCAGCTGGTCAAAGAAGAAGAGGGCATGTCCCCCATGAAAATCCTCCTAAGAGGGTTACCTCTCATGGCTCATCCTGGGCTCCCTTCTTTTTGCAATCTATATCAATAACTTACGTGCCAGCATCCAATGTGCAGGCAGTCATCTCTTCACTGACAACACTGTCTTATACATCTCTGGTCCCACCAGAGATAAACATGCTGCAACCTCCAACTTGAGTTCAACCACCTCCAAGAAAACCTACTTCTTAATGCCCAAAAAAATGAAGGCCATGTTCTTTCTCACTTGTTTCTGAAAAACCCTGGAATACATTAGGGGGAGTGCTAACTTCAATCACCACCCTCCTCAATGAACCTCTCGAATACACTCACAAATTCAGATACCTAGGGATGTGGATCGACAACAAATTGACCTTTGCAGACCATACTGATAACCTATCCATAAAACGTAAATGGAGACTTGCCATATTCTTCTGTGTCAAGCACCTGTTAACCTTGGAAGCGAGAACTAGAATTTTACAAGCTACCTTCCTCCCCCTACTTGATTATGAAGATTTTCTTTACGGACAAGTGAATAACACAGCACTAAAAAAGTTGGATATCCTATACCATCATGCTTTAAGATTTATTACTGGAGCTCCCTATGCCACTCACCACTGTTCCTTATATGCCCTAGTTGACTGAACTCCCTCAGCCTAAGACTCTATAGAAATGCAACAACTTGGACTTACTGTGCTATCATCAAGAAGCTGCCCCATACATCTCGGACTGCCTTCCTATTTGCTTCTCTGGTGCATATGCACTAAGAAGCTCCACTTATCTCTCCTTTGTTATTCCTAAAGTGAAAATGAAAACACAGTTTGGCAAATCTTCCCTAAGCTACTCACTACCAACTCTGTGGAACAACCTACAAAAAATTCTACAAATATCCTTTCCACTTTCAGTGACCACCTTCAAAACCTTAGTCACCAGAATTGCCAGGCAAATTTGTAACTGTGATTTTTAATACTGATTGAGTACCTCCCCTCTCCTGCTTCTCCCCTGATCCCTTCCTCCCCTCTCTGAGTTACCCCTTCCTCCCCCCTCTGAGTTAGCCCTTCAAAACCTCCCTTGGGTGTGTTCCTCCCATCCAACCTTGCATTTGAGTGTGTTCCTCCCATCCAACATCACCACTTGAGTGTGTTCCTCCCATCCAACCTTGCACTGGACGAATGCTATAATTATTTTTTGTTTTCCTGCCCCTGATGGTCAGCATTGCAACCATGGCAGACACCTGCCCCCTCTCACATGTCTGTCCTGCCTCACCTTGTGTCTGCTAGACTACAATCAAACTTGTACTCTAAGTTCATCGTGTTGCTTTAATTTCTGCATAAACTAGCCTGTCTTTCTATTTAGCAAATGTTAATCTGTGCTGCAGGTGTATATTCCTATGTATTATGATGTATATCCAACTTGTTTTATTGTCCTACCTTGTGAACTTGTAAACCAGTACAGGCCCAGCTTGTAAATGACTCTATTCTCAATGATGTGTCACCTGGCTAAATAAAGATTGATTGATTGATTGATTGATTGATTGATTGTGGGGGACCGCTAGACCACCAGGGATGTGATTTAATTTCATTTGAATGGAGGGGCTGGGGGGACTGCAGCACATTGATGCAAATGTATATACCCTAACAGAAGACACACTGCTAAGCACCCTTAGATCAGCCCTGGCTGGTCTAACAGTACTTAGATATGTGCTCTCTCCAAGGGTTTTATGAACCCCAATTTAGGGGATATGGCAGCCTGTGGCAGCCGCAGACCCCCTAGCACCATGCCACAGCCCAATTTATGGAGCAAGACGGGCACAGGCCTTTTGAACAGGCAGCCTGCATTTGATGCTGGCTGCCTTTATGAACTGCTCTCTGCACATTTTTATGTCATTACGAGAGCTTTATGAATTAGGCCCAGAGTTTTTGAGTGCCTAAATGAACAGACTAGAAGGGCATGGAATAAACTGTAACAAAAGAACTTCTAAGGAGACATAAGGAGAGAATGGAAGGGAATGGAATACATTTAACAACAAAAAGTAGGTGATACTGGACCAATATGTACGTCACAGGACACAAGCATTCAGTACTATATTTATCTGTTCCTTCAAGAATGCATTAATATAGAAAGAGTTGTCTTTCTGTCTGTCTGTCTGTCTGTCATCACCCTATTTACCTACTCTCCCTGCATGGCACTTCACAACTAATGATGGCAGCTCTATGCCAGCACTGGGTGTTGCCTTATTAGCATCTCCCATTTCTGTTTGTTTTTTATTCTTTGTCAGCTGGGTAAGGCCCACTAGGCACAAGTGCCTGTTTTCTGGGGTGACCCACGAGCAGGGGGGAGGTTAAGTAACTTGCTCAGAATCAAACAGTATGCAAGTGGAGGTTGTGGGAATCAAACCTGTGTCTGTTTGTTTACTTTTTATTTTTTGTTTGAAAGAGTTTAACCAGGAAGGCTATACTGAGCTGCAATAGCTCATTTCCAGATGTGTTCTGGGGGGAGGGGGATACAAAGAAGGGTGCAATAAACCTAACAGTACAGAGTGAATACAGAAAATACAATATAGAGTGAATATAGAAGATACAGTATAAAATGAATACAGAAAATACAGTGCAGAGTGAATACAGAAAATACAGTACACACCATCAGCTGGGAAACAGGTAGGAATATACAGAAGCATTTAACTTAAACTTAGTGTAACCCCTTGTTACCCAGGGTTACTAAAATCCCAGTAAGACCTAGTGGTAGGCAGGGAAGGCAGCTTGTGAAACTCCAGTTAAATGGATTTCACACTGTCTCACTCTGTTCTCAGTCTCAGCTGAGACTAAGGGATGACATCACCATAGAACTATCGCAGCTGCATGAGCCACAATGGAATCTGCAGCAGGGAGCTGGAGTAGAATGTTGGGAGGTTTAAACAGTAGTCTGTAGGTCAGTTGGAGTTTGGAGCTTGCTGTGAGAGGAGCACAGCAGCTCTGGTTAGGCTCTTGGAGCCTCAGCCCTGACATAGGGCTACATTCAGGGAAAAGATGTGTGTTTCCACCTAAAGAGAGACACATAAGCTAGTTTTAAAGTGGTGGAGACCACTGATTTGGGTTTCAGTGCCCCATCCCTCAGGGGATGGGGCAGAAAAGTTTAGCCCTGCATATTCCAGGGGCAACCCCTGGCTACTGCTAGTGGAGAAGCTGCCTTATTTGATCCAAGAGTTTTGGGAAACAAGAAGATTTCTGGATTCACCTGTGGGGCACCTGCAACTGGGGGGGTGAGTTTCTGCTCTTTCAAAGGGCCCATGTTTCACCCCTGGGACTTGCAGGACAGTGGGGATTGGACTATCAGTGGGTGGGAGGCCTAGAGTAATAGGCTTTAGCCAAAAGTAAAAGTATGTTCAAGTCCAGCCACAGGGAAGTCAAGACATGTAGAGGAGATGTATACATCTACCCAGTAATCTACATTGCCAAGCTTTCAGAAAAGAGTTGTTTAGTTTCAGAGAAATGGCCGGTAAGGACTGTGGGAGTTGAGGTGGTAGACCCCCATCTTTAGTAACCAGGTCCACCTCTATGGATTTGCTCTGTGGATTCCTACTTTGCCTCATACACTTGGCTCAGTGATAAGGGAAGTACCCAGATGTGGGATTGAAGAAAATTCCTCTAGGAGAAGGCTCAAGGTGGTTTGGGGAGCCACCAATGGATAACTGGTTCATTCCCATAATGGACCATGGATCAAGTGGCATGGCAGGGAAGCCAGTGGGGAAAACCCAAGTAGTGTACAAGTCGGGCTGTGTACCCAAAGCTGCATGCAAGTCTGGGCTGTGTGTCTGGTGGGTTCAGAGCCTGAGGGCTGAATAGTGAAGAAGTGTTCTGTTGTCTCTAATCTGCATTGCCAGGACTGTAGCCCAGTGGGAGTCCGTGTATGCTTTGTTTGTTCAGTTTGGATGTGAATAAAAGCCACACTGTAGAATCCCATTCCTGGTTTTGGACATTACAGTTATTGCTCCTGTGTTCTGATTTACTCTGGTGCCCCTGTGCAGAGTAGCCAAACCTAGGCCCCCTGTGCAGAGTAACCTAATCCTCCCTGAACCAGTCCCCACCAGGTGCTGCTGTCAGCTTCAACAGCATGCCACCTGTCATTTTTGTAAAAAGACAGGGGTCCGGGGGTTACATTAGGACATATGCAATCCTTTTACAGGGTGTCACATCACATACACAAACACAGAGCAGGTGAGAATCGTATGAAAGTTGATCAGTACTGAGGTATACCTGGGTATACTGAGGCAGAATCACATTACAGTCAATGAAAATTGTAACTTGAGTGCCTCAGTGGTACCTCAAAGTACCTCAAGGTAATCAGCTTTTAAATAACTACCACTTGTACATTTCTAAACAGTTAAAAACAAGCCTATGCTTTTATCTATAAACACTTGCTTTACAGTGAAACCAAATCACAATACACTGAAGTGCTAAATTATACATTCCCATGATGGAAACTTAGCAAGTAAAGTGCTATAGTCACTCAAATTAGTTGTAATTTTTAGTCACAGGGATATGAGTATAGGATATTATGGGTCAGCTAGAGGAACGAGGAGTGGGAGTGAAAAAGGTCAGCCAAAGGCCTTCTCCCTTTTGGGATGCTAAGAACCCCACAAGGGGACAGGGAATTGTCATCAGGGAAAGTTTGATCAAATTGGCTGGGCTTTATAAAAGGGGGAGAGTAGAACCTGAGGCAGAGGAGGAGGGGATTAGGTGCAGTTGCAAAAGGGAGCTATGTGTTGTCGATGGAGAAGGGATAGGAAGTGGGGTCTGGAGTGGAGTGGAATTCTAATGGAAGAGAGTTCCAGAGCCTTGGAAATAGATAGGAGATGGCAGCTTGCCCTGACATGGTATACCGGAAGGGAGGGTGAGAGTCCTGTGGGCAGAGTTATGGAGGGTGTAAAAGTGTGTGGGTGGGACAGAAATGAGGGATTGTAAGTAGGTTGGCACAGAGTCAAGTCAATACTTCCCAATTAAAGTAGCGCTATATGCAAGGCATCTGGCACAGAGGGAAGGGAAGGAGAGTGAAGTATAATCACAGTGGTGAGTACAAGGTGGACAGCTGAGCGAAGCGACAGAAAGAGTTGAAAAGAGTGCCCAGTCTGGACAGGGTGGACTTAGGGGCATAGTTGTAGACTGTATCTTCAAAGTCAAAGATAGGGAGAATCATCTTTTGGACAGTCTCTCTCCTGGCTTGCGGTAGAAGGCAGCTGTGGTATCTGTAGAGAGCCCCGAGTATGGGGAATAGCTTTTTGCGGATGGTATCCACGTGCACCACAAAGCCGAGGTTCTTGTTGAGCCATAGCCCGAGGTACATTAAAACAGATACATCTTCCAGTATGTAACCATCAAGGGTATGGAAGGAGGGAGTGGCATCAAGCCTGGTGAGCTTTTACCTGGTGCCAAAGGCCATGGAGAATTTTTTTTTGCATTTAGTGACAGATTATTAGAGCAAATTCAGCACTGGACATTGTTGAAGTCCAACTGAAGGCAGGTTGCCACCTCTGAAGGGTAAGTACTGGAGGCAAATAACAAGGTATCATCTTTGTACATGTGGATACT
The DNA here is from genome assembly GCA_016271365.2 of Neoceratodus forsteri. Classification (NCBI taxonomy): domain Eukaryota; kingdom Metazoa; phylum Chordata; order Ceratodontiformes; family Ceratodontidae; genus Neoceratodus; species Neoceratodus forsteri. The sequence continues at coordinate 357,003,785 of JADMNL010000026.1, forward strand.
AGCAGATGAGCAGGCATCAGGCAGGTCATTCAGGAATATGGAAAATAGTATGGATTTTTGGCACACAGTATACCATATAGTGATCACTTAGCACATCTGGCAGTATACCTGAGATGATGACTTGGTGTGGATGAGGTGTCATTATCCAGTCTATTAGGGTATGTTCACCTGATTTGTGATTTAAGCTTGTAGGATCATTAATGAGTTGTTTTAGATTTAAGGATGAGATTTGATTGCAGATTTTGATCTGGGAACTGGACAACCAATTAATGTTGAAGTCTCCTAAGATGTAGAGTTCACCAGCGGCAGTGCGGGTGGTGAGAGAAGAGAGGAGATCAGTGATAGAAGATGGGGAGGAGGCAGGAAGGCTGGGATAGCAGGAGACTCTGCCCAAAAAGATGGGAAGGAATAGTTTTATTAACAAAAGTTTGTAGGCAGAGGAGGAGGAGGAGGAGGTAGTGGAGGCAGAATGAGAATTTGAGAGAGGTGGAAACATACATAGCCACTCCCCCAGCCCTGAACAATCTGTCCTGCCAGACAATGTAGTACCTGGGGATGGAGACTGGTGAAGTCAGGGATTTTTGAGCTGAGTCAAGACTCGGTATGGATGAGGACAGAGGGTTTTAAATTGGTCATAAAAGGGTTGAAGAAGGTACATTTTGGGGAGAAGGCTTCTTATATTTAGATGAACTATATTTGGCAGATTGAAAAGGGGATTGAGGAAAGGTCCAGGGTTGAATTGAAGGTCACCTGTGGTGAGGAGAAGTAATACTATAAGCAATTTGGTGAGGTTGGACAACCATCTCCTAGGCAGGGATGGAAGGCGAGTGGGAACAAGGGTGGGCAGGTTAGTGGTGCTGCTGTGGTGAGGGATGTCAAGTGAATCCCTTGTGAGTGGAGGATGAATACGCCTGGGTGCCAGGGATAGTAGAGAAGGGAGGTGGCAGGAGGATGGAAGAGTGGGGAGGAGGGCAGACGATAGAAGCTGGAGGGCTTGCTGGAAGGGAGCGGGATGCTGGAGTGAGTAGAGAGGGAAGGTAGGCCAGGATAAAGAGGAGCATGGTGCGGGGATTGTTATAGTAGTAACTGCCTTACACAATGCTTCCCAATAATATTGAGGGGAAACTCAAAATGTCTAAATCAGCTTGCAGATAAACACTCCCAAGAAAAGTATTAGGTGGTTTAAAATGTTAATCAACAGGCTGGGCACAGCTGCAGGGGGGGTTACAAGGGCTGCTGTATGGGGGGCACCCCAGGAAATTTATTGGAAACTAAAAACCTAGGCTAACTTACCACTGGGATGGCCTAGTAATTAGGGTTGCTGACTTTAGTGCAGAGGGTCGGTGGTTCGAATCCAGGCATGTCAGAGAGACAGGGGTGCTTGAAAAGTAAGATAGAGAAGGGGTGGAATAGAAAGTACTGTGGCAGGGCTGGAGTGACTACTAACAATACAGGTACTTTATATTAGGGATGTATGGAAGGAGCGAGTGGTGAAACAGTGTCTCCTAGCGGCCGTTGGATATAAATTACAGCAGGGAAATTGGGGAGTTAGCATCAGGAGCAGACGGTCAAGAGACCTGTCTTACCAATAAAGGTAAGCTCCACCCAAGGTGGATGGGGTGGGCCTGGGCGGTGTAGTAGCTGCGGCAACAGGCTTACACAGTGCAAGGCAATTCAGAGCCTAATAGGAGATTCTGCCTGTTGTTGCAGCTCCTGCAGCTGCATTATTCTGTGGTGTGGTGTGGTGTGGTGGGGTGGGGTGTGATGTGGTGTGGTGTGGTGTGGGGAGGGTGAGAAAAGAGTGAGCAACCTGGGGAGACAAGAGGAATAAACAGCACAGCTTAAAGGATGAAAAGGTCAACCACAACACAAAGGGCAAGTAGAGCAAAAGCAAATGCGGTCAAGGCAGGAGACTGAAAGTGTAGGGTGAGGGGCTGCTGTGCATGCACAGAACAGCAGGGGCCAAAACCTGAGCCAAATGGAAACACAGAGCTACACAGACATCATGGGTCAGTAATGCATGAACTTACAGTACAGCCTCTAAACAGAGCAAATTACAGTGCATTGGTGAGGGCCGAATACTATCAGCACACCTGTACTGTCAATAATTAATTTAAAAAATTTAACACAAGGCAGGAAAATCCAGAGCCTTAGTGCTGGCTTTAAATGAACGAACCCCATGATGTTCACTGGAAACCAATGATCCCTGGTATTACTGGGTCCTACAAGTGCAGACTTCACAGTCCATATGAATAACAGAGAAAGAGTTGTCGCTAGTCAACTGGAGCAAGACATCTGCCATCATGGAGCACTTCTCAAAGTATCAGAAAGAAGCCAAGGAAGCTAACATAGATAAGGAGAAAGCACAGCATTCTCAAGACTTCAGCTGGAGTGGAGTGACCAGAAAAATACTAGAAACCAGTATGATGTCATCTGAGGACATGGAGATCAAAACTGAGCACAGGAGGCACAACTTCTCTGGAAGTACATCCCCTGGATCCAATCCAGGGGAACTGGAATTTAAGAGAAATACAGAACTGCAACACATGCATGGTAAGCCGTCACTGAGGGACTGAATGGCTAAGTACCAGGCAGCCATCCCTAAACAGAGCGGCTCTGCATTCAATGCTAATGACTTAAGTGCCAACAACCATGAAGTCAAACATGCAAAGCAGAACAGAAGGTGCAGAAGGTTGCTGCTACAGAGAGCATCCAACATTCAGGGACAAGTCCCTCTGTGAATTACACAACAGCTAAAGCTGAAAGTGAGAGTAAAGTCCATAGGCTCCTGCAGGAGATGGGGGTATCTGGAGATCACATAGGGTCTGCAGCGACAGTATAGGCAGGGCAAATGGGCAGACAAGGTGGGCAAAGCAGTCCTTATCTGCCAACAAATTCTATGTTTCTATTTACAGTATAGTAGACTGTATCAGACTGAGTCTGTTGACTTATAAGCTGACATCTCCTGTGATCAGGTATCACACATACCCCTGCAGCTGACATCAAAGTTGGGCAACAGCAGTGGGACATTCAATAGCCTGCAGTGCATGCTAGAGCTTTTATAAGCTCAGATCATATGTTTTGAGGTCCCACTGTTCTCCAGGGACTAAGTGCAGTCCTCTGTGACTGCACTCTACATAGCCCTGGGAGGATAGTAGGACCAGCAAACAAAAGAGGATGAAGGAATGGGTTAACAAAGAGAGGCAGAATACTCAGAGTGATGGCGAAGTACAGTGGTGATTTATGAATTTTTGGGAGAATATAAAAAGGTTTTCCTAACTGGGTTCTCCATTATTAAAAAGTCCCTGGAGTCTTCATCAATCATCATCACATTCATGAAGTTTATCGTCAACCACAGGACCATCAGTTCTATCAAACATTTAGCCAGGATCCCACTATGGATTTTAAATTCTCTGTAGATGAAACTGTCATGACAGCTATGCAGATGAAGCTGTGATACCATGAGCCATCAGCTGTGAGTCTGGGATGTAAAAGACCTTCTCAGGGTTTTATATTTGTACTATTCAGAATTATTGGGATAAAGTAATTCTTTGTCACTAAGAAATCTCAAAACTTCTACACAAGGTTGTGAAGGAAGAGACAATACCAGGGTTCAAGTAAACTAGGATGCATTTATCAGATGGCATAATATAGAAAGGAGAGGATAGTATGAAGTTAATGTTTAATGTTAGAAAATATTCCAAGTAAGGAATGTTGGTGCAGACAAGATTAACTGTTCATGTCATTTTCTGTCCTTTTCTTTTCTATGTTTCTGTGAGATTTCTCCTTTAAGGGGGCAGAAAATGGATTTTATTTCCATCTAAACACTGTACTATAGCGGGCCCATGTGCACCCCCAGACTCAGGTCATGGGTCACCAAATTATCTTTAGATTCAGGAACCACCTTCGGAGTTCCTTGTAAGTAAAAGATACAAAAATGTCTCCCTTACCAAGGGTGATGATGGATTTCATTTCCTTCCAGTCATCGTGATGTAGAAGGTAACTGTACACACCCAGACTCAGGTCACGGGTCACCAGTCTAACTTTAGATACAATATCGTCTTTCTGTGTTTTTAAGAACCTGGGGACATAGGCCAGAATTGGTGTTAGTTTTATACTCCGAGTTGGCAGGGGTTAATAATAGAGTTGTCATTATGCATACCTACTTGTCTGTGTCTTCCTTGATTCCCTGTATGAAAGAGAACAGAATATTTACAATATTACCATGTATACTCAGTAAATTGACTGGTTATGTGGTTTAATGACATACAGAATGTTTCATATATTTTGGTTTGATAATACACCTGACGTAATTAATAGTCATTAAGTATGTGCACCCTATGCTGCTGCTGCACTCAGTCCCCAGAGACCTTCTTGCAAATTATGTGATGTACCTACAGTAACTGAGGCTAGCCCAGTGTGAAAAACTATATAATTAAGTAAAAACATGGTATATGGGTAGTGCTTGTTATGTGTGAAAACTGGCATCTTCAAAAATGCTGTTGTGCACATTCTAAGTTGAAGGCACTTTCATAAATGTTGTGCACATTCCACATCAATTTCAGCTGTGTCCCTTCTCACACTGTCTCCCATACTACTGTAGTACTTCACTGACAAATGAAAACAATATAAAAATGTAAAAGTTATGGCACCTGCTATTTTTTATCCTGAAATGCAAAACCTTTCCTCATTCAAAACCATCAAAATACAAAATAAATTGTGGGTGTTTGTATATAAGTCACCATAGTTCCAATCTGGTTGATATAACAGCATGGACCTCTCAAGCTGTGCTCTTGAAGTCCATATGCTGTTATTGCAACCCCTCGATAGAAACACAGGCTTGTTGTGTAAGGTCACCCATATGTTTTTCCTTATGTTGTGTATATATTGCATTTAACTCTATGGATTGTTCATTCTACAATATTTTTGACCTATGGCAGTCTCTCTCTCTCTCTCTCATGCTCCCTCTCTTCCCTGATTTCCCTTTCCCTTACTTGCAATAACTCTATCTGCCTCTCTTCCTTTCTTTCTCTTGCTCTGTCTCTCCATCAGTCTCATAGAAAACATTGAATTTAATGCAGAAAAAGACATAAGGGTTCATCTAGTTGATTCCTGTCCTCCTTCCCCCTCTTTCTAACCCCTCCATCTCGTTCCCTCCCTCTCCTTCATACACACATTCCATCTCTGTATCTCCCTTCCTCGCGCTCTCTTTCTCTGTCTCTCATCTCTTTCTCTTTTACACATTCCCTTCCTTTTACTCTCCCTGTTCCTTTCTCCCTCTCTCCCTCTGTATCTGTCCTTCCCTCCCCCTCAATCTCTGTCCCTCTCTACCTCTCTCACACACACACACACACACACACACAAACCTTTGTCATTTCCTCCCTATGTCTCTCTCTTTGTCCCTTGCATAATCTCTTTTAAATCTTTTTCCCTCTCACTCTGTCTCCTCATCACTCCCTCCTTCTCTCACTCTCTCTCACACCCATCTATCTCTCTCTCTCTCTCTCTCTCTGTAACTCCCTTTGTCTCTCCTGGACTTCAGGACTGAAGATTTTATAAAGATGGCTGAATGCCTCAGAGATGACCTGGTTGGAGGGATGGCCTGGGTGGGGTGGAGGAACAGTGAGTGATGATAAAATGGAGCTTAGTAACAGCAACAAACCTCTGCATCAAACAAGTGAACAAAAACAAGAGGAAAAAGAGACCGCTATGGTTCTTGAAGGAGGTGGCTGAAAAGGTAAAGGTTAAAAGGGCAACATTCAGGAAGTATAAAGAGAAGCAGTGGGAGAAGGATAGGAAGTGTATCAGGGGAAACAGTGGGAGAAGGATAGGGAAGTGTATCAGGGGAAACAGTGGGAGAAGGATAGGGAAGTGTGTCAGGGGAAACAGAGGGAGAAGGATAGGGAAGTATATCAGAGGAAACAGTGCGAGAAGGATAGGGAAGTGTATCAGGGAAACAATGGGTGAAGGATAGGGAAGTGTATCAGGGGAAGCAGTGGTAGAAGAATAGGGAAGTGTATCGGGAAACAGAGGGAGAAGGATAGGGAAGTGCATCGGGAAACAGATGGAGAAGGATAGGGAAGTGTATCGGGGAAACAGTGGGAGAAGGATAGGGAAGTGTATCAGGGGAAACAGTGGGAGAAGGATAGGGAAGTGTATCAGGGGAAACAGAGGGATAAGGGTAGGGAAATCTATCAGGGGAAACAGAGGAAGAAGGGTAGGGAAGTGTACTGGGAAACAGAGGGAGAAGGATAGGGAAGTGTATCGGGAAACAGAGAGAGAGAAGGATAGGGAAGTGTATTGGGAAACAGAGGGAGAAGGATAGGGAAGTGTATCAGGGGAAACAGTGGGAGAAGGATAGGGAAGTGTATCGGGAAACAGAGGGAGAAGGATAGGGAAGTGTATCAGGGGAAACAGAGGGATAAGGATAGGGAAGTGTATCAGGGAAACAGAGGAAGAAGGGTAGGGAAGTGTATCTGGGAAACAGTGGGAGAAGGATAGGGAAGTGTATTGGGAAACAGTGGGGTAGGATAGGGAAGTGTATCAGGGAAACAGAGGAGAAGGATAGGAAGTGTATCGGGAAACAGAGGGAGAAGGATAGGGAAGTGTATCAGGGGAAACAGAGGAGAAGGATAGGGAAGTGCATCAGGAGAAACAATGGGAGTGGGAGAAGGATAGGGAAGTTATCAGGAGAAACAGAGGGAGAAGGATAGGGAAGTCTATCAGGAGAAATAGTGGGAAGCAGGGAAAGCAGTAAGGATTGCAAAGGTGTAAATGAAAAAGAGAATAGCCCAGGAGGTAACAAAAGGGGACACAACTTTTTTAGGTATGTAAGGGAAAGGATGAAGACCAGTGGTGGGATTGGGGGGGGTACTGTTTAGAGGTGAAACCAGAAAAAGGCAGACATCTTGAACAAATACTTTTGTTCTGAGTTCACAGAGGACGGAGAAGGGGAGAGTCCAGAAAAAAGTAACAAAAGCTTTGGAAGAAGGGAGGTGGATACTAGTTCTTTTTTGGAGGCAAGAGTACTAAAGGGGGTTGTTAACCTGAAGGTGGATGAAGCAATGGGGCCAGATAGTGTGCATCCAAAAGAACTGAGGGAACTCAGAGAAATACTAGCTGCACCTCTGGCAGTTCTATTTAACAGCTCAGCAGAAACAGGAGTGGTTCTGGAGGGCTGGAGGAGGGCAGATGTAGTCCCCCTACACAGAAGTGGTAGTAAGGAGGAGGCTGGCAATTGTAGACCAGTCTGCCTGATGATGGTGGTAGGAAAAGTTACTGGAATCACAGCTGAAGGAAAAGATTGTGGAATATCTTGAATCCAGTGGGTTTCAAGACCCGAGGTAGAATAGTTTCAAATGGGGAGGTCATATCAAAGTAATGTAATAGATTTATTTGACTGAGTGATAAAGGATTTAGATCAGTGTGAAGCAGTGAATATGGCCTGCCTACATATCAATAAGAGTTTTGACACCGTTCCACATAGGAGACTAGTAAGCAAGCTGGGTAGCATAGGAGTGGGTCCTATGGTGGTAAACTGCTATTGAAATTGGTTAGGGGACAGCAAACATAGGGTGATGGTAAACAGAGTTCACTTTGAGGAAGGGAGGGTGACCAGCAGGGTGCCTCTGGGATCAGTGCTGGGACTGGTCCTCTTTAATGTCTTCATAAGTGACATTACAGAGGATGCAGAGGAGCTGGATGGGGAGGGATACCTCTTTGTGCAGAACACCAAAATATACAACAGGGTGTACACTCGGGGGGGGTGGAAAGGATGAACAGAGACCTGAGAAAACTATGAGTGGTAAGTGTATTGCAGCTTGGTGTCAAGGCAAAAAAGTGCAAGAAAATGCACTTGAGGCACAGAAACCCAGGGGTGGACTACAAAATGGGTGGAATGGCATTGACAACTACCAAGCAGGAAAGATACCTGGGGGTGGTCATATCAGATGGACCTGAAGGTGGAAAGGCAGTGTGACAAGGCAGTCAGGAAGGTCAGTTGGATGCTGGGCTGCATAAGGAAGGGTATCACCCGCAGAAACAGGGAGGCTGTGTTGCTTCTGTGTACTGTAGATTGCTGGTAAGACCCCATCTTGAGTACTGTGTCCAGTTCTGGAGACCACATCTCTGGAAGGGCATAGACGGAGTGGAGGTGGTTCAGAGGAGACCAACTAAAATAGTGCATGGTCTGCATCAAAAGCACTATGAGATGAGACAAAATGACATCAATATGTATACCCTGGAAAAGAGGAGTGAGAAGGGGATATGATAAAGACCTTGGTTATTCTGCTTTCTGCACTTATTCTGAGACTGTTTCCTGTGCATACATAACAGCATTTTGTGCCTTGGCTCCTCTACATAGCTGGAAGACCTGAACTGTTTGTTTAAATCTCCGGGGCACATAATTGTTATCAATAGGAAGATACCTGTGATTATTAGAGCATGTCAGCTTGAGAAGGGGCAGTTTACCTACAAAAAGACACATTACTAGCGCGAGCACCACTCAGAGTTTAAAAAAATTAAAATAAAAAAGCAAAAGTTTTTGATATCTGACAGCGTGGCCCAGCAATTCTGAGTGCAAATAGTGCATCCTCAGCATTAACTAGTGGAGTTTCCCAGAGACAGAAGGGAAAATTTTATGGAGTTGTAAACTGTTGTCTGGGGGAAGATATTGTTTTTGTGGGGTAAGGAAGCAGACTACAGAAGTTCTATCATAAATTTCCTAGCTTGTTGGAAAAAAGAAAGCCTTGCTATTTGCATTGGATATTTCTAGGCCATGGGCCAATCTTCATTTTGAATGACTAGTATGTCATTGCAAGGAGATAACTTATCAATCATTTAATAATAATTTTGAACTATTAATCTTTAAATCTATTAAAAGTAAAACGGTCTGTTTTAAGGCAGGTTTTACGATTTAAAGATTTGAGTATACTTTATTAAGTTTATTGTTTCAAAACATGTTTTTTATCATATTATTGTTACAGTGTTTTAGTTTTATTGATGTGTTTCTTGAATTAGTTGTGATATCCACAATATTGTTTAGCCAGTTGTGAATTTCAGGGGTGTATTATCTCCAAAGACATATATATATATATATATATATATATATATATATATATATATATATATATATATATATAAAGATCATGGTTCAAACCAGATGCCAAAGAAGGGGAATGGATGACTTATAGGCTCTGATTTAAATATCAGTTCAGAGTTTGATCATAGATCTGGATACCTCATGGCAAATTCTCCCATTGATTTAAAATCATCTACGTGCTCCACTGTAGATGAAGGTAATGAAATCAGAGAAAGTGCTTTTAACGGTTTTATTAGAAGTAGTACTCCCACTCAAATGCAAATAATGAATCAAAACTGCAGAAAATCAAAGAAATTAATGAATTTAAAGAGCAAAACTATTTCTATAGTTAAAATGCTGGGATGCATCACTAGGGGGATCACCTCCAGAAGGAGGGAAGTGATACTCTCTCTGTATAACTGCTTGGTGAGGCCGCACCTGGAGTACTGCGTGCAGTTTTGGAGGCCACACTTAAAGAGGGACATTAACCTCCTGAGAGGGTCCAGAGGAGGGCAACAAATGATTTGGGGCTTGGGGACAGGACTCTATGAGGAGAGGCTCAAGAGCTAAATATGTACACTGGAAGAGAGAAGGGACCGGGGACATGATAGAGGTCTTCAGGTACATGAAGAGGTAAATAGGGAGGAACAGTGAGGGTGCTTCAAGGAAGGAGGAAGGGGTCACCAGAGGGCATGGTAAGGAAGCTGGAGGGGATGATTCAGGGAGAAAGGAGGAGGTGCCATTTCACTGAGAGGGTGGTAGAGCCATGGAATGCACTACCTAGGGGGGCTGGTGGAGGCAGAGACAGGGAGGGGTTCAAGAGGGTGGGACAGGTACAGGGGAAGGGTTCAGGAAGCAAAAATCAATGCAGCAAAAGAATATCCGAACTGGGAAGGGAGAAGCCAGAGAAGGCGAGGGGATAGCAAGGTCAGCACCCATACAGGGTGGGGCTGACTAAACGAAAGCAGACAATGAAAGACCATTAGGCCTATTCTGCTGGCATTTTAGTATTATGTTAGTATGTTAGTAAAAGAGAAGGAAATATACAGGGAAATATTGAATAATAAGTCAAGGATTTCTAAATCCAAGTTGGATATAGTAGAGAGAAATTTCAGAGGTAGTATTGTAGTAAATAGACAAAGCAGACAAAAATGTAAGTATCTATTTTGTTGGAAAAAGCTACAACCTTCTCAACTGATACCTAATAACATGATTGATTGTGAGTTAATGGTCACCAAGGCATGTATTAATCAGGCTAATAATTCAATGAGCCCTAGTAAAGATAACAAATCTAATGAAAATTCATGGGATAAATGTCAACAAGCAGTAGCCGACACTACCTTGAGCTCTGAAATTTTGAAAGGAACATTAGGTATAGAGTTGCACACAACATCAGAGGCTTCTAGGAATATAAGCCAGAAGGAATACTCAAGTTTGTGTAACTCATTGGAATTCTCTCCTGATTATTTTTTTGAATCGAATCCCAAACCCTCTTGGCATAGTGATTTGAGAAATTTGCTAGTGAATTGCAGGATACCATAAATGGTCTCAAACAATTCACAACTCCCAAACAATTAAGGCAACCTTTTCAGCAACAAAAAGATTATAAGATTAATTCTAACACTACCTATCCATTTGCTCTTAGTGAAGAATTAAAAATTTATGTTCAAAATCCACACATTGCGCATATGATGATTTTAGATCATCTAATCACCTTAAATTTGAATTAGATATAATTAAAGAAAACTTAGCGATTAATGGTAGCAGAATGGATGAGATGTTGTTGCAATTGAATAAAATTAGCCCTCAGGAGGGTTTGCTTTCAATAGTTATAGACAAGTTAGATAATCAGGAGGTAGTGAATGGGCAATTAAGACCAGATTTCCCTTCTATCATCTTTCCTGAAACTCCAATATTCAAACGAAATAAAAAAGGGAAAAAAGAAAGGAGAAATTTAAGGTTAAGGAAGTTAAGAAAAGAGATTGGGGAAAAAAAGAGGGAGTTTTATCACTGGACAGTGTTTCTGACAAAACTCTATTACAAGTGGATATGCAACACTATCCTGTAACTAAGGAAAATAAAACACAAATAGGATATGCATTTGAAAATCTTACACAGAATCAACTATGTTCTAACCCATATAATGATGGTATTTCTCCAAAAGATAATAAGACCCAATTGAAAGAACTTAGCCCAGATACAAATCAGCTCGGGAATGAAGAGATGGTCAGGAAATTGACTTACAGGTCATCAGATGTGGTTATAGAAGGAGAAATTAAAGATAGAGGTATTACAGCTCAATTGCCATCTACTTCCTCATTAAACAATTTACCCAGCAAATCAGCTCTAAACATTACTGATTGTGTCATATTAAATTTGTATGGTTTTCCAATTGATGTTAAATGGTCATTTGTGTTACTGAGGGAAAAGATTATGAACCTGCTTAGGGCAGTAATTGGTGCTGATATTGGGTATGAGGATATTATTCAGCTATGGGAAGATAAAGATTGTGAGGGTGTGGCTTGTTTATTCATTTTTTGTAAGGCTCCAAGGATAGCTAACCAAATTTGGATTAATCATTGAGAAAGTTGGGTTACATGCTGAACTATATAAACAGAGATATGCTGAATACAATTAAATCAAAAGACAGTCCACAACCAGTTTTAATTTTTGGACTAAATGTCTCCTCAAAAGTTATGGATTTTAAGCTAAAAAATACTTTGACTAACCTTTTTTCCCAAATATCTAAGATTCCAGAGAATGAGATTAAAATTTCAGAAGTAAGAAAGGGACAATCAGAGTTAAGACTAGATCATGTTGAGGCCTTATTAGAATCAAAAAACTAGCAGATATGATTATGGAGAAGGCCTTACTATTGGATAAGGCTGGTATACATATACTTCCAGGGGTATTTGAAAAAGTTCCCAATTTCTTTAAAGCTAAAAATGTTTCAGAACATGAGAAAGGGAATTATCCAATGTTATTGCAGCTCTATGGTGTTGAAAGGATTAAGAATGAGAATGATATTAAGCTGGAAAGGTTAGTTAAAGACCTATTGGTACAAATACTGAAAGCCCCAATGGAGGATTTTAAATCATTACATGTAGCAAGAAAGATAGGTGATTTATATTGTGATACAATTATTCTAACAGTTAAACAAACACATTTATGTAACAAATTAGTTAGCAACTTGGCCTTGTTGGATTCCTTGGGGTTACACTTGGTGAGGGATAATGATGAAAACTCAACAAAAGCTGCCAGAACTATTTTACAGGGAAATAATAAAAGTTTGATACAAGAATCAATTAGAAAAACCAAAACGTCAGCAATAACATACAATATAGCAACATCTAACTCATTTTTAGAATGAGCATCTTGTGATGATTGACAGTATAAACTAGATCATTCTTCTGGATGGAACTTTAACAATAAGCTAGGGTTGGTTTCATGGAACATCTCTGATCTAACAAATAAATTAGTAGATAGTGAATGGATGGAATTTATATTAAATTTTGGCATAATTTGCCTTCAGGAAACGTGGCATTGTAAAAACTCAGCTATTTACCTTAATGGTTACAGTATGTTTCATTCAAGTGGGGGGGGGACAAGAAAAGGAAGGTTAGCAGGTGGGTTAATTACTTGGATTAAAATAGAGGGAAATACAGAAGTAAAACTAATATGCTCTAATAAAAATATTTTGATTGTACAAGTCAAGAAGAAAGGATTTTCATTCTGTTCAGCAAATATTTATATTACTCCCCCAAATTCCAAATATTATGATCATTCTATATGGGCTCAATTAGAAGATATGCTTTATAAAAGCTGGGTACTTTCTGATTTTGAGGAACTCCTACTGTGTGGTGACTTTAATGCCAGAATAGGCAGCTATGATGGTTATGCTGATAGCGAATACCACAATGGGGTTTATAAAGACTCTACTAATTATGTGAGGAGTTTGAAAGATAATAGAGCTAGGGAAATAATTTAATTAAGATCATAGATATATTTAATTTAATACCACTAAATGGTCACCTACAAGGCAACAAAAAAGTCAAGTATTCTCATTTTTCAGTAAGGGGCCATCTTTAATTGATTACTTTTTTTGGAATGGGGATGTGTCATTATGGGAACATTTAATAATTACAGATAAAGTGGATAGTGATCATTTTCCATTAGTGTTACTTTCCAAACAATTGATTAATAGATCTGATGAAAACCACATTCAGTCACAGATAGTAGAGATACATCATAACAAAATCATCTGGAATGATATGGTAGCTGACCAGATACATAATTTAATAATAGACAGACTGGATAATGCATTAAAATTCATCTATGATAGTGAAACTATTATTCAGAATGTTACTGAATGTTTGGAAGAAATTAAAACATTATTAAGCAAACCATATATAAAACAAATTAGTTGGGATATAGTACCAAAGACTTGGTTTGATAAAGAATGCCGAGAAGAAAAAAAGATACTTAATAACATTTTAAGAGGTGTCAGGTTACAAAAAAAATGCTCTTACTTTAAAGATTAAATAAACAAAGAGAAAATACATAAAGTATTTTTACTTAATAAAATAATGTTTTTCAACAGAAGAAATGTCAAGAGATGTTATGGTTATAAATCAAAAGATTATAAATCATTTTGGCTTCCAGTGGTTATATGTGTCAAATAAAAGTTAGATTTGAAATTGACACATACATCACAATGGAGTGTTGGACTCTTTATTATACAAAAAATTTTTTTAGCAGTGTGTGTGACGATTCCTGGACAAGTTTAAATTATAATGTAATCCAATTTATTCCTTTCAATTTTGAGGAGGTTCTTCAGGCAATTGTACTGTTAAAACTGAAGAAAGCTCCAGGGCTGATCAAATTCCCTCGGAGGTTTAATTACAGTCTCCGGTAATATGGGCCAAGCTCCTTACAGTATTATTCAATGTATGTAGTAGAGAATTAAGTTTACCAGTATCTTGGAAAGGTGCAATAATAATTTCCATGTATAAAAAAGTTAACAGGTCTGATCCAGCAATGTATAGACCAATCTCTCTTTTAGATCATTTAGGCAAAATTTTTGCCAGGTTGATCTTAAATCAGTTACTAGATCAGGGCCAGATATTCAAAGCTTTGCACTGGACAAAAACGCTTTGCGGGTTTAGTACAGGATTAGCACGGGTCTGCTATATTCAAAAGGCTGAATAGTGCAAACAGCATCAGCGCCAGGAAAACTATAATTAAATGCAAGGGGCAAAGTGAACATGAATACAGCTGCAATGAGATATTCAGCGACTAGCGCCACGCTAAGGTGTTTAGCGTGACATAACGCGGACCGTGAATGCGGACAATTTACCACCCAGAAAAAGCTGGTCTTAACCCTGGGCAAACAGCTTTGCATGCTTTGTGCGGTGCTATCTCAGCATTAGCGCAGCTTTGCGCAACCGTAATATATCAGTATGACACTTAGATACTGCCAGACATGGAAGACATATGCTCGCATTGCTGGCACCACAATGATGCCATCAGCTGCCAACAGTCTGAGCCAAGCACAACAGTGAGGGTGATCTGACTCACAGGGGACAGCATGGTAGTGTACATATACACACCCGCAGACCACCTGTGGTGTGTAATAGATGCCAGCACACACATGCAGCACTGTGGGCATGGTGGCCAGTGAGGGTAGGGTGGCGGTAGGCCAGACCACCACAGCCCATGTAGCCACAAGGCTGGGACACATCACCAGTGTACATGGGCCAGTAGTGGATTATGCCACCACCTGTGTGCCTGTTGGATCCCACATGCCCCCAAGCCATCCATCCCAGCACCACACAACTGTAGATGTCACAGCACACACTGCCAGCCATGTACATGCTGACACTGTGTGCATCCTGTATGTCACAGGTGCAGCATCTGTGGATCAGCCAACAAGTTGATAGTACTGTCCACTGTCAGTAATTACCTGCAAGCTGTGCCTGGCACTGTGTACAGTATAGTGGTCATCACGCCCTACATACCGTAGGCAGTGTGTCGCGTCCCTCACACTACCAGCCCTCTTGCTACTGTAGTGTCTGCTGTGACAATAGCATGACTTACAGTGTGAAGGCTGCATGCAGCACTACCACCACCTGTGCCTATGCTGTGTTGTCCCCTGGGGTATGATATGCTATGCTGTGCTGTACTGTTTACATGAAGCCTGCAGCTATCATCATGCACTGCCTGACTGACCCACAGGTGGACCTGCGGTTGGACCTGGCCAGCCCTGTACCTCCAGACTGACCTACAGGTGGAGCTGTGGGACCTGCAGTAACGCTCTGTGCCAAACTGCATGCAAATCAGGGCATGATGAGATGCTAATGTGCTGTTTCGCCCCAGACTATCAATGGAAGCTCATTTGTACATGTCACTTTTGAATATGGCAAAGTTTAGCATGGCTAACGGTTTGCACTGGGCAAAACGCTTAGCCTGTGGCTAAAGCCGCGTTAACGTAGCGTGTTAGCGCAGCGCTTAGTGGTTCGGGAATATTATACAGTTTTGATCACTGTTGTTTCATGTGTGCTGCTGCCTGCAGTCACTGGGTCCCTGCATTTGCCAGACACACATTGGCCACATAGTTCCTCTCACCTACCTCACGCCCTGTGCACTGTGTTGTTGTTGTGGTTTGCACTTCCTGGTTGCTGTATTCAGTGTGTCTTATTCCAGGGCTACGCTTGCCTTTGCACTCCCAGCCCAGTTTGCAGCTGTCTCATCCCATGCTATATTCGAAGCTGTTTGCCCTGGGCTATTCCTTTTGAATATAGCTTGCTTTGTGCTCTAGGTGAAGTTTGCCCACCAGGCAGTGCTAATTTGAGCCCAGGGGCAAGCCTTTGAATATCTGGCCTCAGATGTCCAATATGAGTGGATTTATCAGAGGCTCATGAGATTTAGGACCAGGCTGTTATCTCCACTACTGAAAACTCTTGCATTTGGCACTACTTGAAAAAAATATCACACTAAGGAAATGGTAAAACTTTGGCGCGGCTTTTATAGATTTCAGTTCCGCTTTTTGATGCTATATCCCATAATAAGTTATGGGAAATTATGAGAAACAAAGGAATCTTATAAGGGATAATTGCTATTATCAGAGAACTTTATTCCCAGGCTTGGACACAAGTGAAAATTGGTAGAGAAGGCCAACTTTCTGACCCTTTTCCAACAAATAGGGGTGTTAAATAGGGTTGTGTTTTAGCACCAACCCTGTTTTGCATCTACATTGATGTATTGTTGAATAAACTGGAGGAATCAGAAACAGATTCTCCAAAAATACTAGGGCAAAATTGTGCCTCTCTTGCATATGCAGATGACTTGGTGTTGTTTTCATTAACTCGATCAGGTCTACAAACAAAAGTTGAATATCTTGGATAATTTTTCAAAAGAATACTATCTACAAATTAATGACACAAAATTCAGTTATATCTTTTTGAGTCAAAAGTTGTTCATTTAAGTGGAAGATTGTGGGAAAATATTGATAAAGTTAAGAATACGATATTTAGGGTTCTACATTTGAATGATAATAAAACATACAGATAAGTTATTTTAAACTTTAAAAATACAGCAAATTCATGTATATAGTTTAATAAACATTATGGAGGAAATTCAGTAAAACCCTTATTAAAGCTTATTGAGGTGAAGTATAATGCCCAGGCATTATTCAATGGGGAATGGCAACCAAGAGAGGTAAATAAAATTGAAATTCAATAAATAAAATATTATCGAGTTAGGTTAGAAAGTTGGTTTGCCAGTGTGCATTATAAGGGCAGAATTGTATGGCATCTTTAGGCATATTTTGCAGCTAGAAAAGTAATTATTGGATAAAAGTTTAACATCATAAAATGTATAGATTGACTTACTGCTGTTTGAAGGAAAACTTAACTGGTTAAACCTTGGTCTCTAAACTCGGCTTGCTAAAATCCATATATAAAATTTTGCAGGACATAGCTTGGATTCTCTAAGGAAAAATGCTGAAAAGGTATTAACAGTCTATATCAACCCATATCACTACTAGATTACTGGATTTATATATCTCAAAGATTTGTACTAAATTTCTGTTAAGAATTTCTCCTGGTTTAGAAATAAATGATGTCAATCATTTTTTAGACATCATTATGAACTTTATTGGAACCAAATCAAAGAAATTTGTTATACTATATGTTAGAACTGTTTCCACATTATGGAAGCAAGATACTGGGTGGAGAAACAGAGAGATTTATGTTCCTGTTCAAGAAACGTTACTTAAATTTAAAATATGTAATTTTATTGTCATGTATATAGCCTGGAACAATGATTATACCAATTTGTAAACCATTTTATCTGATGATCATGACTTATTGAAAATATTGTTTATGAAAATGATGCTCTAAGTCCACTGCAAGATATTTGGTAAATTTTGTAAACATTCGAGGAGGGATCAAAGTAAAGTAGCAGGAAAATATAAATATGAATGTGGGTCTGATGTGAAATATTGAAAGGTTTTATTTGTATTATTATTATTATGTTGCAACTAATGTAAATTGTTCTAGGGATCATTGATATTTTGTTTTTTGGGAAGTCTTGGGTACTGAACTTTGTGAGGCATTGAATGCTGAGCTGCAGGCTGGGACTCTTCCTCAGAGTATGTTGCAGGGCATTTTGCTATTGCTTTATAAAATAAGGGGATCGAGGGATTTGGCTAACTGGAGGCCTTTGTCTCTCCTAAATACTGATTATAAGATTCTGATGAAGGTTCTATGCATTCGTTTATGAAGGATTTTGAGTTCCTTACTGCATCCATCTCAGTTTAGTGGGGTACCTCATAGGAGAGTTCAGGATGCCCTGATTCTTCTTAGGGAGCTTATCTCTAAGGGAACATCAGGGGAAATCTTCAGGCATCTGGTCTGTTTAGATCAAGCAAGGGCTTTTGACCAGGTAGAATAAAATTTTCTCTAGGAGAACTTGCGGAGGTATGGTTTTCCCTTACAATTTGTGGGATGGTTAAAGACTTGTTATACAGGTATTACTGTACTACCAAATGTGAATGGCTGGTTGGGAAGGGAAATTGCGGTGCATAGAGGTGTTAGGCAGGGGTGACGGCATAGCCCCTTACTTTATGTGCTTTCCTTGGACCCCTTTTTGCATGCCTTAAATAGGATGGAGGATATTATTGGTCTGTCAGTGGGCTGTGTGGCTACGCAGATTGTCTCTATAGAGTATGCAGATGATTTGGTTTTGGTTTTATCATATAGAGCTTCTGCTGTTGCGGCACAACTGCTGTTACAGTCCTTTTCTGACATGTCTGGCTCCTCCATAAATAAACTTAAGAGTGCAATATTACTTTTGGGGTATGACGTCACTGATGTGGCTGTGATTTGAGACATGCTTATTGATTCTGGGTATAGGAGGATTCTTGGGGTTTATTTTGGGGGTACAGATGCCCATAGGTACAATTGGGATGGGCAGTTGTTAGAGGCCCATGATAGAGTGGTAGAGCTAAATGGCTTTACCTTATTAAGACTTTTTTGTTGCCATATTTTTTGTTTATAGCTGAGGTCCCCCCTTTCTTTGGAATCGTCTCCTTATAGTGTGTTTTTTCTTTGTTTATGGGGAAGTAGGTTGAACCCAGTAAAGAGGGGTATTACATATTTACCTATTGGTGAAGGGGGTCTAGGGATGGTAAATCCAGTGGTGTTCCTGCATAGTATTTTTATTTCTTATAATTTAATTCCATTACTTAAAGGGGACAATAAGATCTGGTCCCCATGGGTGGCTGATGGCACCTCCTTCTAGAGCAATGGGATTCTGCTTCCTTTTTTGCTCATCAGGTTTGGCTGTGTACCTTGGCTAGCTACTTTCAGGTGATGTTTCAGAAATTAAAATCCTGGCATATTGTTAAACAATCTGTTTTTCTCCAATCACGGCAGTAATTTTACTGTGCTGTATTACAGGATTTCTTTTATGCGGATCCATGGTTTTGAGATTTGTCTGTTTCTGAGCAACATTCTAAGCTGCAATTATTGGTCAGTAAGCGAGTCCCTAGGTATATGTGGGACTTTTTGTGGCTTTGTCTTCATAAACGGTTGTGGGTCAAGGGTAACGTGAAGCATAAAGAACTCTCAGAGAGATTTTGTCCTAGAGAGGAAACTTGTATAGGGGTAGTTGAAACAATGCAACATTTCTTTTTTGACTGGCCCTCTGTTGTGTCTTTCTGGTCCCACTTTCATGCTGTGTGGCCATGTTGAACCCTTTCCAGGGTTATTCATCTGAGATCTGGGTGGAGGGGGTTCTTCCAGGCTCATGGGTTATTTGTGATTTTGTCACAATTCGTCTTTTAATGGGTTATATTGGTTTTCAACTTTCGCAGGCTCAGTGTAGTCTTACACTTAGGCAGCAATTACAAACTGAACATCAGGTTGTCTTCAATATTAGGAAAGCAGTACTTAGATGGAGGATGCAGGAAAGGGGGGAAGTGCACCCTGATCTGTATAAACTGTGGTGGAGGAAAATGAACTGGCTTGATACAGGGTAAGGGTTTGTTGTGGGGAGTAGTATTTGTGGTACTGCATAAGACATCTCTGACAATGAATTTTGTATTGATGTCCGCTGTCAGGCATAACACATTCCCCTCCTTTTTTTAGTGGGGGTAGGATGGGGTTAGGTACAAATACAGAATATTTATGTTTGTGTTCTATGTATGTTGCATCTTTATTTAGGTTTTTTGATTTCTTTCAGTCCGATTTTGTATGTTGTATTCCAATTTTGTTTATTTTGTTTTAAGTTTTGAATAACAAATTCCCCATCTCTTTGAGTGGGAGGGGAAGGGTGCTTTCTTTTTGTCTTGGGATTAATTTTGTGTTCTATTTTTGTATTAGGCAGCCTATTTGGATATATATATATATATGAATGTAATACTTCTTTGCTTTTGATTTGTATGTTCTTTTGTGTGAAGCACCGCTGTTTTATCTGGTTTTGACATTCGTTGTTCTGCTATAAAATTCCCCTGCTCTTCGAGTGGGGCCAGGATAGGGGTATATACAATTATGGATTATTTATGTTTTCATCTTTATGTATGCTGTAATACTTTTTTCTGGTGTTGATTTATTTCAATATGATTTTGTATGATGTGATACAATTTTGTATATTTTGTTTTGAGTTTGAATAAAAAATTCCCTACTCTTTCTGCAAGGGGCATTGAAGCTCTGCAGGAAGACAGGAGGACCTCATTTTGAGGTTGGTCATGGCTGAAGTAGGACCTGTTGTTGGAGAGATGGAGTCTGAATGATCTGTTCAGGAGGATGTAACTGCACAGGATATGGGATTGATGCCTGATATGGAACCCCATGAAGATACACTAGTTGCTGCAGCAGCTCCAGAGGATGAACTGGCAGCTGATGAGGTATTGTTGCAAGCGGAATTAGACAAGAAAAAGCAGCAAATACTAAGTATGTTATCATCAGCTGAACAGGAGTTTTTAAGAGGTAAAACAAAATTGGAAGAAGAGAAAGAAAACAAAAGAGGTCTATGGCAAGTCCTCTGCAAGAAACAAGTGTTTAACTGGGGTGTGGGCTTGGAGTCATTACCAGGACTGTTCCATAAAGTTTACCAGAGGATTCCAGTATTGACACTATGTCAGACGGTGCTACCTTTAGTGAAAATCCCTCAGATTGACCCAGGTGGGCGCCTGTGAGCGGGCTGAAATTCACAAATGGGCAGTGGCTCTCTGACCCTATGATTCCATTCCTGGTTCCCCTGGTTTGGTGCCTGATCTAACAAAGTCTCTACCTGGTTTACAAGCTGCTGGTGAGACATTTAGTGTACCTGTTGAATTTGTGTCAAATTCTCCTGTTGTTGTGTTGGAGAAGACCAAAGTAGATGAGATGGCAATTGCGTCAGACACCATGTCGAAGGTGTTAGACCCGGATAAGATGGCGACTAATGATTCTCTACCAAATGCTTCCAATCCAATGGTTACTATGGCTGATGCACATCTTGAAGGAGATGATCGGGGAACTATAGGTATGGGGCAAGGAACTTCAAATACTGCTGACCAAAGGTCTGATGTTTTGGTCATGGGTTCAGGTAACAGATGCCCTCAGACTTATGCAGGCTTATTCCAGATGCCAGTGATGGCTGCTAAGCAAAGATTTTAGTCAGACTTAAATATAAAGGTTTGGCTCCTATTTCTCCAGACAGACTATGGGTGGGTAAACAGCTTCTGATGGATTCTATGAGCTTTTCCCTGCAGAGGTACATGGGTTTATTCAAGCACCTGGAGAGCATATGTAGGACATTAGTTTTGTACTATGGCTTTACTGGACACATTTTGAGACTGTATTATGATGTGAAAGATACTGTGGAATGGAAGGAATTTCTAGTAATACATATTACTAAACTTACCATTAAAACAATCCCATTATTATTCATAAATGAAGGGGTAGATATTAAGGACATAATTTTCTGTCTGGAAAACGATGTACTATCTTTGACCATCCATGTCCCATCACGGGTGATAATGGTTTCTGGACTGGGGGATGGATGTTCCGGATTCAGTTGAATCAAACTGAACAAGGGATACAACATCTACTGAGCTCCTTTTTGGGGTCAGGATAGAGCAATAGTTCTCAGACTTTGTCACAGTGAGCCTCCCCAAATCTATGGAAAAGATTTTGAGCCTCCCCTAAAAACTGAAATAATCTTGGGCTTCCCCAAAGAAAAATAATATGCTGTACTTTGTGCAGTACACCATGAATAAATTGAAACACCTTTGAGTACTTGGCTCACATTCACGCTTTGTCTTATACTGACATGGAACCTTTGAAAAAGAACTCATGTGCTCAAAGGCATTATCTGAATAACAAGTAAATAAAAACAAATATTATTGTTCAGCTTATTGTACCCCCCCTTCAAAAGGCCAGCCTACCTGCTTTGCTATTTTCATTCTTGAACCATTGTTACCCTTGTTGCAGTGTCTTCATGGGTCAGACTACTTTCTCGATTTCCTCTATATGAAATAATCTTCCTACTTACTTTGCCTCCCCTCCTTCCCTGCTCCTAAGCAACTTCTCTGGGATTACTTTGTTCCTTCTTTCTATTGCTGTTAGCACTTCTATGCTCAGCCCTTGTATTTGGGCTGTCCTGCTATCAGTCTACAGATTGATCAGTTACCACCACTCATCATTAATTTATTGTTCACATTTGTTTGCACTATTGTTCACTGTGTATTTCTTGACTGTTTTGCAGTTACCTTTGAAATGTGTTCATTCCTACTGTTCCCAGGGTACACTTGAAATGAGCCTTGGCTCATTCACCTTCCTTGTCACCCGTTAGTAAATAAATACATAAAATTCACCTACTATTATCCTCTTTCAGTTTGCTTCATCTCTTCACACAAAATATATAAAACTCAAAATTTAAATACTGTACTTTTTCAGACTTTGCTTGAGCCTCCCTGGAACAGGCTTTGGCCTCCCAGGAGGCTGGCTTCATTTGAGAACCCTGGGATAGAGGAATTTTTTTCGCTGGTAGCCAAGAGCTGCTACCATTGTGGGTCCTTATCCCATCTGAATACAGATTGTGACACGGACAAATGTTTTCGTTGTGGATTGTTAGACCACACAGCAAATCAATGTTTGGCCTCCCCATTTGCAATCTTTGTGGGGACGATGAACATACTTCTCATGATTTCCTGGCTGTCTGAAGCTCAGAGGAAGCTCTGATCAGGATGTCTTACTGTCAAGGGCAAGACATTCCTTTGCTTAGAATAATGAGGCTGGTATAGACTTTAGTATGTCTGCTAGGAGAAGAGGTAGAGGCAGAGGTAACAGTTCAGGGGGCAATCTAGGGCACTCCTTTCCAGCCAGACCTCCTTCTGCTAGTACTCACCCTCATCCCTCATCCATCGTGGGGAGAGGGTCCGTGGTACAGGAGATTCCAGAACTTCTAAAAGGGGTCACTGACCTATTGCCTATACTCCAAGTAACTGGTAATGTTTCACGTCGTGGGCCTCCGGCAGATTCCGGTGACCCACCCTTCTAGTAGAAGCTGAGGTGATCATTCTTTCGAAAAAAGGAAGCATTTCAGAGGTGGATTTGCAACAGATTTTAGGAGTGGTATGCCCTCCTCAGACATCTACTCCTCTAAAAGAATAGACCCTCTGATGCCTTCAGGCTGTCTGCCATTGACTCCTTTACCCCTTTCGAATCGCTTCGAAGCCTTTGCATCCTGGGGGTTAGGGCTGATAAGGAACAGCATATGGAACAAAACTCTGTACCTCCTCCTCTTCACAAGGAGGAAGATGCCCATTCAGGGCATAGTGTTGCTGAACCATCTAAAAGACAAGATCTAGTGCAAAATGAAAAAATCCCCCTGAGCTTTCATCTTAAATTGGCTACTTTAAATGTCAATAGTATAAAATTACCTATCAGACGAACTATAGCCTTTTCTATTTTGAATAATTTAAAGTACGATATTGTTTTTTTACAGGATACAAGGTTGCATTCTGTTATAGAGATACAAAGCTTCTTATTGGTCTGTTGGATCTGATTTATGTTGTGGTGTGGGTATAGGATTTTTTCTTCCACTATTCAGTTAGAAAGGTTAGTTGACATTGAGCCTGGTCGAGCATTATTATTGGATGTTGAGCTAGATTTTTTTCGTTTTCATTTGCTGAACATATATGGCCCTCAAACGAAGGCCTTGTGTATAGACTAATTGACTAAATTCAACCATTCCTGCATACTAGCAGCAATTTATTTTTGGGGAGGATTTTAATGTTAATTTCAGCAGAAACATCCAGACAGTAAGCAATATTGTGATAAAGTGTTTTTAAATAGAATTATTATTAAATGCGGGCGGTAGGGATGCACATAGTCAGGGACGAAACAAAGCATGCCCTACTTATTTTAGAGGGGCTTTGTTACCTAGAATTGATTTCATTTTTTGGAAAAAAATGTTAGAGGTCTTTCATTTAAGTAATTTGCCTATTGAAACATCAGAACATACTGTATGTTGATAGGAATTCATGTTACAATTCCCCCTCCTAGAGAACCAGGGCCTGGCTATTGGAGGTTAAATACATCATTATTGTTAAATGCTGAAATACGACAAGAACTGAGTTGGGTACTAGCCGATAAACATTCTACTATGTTTTTATATGAAGGAGAGATTGGACGTGGTAGGAAGATTTGAAAGTCTGTATTATTAAATTTTTTCAGTTTAAAACTAGAAATCAGGCTAGGACTGCTCAATCTAAGTATTTGGCTCTTCGAAGAGAACTTCAAATTTTATTATCTGATCAGGTTGCTTGGGGTCAGGATTTGAAGCAAGAAATTGACAAAATCTGCATGGAAATGTCTTTGTACCAATATAATAGATTAGTGTCTTTCCAGAAAGAGCAATCTTTTGGGACACAGGAAAGGTGGAACAAACTAATCCATTTTCAGACAGTCAGCAACAGAGGGAGAGAAAAAGTTTTGTTGGATTGACTACATATCAGGGGGAGTTGCTTACTGATAATGTCACTGTGATGGAGTATTTAGAAACACATATTGAGAAAACATTTGAAGAGGTGCCTGTTAATTCTCCCTTTATTCCATTTCTGCAACAAGCAGCTGATCTTCCGAGAGTGTCAGAATCTCAGAAAGAGAATTTGATAGCCCCTTTTTCAATCATGGAGATGCAGAAAGTTATTACGAGTATACATAGGAATAATTCTCCGGGTTCTGATGGCCTCCCAGGAGAATTATATAAGTTATTATGGGAGCTGATGCCGGTTGAACTATTGATGATCTATAATTATATGTTAAGGGATTTCTATCTTCCTATGCAAATGTATGAGGGGCTCTTAATCTTTTTATTTAAGTCAGGACAAATTTCGGACATAAATAATTTGCGTCCAATTACCCTGTTGAATATTGATTTTAAAATACTTACAAAATTATTGGGGAACAGGCTGTCTGCAGTGATGAATGTTATTTAGTCCTGTATAGTTCTGTGGGGTACCTGGGAGACATATTACAGATGCATTATGTTTATTGTGGGAAATATTGGAGGGAGGGAGGAATAATGGGATAATTGAATCTGAAGGGGGATTTATTCTTAGCTTAGATTAGGCTAAGGCGTTTGATGGTGTTTTGCATCACTTTTTATGGCAATGTTTACTTTCTTATGGAATTCCAGATTTATTTGTTCAGTGGGTTAAGTTATATTATGCATTGGCCTTTGTTAGCCCTTATGAGAATGGATATATAGGGAAGCAGTGTAGGATTCAGAAAGGGGTTAAACAGGGGTGCCCATTAAGCCCCCTATTATATGTGCTCTATAATGACCCTTTACTTAGAATTTTGCAAAGATCACTACTGATTGTTGGATTGGGGTTGAGAGAGCAAAATTGCTTATCGGATGATATCTGTCTTTTAGCACATGACGAATTATCATTGAAAGTAGCAAATGTATTGGTTCAGAATTTAGGGCCGGTAGTTGGGGCACGTTTAAATCCTTCAAAATCTCAATGTTTGGCAGTACAGGGATTTGATACCCCACTACTAAGGGAGGCGGACATCCCAATCACTAAGGTCCCTTGCAAAATCTTAGGTATTTATTTTGGGAGTGAGGATTTGGCAGGAGATAATTGGTGTCGAGCATTAAAATGGAATGGATAAGGTAAATCATTGGAATGTCTGAAAATGCCTAAGAAAAAAGGATTTATTTGATTCATACGTTTATAGTTCCAGTGTTTTGTTTATAGCTACAGTCTTTCTCTTCCTCGTTTATTGGAGACAAAATTGCTGGCATGTTTTTTTCCTGTTTCTGGTGTAGCTATTAAATCCAGTTAAAAGGAATATACTGTATAAACCTTTAAAAGATGGAGGAATTCATATGATCAAGCCACTGTTTTTTCTTTACCATTTTGTTTATAATAATTTGATTCCTTTAATGAAACATTAAATGGTTTTATGGACAAACCGAGTCACTCTAAATTACAAGGGTACTGTTAGAATGGCGAACGGAGGTCTTTACATAAAATAAATGTAACCCTGACTAGATAACCAGTGGTCAGGAGTTTTGATAGGGTAAAGCAGTGGAAAGTGAAATATGACTCTGTTCTTGGTACCCCTAGGAAATTACTGTATGAGGAAATTATGTTGGAATGTTTTGTGGATTACCCATTTGCAGGTTTTACAGTACTGGATCAAAAGTCAATTTCCCTACATGTTACTGATGATAGGATCCCAGAGAAAATGTGGGATATGGTATGGTTGGCTCTTCATGGGAAGGTGAATGTATGAGGAAATCAGAAGCATAAACAATTACAGGACCGATATTGTCCGAGAGAATCTTGTGCATTGACTATTGAGACTATAGATCATTTGTATTTTATGTGTCCAATATTAAGCAATTTGGGAATTAATTAGGAACACAGGTATTTGAAATTGGATATCCTTCGGATTCTAGATTATTGTTTTATGGTATTATTCCTGGATCTCAACTGTCTATTTCTCATGGTACATTGCGTATGATTATGGTGCATTTTTATGTTTGCTTGCGCATGTGCAAGAAACATTATGTGACAGCTTAGGAGAGAAGTGAGTTGGGGAGGTGCAGCAGTGTGGCATCCAACAGAAGCATTGCACTGGGGGGCCTGGCCATGGTGCACCAATGGAGGCTCAGTGTGCTGATGACACTGGTTTCCAGAAGTTGCACCAAGTTGTAAGTTTTCACCACAGCAATCATAGGCCACCTCGTCATGGCAGTGTCAGCAATTCACTGCAATGAGGGAGTAACCCGTCATTGCTGGGCAGAACATTGCTAGTGTAATATTGTATGTAAACATGGTGGCGCCTTGCTGCCGTGTTCACAAACAATATCAAATGGCCCCAGTGCCAAGGGGGTGCCCAGTGCCCCTTGGCAGCATGTGCCCCTCCCCACAGAAATGTGTTTTTGCAGACGGGGGCCCCAGTCCCTGTTGGCATCCATCCTTGGTGCTCACTTGCTGATGGGGGAGCCCAGTCTCCATTGGCAGTATGTTCCCCCTCCCTGTTTGATGTGCCGATGGGGGAGCGCACTCCCCATTGGCATCAGCCCCTCCAAAGAGTCATGGAAAAGTTCAAGGGGGTGCCCAATCCCCCTCAGCTCTTGTGCCCCCCTTTTGTATCAACAAGGGTGCCCAATCCTCCGCTGCACCCTCAACAAAAATATTCAGGTGGCATGCTGGGAGCCCACCCCACCATGCCCAATGCCCCTGCAAAGGAAAACTGTTCTGTGGTGTTTTTTTTGTTTTGTTTTAAAACCTGTATAGCAAAAACAGCCCCTCACAGTCTCCCTGGCCCCCCCCCACAACCTGTGCCCACCCACTGTACACCCTGACTCCCCACACCCTCACCCCATACTTACCTCCGGGTCTGTCGCGACTATCTTCGTGGAGCAAAACACGTCCTGCACTCTTCAAAGCAGACCGCAAACTGAGGAAATACCGTAAGCTGTATAATGAAACGAATAGGGATTTTTCAATTTGGTTGCATATCTCAGGCATTTTTTGGTATTTTGGCACCAAATTTTCATCATGGGGTGTTTGGGACCCCTCCTCATGAATTCAGTCACTGTCATGGCATTAATCTGTTCCAAAAAGGTGATTTTGAGGTCAGTGTGCAGAATCATCTTTCGGGACTGATTAACGAAATGACAGTGCCAGTGTTCGTGAGATGGTCTCTCAAAAAGTGTATGTTGCAAATTTGGCAGAAAAAATCCAAAAAATGACTTTTATGAGCGTGTGTTTAGCAGCTGCTACTCACGGTCGTAAGTTCACAAATTTGCAATATTTTCAGTTGAGATTTTCAATATTGCCATTTTTCAGCACCTCCTTATGAACAGTGTTAGCATATTAGCAGTGTCAGTGGCTCAGTAGGTAGCACACTCGCCTCTGAGGCCGGGAGATTAGAGGGCTGTGGGTTCAGTTCCCACATCTGGCACTTGGGTTAATATCCCAGTACTGACACTGTAGTGCAGCATGAGAGGGATGCTGCACTTGTGAGGTGCCGTCTTTCAGATGAGATGTTAAACCGAGGTCCCATCTGCCTGGATTATTGGTAGTTCAGGTGGATATTAAAGATCCCATGGCACTTATCAAAAAGAGTAGGGGTATGTTTATTAAAATCATAATATATATACAACAAATCAATATACAAAGGAGAACAAATAAATCAAAAAAGTTCATACAAAATCTTCAAAGGAGAAATCAAAGTCCACCTTGCATCCTAAGACAAAAAAAAAACAGAAAGAAAATGATAGGAGGAAAAAAACATACACTATGGACAAAGAAATAATTCAATAGAAATCCCAATATCGTTCCCACATATTCTGTTTGAGAAGCTTCCTTTCTCCTTCCTTAATGCGATCAATGTGGGCTATCACTTTCGTAAATAATTCCTCAGGAGTAAGATGACGTTGTTGAAATAAGAACCATCACCTAACCTGCCATACCCAATACAGTATCACAATCATTATAATATTCAAAGTACTAGAATTACACCCAGCCCAGGAAACTGGAAATAAACCAAAAAATAAAGCTCTCTGATCCCACTTGCGCCAAACTTTATTCCAAAACCGGCAACGCCATAAAAACCAAAAACGCAAAATGAAAGGACAAGAGAAATATAAATGAGACATAGACTCTATATGAGCTAGACAAGAAGCCCAAAAACAAAAATGATCCATCATTTGTTTATGTTTGTGATTACCACGTACGTTAATTTTACCATGTACCCCTAACCAAGCAATATCCCACAGTGCCACAGGAATACGAGTATCAACAAGGCGATTTCCAATCTGTTCCTTTTCTGTCAATGTGAACTCTGGAAAAACTTCTTCCACAAAATGTGACTCCACTATCACCATATACAATTTTTTCCGAGAAAACTCCTTAATCATGGGTATCGTAATATGCCATGTCTTAAACATGTCAAACACTGTGACCCAATCTGGAGATAATACATATTTCCTTTTATTTTTGTGGATGAAACTCCCTAAACCCTATTCCTGTAAAATCTCAGAAAGTGAAATTCGTACAAAAGGAACTCAAAGCTGAAGTGAATCAATAACTAAAGGCTTTAGATTGGTAGAAAAAAAGAGAATAAAAAAACACTATCGGGTGTATCATAGAGACCCCTCCCTGCCGATAATTATTCAACAAAATGTTACGTTTAACCGGGTTGAGGCGACTACCCCAAAAACAAGAGAAAAAAAGACTCAAAAGGGGCACAAAAAAACTTCTAGGCAAAGGAAAAATATGTGCTACATGTAAGAACAAAGGTAACAAACAGGTTTTAATCAAAAAAATCCATTTCTTTTTACCCAGAAACCATTTATTCCACTTGCACACCTTTTCCCTACCCTTATTCAAACATATTTCCCAGTTATACATAGCCGTATCCGGAACACCAAAATAAATACTCAATAACTTATGTGGAGAATCCACTAAACGAATACCCCCAATAGAGGAACTACCCTTCCAGAGATGGAACTAAGTTAAAACACGCTCTTCCGTAAATTTAAACTGGAACCAATAACCGATAAAAAACTGGTAAAACCCTACATAATAAACAACCCACCAGAGCAGTAGGCACCAGAACACATAAATCATCAGCGTAATAGATTACTTTCTGAGTACTGTAATCCAAACCTGAAAGACCCAAAAGTCTAGGGATTTATAAAGTAGCCTAATAACAGGATCCAAAGCTATTACGAAGCATAGTGGGCTCAAGGGACAACCCTGGCGGACTCCCTGACGAATGTAACAAGGAGACCCAATCCACCCATTTACATATGGTCTAACATAAGCTAAAGAATAACATAAAGGAAGCCAATTAACAAAAATCTGTGGAAACCCATAAGCCCTA
This sequence comes from Neoceratodus forsteri, assembly GCA_016271365.2. Lineage (NCBI taxonomy): Eukaryota > Metazoa > Chordata > Ceratodontiformes > Ceratodontidae > Neoceratodus > Neoceratodus forsteri. Next base: position 357,033,767 of record JADMNL010000026.1, read on the forward strand.
AGGGTCAACCATATACATTCTTGAGAAACCCCATCAAAAGCTTTGGAGAGATCAAAATTAAATAAATAGCCATGAAGAACTCCCTTTTGTCCTTGAGAAAATAACTCTCTTATTAAAAGTAAAGCATCTCGGATGGACCTACCAGAGACTGAGCAATACTGAAATGGCAAAAGTAAAGAAGACAAAATTTTCGAAATCCTATTCCCCAGTAATTTGGAAAAAAATGTTATAATCTGTATTTAATAGGGCGATAGGCCTCCAATTCCCCAAATCAGATTTGTCACCCTTTTTATAAAGAAACAACATCAAACCTTCGTACATCTGATCCGCTAAACGGTCCTCATGTAAAAAGGCGTTGAATACAGCTAATAACTGAGTCGGCATACATTTCCATGAAGACTTATAAATTTCCGCAGACAACCCATCAGAGCCAGAAGCCACCCTATCCCTAAGACCAGAAATAACTCCTGTCACTTCCTCTAATGTAAAGGTGCTACAAGCCCTGCCGTTGAATTGCTGTCAGGGTAGGTACATCCGATGCTTGTAATAATAGTGACATGTCAGAAGATTCAGCAACTGGATATTCAAAAGTGTGCTTCACAAATTTAGTAACACATTCCATAATATTCATCTGCCCTTTAACCATATGCCCTTGATCATCAAGAAGTTGAACCATCTGTTTACCACAAAACTTTTCCTTAGTAACGTCAAAAGGTTAAATTGACACTGTTTCCCAGAAGTCCGAAATTTCTGCTCAAAAACAATAGATTTTTGTCTATCATACTGAACTTTAGTTAAGGCAGCCTTAACCTCTTTTATAATGGGCAGAGCAGTCAAAGCGAAATAATGCTAACAATTCGCTCATAAGAGCCTGGAGGTATGATGTCTAGTATCAGCCAAAAATCTGGAATAGTGTCTAAAATAAGCCACCAAATATAATTTAGTATCAATCCACCAGTCAATCATGGAATCATAAAGAACAACCACAGAAATGCGATCCGAAATCAAGTCCAAAAAACCATGATGAAACTCTGGAACCAATAATAAAGACGCATTAACCCTCCAAACCCCAGGCCCCTGTGATAAAACTTCCCCCAAATGAATCCATTTCCCTAATAAATGATGATCTGAAGTAGCCATAGGCACTATTACACCAGCCACTGCCCCAATAGTACGTGAACAGAACCAAAAATCTATCCTAGAGGTTAATTTACCTTTCGAAAAGGTAGGCAACAAGGACTGGGCAAATACATCAACCAAATTCATCTCTTTAATAATAGTACGCAAAGCTTGAGTATCACAATAAACTTTCTTAGTGGGAGGGACATCTAGACTAGAGTTGAAGTCCCCACCTCATAAAATAATCCGGTTCGTAAACAAATAAGACTTAGTTAAACGAATAAGCTGAACCCTAGCAGCCTTCTGTTGTGGAGTGTAAATATTAATAAGCCGGTAAGGCAAACCATACCATAAAAGATCCAACAATAATACTCTACCCGGAACTAAATCCACCAGCTTCTGCAAAGTAAAGTTAGATGAAGTAAAACAAAAGTCCTGGCCCAGGGACCAATATGAGGTCCCCAACCCCCAATCCCTCGAAGCTGTAGCAGCTTCCCCAGTAGTGTAGAACCTAACATCTTGTAACAAATAAACCTCATAAGCCAAACTACGTAAAGCTGAAAAAGTAGCTGTGCGTTTATACTGTGAACGAATGCTATTAACATTAAGACTAGCTAAACGTACAGAAGACATGAAAAAGGAAAAAAAAAAAACCTTATCAAAAATAACCAGATCATTTCTTTCTCCTAGTTCTAACAGTTTTCTTTTTCAGGGGAATCCCAGAGTTATCAACCAGGTGCAGTGGTGCAGAGGTAGTCGTAGGAAGAGGAGAAGAAACAGAGTCCCCAACTCTTCCTCATCCATAGCATCACCCCAACTCTGCAAAGGTTCATATGGATTGGACACTGGGACAGAAAGTATAGAGACTGCCTCCACTTGTTTGGTGGAGGCGAGTGCGATCTAGCAACTAGCGGTGAGGGCTCCAAAACTTCCCTGTCCAAGTCTTCACTTGCCGGGAGAGGAGGAGCCTGCAGGAGTAGGGACTGAAACACTAGGAGGAAGCAACTCATCAGGTGGCGGAGCTTCTGAGGGATCCAGAGGGTTTGGGATAGTCGGGACATCAAGGCAGGCCGAAAAAGAAGGAACCTTTAACTTAGTATTGGGAATAGGGCCTGAGCTGGGGGTCGAGAGAGGAGAAAGATTTAGCTATATAAGAATCATGTTCTGCATAATCAGAGGTATTATGGGCCCAAGGACAAGCCACAAAACATGAGTAGCTTCACCACATAGGTTACAAGGCGGAGGGACCACACAAGATAAAACTGAATGTCCCAACATTCCATAAGATGCACATTTTAGTTGGTCACAATCAGAGCTCAAATGAGATAACGAACCACATCTATAACAAGAACGTGGCTGTCCTGGATAAAACAGGATACCACGGTCCCTCCCCAAGTAAAAACAATTAGGGAGACGGTGAATCCCAGCCTCAGTCATTTTAAGTTGCACATTGAATTTCCACCTTCCCCGTCCAAAACCCATTATCATTAATCAATGCATGGGGTACTCCATTAACTGTACAACGTTGTTCCAACCAATACAAAATATCCAGTACATTAACTCCTTCATTCCCAAAAAGAACAGTAATGACTTTAGCAGTTGGTCTGGTAATAGGTATTACCACAAAATGTTTCCAGATAGGGTCTATACGAGCAGCATAGTATGCAGACCAAAATTTATCCAACAAAACAGCAGAATGAAAGGAGACATCAAAATTATGATCCTCAGAAGAGTGAATGAATGCATACACCTCAGAGGGTCGAATCCCCAAGGAATCAATAATTAAGGATTTGCCCACAAAATTTAGATCGGGGAGGTCCATACCCCTATATAATAGATCGTGCAACAAAACATTTCCTAACAGGGACATCTGTAGATTTAAAGAGGAGACATAGCTGGCAGGTTTTACTGTTTGTGCCTGAGGAGGTCTATGGACCGAACTGCCCAGAGAACCAGCTGGTATATCGTCCCCTACAGTCTGAGGACACTGATCTGGCAGAGGAGTCATAGTCATAGGTTCCGAAACAGGAGCAGCAGACGTTTCAGGAATCAAGGTAGCTGGAGAAGCCTGTCTCGATGAGGGAGACCGTAAATCGGACACAGGATCAGCTGAAACAGGGCTCCTAGCCTCGGTACTGGCAGGCGGAAATGACGCGATGGTCCGGTCCGATTCTGAAACCAGCACTCCTCCAGAGCCTGTGAACACAAAGGTTCCCAGTCGATTCAATCCTGTCCCCGGTAAAGGAACGTGGGGATCAGGAATCCAGGCATTAGGGGTCTTCACCCAGTCCGCATTTGCTAACGCCACCTCCGGAGACCAAGTGGCAAGCCGGGCCGAAAATGGGAACAAATCCTCATCCAAAGCAATAGCTGATACACCCATTCGTCGGCAGCCGGCGGGTCGTCCAAAACCTGCACATTACATTTCTTTGTGACACCAAAAGAAGCTACCTGGCAACCTTCTGGGCATTTTCTTTTTTTTTTCATCTTCTGTGGACAAAAGCAGAACTGCATCAGAAGTCGTCGGACCCTCAACAGCCGTGAGCTGAGCTGAATCCATCACAGATAAGAGATCACTTGGAACTTTCATATTATCCAAACAAACCGAAGTCTCCTCGAGTACAGCAACCAAATCCATAGAACAGTCCTCCAACACCTCCACACTCTCCACCGACTGAGACATACTGAGCGCAGTCCAGTCGTCCTCAGGAGGGCCCACTACATCAGAGTAGAGGGATTTCCTGGTGTCCTGGCCAAATTTCTCTCATTCATTAAAATACCACCAACAGCTTAAACTGGTTGAAAGTCAGTTGGCATTCATCTGTATCCCTCCCCGGTCGTGCTTGAAAATAGGCAGGAATTGTCTAGTGCACTTACCCAGTCAACAAAAATAAAATAAATAAATAAATAAACAGTACAGCTGTCATTTTCACATCCTGGCTGAAATGTGTTTTCCACTTGTGGTGCAGAATAGTGTGGTTGCTGTGGAAAATCTGTGTTCAGGACACATTACGAAAATAACAGTGACACTGTTCATTAGTAGATGTCCTAAAATGCCTATGTTGAAAATTTGGTGACAAAAGTCTATAAAATGACTTATGAGTGTGCATTGTGCAGTTTCCACGCACGCTGTAACTTCACATGTTTGCAATATTTTCACCCAGATTTTTAGCATTGCCATTTTTCTATACCTCCTTTTGAACAGTACAGCTGTCCTTTTTCACATTGTGGCCAAAATGTGTTTTTGCACTTCCGGTGCAGAATAGCGCGGTCGCTGTGGGAAATCAGTGTGTGGGATGCATGAAGAAAATCACAGTGACACTGTTCATTAGCAGAGGTCCTAAAATGCCTATGTTAAAAATTTGGTGATGAAAGTCCATAAAGTGATGGTGTTCTGAGTGCATTGTGCAGTTTTACACATGGTCATAACTTTGCACATTTGTTATATGTTCACTCCAGATTTTCAACATTGCCATTTTTCCAGCCCTCCTTATGAACAGTACAGCTGTCATTTTGACATCCTGGGCAAATGTATTTCTGCACTGCAGCAGAGCATCTTGGATCGCTAGTGGGAAATCAGTGTTGGGACACATTAAGAAAATCACAGTGACATTGTTCATTAGCAGAGGCCATAAAATGCCTATGTTGAAATTTTGGTGATGAAACTCCATAAAATAACTGTGTTACAAGCGTGCTTTCCATAGTTTCCAGTCATGCTCATAACTTTGCACAATATGTAATATGTTCACTCCAGCTTTTCAACATTACCATTTTCCTGCACCTCCTTATGAACAGTATAGCTGTCATTTTCACATCCTGGCCGAAATATGTTTTTGCACTTCTGATCGCAGAATAGCATGGTTGTTGTGAGAAATCAGTGTTCAGGACACATCAAGAAAATCACAGTGACACTGTTCATGAGCAGAGGTCCTACAATGCCTATTTTGAAACTTTGGTGATGAACGTCCATTAAATGACTGGGTAATGCATGCTGTGCAGTTTCCACATACTCTCTGCTCGGACGTGCAAGCACTTTTTATATTCCCAGTACAGCTGTTCAACATTGCCATCTCTTTAAACCTCCCTGTGGATGGTACAGCCGTCATTCTTTACATCCTGCCCGATCTGTGTTTTTCTTCATGTGGCGCAGAATGGCACTGTCGCTGTTGGAAATCAATGTTCGGGATTCATAGACATAATCACAGTGCCACTCTTCATGGGTAGGCTCACAAAAAGGCCATGTTGAAAAGTTATAGTATCCAAATGCCTGAGGTGTTATGGTTTCTAACCATAACGTCCTACCCTGCACAGACTGACAGGCATCGGGGTGTGCCTTTGCATTGTCGACTGTACTGCTCATACCATCCCACCCCCACCTCCAGCCACTGACAGGCATCGAGGTGTATCTTGCACTCTTCGGCCCCAGACTTCACCCCATTCTCCTATGCTGCACCCATTTCAGCATATGTCCTTATGGAATGCGGTGACTGTAAAGCCAAACACCCTAAGGTACACCTCAACATGTGTCACTGTCTGCAGAACAGGGTGACGTCACATGGCATGCCTGTCATAGCCGACACCCAAACACTTACCTCAATACCTGTCCATCTCTACAGGATGGAGTGGGTTGGCGGAAGTTCAGTACTTCACTGCCATTCCTATTCTCCATCTGTCTAACTCCTGCATTTCCAATGCTAATAACAGCAAGCAAACATTGACTTGACACACGCTGGTTTATACTGGATATGGATTGGTTGTTGTAGATTGGCACTCCAACAAATGGAAATCTCAGTACTGGAATTGTATCATCTGATACTTAATGATTTAAAACATTTAAATATAAAGAATCTTTACGCTTTTCTTCAAAAGCTTGGGCCCAACATTGGGGATACTTGTAATGAATTTGAATTTACTGATTTTGAAAACTTTGAAGATGATATGGGGGAATTTTGATGCTTATGGGAGATTGGGGAATCAGGTACACCGGGTTTTAAATTTTTTTCCCATCATTTTGGTGGGTTGGGGGAATGGCCTTAGAGTTACTGTATTTATAGAATTAGTATATCATTAGAGTATGGATACGTTTATTTAAACGCTTGATTTTTTGTCTACCTTTGTTGAATATAAAGGAATTGTGTTTCTTTTTCTCTCCTATTGCTTTTAATAAGCGTGGGGGGTATTATTATTTTTGGTTTCTTTAATTATTTAGAAATGTCATGAATATCCTTGTATTATATTCCCTTTACTTGATGTTTTTCAATAATCTTGTACTTTTTACGTTAAGCTTGTGCATGCACATGAACATTTTGGGAGAGTAGCACACTTTGGAGGTGTGCCTCTCCTGTTCAATGACACTGCCTCGTTAAGCAGGCATGGTGGTCCTGCACCAATGGGTGCAGGGAGCTGTGTGTAATGTGAGGTGGTCTTCGCTGAGAGAAAACACTGCTGTCACACACAGCGTGGTAGGCCTCTCGCCCCCAAAGCTTTGGTGCCATGCTGGGAGCCCACCCCAGTGTGGCAAACATCCTGTGTGCTCTGCTGACGGGGTGCCCAATCCCCATTGGCTCCATGTCCCTCCAAAGGCCCCAAAGCTTTGGTGCCACACTGGGAGCCCACCCCAGCATAGCAAGCGTCCGCGTCGACTGCCGGCGGAGTGCCCAATCCTGATAGACTACGTCCCCCCAAAACACCCCCAAGCTTTGGTGCCATGCTGGAGACCACCCCAGCATGGCAAACGTCCCGTGTCATCTGTTTTTTTACCTGAAAATAAAAGCGGTCCCACGGCGCTTCTCCCAGACCCCCCTCCCACAACCCACACCCCACCCACTGGCACCCCTGCCTCCCACACCCCCCTCACCCCATACTTACCTCTGGAGCTCGGCGTGACGATCTTTGGTGGACCAGAACACGTCTGCACTCTTCAAAGCCGACCGCGAACTGAGGAAATGCCGGTAAGCTGTATAATGGGCTAGATAGGGGGTTTTCACCTTTATTGCATATCTCAGGCAGTTTTTGGAATATTTGCACCAAATTTTCCACATGGGGTTTTTGGGACCCTTTCTCATGAAAGATGTCACTGTCATGGCGTTATTCAGGCCCGAAGGGTGATTTCGCAGTCACTGCACAAAATCACCCTTTGGGCCTAAATAACGCCATGACAGTGACATCATTCATGAGAAGGGGTCCCAAAACCCCATGTTGAAAATTTTGCGCAAAATTCCTAAAAATGACTGTTTTATTTAGCGTGCATTTGCGTAGTCTACGCAGGCTCGTAAATTCACTTAATTTTCAATATTTTACTCCAGATTTTCAACATTGCCATTTTACCACACCTCCTTATGAGCAGTACAGCTGACATTTTCACATCCTGGCTGAAATGTGTTTTTGCATGTCCAGTGCACAATGGTGTGGTCACAGTGAGAAATCAATGCTCAGGACAGATTATGAAAATCACAGTGGTACTGTTCATGAGCAGAGGTCCCACAATGCCTATGTTGAAAATTTGGTGACAAAAGTCCACAAAATGACTGTGTTATGAGCGTTCATTGCGCAGTTTCCATGTACACTCGTAAGTTCGAGAAATTGTTATATTTTCACTCCAGATGTTCAACATTGCCATGCCTTCACACCTCCCTATGAATTTCTGTCATTTTTCACATCCTACCCGAACTGTGTTTTTGCACATGTGGAGCACAATGGTGTGGTTGCTGTGGGAAATCAATGCTCAGGACAGATTAACAAAATAACAATGGGACTGTTCATCAGCAGAGGTCTCAAATGCTTTTATGAGGTGGGGTAACAGAAAGGTCATGCTGAAAATTTATTGTGCAAATACCAGCAATCACACAGGGCATTAGGGTAAACCCCACCATACGTGCCAAACACCCCTGCAAATATCTGCAAGCGAACATTCGGCATTGATAAATGCTTTTTTTTTTGTTTGTTTCAAGTGTACATTAATACCTGGAAATTTTGATTGCTTTTGTCATGATTCTCTAGGCAGTAATCTTGTTTTGTTTATTTTGATATTTTATGATATCAATAAAAATTCCCTACTCTTTTCGAAAAGTGCCACGGGATCTTTTACATCCACCTGAACTACCACCAATCCAGGAAGATGGGACCTTGGTTTAATATCTCATCTGCAAGACGGCACCTCAGAAGTGCAGCACCCCTCTCATGCTGCACTACAGTGCCAGTACTGGGATATTAACCCAAGTGCCAGATGTGGGAACTGGAACCCACAGCCCTCTGATCTCCTGCCTCAGAGACTTCACTAGGCAGGCCTCGATTCCTTCTCGATGGGGAGCTGGTTCTTTGGGTCCACCCTGGAACAATCTGAAACTGGCTATAGAGGTAAAACCTCTTTAGCAGAAAACAGTTGTTTCAGAAAGTAGGACGAAACACCAAAACTGCAGAAAACAGGGATGTCATTTAATGAGCAGTTGATAAAACAGAAACAGTCACTTCATGGAGCAGTAAAACACAAATTGGTTGCTTCAGACTGTGTAGGTCACCCATAGCTAGTAGTGCTCTGGACCAAGGAGGTCACAACATAAGCAAGCTAATTCAGGTGGCCACCCATTGCCTGGGTAGCTAAAGTCCAAATGCAGGCAGCAAAACCTATGGCCAAATTAGGCTCTTAAACAACAGCAGGCAGAAGGATTCCTGACCGAATCAGGCCCCAAACCCTCAGAGCACTGTTCCCATCATCTTCTCTTCTAGTCGAGGAGCACAGATATAAACAATCCCAGACAGAGAAGCAGCCAAGGACTTGGGGAGGGGGGCCCTTTATGACCCTGGCCTGCCAGTGCAGTTCTCTCACCCCAAGGATCTGTCTCCTCTCGACCGAACTCCCATACTGGCAGTCCAGTCTTGCTTTCCCTGCTGGCAGTCAAGCCTTGCTCCCTTGCTGACAGCCCGCACTTGCTCCATTGCAGGCAGCCCAGGCTTGCTTTCCCTGCTGGCAGTCCAGGCTTGCTTTCCCTGCTGGCAGCCCAGGCTTGCTTTCCCTGCTGGCAGCCCAGGCTTGCTTTCCCTGCTGGCAGTCAAGCCTTGCTCCCTTGCTAGCAGCCCAGGCTTTATTCCCTGCTGGCAGTCAAGACTTGCTCCCTTGCTGACAGCCCGTACTTGCTCCCTTTCTGGCAGCCTAGAGTTGCTCCATTGCAGGCAGCCCAGACTTGCTCCGATGGTGGCAGCCCAGACTTGCTCCGATGGTGGCAGCCCAGACTTGCTGCCTTGCTGGAAGTCTTGACTTGCTCCCTTGCAGGCAGCCTTGGCTTGCTCCCATGCAGGCAGCCCAGACTGGCTCTCTTGCTGGCAGCCCAGACTGGCTCTCTTGATGGCAGCCCAGACATGCTCCATTGCTGGCAGCCCAGACTTGCACCTTTGCTGGCAGCCTAAACTTGCTCCATTGCTGGCAGCCCAGACTTGCTCCTTTGCTAGCATCCCAGACTTGATTCCCTACTGGCAACGCAGACTTGCTCCCATGCTGACAGCCCAGACTTGTTCCCTTGCAGGCAGCACAGCTTTGATCCCTTGCTAGAAGTCCAGACTTACTCACTTGCAGGCAGCCCAGATGTTTTCCATTGCAGAAAGCCCAGACTTGCTCCCATATTGGCAGCCCAGACTTGCTTCTTTGCAGGCAGTCCAGACTTGCTCCCTTGCTGGCAGCCCAGACTGGCTCCATTGCTGGCAGCCTAGACTTGCTTCCTTGCTGGCAGTCCAGAGTGGCTCAATTGCTGGCAGCACACACTGGCTCCCTTGCTGGCAGCCCTGACTTGCTCTCTTGCTGGCAGCCCAAACTTGCTCCCCTGGTGGCATCTCAGACTTCCTTGCTGGCACCCCAGAGTGGCTAAATTGCAGGCAGCACACACTGGCTCCCTTGCTGGCAGCCCTGACTTGCTCCCTTGCTGGCAGCCCAAACTTGCTCCCCTGGTGGCAGCCCTGACTTGTTCCCTTGCTGGCAGCCCAAACTTGTTCCCCTGGTGGCAGCCCAGGCTTGCTTCCTTGCTGGCAGCACAGACTGGCTCCCATGCCAGCAGCCCAGACTTGCTCCATTGCTGGTAGCCCAGACTAGCTCTCTCGCTGGCAGCGCAGACTTGCTCCATTTCTGGTAGCCCAAACTGGCTCCCTTGCTGGCAGCCCAGACTGCTCCCTTGCTGGCAGCCCAGACTTGCTCTCTTGCTGGCAGCCCAGACTTGCTCCCTTGCTGGTAATCCAGACTTGCTCTCTTGCTGGCAGCCCATACTTGTTCCCCTGCAGGCAGCCCAGACTGTCCTCCTCATCCCTTTCTTAGTGCTCCATTGCATGCCGCAAAACTCTTTCTTCAGCCCCTTTAAAGGGACCAGGTATGCAAGCCAGTCCTAAAAACAAGGCTCCCCATATTAACAGCTGACATCAGGTCCTTATTTCTGACTCAATGTCCGACCACACAAAATGAAAACACAGGCGCATAGCCGAGTGGGCAATCTCTCTTCCCCAAGGTCTAATCAGGGACTCAATCCCTAGGCTCCAACCCAACTGTGCTCGCCATGGACTTGTGCAATCCAAAGTCCCTACTAAACTGTTTACAGTGCCCCAAATATGGCACCAGCCAGTACCAAAAACTACAGCTCCCAAATGAAGCTACTGCCTCTTTAAAATTTTTCCCAATGTGGCCACGTATGCCCAGTAGTGCTGGCCACCAAAACTATCTACATTTTTAGTTTTTATTTTCCCCTTTCTGCCTTAAATGGTTCCCAGCCCAGTCGAGCCAGGAAACCTGACCCGAGATAAGGAGCAGCCACTCAGCCATGTTTCATTTTTCCCTTTCTTTGTCTCCCAGTGGCGCGTATGCTCAGAAGAGCTGTCACCATTACTATTTCCAAACTGCAGTCCTGTTGCAATGGCAACCTCCAGGACTGAACACCGCCTGAACTGCACATGGAGGCATGAAAAGACACACGTGGCACCTGGCCTACCGTGCCAAAGGCCAGGCACCATGATGAGGTGTCTGGGTTGCAAGGACTTCCTATGGACCACATTGGTCTGAATCCCACCAGGGCCATTGAATGATCCCAAAGCATGTAGCGGAGCTGTGTAGTAAGAGCTCCTTTCAGATAAGCCCATTTGGGAGGCTTACATTACCTTTCTAGCCATTTTTGTATCATGTTTGGACCAAGTGGGTGGCTCTGGATGGCTAAGTCAGGGTGTACCTGCAGGTGTCATCATGGTTCACTTGGTAGTATATCCACTTCCTGGACCAGAAGGTTGTGGGTTCTCATCCCACACTGGGACTAGACGATAACTAAATGCTGGCACACGAGTTCAGTATTAGTGGGTGCTGTACTGCTGGGGTGTGCCGTCCTTCAGATGACACGTTAAACTGAGGTCCATTCTACCCATCCTGGGGCTGACCTACTGGGTGTCCAGATGGAAGTAAAAGAGCCCATGGCATTCTTCGCAAAAAAGTAGGGGACTTTCCCGGTATCCTGACAAATATTCCCCTTCCCATAAAACCAGTTCATGCAATTGTCCAGGCTGTGTCTGGGTGTTGATGTGCGATATGGCCGCCACTACACATTCAGTCACTTCACTGCCAGTCTAGCATTGCTTGTAAAGTGCTTTGGGATACATTGTTTATAAAAATCAGTATATAAATGCTAATTCTTTTTCTTCTAATTCCATGCTAGAAACATGTTATCTCCATGAATGTATGTCTCAAATGGTGGCATCACTGAGCCTAAACCTTGTGCATGAAGTTTCTCTTTTCCAGGTTTATTTAGCTAAGTATAGTGCCTGTTAGAGAGTTTCAGGCTGAAAACATGGATATGGTTCTACAATGGAAACGAGCGTTGACAGCGCTAATTAATATGTTTGAAAAACAGCCATGATCCTGTGCATGTGCATCAGTGTGAATTCTAACCAACAAACTAGGACCAGACGTCTGGATAACTGAGCCGGAGTATACCTGCAGTGTGACTTCTAACCCACAGACAGGGACCAAACGTCTGGATGGCTAAGCCGGGGTGTAGCTGCAGTGTGACTTCTAACCCACAGACTGGGACCAGACATCTGGATGGCTGAGCTGTGGTATACCTGCAGGGTGACTTCTAATCCACAGACTGGGACCAGACATCTGGATGGCTGAGCCGGGGTGTACCTGCAGGGCATGGAGTGGTGGCCCCTTAGTCATTACATAACTGGAGAGGGTCCTCCTTTTTATGTTGATTGCACGCATGCACAAGAAACATATTGCGGCAGCTTACTTCAGAAGCAGATTGTGGAGGTGCGGCACTGTTGTGGCCAATGCCTCCACTGCCTTTTGAGGCTTGGCCCCTGTTCCCCAATGGGGTGGCACGCTGCTGCTGACACTAGTTCAGCCAGCATGCCACAACTTTCAAACATTTTCACTACAGCAATCAGGGGCCACCTTGTCACTGCAGCTTCAGGAATTCGCTGCTATGAAGGAGCGACCCATTATTGCTGGGCTGAAAGTTGCTACTATAATATTGTTTGTGAACACGGTGGCAAGCTGCCCATCGTGTTCACAGACAATATTAATCTGGCCCCAGTGCTGAGGGGGTGCCCATGCCATCTTTTTGCTGACGAGGGCCCCAATCCCCATCGGCTTCAGTCCCCGGTGCTAGTTCAGTTGCCAACAGGGGAGCTCATGCTCCATCGGCATTATGTCCCCCCCTCCCAGTTTGAGTTGCTGATGGGTAGCCCACTCCCCATCGGCATATGTTTCACCCTCAAGAAAGAATAGTGGGACAGTTGTGCTGAGGGTATCCAATCCCTCAGTTCTTGCACCCCTGCTTTGCGCTTGACAGGGTGTCCAATCCCCGTCAGCTACAGCTGGTCCCCAACAAACAGTCAGTTGGCATGCTGGGGCCCACCCCAGTGTGCCAAATGCGCCTGTAAAAAAAAAAGTCCCATGATGTCTCTTTTTCATTTACCTGTAAAAAGAAAACAGTTCCTTGTGGTCCCCCTGCCCACTTCACAACCTGCACCCACCCGCTGTACCCCACCTCCCCCACCCTCACCCCATACTTACCTGCAGAGTCCAGTGTGATGATCTTCGGTAGACTGGGAACACGCCTGCACTCTTCAAAGCCAACTGTGAACTGAGGAAATGCAGAAAGCTGTATAATGGCATAAATAGGGTTTTTTCAACTTTGGTGCATATCTCAGGCATTTTTGAATTTTGGCACCAAATTTTCAACATGGTTTTTGGGACCCTCCTCATGAATTTTGCCTCTGTCATGAGCATGATTGGTCCCAAAAGGTAATTTTGCTGTCACTGCGTGGAATCACCTTTTGGGACCAATTAACAAAATGACAGTATTAGTGTTCATGAGGTGGGCTCTCAAAAAGCCTATGTTGCAAATTTAGTGGAAAAAATCCCCAAAAAATGACTGTTTTATGAGCATGCATCGCAGTTGCTACACACGCTCATAACATCTGGAATTTGCAATATTGTTATGCCAGATTTTCAACATTGGCATTTTTTTACATCTCCTTGTGAACAGTAAAGCTGTCATTTTTCACATCCTGGCCAAAATGTTTTTTCGCACTTTCGGCGCAGAATAGCGCAGTCACTGTGGGAAATCAGTGTTTGGGACAGATTAAGAAAATTACAGTGACACCATTCATGAGCAGATGTTCTAAAATGCCTATGTTGAAAATTTGATGATGATACTCCATAAAATGATTGTGTTACGAACGTGTGTTGCGCAGTTTGCATGCATGGCGCGAGCTTCGCGAATTTATTATATTTTCACTCCAGATTTTCAACATTGCCATTTTCCCACAGCTACTTATGAACAATACAGCTGTCATTTTTCCCATCCTGGCCAAAATGTCTTTTCGCGACTTCCGGCACTGAATAGTGCGGGTCGCTGTGGGAAATCACTGTTCGGGACAGTTTAAGAAAATGACAGTGATACTGTTCATGAGCAGAGGTCCTAAAAGCCTATGTTGAAAATCTGGTGATGATAGCGCATCAAATGACTGTGTTACAAGTGTGCATTGTGCAGCTTCCACACACCATTGTAACTTCTCAGATTTGTAATATTGTCACTCCAGATTTTCAACACTGGCATTTTTTCACACCTCCTTATGAACAGTACAGCTGTCATTTTGCACATCCTGACTAAAATGTGTTTTCGCAGCTTCCAGCACAGAATACGCAGTTGCTGTGGAAATCAGTGTTCGGACAGATTAAGAAAATGACAGTGACACTGTTCAGGGCAGAGGTCCTAAAATCCCTATGTTGAAAATGTGGTGATGAAACCCATAAAATGACTGTGTTACAAGCGTGCATTGAACTGTTTCCATGCACCCTTGTAACTTAGCAAATTTGTAATATTGTCACTCCAGATTTTCAACACTGGCATTTTTCACACCTCCTCATGAACAGTACAGCTGTCATTTTCACATCCTGGCCATACTATGTTTTGCACTCCTGCTGCAGAATAGCACAGTTGCTGTGAGAAATCAGTGTTTGGGACAGATTAAGATCGAGCAAGTGACGGGGAGTGACAGAGCTTTGAATGAGCTCTGCCAGGACTGCTGCAGATTTCTTTTGCGGGCAGAAAAAGGCCCCTAAGCAGGTGCCCAGTACAAAAGGGCAGCCTGCAGCATGGGAGAAACAGAACGAGAGAGCGAGTGAGGGAGGGGGAGTGAGCAAACTCAGTGGAGCTCTGTCGGCACTGCTGCGGATTTCTTTGTGGGCAGAAAAAGACGTTGATGCAGTTAGGGGCCCAGTACAAAATGGCAGCCTGCAGTGGTGGGAGAAACAGTATGAGTGAGTGAGAGAGGGGAACTGAGTGAGCTCAACGGAGCTCTATCAGGACTGTTGCGGATTTCTTTGTGGGCAGATAAAGGCACCAAAGCAGGCAGGAGCCAAGTACAAAAGGGCAGCCTGCAGCGCCGGAAGAAATGGAATAATCGACTAAGAGAGGGGGTGTGAGCGAGCTCAACTGAGCTCTGTTGGGACTGCTGCAGATTTCTCTGTGGGCAGAAAAAGGTGTTGATGCAGTTAGGGGTCCAGTACAAAAGGGCAGCCTGCAGCGGTGGGAGAAACAGTTGTGAGTGAGTGAGAGAGGGGGGGACTGAGTGAGCTCAACGGAGCTCTATCAGGACTGTTGCAGATTTCTTTGTGGGCAGATAAAGGCACTGATGCAGGCAGGAGCCCAGTACAAAAGGGCAGCCTGCAGTGACAGAAGAAATTGAATAATTGACTGAGAGAGAGGGTGTGAGCGAGCTCAACAGAGCTCTGTTGGCACTGCTGCGGTTTCTCTGTGGGCAGAAAAAGTGCCAAAAAGGCAGGAGCCCAGTACAAAAGGGCAGCCAGCAGTACCAGGAGAAACAGAATGAGAGGGTGAAAGAGGGGTGGCGGGACCTCAACAGAGCTCTATCAGGACAGTTGTGAACTTCTTTGTGGGGAGAAAAAGGCACCAACACAGGCAGGAGCCCAATACAAAGGGCAGCTCTGCAGCGCAGGGAGACACAGAACGAGCGGAACGAGCGTTGGCGTGGAGTGAACTTAACGGAGCTGTGTCAGGACTGCTGCAGATTTCTTTATGGGCAGAAAAAGGTGTCAATGCAAGAAGGAGCCCAGTACAAAGGGCAGTCTGCTGCATTGGGAGAAATAGAATGAGCGAGTGAGAGAGGGAAGTGAGCGAGCCTCAATGGAGCTGTGGTGGACCTTTAGAGTTGCCCACCCTCCCGCCCAGGGTCCTCCGTGTTCCTATATTACAGCAGGGTCTGTGGAGTGGAGACAAAGCAATGGGTAGATACACCCACACCTCCTTATGAAAAGTACAACTGTAACTTTTCACATCCTGGCCGAATGTGTTTTGGACTTCCACGCAGAATAGTGCAGTCACTGTGGGAAATCAGTGTTCGGGACACATTGAGAAAACTACAGTGACCCTGTTCATGACCAGAGGTCCTAAATGCCTATGTTGAACATTTTATGATAAAAGTCCATAAATGACTATGTTACAGCTGCATTGTGCAGTTTCCATGCACCCTTGTAACTTTGTAAATCAGTAATATTTTTACTCCACAGTTTCAACAGTGGCATTTTTCACACCTCCTTATGAATAGTACAGCTGTCATTTTTCACATCCTGGTTCATGGGGAGATGCAAAAATGGCAATGTTGAAAATCCGCAGTGAAGATATAAAAAAAACTGGTGAAGTCACGGGCATGCGTAGAAATGTGCAATGCACACCGAATGCAATTAGTTTGGGATTTTTACAGCAGATTGTCAACACAGGAATTTTGAACTTCCGCTTATCAACAGTGTCACTGTGATTTTCTTAATCTGTCCTGAACAGTGATTTCCACAGCGACCATGCATTTCTGTGCTGGAAGTGTGAAAACACATTTTGGCTATGGTGCAAAACTGACTGCTGTACTGTTCATAAGGAAGTGAGGAAAATGCCAGTGTGAAAATCTGGACTGAAAATATTAGAAATCTTTGAACTTACGGAGTGTGTGGAAACTGTGCAATGGTCGCCGAACACAGTCATTTTATGGACTTTTTCACCAACTTTTAACATAGCCATTTTAACACCTCTGCTCATGATTAGTGTCACTGTGATTTCTTAACTGTCCCGAACATTGATTTTGCACACCAACTTTGTGCGCTACATGGGTGGAAACACGTTTTTGGCGAGATGTGGAAAATGACAGCTGTACTGCTCATAAGGAGGTGTGACAAAATGGCAATGTTGAAAATCTGGAGTGAAAATATTGAAAATTCGCAAATTTACAAGTGTGCGTAGGAACAGCTCAGAGCATGCTCATCAAACAGCCATTTTTGGGAATTTTTTCACCAATTTTCAACATGGGTTTTTTGGGCCTACCTCATGAACTGTGACACTGTCATTTCATAAATCAGTCCCAAAAGGTGGTTCCGCATTGACTACGTAAATCACCTTTCAGGCCAGATTAACAAAAATGACAGTGACAGAATTCATGAGGTGGGGTCCCAAAAACCCCATGTTGAAAATTTGCTGAAAAAATTCCCCAAAATGCCTGAGATATGCATCAAAGTTGAAAAAACCCTATTTATTCCATCATACAGCTTACCGGAATTTCTTCAGTTCATGGTCAGCTTTGAAGAGTGCAGACGTGTTCCCGGTCCACAGAGGATGGTTGCGCCAGACTCTGGAGGTAATATGGGGTGAGGTGGGGATGTGGAGAGGCAAGGTGCACAGAGGGTGGGTGCGAGTGGTGGGAGAGGGATCAGGACAGTCAGTGAGGGAAGCTTTTTTCTTGCAGTTTTTTTTTTCCCCTAGACGACGGAGGACTTGTGCCACGCTGGGGTGGGCTCCCAGTGTGGCAGCTGGAAGCCTGTTTTGGGAGGCAGTGGAGCAGACAGGGGATTGGTCATCCCTGTCATCCATACAGACTGTTGCCATGCTGGGGTGGGCTCTCAGCTTGGCACCCGGTAGTCTCTTGGGGGGGAACAGTGGAGCCGACGGGGGACTGGGCACCCCCATCAGCTGTACAAACTGTTGCCATGGTGGGGTGGGCTCCCAGCGTGGCACTTGGAACTCTGTTAGGGGAGAGCAGCAGAGCCGATGGGGGATTGGGCATCCCCGTAGGCCATACAGTGTGTGCGTGAGGGGAAGCATGAGCACACAATATACGTGCGTGTGTGTGTGTGTGTGTGTATATGGCGTGAGCATTAGCATAATATCTTATCGCTGCTCACTGAAGCGAGCTTCCTTTGAACTGTACAGCAATGTATTTTTCAACTGCTGTTGTAGACAGCTGCAGCATTCATTGGTGAACTGTGGCCACACCTGCAAATACACTGACTGAACTGAAGACAGGGTACCACACCTCCGAAAACTCGGATGATGGCACCATGTTTCTTGCACATGCATGCAAGCAAACATAACAAGCATTTGTCAATGCTAATGTTTGCTTGCTGGCATTGGCAGTGGTAGTGTAGAAGTTACAGAGCTGTGTAATGGAATGGCAGTGAAGTATTGAACAAAGCCAACACCACCACCACCCTGCAGAGAGTGACAGGCATTGGGGTGTGCCTTTGGGTCATCAAGCATAATGGCCATGCCATTTCACCACACCCCCCTGCAGACACTGACAAGTGTCACGGTGTTCCTTGGGGTCTTTGGTTCTTTATGCGATCCCATCCCATTAGAAAATATGGTGCGATGGGTGCGATATAGGAGAATGGGGTGAACTTTGGGGTAAAGAGTCAAAGGCATCTCGATGCCTCTCACTGGTTGCAGGGTGCAGAATGGTATGAGCATTACAGGCAAGAATCCCAAGTCACACCCCTGGCGCCTGTCATTCTCTATAGGGTTGGGCATTATGGTTGGAAACCCAAATATCTCAGGCATTCGATGGTATTTTCACTCCAAATTTTCAACATGATTTTTTGTGACCCCACCTCATGAACAGTGGCAATATCAGTTTGTTGGCGAAGCTGCTTATGCACAGCGACTACTGCATTAGCATCACAGGTGCAAAACATCCAAACAGGATGTAAAAATGACAGCTGTACTCGTTCATGGGGAGGTGTAAAATGGCAATGTTGCAAATCCGCAGTAAAAATATAAAAAAATGGTGAAGTCACGAGCGATGCATAGAAACGTGCAACGACACCGTAATATATAATTAGGTTGGGGATTTTTTACAGCAGATTGTCAACTCAGGCATTTTGGTGCATCCGATCATGAACAGTGTCACTGTGATTTTCTTTATCTGTCCTGACCAATGATTTCCAGAGACTACGCATCTCTGCACTGAAAGTGTGAAACGCACTAGGCCATGTTGTGAAAAATGACAGCTGTACTGTTCACAAGGAAGTGTGGAAAAATGCCACTGGTGAAAATCTGACTGAAAATATTACAAAGTCATGAACTTTGAGCAAGCGTGGAACTGCACAATGCTCACTCAGTAACATGGAATCATTTTATGGACTTTTGTCCCAAATTTCAACATAGCCATTTTAAGACCTCTGCTCATGAAGAGGTAACTGTGATTTTAGTAATCTGTCCCAAACATTGCTTTGGCACACCAACAGCACCTCATCGCTATATGTGCGAAACACATATTGGGCAAATATATGAAAAATGGCAGCTGTACTGTTCATAAGAAAGTGTAATAAATGGCAATGTTGAAAATCTGAGTGAAACTATTAAATCTCGAAACTTATGAGCATCCATAGGAACTAGTCACGATGCCATAAAACAGTCATTTTAAGGAATTTTTTCACAAACTTTTCAACATAGCAATTTTAAGACCTTGCTCATGAACAGTGTCACTGTAATTTTCTTAATGTGTCCTATACATTTATTTTGTACATCGACCGCGCCCATTAGCGCTATCATGAGCGGAAACACATTTTGGGCAAGATGTGAAAAATGACAGCTGTACTGCTCTATAAGGAGGTGTGGTAAAATGACAATTTGAAAATCTGGAGTGAAAATATTGAAAATTCGCAAACTTGCAAATGCTGGAACTTGTAATGCACGTCAGAAACAGTCATTTTTGGAATTTTTACCAAATTTTCAAATAGTCATTTTTAGACCTCTGCTCATAAACAGTGTCACTGTGATTTTCTTACTTTGTCCCGTACATTGATTTCACGCAACGACTGCGCCATTGTGCGCTACATGGGCAGAAACACGTTTTGGGTGAGATGTGAAAAATGACAGCTGTACTGCTCATAAGAAGGTGTGGTAAAATGGGAATGTTGAAAATCTGAAGAGAAAATATTAAAACATTCATGAACTTACGAGCGTGTGAAGGAACTGCGCAGCGCACACTGGTAAACAGTCATTTTTAGAATATTTTTTCACCAAATTTTCAACATAGCCATTTTAAGACCTCTGCTCATGAACAGTGTCACTAAGGATTATCTTAATTTGTCCTTGACATTGATTCCGCAGATACTGACTTCGCCATTGTGCGCTACATGGGTGGAAACACGCTTTGGGTGAGATGTGAAAATGACAGCTGTACTACCTCACTAAGAAGGTGTGGTAAAATGGCAATGTTGAAAATCTGGGTAGAAAAAATATTGAAAATTTGCGAACTTACTGACATCTTGTGGGAACTGCGCACGCTGCGCTGTAAAACAGTAATTTTTGAATTTTTCCACCAAATTTTGAAAAATTGGCTCTTGAGAGCTCATCCTTATGAACACTGGCAGTGTCATTTTGTTAATCATTCCGGAAATGTGATTTCATACAGTGGCTCGCGAAATCACCCTCCGGCTCTGAGTAATGCCATGACAGTGCAAGAATTTATGAGGAGGGGTCCAAAAGCCCATGTCGAAAATTTGGTGCAAAAAATCAAAAATGCCTGCGATGTGCAACAAAGTTGAAAACCTATCCATCCCATTATACAGCTTACCGGCATTTCCCTCAGTTCACGGTCGGCTTTGAAGAGTGCAGACGTGTTCCGGTCCTACCGAGGTTCAGCGCCAAGCTCTGGAGGTAAGAATGAGGGGGTGGGAAGCAGGTGAACAGTGGGTGGGTGCGGGTTGTGAGTGGGGGCCAGGAAGCTACGAGGACAGTTTTTAATATTCAGGGTTTTTTTTTTTCCAGTGATGGCGCAGGACATTTGCCACACTCGGGTGGGCTCCAGCATGGCACAAGGACAGCTGGGGGCTGTGGAGCTGATGGGGACAACACCCTGTCAGCTATATGTATCAGTTGCCATGCTGGGGTGGGCCCCAGCGTGGGCACCCTGTACTCTGCGGGAGGAAGACAGTGGAGCCAATGGGATTAGGCACCCCTGTCGGCTTATAGCCAAGAGTTGCCATGCTGGGGTGGGCACCCAGGCATGGCAGGCTGTGGAAGGCTTTGGGGGGGAGCACAAGCCTGTACTCTGGGGGAAGACAGTGGAGCCGGGGGGATTGGGCACCCCTGCGGCGTTATACCATGAGTTGCCACGCTTGGGTGGGCACCTAGCATGGCTGTGGAAGGCTTTTGGGGGAGCACAGCACAAGCCCGGCGGGAGATTAGGCACCCGTCATGGTGTAGTGTGCCTGGGGGCATAGCACGGTATGTGTGCGTGCATTTCTGTGTTGTGTGTGTGTGTGTGTAGGGGAGTTGGTATTTACAGGCGATATCTTATCGCTGCTCACTGAAGAGTAGCTCCCCTTTCCTTATCAGGCGCCACTGCATTTGGAGCTTGTCATGAGACAGCTCAGCATGCATTAGTGGATGGGGCGCCTTGCCAATACACAGACTGAATTGGAAGAGGGTGACACTCTCAAAACTCGGATGATGGCATTATGTTTCTTGCACATGCGCAGCAAGCAAACATAAAATGACAGTGACACTGTTCATGACCAGTGGTCCTAAAATCCCTATGTCTAAAATTTGGTGACAAACGTCCATAACATGACTGTGTTACAAGCGTGCATTGAACTGGTTCCATGCACCCTTGTAACTTTGCAAATTATAATATTTTCACGCCACATTTTCAACACTGGCATTTTTTCACACCTCCTTATGAACAGTACAGCTGTCATTTTTCACATCCTGGCCTAAATATGTTTTTGCACTCCTGCTGCAAAGTAGCATGGTACGGTGGGAAATCAGTGGTTGGGACAGATTAAGATTGAGTTGGTGAGAGGGGGAGTGACTGAGCTCAACTGACCTCTTTAGGGACTGTGCAGATTTCTTTGTGGACAGAAAAAGGCCCCAACACAGTAGCCCAGTACAAAGGGCAGCCTGCAGCACTGGCAGAAACAGAAAGAGAAGGTGAGGGAGGGGGAGTGAGTGACCTCAAGCAGACTCTGTTGGGACTGCTGCGGATTTCTTTGTGGGCAGAAAAAGGCAGCAATGCAGGCAGGGGCCCAGTACAAAAATGTCAGCCTGCAGCACCAGAAAAAGCGGAACGAGCAAGTGAGAGCGGGGCAGTAAGCGAGCTCAACAGAGCTCTGTCAGGACTGCTGCAGATTTCTTTGTGGGCAGACAAAGATGCCAACAGAGGCAGGAGCCCAGTATTAAAGGGCAGCCTGCAGAACCAGGAGAAACAGAATGGGCACGTGAGAGAGGGAGACTGAGCGACCTCAATGGAGCTGTGTCAGGACAGCTGCAGATTTCTTTGTGGGCAGACAAACTTGCCAATGCAGAAAGGAGCCCAGTACAAAAGCGCAGCCTGCAGCACCAACAGAAACAGAACGAGCGACTGACAGAGGGGGAGTGAGCAAGCTCCAATGGAGCAAAGCAATCAACATTCGCACTGACAAATGCTTGTTTTATATTGGTTGTTTCCATCTGGGTGCACCATGAGCACTGTCCCTCCCAAGTCTGTCTGCTGTCTCTGACTCTGCCAAGCCCCATCCCCCATGTATCCCCCTGGCAGAGTCAGGAAAGGAGGCTGTCCTCCTCCTACCCAGGTATCCACAATCCAGACCAGGTAACAGCAAGCAAGCGACGGAATAATGGAGCAAGAGGAGGGCTGGCAGGCAGTGCTTGATATAGCCCATGGATGCCATTTTTCAGGTACGTATGCACCTACATAGCTGCGGCCTCTACTTGCTGCTTGGACTCCTACATTGCCACCCAGCCTCCACCTGGTGGCAGCTATGGAATGAGACAGCCGATTTCCCCCTTCCCTGGGAGAGGAGAGCAGTCCATTGGATCCCCCATCCTCTCCCTCCCCTGCTGACTTCTGGCAAACCATGCTCATTCCTGAACATGAATTGCTGGCGTGGCACAAGTTGTGGTGTCCAGTGCTTCAACCTTCAGCATCACTGGGCCGGCTGAGAGGGCCCTCCTTGGGTATGACAGAAACACTGTAGAACATTCTACTGTAGCATGATTCTTTTTATGTCAAAGCAACCACTACCTAGAGAACTGTGTCTGTAAATCTATGTTACTTCTCAGTCACTCTGATACAGGCTGCCATTTCAGGCAAACAGTGCACATGCAGTGGCAGGAACTGAAATATTAGTAATTAATAATATTTTTTCATCAATGGTCTTTGTAATTATATTGAAACCCCTGAGCCAATTGCGGAGCTTATCGGAAAGATTTCAGAATAAAAGGGGTTAAGAGCATAACTCATAGAGATACCTCTGAAATGAAAGCTGGCAAGTCTTAGACACAGGAAATGGGAGTGGAGCTGAGTGCCCACAAAAAGAAAGCCAGAAAATGTTATTGTCTGAAAGGAGGCATTCAGAGAAGAAAGTCCAGAGCGGGTGGGTAGAGCACCTGTCTGACCCCTCACCTGCAGGCTGTTGCCAGACCTCTAGGCACAGAGTGGTGGTATGGTACTTCAGGATTAGGATAGGGCACAGGCCACCTGCAGGTTCAGTTTCCAGAGGATGAGCTTGGGTGTACCTGTGGGACATGGAGTGGTGGTAGTACTTCAGGACTAGGATATGGCACAGTTCACCTGCCAGGTTTAGTCCCCAGAGGATATGTTCCTGTGTGGCATGGAGTGGTGGTAGTACTTCAGGGTCAGGATATGTCACAGGTCACCCACCAGGTTCAGAAAATCTGCACTTACAGCACTCTTCAGACGATAAACTGGTAGCAAGACAAAGTAACAGCAAATATGCAATTTCTTTTTCAACCTGGTCTCTCGACCCAAACCCCAGCGCTTCAGCAAAAGCTTCCATCAGGGGGTGTGGCTACATGGATAACAACACAGTTTAAGTAGCCAAAATTAATTACTATCATCTGTTGTCAATAAGCAAGGACAAACGTCCATGGCAAAAGAGAACAAAAACTTCTTATATTGAATTAATACAAATTACATAAAAAATGTACTTAAAACCAGCATTAGAAGTCACAAACCTACTACATTTTTATTCAAATGAAAATTGCGTGGTTTAAAGTGCCTGGCTGTAATCTGACAAGCTGACACAATGTAGGGATGGGGGAGAACAGGTAAAGACATTTTGCACATTAGATCAGCGATCACCCTGTTTCCTTATAATCAAGGCTTTCTACAGGTAGCTGGGGTCAAGCATTCTTTAATGCTAGTGGAGAAATGCATATGGGAGCGAGGATTTGACACGTGGATGAAAGCTCCAGTAAAAAGTAAGGAAGAAAAAGAGATAAACCAGTAAGGGGGTCACAAGAAGTGCAAGAGGTCATATTTTCAGGAAACACAACATTCCAAAAGGTTATCAATAAGAACAAAAGTTCCTGTTTACCTGAGCAAAGAACATGATTGGTTCCTATATTACCTCTAATTTCTAACCTGCCAGGTTCAATCTCCAGAGGATGAGCTGGGGTGTACCTGCAGGACATGGAGTGGTGGTAGTACTTCAGGATTAGGATATGGCACAGGGCACCTGCCAAGTTCAGTCTCCAGAGCATGAGAGGGAGGGGGGGTGTACCTGTAGGGCATGTAGGGGTGGTAGTACTTCAGTGTTAGGATATGGCTCAGGTCACCTGACAGGTTCAGTCTCCAGAGGATGAGTTGGGGTGTACCTGCGGGGCATGGAGTGGTGGTATATTACTTCAGTATTAGGGTATGGCTCAGGTCACCTGCCAGGTTCAGTCTCCAGAAGATGAGCTGGGGTGTATCTGTGCTGCATGAAGTGGTGGAATGGTACTTCAGGATTAGAATATGGCTCAGGTCACCTGTCAGGATCAGTTTCCATAGGATGAGCAAGGTGTATCTGCTGGGCCTGGAATGGTGGTAGTACTTCAGGATTAGGATACGTCTCAGGTCACTTGACAGGTTAAGTCTTCAGAGGATAAGCCAGGGTGTACCTATGGGGTATGGAGTGATGGTAGTACTTCAAGATTAGGATATGGCTCAGGTCACCTGTCAGGTTCCGTCTCCAGAGGATGAGCCAGGGTGTACCTGTGGCACATGGAGTTGTGGTGGTAGTTCAGGATTAGGATATGGTTAGAAACATAGAATTTGACAGCAGATAAGGACCACTTGGTCCACCTAGTCTGTCCATTTCCTACCTGATGGATAAGCTGCAGAGTCTAGTTAATTAACAGTTTACTTCTCCTATCCCCCACTAGAATTGCCTTATGCCTGACCCTGCATTCTTGAATTCTCCCACTGATCCTGACTCCACAACCTCCTCAGGAAGGCTGTTCCATGCATCCACAACCTCTCTGTGAAACAATATTTAACATTACCTCTGAGCCGCCCCTCTATCTTCAAATTGTGCCCACTTGTTCTTGCACATCTCTTCTTCTGAAAGATACTACCTCTTGTACTTTGTTAATCCCTTGAGATACTTGAAAGTTTCTATCATGTCCTCCTCTCCTCCTTTCCTCAAGGGTATTCATATTAAGCTGCTTCAGTTTTAAGCTGGTTTAGGGTACCTGCCGATTCAGTCTTCAGAGGATGAGTTGGGGTGCATCTGTGCTGCATGGAGTGATGGTATGGTACTTTAGGATTAGAATATGGCACAGGTCACCTGCCAGATTCAGTCTCCATAGGATGAGCTGGGGTGTACCTGTAGGGCACGGAGTGGTGGTCGTAGTTCAGGATTAGGATATGACTCAGGTCATCTGACAGGTTCAGTCTCCAGAGGATGAGCCCGGGTGTATCTGCGTGGGCATGGAATGGTGGTAGTACTTAAATATTAAAATATGGCACAGGTCACCTGATAGGTTAAGTCTTCAGAGGATGAGCTGGGGTGTACCTGTGGGGCATGGGGTGATGGTAGTTCTTTAGCATTAGGATATGGCACAGGTCACCTGCCAGGTTCAGTCTCTAGAGGATGAGCTGAGGTGTACTTGTAAGACATGGAGTGGTGGTAGTACTTCAGGATTAGGATATGGTTCAGGACATGTGCCAGGTTCAGTCTCCAGTGGATGAGCCAGGGTGTACCTGCGGGGCATGGACTGATGGTATATTACTTCAGTATTAGGGTAAGGCTCAGGTCAACTGACAGGTTCAGTCTCCAGAGGATGAGAAGGGGAGTACTTTGGGGCGAGAATGGTGGTAGTACTTCAGGATTAGGGATATGGCACAGGTCACCTGACAGCTTCAGTCTCCAGAGGATGAGCTGGGTGTACCTGCAGAGCATGGAGTGGTGGTAGTACTTCAGTATTAGGATATGGCACAGGTCACCTGCCAGGTTCGGTCTCCAGAAGATGAGCTGGTGTGTACCTGTGGGCAACTCTCAATGGTCTTCCTATTAAAGATGCCATTTTCTCTGGAGACTTCAACCATGCAAATGGGGAGCCAAAGGAAGTTCAGGAAGAGTTTAGGAAACTGGGAGGGTCTCAAGCAAGTAGCTACTTCTGTCACTTCTGAAGTACTACCTGTGAGAGCAAGGAGAGCATAGGAGTGCATGCACCAGGAACTTTAACTCATGGTTGAAGAACTGGTGCTGTGAGGAAGGGTTTGGATTCATTGGTGACTGGGGACCCATCTGAGGGATGGAGGTTTGTCTGCTTCGACGGCCTGCATCCATCCTGAGGGGAATCACACTCAATGATAAGTTTAAATGCTACATTGACAAGCATTTAAACTAGTAAAGGGGGTGGCAGGCCAGCAAGGATGGTGACCTACTTGCTCACCCCCACAGCCAGTAATGGAACCAGTGAACCAGAGGAGTGGCTATCTCTGCAAAGCAGTGCAAAAGTTGGAG
This sequence comes from Neoceratodus forsteri, assembly GCA_016271365.2. Classification (NCBI taxonomy): domain Eukaryota; kingdom Metazoa; phylum Chordata; order Ceratodontiformes; family Ceratodontidae; genus Neoceratodus; species Neoceratodus forsteri. The sequence goes on from JADMNL010000026.1 coordinate 357,060,456, forward strand.
ATTAGTGTCCAAAAGGTGGATAAGCAGAAAGGGCAAAATTCAGAGAAGGGCAGACAGCAAGAGAGACCAGGGATAAATGACAACCAAGGAAGGGGCTGGGTAGAACAGTGAAGCAGTCTAGGAGGTCAAATCATGGAAAGCCATGTGCAAATGCCAGGAGCCTTAGCAACAAGATGGAAGATCTGGAGGCTGTCATGGTACAGTCAGACCTGGACATTGTGGCCATCACTGAAACCTGGTGTAATGATAACCATGACTGGGAGATGGCCATACCTGGCTAGCAACATATTCAGAAGAGACAGAGCAGGCAGGAAGGGAAGAGGAGTGGCACTGTATGTGAAAATGACATAAGGGACACACAGATCCAGGAGGAACAAAATGGGGAGAGATACTGTGGGTTGCTGGAAAGGAAAATGGGGCCAGCTATCCGCACAGGTGTGGCTATAGACCACCAGCCCAGGAGGAAGAAACAGATAGGAGTTGATGCTAGCCATCCAAAGGATGGCAGACAAGGGTGAGGTAGTACTGGTTGGAGACTTCAATATACCAGATGTGGACTGGAGCATCCCAGCAGCATCAACTAGGAGCAGATTTATCCTGGACTCCTTCAGGGTGCCTTCCTCAAGCAACTGGTCATGGAACCAACTCGGCAGAAGGCAATACTGGACCTTCTGCTCACAAACGAGGACAGTGTGATGGGGGTAACAGTGGGGGAGCACCTGGGTAACAGTGACCACCAGTCATTGTGGTTTGAAATCACAGAAGAACAGAACCAAACACACAAAACAATATCCTGGATTTTAAGGGGCAGACTTGGGAAAATGGGAGATGCTTGAAAAGAGGCATTAAGGAATGGGACAGGAATCAGGGATTGAGGAACAGTGGGCAGTATTTAAAATGGGGATTATAAGAACAATAGAATTATGCATTAAGCAGGTTAGCAAGAGGAAAAGAAAGAGGAGACCATTATGGTTTTCCAAGAGGTAGCAAAGAAAGGAAAGCCAAAAAGATTGCATTCAGGCAATACAAAAGACACAGGCAGAAGGGGATAGGAGAAGTACCAGGAGAAACAAAGGAGGCAGGAAGCTGTAAGGGAAGCCAAAGCTCAGACAGAAGAACACATTGCAAAATCAGTGGTTAAAGGGGACAAAACCTTTACAGGTACATAGTGAAAAAGAAGGACAAAGGAGGGATAGTGAGACTGAAGGGGAGGATGGGAGCGCATGGAGGATGACAACAGTAAAGCTGACATATTGAACAGGTATTTCTGCTCAGTCTTTACTAAGGAAGGGGGTAGTGGGTCTGAAGGAGTACAAGGGTGAGAATGGGCAGAAATGGACACAAGTCCCTTTACACGAGAAAGGGTCCTGAAGGAACTGGAAGTAATAAGAGCTGATAAAGCAATGGGCCAGATGGGGCACTCCTAGGGTCCTAAAGAACTAAGAGAGGTGGTGGCTGAACCTCTGGCTATCCTGTTCAGCCAATCACTGGAAACAGGGAGGTACCCAAAGACTGAGGACAACAGATGTAGTCCCTTATACAAAAGTGGGAACAAAGAGGAAGCAGGGAACTACAGACCAGTCAGCCTCACCTCGGTAGTGGAAAGATCATGGAAGCACTACTGAAGGAGAGATTGGTGGAACATCTGGTTGTCAATGGACCACAGGACCCAAGGCAGCATGGTTTCACCAGGGGAGGCGCGTCAGACCAACCTCATTGAATTTTTTGACTGGGTGACTAGGAGGTGGATCAGGGGAGGCGGTGGACATGCCTATCTGGACTTCAGTGTTTTTGACACTGTGCCACATGAAGAGTATTACACAACTGGGAATATGGGTGTGGGCAGGACAGTAGTGTGGTGGGTAGGTAACTGGCTGGGTGGCAGGACACAGAGGGTGGTGGTAAATGGCTGTCACTCCACAGAGGAAGAGTGACCAGTGGGGTACCACAGGGATCAGTGCTGGGACCGGTCCTATTCAACATCTTCATCAGTGACATTGCACAGGATATAGAAGGCAGAATTTCACTGTTCGCTGATGACACAAAGCTCTGTAACAGAGTAGACACACAGAGGTGTAGACAGAATGAGAAGGGACCTGCAGAAACTTGAAGAATGGTCAAGGGTTTGGCAGTTGAAATTCAATGCAAAGAAGTGCAAGATAATGGTATATGAAGCACAAAACCCTGGCACAATATATATCAGTTGGGGGTGAGGATATAGCATGCACCAAGCAGGAAAGGGATCTTAGGGTTGTCATCTCTGATGACCTCAAGTTGGGAAACAGTGTGACAAGGCATCAGGTAAAGCAAATAGGATGCTGGGATGTATAGGCAGGGCATCACCAGCAGGAAAAGGAGGTCATAATTCCACTATACAAGACACTAGTGAGGCCCCACCTGAGCACAGTGTACAGTTCTGGAGACCATACCTATGTAAGGACATAGACAGGGTAGAGAAGGTTCAGAGGAGGGCAACAAAGATGGTGCATGGGCTGCATTCCAAGTCCTATGAAGACAGGTTGAAGGAACTGAACATGTACTCCCTGGAGGAGAGGAGGAGAGAGGGATATGATAGAGACATACAAGTATCTTACAGGGAGGAACAGGGTGCAGGAAAACACTATTTTAAGTGAAAAGATGTTTCAGGACTAGAGGCATGGGATGAAGTTGGAGGAGGACGATCAGAGGAAACATGAGAAAGAATTTCTTCACAGAACGGGTGGTGGACAAGTGGAACACCCGCCAGAGGAAGTGGTGGGGGCTGAAACAATCATGGATTTTAGAATGCATGGGATAGACATAAAGGAATTCTAGAGGTCAGGGGTAGGGAAATAGACTTCAGGAAAACAAACTGAACTTTCCTAGCTCAAATGGGCAGATCTAGGTGGGCCTAGGCCCTTATCTGCCGACACTGTCTATGTATCTATGTATGTATCTATGACTGGTTGGGCCCAAACAGAGCACTTTACCAAGTGGCTCTATTGCATGCTAAGCTGGAGCAATTGCTCGATCAGCCCACTAGACTGAATTTGAAGTCTGGTAACTACAGCCTACTGGACTGGCTGCTGACCAGTAACAAGAACTTCATAAAAGCCGCTGGAATGTCCCCATCATTCTCAGGGGTCACTCCCCGAAATTCTGTCTCTGGAGGAATAATTCCCGCCCCCCAGAGTTCTGAAAGCCAGAGATCTAACCAGCTTTAATTCATTATCTTCCAGCACAGTCTTGATTCCACACACTGGACTCACATTACCACTCTTCCTGACATAAATCAAGCCCTTGAATACCTTATCAACACATTCACCTCTACCCTGGACTCCGACACCCCTTTCAGAGTTAGAAGAGCTAAGTGAATCCACCCCCTTGGATCCCACAGGAGTTAAGGCACCTAATGTGCTCCCCTAACAAATCCTGGATAACCTTCAAAAGATCCAGACTTCACTCGGACTAGTTATCTTATCGCCAATTGCGGAATACCTGTAAAACCAAAATCAATAAATTGAAGCAGGACTATTTTAAATCCCTGCAAGAAGCATGCCTCGCTAACTCCAAATATTTGGGGGCACAAGTCAACTCATTACTCAAGGGCAATGAATGGACACCTCTCAGAATATGATATTGAAAAGCTCTATACTAACCTTGCTCCCTAGAGATAGCAGCCGGCATTAACTCCATCTTCACTAACCTTGACATATGCAGACTGGCCTACCTGCTACTCTTTCTAATCCACACACCACCTGTCCTAAAGTTCCACCCTCCTCTTTCATTTGAAAACCACCTCATGGAAAGAGGTTCTAAAGTTACTAATGAGTCCCAACCTGGATTGCTCTCGGGCTTGACTCCTTGCAGCCCCAAATCCTCAGGCTAGGAGCACGGCACTTGCTCACCCAATAGCACTACCGTTAATCAAACTTTCCTAACTCAAACTACCCTGACAAATGGGAAATTGTAGTTGTTGTCCCAGTGTGCAAAGGACACCACCAGCCTCATTGAGAACTACAGACCAATATCCATCTTATGCCCAATTGCAAGAATTCAGGAAAGAATACTATACAACCAACTGTACCTTCACTGAACAGACCAATGCCTCACTATCCACCAACATGGCTTCCGGAAAATGCATGAGACAGAATCTGCTCTCCTGAGGTTACTTCACATTTTTCAGGCCATGGACCAGGGTTGTGCCACTGGGGCCATGTTCATGGACCTTATGAAGGCTTTGATCTTGTAAAATCACCCTCCTTTTACAAAGCTCCAATGTCTTTGGCCTCAAGTCCAGCTCTCTCATGGTTCACCAACTACATATCGAACCATTTTTAGTGTGTCAAATGGGCTGGATGCATAACATCCTTATCTCCCATCACTGACGGAGTCCCTCGGGGATCAATCCTTGCAATCCTTGGGCTTCTACTTTTCTCTGTCTTTATTAAGAAATTCCAAAGAATTGTGGGGGGCATCGATTGAGCCTTATGCTGATGATGATGCCATACTCTACAGATCCTCCAGAGATGTCTTCTCTATCAGTTCTGACCTGGAGAATGACTTCCAGCTGACTGGATCATGGTTTACAGACAACCTGTTGTACTAAACATTAGAAAACAAAATCCATGCTGTTTGGCCACACCTTTTGGACCTGGCCTCCCAGCCACCCTGGTAGTCAGAACCTCCTTCGATGTGCCACTTGAAGGTGTGGGCTCTTTTAAATATCTGGACTGACCTCGATGAACATCTTTCCTTCTAAACACATACAGCTAATGTCATTGGGGCTTCAAACCAAATACTTGGCCTATTATAAATACCTTCACTACTTACACCCAATGCAAGGAAGACCATTGCCTCAATAACCCCTTCTCCTGGCCCTTTTGCAAGGACCAATAATGCAGACCTACCACAGAGCTGCTGGCTTTGTAAAGCCCCACCTCCTTTCACCACTGCGATGTCACTCAACACCCCTGGAAGCTGGCTGTCCTTTGAGGCCAAAACTGGACTTCCTAATGTTCTACACCATCTTTAGCTCCTCCACCTTCCCTCACCACCCATCCTTACCAATCTGCTTACACTGAATCCTTCCCCAGGACCTTTAGATATACATGTCCCTATCCTGAATCTACCTAAGACATGTCTAGCCATTACCAAGGATCCTTTGCCTCAGCAGCTCCTCAAATGTGGAACAATCTCGTGCTCTCTGCTCTCTTGCACGTCCTACAGAATTCAGAAGACACTTAAATACATTTCTTTGTTCCTCCCATCTGTAACTGAAGTAACCACATTTTCTATGTTCAACCAGTGTCTCTCTCCTCCCTCCTCTCTCTTCCCTACCTGAACCTATTATTCTTCTTCTCCCCTTGCCCGACTCTCTGTCCTGTACATATGTAATATACAATTGGATTTGTATGTATTTGTGCTTTATTCTTGCTACTTGGTCAGTTATTACAATGCAGTTCAGCCTTTACCTTTATACGGTTTAGTATGCTGTGAAATGTCTGAATACTGTCTGTAATTTTGTTGTCCCTTACGATTTGACTTGATTGCTACCTTTTGTACCTGTACATTGATATTACCCTACCGATCATATAACTTGTTGTTACTTCTCTTTTATTGGAATGCTCATGTTTGCTGTTCCCTGAAAAGGGACATGTTCATCTTAGTGGGCCCACTGGTCATCAAAATTCAAATAAATAAATAAAGTGCTGCTTTGCTAGAGCCAGATGTCCAAGGGCAAACATGACTGCTGGATTTCTTGGTGTTTAGAATTGTATTTATTTATTTATTTTATTTTATTTCAGTTTTGGATTACAACCTTTGATCCAAATGGCTCTTTTCAAAGGTTCCAAATTAAATAGACATGACAATATATTGAGTACAAAAGTTACATGTTGACAACGATTGTTAATACAATGAGATTACATTGCAAGTTTCAATTATGAATTGCTAGAGGGATAATAACAATGCTAAAACAGTGCGGTACAAATATTAGCAGATACATAGTACATCTTAAGTCCAGGAAGCTCGAGATGTTTACTAAAGTAAAGTGCAGTGGACTATATGCAGTCAGAGGAGGCACTGTCAAGGGTAAAACAGAGGGACTCAGCTTTTTAAAAGGTGACAGTGTGTAAGCAGAATCTGTTAGCAGAAAACCACTTTTCCAGTTCCAAGAGATCACCAGCGAACTGTGTATTGATGAGGGTGGGATTGCATCAGCATAAAGATGTAGATTAGCCTCACCACAGTTTTCAGGCATGGCATAGACAACAAGTTCTAGCTAGAGTTGATATGGCTGGCGAGTGTGCAAAAACTCCGGAGAGCCAGTGCCACCAGAGTGCTTGAGTGCCATCCGCCAAGATGGTGGTGGCAGCGCAAAGCGCATGCATGGCATTTGTGCATCCATGCTTGCAGTGAATGGCAATATGCCATTCTCCAGATGAGTAACATAGTGAACTGTGCTTGCTACCAGGTTACTATGTGCAGTGCTTGTCCTGGAATGTGGAAGTAACAGCAGCCAAAACAATTAAGCTGTTACTCCGCAACAGCTGATCATGGCAGAGTGTCACATGCTCTGTTGGACTTTCAGAGATACTTTAAAAGTCCAATGGGTGCCACAATCGGCTGTTTTCTATCAGACAGAGCAAAATAATGTACACTCTTCCCAAAGCCATAAAAAGGAGAAAGCGTAGGTCCATAGATGGAGCCCTGTGGGAACTTCATCGGTGATTGGTCTTTAGGATTATGCACCCTTCCATTTCAATATCTATGACCTACTAGTCAGATAATGGTTGAACCACTGGCAGGATAGGTTATCGAGGCTGAGAGATTTAGTTTTTCTAACATAAGACCATGGTTAACCAAACTGAAGGCTTTAGTGAGGTCAATGAAGACTGCACCAGTAAGTAGCCCTGTCCATGATGCCCAGTATATCTGTGGTAAATCTAACTTGGGCGTGTCAGTTCCATGGTATTTTTGAAACCATACTGCCTGGCAGTCAGCAGGAAAAGCTGTTCTAAAATAACCTTGAACTGGTTACAAACCAGCCTTTCCTGTAATTTGGACAGGCAGCTAAGGAATGAAATGGGTGGTAATTTCTTCCACAGGTTCTTTGGGACCACCCTTGTGCACCAGTACCACAAAGGCAATTTTTCAGCTTTCATGAATTCTCCTTCTATAGGATATTTTAAGAAGCAGAGCAACAGGGAGAGCAGTGACAAGGATGGCTGTATTTACTCACCGAGGTTCAGTTTATTAAACCCTGAACCGTCCGCTTTTAGCTGTCTTAAAGAATCAGCACCTCTTTTCATGTTATCTTGCGAAAGTGGGAGTTTGGGGATGGGCTATTTGTAACAGGTATGGGGGAGATGGTCCAAACAAGAGGGTTTGAAATCAGTCTAAGTTAGTGAATAATGTATTAAATACATTGGCAGGCACTAGGGATCACTAAAATTCTTATCAGCCACTATGTCATATTTAAAAAACTCGTATGGCCTTTAAGAGCGTGTTTGTTGTATCTAGAACTTAGATCTGATGTTTTTATTTTGCAAGTGAGATAATGATTTCATTTGGCAAGTTTCAGATCCTTTTGCAGTGGTTTCTGAGCTCCCAGCACTTAATTCAGTCACGACGAGGCCAACTCCAGTTGTTTCTAAGATCATTGTCCAGTGATTGTGGGTGCAGACCTTTTACCCTGATATGTTTAAGAGGCGTATTTGTCAGCTGAAAGGAGATTATTTACAAAAAGTCAAGTAAGGAGTCAGTGTCAGGCAGAGTTCTAATAGTTGGCTAGTGTATGCCAAATAGAGTGGCCAAAAGGAGCAGGGATCAAATTTAGAGGTTCACAGGCCATGAATATCCTTGGTGGATTGGGCTGACTCTGGTAGGCAGACTCTGATTTCCTTAGTGCATTGAACCTTCACACGGTGGGCCACAGTGGGGGGGGTTTGATGGTCTACCCCTTATGTAGTAGCCCTCTGGCCTTCTCCTAAATAGACTGTCTCAACTAGCTTCTGAATGATAGGGAAGGGGGAGCTGTAGATGCTTCCCAAGTTCCTCTCCCAAATATGCTGATTCTAAAAGTAGAATCAGAACTGGATCTAGGGCACACCCTGACTGCTTCCACAGGTCACAGACCCCTCCCCATTTAGCTGTCTCAGCTGGCTGCTACTAAGTGATGGGGAGGATGCAATGAGCTTTCCCCTGTTTCTCTCCCAAATATGCTGCTTCTAAAAGCAGAACCAAACTGGATGTAGGGCACTCCTGGCATTGGACCCCATTCCTTGGATAAGGGTAAAAACCAGACCACTGGACTTAGACTGGACCAGATCTGTAAAATCCATACTGGACATTTTAGTGAGACTAACTGGACCAGTCACAAGTTGCACTGATATTGTTGGTGCATTTACTCTGGCAGGATAGACTGGTTTGGCTTTTACCTATTTTGGACAATCCTGTTCTGGCACTCCAAGTTTCACAACTATCTAAGATTGGTAAAATTGGACCACCAGAAACTGGACCAGTTAGGTAAAATCCGGGAAAGACAATCAGCCAGAGTATTGATCATCAATATTTGCTGTAACTTTGGCGTCGAGATCTTACTGACCTGATCATTTATCGGGTCTAGTATGGATCAAGGAGGTCCATTTTGAGTGTGTTTCATGTACATGCACAAAAAAACATTATGTGGCAGCTTAGCAGAGAAGCGGGTTGTGGCGATGCGTACTTTGGCAGCCAATGCCACCACTGCATTTCCTGGGTTTGTCCATCTGTAACGAATGGGTGAAATATGCTGCTGCCGGGACACTAGTCAAGCAAGCTTCAAACTTGAACGACTGGCCGTAGGCAATCAGCAATTGCAGCATCAGCCATCCACCTCTCCTTTGGGTCTCAATAGTGCAGAGGAAAAGCTGATGGTGCGATGGCAGGTGGTCCCTGATTGTTGCAGCAACCCCCTGTCCTAGTCTTGTTTAATCACCCTCTCTCTATCCCAGGGTATTTCTTTTCATGCAAAAAGGAACGATTTCGGCTGTTCCATGGCACTAGCCCTGCCGCCAACCAACTTCCCCTCTTGGCCGACTCCAGCTCAGCCAGTTGAGCTGACATTTAATTTGTTGTTCTAACTTCTACTTCTTGTCCCCACCCCCCTGCCCCTTCCCATTGCCAACAAGCCACAGTGTACCTGCCTGCTATCCAGACTGCCAGTGCCACTGAAATTCCCTGGCGGGTGAATCTGCAGCGATTTAAGCTTAGCCAGTTGAGGTCCTGTATCTCCACCTCATCTCTGAGTCCCAACTCTGCAGTCTCAAAGAACCAATCTCTTTCCTCTCCTCTCTCTCTGTAGTCTGTCTCCCTCCTGCACTGAACACTCAAGACACAAATAAGTCACTGCCAACTTAGAGTCCAGACACACAGTCCAGGCATCTTCTCATCTCATCTGTTAGTCCATCCTGAGTCCTCTTCCCACCCCAGGCTGAGCCTGCAGCGTTGCGTGTTTAAATTAATTATGAAAAAAAAAAAGAAAACTGCATTAGGGCTCGCACTGTTGCCTCACTTGCTACTGACTGCTGGCTCACAGGCTCAGGCTCACTGACACACACTTCTGAGTCTCGGTCACACCGGTGACTGACAGGTGACTACTGGCCACAAAACGAACAGAGCCCTGATGGTCACGAACGGTCGGTAGTCAGTGGTGCAATAGGAGCTGGAGTGAGAATCCTAAGCAGAGGGCTGAGTGGCTGACTGGCAGCCGCATGGAGGGGGAGAACAGTAACAGTTTTGTTCCCATCCCATGCAGTACAGAAGCCAAGGCTGAGCTCGAAGGGCACATGATGCGAGGACTGGAGCAGAGGCACTACAGCCTTACAGCAAGGACTTGGAGTGCTTGAAAGGACTCTCGTGGACTGTGCACAGCAATAAAAAAAAGGCCAATCTATTCTGGCTAAGTTACTACAGCAGAAAGAAGTAGATCCGGGCGCAGCTGCAGAATTTAAACAGTCAGAAATGATATTTATTTATTTTCACTGAAAATAATTGGATGGGGCTTTAACTTAGATTGGGGGTTGTAGCCTCCCCAAATCAACATGGTGATGCCACTGGGCCCATGTGGCAAGAGTAATAGTCAACAGAAAAAGTTTGTGATCATAATTTCTTTTCTTGAATGGCTTCTTTTTGTTTGCTTGCGCATGTGCAAGAAACATAAGTACCACCATACGAGTTTTCATGGTGTGCTTCCCTTCCAATGCCCGCTTCTTTTTGCAAGTGCGGCTGCACGCATCAATGAATGTCCAAGCTGTCTATGACAGCCATTCAGATGAAGTGGCATGCAGTCCTGAGAAAACACTGCTACAATCAGCGGCGGTAATGTAGGCACTGCACACTGCCATCGGCTATATGCAACTGCCAACATGTCAGCACTGCATCCTGAACTGTCAGACAGTTTGTCCCCCCTCAGAACACTAAGTGAGCACGCTGGGAGCCCACCCCAGTGTGCTCATGCCTCCCTCCACCCCTGCATACAGTATGACTGACAGGGCTGCCCTAATCCCCTTTGGCTCCACTGCCCCCCAAAAGCAACTTCCTGGTGCCACACTGAGCCCATCCCGCATGCTCATGCACTTTCCTCCACCCCCACACTGTGCGCGACCGACAGGGTGCCCAATTCCTCATCGGATCCACTGCCCCCAAAATCAAACTTCCAGATGCCATGCTGGATCCCACCCCAGCATGGCCAAAGTCTGTGGCCCATGGAGGTGCCTAATCCCATAGGCTGCACTTCCCCACCCCAACAATCTTGCAGGAGCACGCTGGGAGCCTACATCGCCTTAAAAAAACTTAGAACAAAAGAATTGGTCCCTCATTGACTCTCTTGTCCCTCAACCCAACCCGCTACCCACCCTCTGTGTACCCCACCTCCCCACACACACCCTCTCAATACTTACCTCCAGAGTCTAGCACGATGATCTTCGTGGGCGGAATATGTCTGTGTGACGCTGGCCAGCTGGCTATGATTATTGTATGCTATTTGTAATATAAAAATATAGTATGTGATTGTCTCACATAAGACAGCTAGTGCTCCTGGGTGACCTCCACCAAGTTTCAGTGAAAAATATAGGATGTATAATTGACCAGGAGATCTCTGTAATGTAATTAGCTTCCTTGAGACATTGCATTTTATGGCCGTTTATGACCTGTTGCTGCTCTGAGCTGGGAAACTAAAATATACATTTTATGACTTCAGAATCAGGACATCATTAAGTTGATTCCTGCCAGATATCTTACACCTAAGTGAAGGATTGCAGGGTTGTAAATCTTCAAAGGAAATGGCTGATCAAAGACTCATAATTTGAGAAATGTTTTGCTGATGTCACATTATTTTTTTTTGTAATCTTCCCTTGATCACATGTGATTGTGGGCTCTTTGATATATTGTTCTGTGTTTACATTTTTCATATTTTTATCATCTTTTAGTAGAATCTTTATTTGAAAGATACTGCCTGGGTGTGTCTGTCAGTTCTTTTTGCATGTGACATATAGAGGGTTAAGACTGACAAAAACTGTTCAGAAGCTTGATGGTGTTACCAAACTGGGAAAAGGTAAGAATATACCTAAGATCTTTCATAGAGTTTTAAGGGTTCATTTTTGAAGCCTGGCTTGGTGCCCCTGGTGAAAGATTGTACTGCAATCCCCCGAAGAGGGTACATATCTGAGCCTGTACATTGGGTACACTAGCATAAGGTTCACAGTTTGAATCCCCCCAGAACTTGAGACTAAAGATGATTTGGATCCAAAAGCAGACAGGAGGATTATCCTGTCTGTTACCTGTTCACACTATTGCACTAGGAGGTTGGCACTGTGGGAACAGAGGGCCTGATCTGCCGAGTGCGCTTGTGACAGATTTGGTTAGCAGCGTGTGATAAAATTGGTAACACAAGCTTTAACTGCTCATTGTGCCAGCTTAATCTGTACAGCTCACTTGCAAAATAAGGCAGTGATTTATTTTTAAAAAGGACACAGAACTATATAATTTTGCTTACAATCAAGTTCCTACCTGTTTTATTTTTGTTTCTAAAGTGCAAATTAGAGTAGCCTAGTTATGGAAGTAGAGGCTTCAACTAACAGCGGGTACACTGCAGACTACTTGAGGCAGTTGTGCCAGGACAGAGGAGTCCTGCACGAGGTGAGAGCCACTAAGCAGAACTCATGGATGCCCTGATGGCAACAGATGCCCAGAGCATTGAGTCACAGACTGACTGTAAAGGACCAAACCTTGGGTGTGGAGGGCCAGCAGTCAGTGCAGTGTCCAGATCCAGTGAGGAGGGCAGCAGGGCCAGTGCCAGTGAGGCCACAGCAGCAGGGAAGATCCCAGCAATCCTGGAGCCAGAAGCAATCAAGCTGCAGACTGAGTTGTGCAGAATGGAGCTGGAGTTCAGAGAGAAGAGAAGTGAGAACAGCGAGAGGGGACTGTGAGGAGCATGGCGCCATAGGTGACATGTACTGGAGAAGCTATGACTCAGACCACCACCAGCGCAGATAAGTGGCTTGGGTTTAACTGGAACTACAGGACTGGTTACAAATTGAATTCCAAATTGATAGCTGAATTTAAAGGGGAGGATATGGATGCCTTTTTAAATTCCTTTGAAAAAGTTGTATTCAGGCAAATATTCCTAAAGGGTCCTGGAGCTTCCAGCTATCCCTGCTACTTACTGGAAAGCTCAGGATGCATTGGGTAAATGGACAATGAGGATACCAATGATTACAGCAAACTTAAAGCTGCACTTTTGGGCGTGGCCTAGCATCAGTGCAGATGGCAGCTTTGCTCTAAAGCTCTGAGAAAACCCCTTGCAAACTCCTCTACACTGTGCCGCTATTATAACCTTTTCTACAGAATTTGCAAGAGTGGGTGACACTGATGTCAACTAAACTGAAATTGGAAGAAAGCAAGCCAAAATCACCTTCAAGCCTCCCGAGGGGTTCCTCAGCAAAAGACCTGGCAGGGCCTGGAAAGCACCAGAAGTTGCCTGGAGGATAGACCGGTAGAGGATCACCCAAAGCAAGGCATTGCAGGGGACTGGGAAGAAAGAGGCAACCCAAACAACCAGATGGCAGAAGGTTATCAGCAACTAGAAAGACTGATTAAAGATTTAAAATATGACTTAGGTTCCAGAATGGAGGCCGCATTCAATAATATGTCTGCATAAATTCATCATCTTCAGTAGCCAGTCAATTCCACATCAAAACAAGTCAAATCTCATGAAAGATGTTTGGGAGAAATAGAACACCGGATTAGAGACCAAAAAGATAGATCAGCAATGCACTCTTCAGACTTAGCGAAAGCTCTAAGAGAGATTGAGATCCTAAAGTAAACGTTAGATGACCATAAGAACCATGAACTGTGTAGCAACATAAGAATTATAGGCCTGTCAGAGGGGCTCGAGGGGAACAACTGCATCTCCTTTATTAACAATTGGCTAATTTTGAAACTGCAACTTCCCCAGGACAGCATGCTGGAGATCCAGAGGGCACATCGATCACCCGGCTCAAAACCGTCTCCTGATCAAAGGCCCCAGCATCTAATAGTAAAATATTTGAGATATCAGGACAGAGTGACTGTGCTGGATGTGGCCCGGAGGATGGGGACTATCTTAGAACAGCAGAGAAGAGTCAGTATATATCCAGATTACTCGCGTCTCCTGCAAACACAACAGCAGGCATTTTCAGAGGTTCGTCGATTACTGCATACCAAGAACTGTCCATTCATATTGGCATATCCTGCTCACCTGATAATTAGACCTCTGGGAGGTAACACGAGGGCCTTTACCGATCCGTCTGCAGCTTTGGAGTTTGTGCAGAGCTTGGACATTCAGAGAATACCATGACTTAACAAGTGAAGCGAAGGAAACAACATTTTGAACAGTAATTGGGGAGGGCATTCTCCCTCAGATCCACAACTCCAGAGGAGGCCTAAAAAGGCAGGACCAAGGCGATGTGTCTGCCTCACCCCCATGGCCTTTGTTTTATGCTCCGCTATGGACCGGGGCTGCTGTTGGACTTTTTCGACTTTTTGAACTGAAACTATTGTTGGGGTCAATTTGAAAATGGGGTTACTGAATTTTGTCTAGCAGAATCCATGTGTAAGAAGGACTTGTTGCTGACATTTATAGTATCGGTTAATTAGTAATGGGGCTAGCTGGCCTTCTTTGTTTCTTAATAAAATTAAAAATTTAACATTATGTGATTTTGTTAGGGGCAACAGGGAGCTGCTTGAGGGGCCCTCGCCCGTAGACAGTTGCCGAGTTTGCCTTTTTTTTTTCTCTTTCAACAGCTCAAAATGGACCCTTTGTATGCAGTTTACACCATGAGAGGGGGAGGTGCTTTACAGTGCATTGTTCCATGGGTAAGAGCAATGGAGTCAATGCTGTGATTTCCATAGGACTGGGAAACTGGCCCTGAAAAGATGACAGTAGAGAGCAGTGTTTCCTAGAACACCTCCTAAGATGAGGAGAATTATAGTTTTTGAAAGGAGAAGAATTTTGAGCTCCTTGGGCAAATTTGGTGGGGGCAATGGGGATGAGGGGGGACCTTATGACAGTCAGCTCTCGGATAGCCACCAGAATGAGGCACAAGCAGTGAGGGGGGTTTAGTTCATAAAAAGCATTCATTTACGCCAGGAGTCTGTTGCAAGGGATGTATGCTCAATCCACGAAAAGTAGAGGGAAGTTTTTGTTGTTGGTATAGGTTAAGAGAAGGAGTAGAGGAACAGTATGGGAAAGAGGGGTGACAAACAGGGGAGGGGGTATCCTTCTTCGTTCTTCTAATTGTTACATGTTATAATTTGTTGCTTATGAATGTTGTAGGGGGAAGGGGGGAGTTTACAGGGAAAGTTTATAGAATGTTAAAAAAACTTGAAAATGGCAGTGAAAAGATGTTTGACGTTAATACAACTATGTATAAAGACAGGTAAAGTTGATTGAAGGTTGTTTAAGAGTTGACTAATATTTCTTTGATTACATGGAATGTTGATGGGTTCGAACTGTAATTAAGAGAAAAGGGTATTCACTTGCTTTAAAAAATAAAAGGAAGGAACATCATATTCCTACAGAAATTAATTAGACACAGGAGGAACTGGAGGAGCTACGGAGAGCATGGGGGGGGAACACTGTTGGCCTCTATATTTACTTCCAAGGCCCGGGGCATAGCAATCTGGATTAGACCAGGGGTCCCACACAAGGTGCTTTCAACTACATTAGACCCTCAAGGTCAATATGTAATCAGGGTAGTTGACATGGGAGGCACTACATTAACATTAGTGTCAGTTTATGGTCTGAATATAGACTCCCTGGATTTTTTTCCCCACTTAGAAACCACACTAGCCCCTTACCTGGATGATATAATAATAGGGGGAGACTTTAATACATACTGGGACCAGCATATGGATCACTTGATGGTGCGGAGTGGACCCTTCCCCAAAGTGTGGGACACTCACAGAATGATAGAGGAGATCACTTTTAGAGGCATGGAGATTCCGTCACCCATTCCTCTGGGAACTTTCTTTTCTGCCATGCTCATAAAGTTTATACAAGACTAGATCACCTATTCATGACAAAGACAAGAGCAGGAGACATTAATGAGACTGAATATGGCCCAATATTAATTTCTGACCATGCCCCTCTTAAAGTGGCAGTGGAAGGGAGGAAAGATCCGTGTGTTGGTCCACAGTGGAGGTTGCATCATGATTCAAGAAATGGAGTGGGAAATGATGAGACAGCATGACAACTCTAAATTAGCTGCTTTAAAGAAACTAAAGGGGGAGCTTAGCCAAATATCTACAAGTAAAATTGAGAGAGACCTTATTCTGACTAAATCTTTTCTCATTTGAGGGATAAGGCCAGAAAGTGGTTGACTGGACTAGTCAAGAAGCAAAGAGCAGATAGAACCATTTAAGGGTAGAAATAGATGAGAGGTTACGTATGATCAGTACAAAATTAATCATACTTTTAAGAATTACTATTCCCATTTGTATACATCGGAATACCCTGGGAGCAAACCAGATACCTTTTGGAGGGATCAGTCTCCAAGTTGGAAGAGCCAGAGGTGTGTCAACTAGAGACCCCAATAACTTTAGTGGAACTTAAAGGGGTGGTGTGGAAATTAAAGAGGAAAGCACCTGGGCGGATGGTATCCCGGCAGAGCTTCATAAACTACTCTGGGATGAGACAGGCCAGATCATGTGGAGATGATGAGGAGTCACTAGCTGAGGAGAGCTCCCCTCCTCACAAAACCTAGCCACAATTATGGTGCTGCAGATGGGGAAGAACCTCTTATTGTGCTCCTCTACCACCCAATCTCGTTACTAAATGCCGATTACAAAATTTTGATTAAGCTCTTAGCAAACAAGTTGGAGAACCACCTTCCCAAATTAATTCATTTGGACCAAGGGGTTTATTAAAGTAGACAAATTAAACATAATATTAGACAGGTATTTAATATAATGCATTGGCCTAGGGAAGGCCAGGGTCTTTTAGCGCTTGACACAGAGAAGGCCTTGATCGAGTGGAGTGGCCCTTCATGACAGCTGTTTTGCAGAGAATGGGTTTTGGACCTCGATTTATGCAATGGGTGAGCAGTCTGTATCGAAACCATCAGTTCAAATCATTACAAACAATATAGTCTCAGCCCCTTTACACTAACAAGAGGCATGAGGCAGGGCTGCCTCTCTTCTCTTCTTTATGCATTAACAATCGAAGCATTAGCCCAAAAAATTAGAGGTAATCCCTACATTAAGGGACTGCAGTGAAGAGGAGTAGAACATGTAATCTCACTCTTTGCTGATGATATACTTCTAGTCATTAGCTCCCCAGACAAGGCTATGAGGGAATTATCTTACATTTTTGTAAGCTATGGCCTGCTTTCAGGCCATAAGATTAATTGGAGCAAATGTGAGTGGCTGCCCTTGGGGGGAGTGAGGAACCCCATTAGAATGTGGCATACGATAGTGCAACCCTCTAAAGTACTCAGATACTTGGGAATTCTAATACCCTCCAAACTCTCTGAGTTAGTTACCCTTAATATGAAAAATATAATTAAGAGAATAAGGGACACGTCGGACAAAACCCCTGACCCTTTTAGAAAGCGTAAACCTGGTAAAGATGTCAGTCCTCCCTAAGTTTCTATACTTTTTTCAGTCAGTGCCTCTAAATATTCCTTTGAAGTATTTTAAGTGCCTGGAAGGAGCTATAACTCAATTATTATGGAATAATAGAAGGCCGAGGATCAAAAAAGCCATATTATGGCTACCTTTGTGAAGGGGCGGTCTGGGTCTACCGAATATTCACTACTACTAGATAGCCTCACAGTTAACTCATATCTCAGACCTGTTAAAACAACTGGGGAAGCAGCCGGCTTGGGTAAGACTGGAGGAAGATAGGGAGTTCTTGATTTATCATGATGTCTTGTCTCTTTGTGGGGCAGTTGGAGCTATGAAAACCCCATGCAATCCCTGCACAGAAGCCCTGATGAAATCCTGGAGAACAGTGCACGGTGGATGGGATTGCATGGAGACTGTCCCGTAATGCTCTCTTGGGAGGTTATTGCAGGAGTCCATCCATTTGGGATAAACCGGTATTAAAACACTGGCCCACAAGGAGATACATCTTTTAAACATATTATGGTTAAGACCAATATAGCCCCTTTGCTGATTCAGTGGTCTTCAAACAAATCAAAAAAGAAACATTACCCGTATAGAAAATTGAGGTCAGCCTTGGACAAGTTAAACAGCGGTGACAGTTCAACAGATGTGGTGTCCAGAACCCCTTTGGAAGAACTATTTTGGGGACAGTTGGAGACAAAAATGTAAACCTCTGAGAAGAACATATAGGATTTTAGTGGGGGCCATGCCAGATATGTTATATAAAGTCAGGGATAGGTGGGAGTTAGACCTCCATCCAGATGGTTTGACTGGGGTCAATTGGAGCATTATGCTGAACAATGGTTTAAGTTCAGTGAACAATAGAAATAATATTATTCAGTATAAGGTGTTGCATAGAGTACATCATACCCCAAGTCTAGCCCACAGAATAGACCCTGCCGTATCCCCATTATGCCCTAAATGTCAGATCCACAATGGATCATTTTATCACATGATTTGGCTTTGTCCACGGGTGAGGTCTTTCTGGGCTGGAGTCCAGGAGATTATGACCCAAGTGGTGGGAGCCACACTAAGTTTGGATCCAGTGGAAATACTATTGGGCTCCATCGAAACCCGGGGAGAGGCCATCCTTGGCAAACAAATACAAAAAGTTATGCTGGCTGGGGAATGTAATGGGAATAAAGGCTTTGGCTATGCATTGAGACTGACCTCCACCTACAATTTCTGAATGGCTCAACCACTTACTAAATTGCATGAAATATGAAAAGTTCCAATATACTGTTAGAGGGCAAGTGGATAAGTATTTGGAGAGGTGGGCCCCAGTGAAAGAGGCTATTATGCAACCTTGGTTTCCAATGTTTTAATATACAAGAAGAATAGTAGACCATTGTCTAGATTAGGATTATCTATAGAATAACTATCAGCTAAATTACTGATTATATGTAATTAAAACAAAGGCTTAAGATGTCCGAAGAAAATATAAAGTATAAAGTAATATACATGAAGCCTCCGTGGAACGGCAAGCAGTCACTTAATTAAAACCAAAGAGGGAGGACCTACAAACTTTGGAAATGGTCACATTCAGAGGGTGGACTTCACAGACTTGAAGGAAAATGATTGAGTACAGAAGACCTCTGAATTAGAGCCGCAACAGATAACGGATTGTTTCTCTGTGATTCTATATAAAGCTTGGGGGGTGTTATTAAGCCTTTCTAAGCTAAGTTAGCTTAGAAAGGCTTAATAGCAGCCCCCGCCATAACTTTATATAGAATCATACAGAATTAGCCTTAGATAACACGTTTGGGCATTTCTGTGCTGTTCAATGCTGTTTGTATAGAAGCAAGAACAACATATGTGTATTCTGAGTAGTAAACACGTGTTTATATAACTGGTACCTCTAGCTCAAAATGATGTGCAAAGGTACAAATGGCAGGGATGAGTATAAATACAATGTGAAAATTGATTCGGTCTGGTCATCAGCACATTCTCTGGCACAGAACTGATGACTGAAAAAAATAGATGTGTTTAGCGAGTATGTATGAAATAATAGAAGGCAAGAGTTATACATCTAACATGGACTTACTTAAAAGATGCAGGCACTGGAAATAGGACTCACTCATCCTGTTACTAAAGATAACTGCAGATGTTTGATTTCAGAGAATTCAACGATAACCTGGTGATCCACCAACATTCTGGGGTGACATACCCCTTTGCTAGGGTGGACAGGTTATTTCACATGAGCCCTCTTAGTTCTAATCCCAAATGTGAATTCCTAACTCTTGAATAAAATGCTTTGCTGTCCTCCTGGACCACCTTTCAGTGCCTCAGTGCATGTGTTTATAATAACCGGTATGTGAGTCCTATCTGATTGACATTAATGCCTTTGGTCTGACACTAGAGAGAAACAGACTATGCCCTGATTTTACTTTATTACTGCTTCATAACGAGGCCGCTTGTGCTGGATGGATCCATCGCTGATTTACTTGAAAGATCAAGCGTGATTAAATTACAGTACTGTTCTCATAGTTATAGATAGTCTGGTCATCAATGTCATTTAAATAATATGGGGGGGATTCTCATGCATTGTTTATTTATTTATTTTATTTGTTAACGGGGTTGATGCACTGCTCCAAATAAACCTTTCCCAGTCATCACGACCTTAGTTCTCTGCAGCTCTTGCTCTGCTGCGTTTCTACCTTGCTGAACCCACACACCGGGTAGGGATTGGGAACCAAATTGATGACTGTGGATGTGGACGACACAAATGACATCGGATAGGAATCTCAGATCAGATGAGTGAGTCTGGTGGTTGGGGTCAGTCAGGCAGCGAGACGACATAAATGACATCAGAATAGGAATCTCAGATCAGATGAGTGAGTCTGGTGGTTGGGGGTCAGTCAGGCAGCTCGGTGAGTGAGCTTCACGTCGCGTGATCGTGAACAAGTAAAAAAAAAAGTTTCAACCAGACTGGAGTGGACGTCATCTGGACAGATCTATACCTGGCTACCGCACCACTGGACAGTCCACCCCTGCCCTAACCACTCTGCTCAGTGCTGCTCAGTCACTACACTGTCTGAATCTCAAATTGGATGACTGGATGAGTCTGGTCATGGTGGTTGGGTCTCAGGCAGCTCCCGCCTCCCAGGCTCAGTCAGTGAGCTTCACGTCGCGGTGAGGAACGAGTTAAAAAAAATATTTCATTTTGATCTAGACTGGAGGGACGGATGGATGGATAGATTATACCTGGCTACCACCCGACACCGTCCAGTCCACCTAACTGCTCAGTGCTTATACTTCAGCTCCCGTTCGCGGCTATCCCTCTCTCAGACTCTGTTCGAACACAAGCAACCTCTCACTCCGTGTCACACTCTACACTATGCACTACAAAGGAAACGGTGCCTACTTCCCCTCAAGCCTACCACCTGACCTCACTCCTTAGTCTCACGTCTGGACTACTGCAACTCCCTTTACTTTGGGCTGCCCAGGGTTGATATCCGCCGCCTACAGCTAGTGCAGAACTCGGCAGCCGGTTGATATGAGAACTCCTCATTCCTTCGTATTACACGGTGCTCCGAGATCTGCACTGGCTGCCGATTCAGTGGCGGATCACCTTTAAAGTCGGATTGCTGACTTACTAAAGCCCTACACTGGTTGGGTCAGACTACCTGAAAGAGCTTCTGGTACCTTATCTACCAGTCACGATCCTCAACTCCACAACGAGGGTTGCTAGAGATCGAGGGTTACCTTAAATCGTCCGAGCGCCCAAGGCTTTTATGTTGATGCCGACCCTCTAAATTCTCTACCATGCTGGATTAGAGAGTGCATGAAGGTGGAGGGTTTCAAAAAGGACTTAAAGTCCTTTTTATGGAGCAAGGTTTTTACTGATAACCTGTAAGTTGATTAATTGGTGTGTTGCCAACTTAGTTTTTTAATGTTTTAAGATGTTTTACTCTGCATTTTATTGTAATGCTCCTTGATATTGAGAAAGGCGCAGATAAATAAAGCTATTATTATTATTATTATTAGTCTGCCAGCACATCATGTGACCTCACCCCTCACCCCCATTCTGCACTGTCGCGGATACCAGGTGCGGACGCCCTCTGCTGGATTTAAAAAAAGAAAAAGTTTTTAAGCAGGAAGCAGGCTGTGATTCTGTGTTGATTAATTGGCTCTCAAATATTCCAGGGGGTGCTGCCACACACCCCCAGCACCCCTACTTCCGCTTCCTATGCCTGAGAGGATATTGTTGGCAAAGTTTGCTGATGATACTAAGTTAGGTTCTGTAATACAAAGTGTGGTAGAAACTGCCCTCCCCCAGAATGGGAGGAATGTTTGAGAGGGCTCTCACCTAATTTCTTTTCTTTCTTCTCATCTGAAAGTCTGTTGCAACAGCGTCTTCACTACTATCCTTTTCTATCCTGTTCTGTAGGATGGCCACTTGCACCCTCTTCTTATTTTCTGTTTTCCTTTCTGCCCTCCAACATTGTCTCCTGTCAGTAGGATGCTTGCTGCATGCTGCAAACCTGCCTGTAATAGCTGGCTGCCCAGCTCATAATGTTCCTGCCAGTATTAGTTAAATGAACAAAAGCTGTAATGCTAGCCAGCAGTAATACTAGTGTAACTTCCCCCCACCAGCCCCCCTTGTTCAACTAGCAGGGCTGCTCCTTTCAAACCAAGGTGCCAGCGAGAGGGATGGGGTAGTCACTCTGAAACAGATTTCTGTTGAACCCAATACTTCTACTTCAGAGCCTGCCATCCTTAGACAGGAAAACCAAGTGTGGCAACTACCTGGCTCACACCTGGGATGACCATCTTAGCATGGGCATCAACCTGGGTCCCTGGGAGAAAACGTTTGCTCAGCATTATGCTAGAGTTTGTACTTCTGGTCAGGGGCACCAAGTAAATCCAGACACTGGAAGCAATAATTGTAATGTCCAAACCAGGATGGGATTCTAGAGTGTGGCTTTTATTCACATACACAGAGAATAAACAAAGCAAAGATGGACCCCCTCCCCCCCGCAGGGCTACTCTCACTGATAATGCAGATTACTGAGGTACAGAGCACACACACACAGCGAACCCTCAGGCTCTGAATGGATCTGGGCACACATGGCCTGAACTGGTACACTTTCCTTCTTTCCTTTAACTTGGCACCCAGGCCAGTACTAGGACATTTTCCATATTGCATGGAGGTTAATGGTGGCTCTTTTAACCACCCAAGAGCACATTCTGACTCACAGGAAATCCACAATCCCACATCTGGGTGCTTTCCTCAGGCATTGGCCAAGTGTACTGAGAGAAAACAATGGTGCCCAAACTGAACCCAGAGAGGTAAACCTGGTTACTCCAGATGGGGGGGGGTCACCCACCTTTTGCTCCCAAATCTATACTCGGCCATTCATCTGGTTACAACACTTTCTCTGAAACACTCTTGTAGATGCTCTCTTGAAATGTATTTCACATTTAACATTCTACTTTCCACACTACGGAGGTGTCCTGACTTTAAAAGTTCTGTATGTGGCTATGTATTTACTCTAGACCTCTACTGTTACAGATGCTTTTAAATCCTACACAGTCTAAAAGTTCTGTACTTGGCAAGTCTCCCTTTGGCCCCAGTAGGCAGACACTTTTACTTAAAACACAATCTTGGTGAACAAAGTCCCTGTGTCAGAGAAAAACTCACCACGGTATGCAGGTGCCCCAGGGCTTTTTCCCACTACGCAGTCTCGGGTACTCACAGAACAAAATGTCTCTCAGGCAGCTTCACCTTCTCCAGGCTGGACCAGGGGATCACCCCTGAATCCTGGAATTTCTCCCATCCCTCCAGGAATGGGGCACTGGAAAACCTTCCAGGAATGGTCTCTACCACTTCCTTCTACAGGTCTTCTGTGTTCTTCTCTAGCATGAGAACACACAACCCCCTCTCCTGAGGTAGCTCTCTCTCAGAGCTAGGTCTGAGGAGCTGCCCTCTGCAGCACTCCTCTCTCCTGAGAACTCACTACTGGATCTCCCAATGTTCCTACTAACTCCTGCAGCTAGCATTCCATTGTAGGCTTATGCTGCTGCGAGAATTCTAAGGTGACATCATCACTCCAGCTCAGCAGAAACTGAAAACAGAGTGTGACAGTGTAAACCCATTTAACTGGCATCTCACAAACTGCCTCTCCCTGCTGCCACTGATTCTAAGTGGGATTCTAGTAACCCCACAAGGCAAGGGGTTACACAGTATCCCTGCACAAATGTGAGAGGACTCTACAGCAGTGCCGCATACCTCTCAACCTCCCAACTTGCCAATGTGTGACAGAGGGCTACAAAATGTGTGACAAATGTCAAAAATGTGGCACGCCCGATTTTTCACAGCATGCGGAGTTGCGTACTGTGGCATTTTCATGTAAAATGAATAAAACTGATTTTACCACAGTAAAAGTATTGTGTGTATGCTTGGCATGTGGTTTGTGTTTCAAATTAAAGAGAAAATGAAAATGTGTTGTGTCTGTGTCCTTAATTAAAATAAAAAGAGTAATGCAAATCCTAAATGTGTGTTAACATTTTATTGACTTACTGTAATATATAAATACACCTCTAGACAGTGAAAAAACACCTCTTATTCAGTATTTGAGGACATCATGAAACAGTCTATTGAAGTACATGATATAATTATTAAATTAGTATCAACATCAATAGAAAAAAAAGGAAGTGGACAAGCCATCCTTTCTTCCCAATACTGTCCCACCTGAACAAATAGTCAGGCCAGCCGAAACCATGTAACCCCAAAATACTGCATTTAAAAAATGTCTTGCATAGATATTTCTTTACATTTTCTATCAGCTAGCAGTTTTTTGTAATTCAACCATGGAGGCTCTAGCTTAAGGTACAAACCATACAATTATGGTACAGCAAACATTTTCAGTGCCCTACCACAGCTTCTGCTGAGCAATAATCCAAAACCAAAACATCCCCCACACCAGCAACTGTTAAGGCGGGCACCATTTCTCACAGCACATGGGGGTATGACAGTTTGAGTACAGTTCTGAGTGATTATTATATATTTATAAAGCTTGGATGTACTACAATTAACAACATACACACGCCGTGATCCCCCACAACTGACACCAGCAATAGTCGACTCCCCAGCTCACATCAGTTACCATCCATGCCACACAACTCTGTCATGACACAGCAGCTGCAGCACAAAATACATTCCTAATGAAGCAATGACATTAAGTTATCATGCATAACCATATTAACTGTGCCAGGCCAGCCATTACAGGAGTATCAACACAGTGCACCAGGGCTTGAACAGGTCCTATACCACAATAATGAAATGCACAGGAAGCACAACTGACTGGAAAGGATAAGGAGCGATATGCCTCTGCTCTTACATTCTATTCATTTCTCATAGCCGAGGAGCAGAATTTCAAGGCTGCAGTGCCATGAGATTGTGTTACATTTCAAACCAAGACAGCCATATTTTAGAATGGCCAGCATCTCTCATGTGCTTTTACAGTGCTCAGACCCAAAGAAAAAAGTTTAGGAACACACAGTTTAATTTGGGAAAACACACAGTTTAATTCAACAGGCTAAAATATAACTGCTACTATAAACATTTGTGCCCTTGGTTGTTATTTAGACTTGTGGTTAATCTTTAAGTCAGACAGAGCCTTGAGACACACAATTTGAATCTCAGACCCGTACAGTCCTTTTGCCAGTCTTGTGTGATCCGACTTGGTGCAATCTGCAGTGCTAACCTCCTGTCCCTTTCATTTTTTCATTTTGTTTTCCCTGGAGATTCAAAGGAAGCAGTAAAGCATGGCCACAATTTTTAACAAAAATCACTGACTTACCTGTCCTCAGCAGCAATCAGGCTCAAGTAAGCGGTACCACCCGATGTTCCCCTTCTCTCTTCTGCCTGTCTTCTTGTCTCTTCTTCTGGTGGACTTCAGGAATCAGGGCATACAGCAACCAAGCCAGAAGGACCAGCGGTGGTGGGAGCAGGACTGTGAACTGCAAGATAGATCAACGGATGGATCAGGCGGTCGGCCATGAGTTCCCCTGGCTACTAGCCCAGCAGTATCAAACTGGGAGTTGGGGGACAAGAGGAGCTGGGAGGAAGGACAGTCAGATGGGCCAGGCAGCACTAGTCAGCACAGCAGCAGTTTGTTTTGTGGAGCTATGCCACTCGCCACACCACCCAACAATGTCAGCTCAGTGCCACACAGCTTTTTTACTTGTTTCCACTACCCACTGTGCTGGCTGGCTCTCTAGCCCCTTAATGAATCCCCTTTCAATTTTGAATCTGTCCCCCAGTCCAGGGCAGGCTCCAGCAGTGGGCGGAGGCTTGAATCTTATGGCAGCGATGTGGACAGGGTGACCGGTCTCTCCTCTCATTGTCTCATTTCTCCACTCGACAACTCTACTCGCTGAAGTGTGCCCCATGTTATATGGGGCAAAACAGACCTGATTGTAGGCTGCGCTGGGACCAGCATGGCATCGTATTTACAGTAGCCTTGCCTTACCCTTTGAACTGCACAGTGTAGTGATGATGATGTTGTGGTTCAGGGGAGGGAGTCTCTGAGTGATTCTCAGTGGATGATTGGCTGTGGCAGGGTGACTCACTGAGGGAGCATGATATGCTTATGCTACAGTGTGCCAGTGACATGAAATTCAAAGTTGAGACAAAGGAAAGATGCAACACGCTGTGTAGCATGGAAGACAGCATCTTTCCATGAAATCCCAGCCCAATACGTGTCAGTGGTACAGGGCGTTTGGGAGCTCCCAAATCTGGCACATCACCGGAAATCCATGACAATTGAGAGGTATGCACTGCCATTTTGTAATTTTATTTTGTGTCTGCAAAAACTTCCCTGTTGCAATGTTTAGTGTCCCTTATGATTAAGGATATGATAAAAAAGGGGTAGTTCTTCTTAATAAATCCTGTCGTGCCCTTGTGTAAAATTAAAAGCAGCAGTTTTCATGTAAAGCACTTTGGGTTTAAATTTTCGCACCTGTATTAAAGCTAAGGGAAACAGGTGACACAGAGCGAGCTGACCAGCTCAGAAAACTGTTTAAAATATTCTTGCCCTGTGGCTACCCTGCTTCCCTTTGGGAAAATTAGTATTGTTAGCTCAGTAGAAAAAGAGCTACCTTAAATTGTGTAGTAGGGAAAAGAAAAGTTATTTTCCTGTCAGATTGCAGCTGGCTTGTGAAGAGGGTGACTCCACGGATATGAAAAGATATATTTGTTGTTCTTAAGGTGGAGACATTTTTACCTTTAAGTTAGGACCACTGAGAACTCCAGTTTCAGTAGTGGCCTACCCTCTTATACTGCAACTGTTTTCCTTGCAACTTTGCTCAGTCCCCAAATGTGTTTTGAAGCAGAATTTAGAGCCACATAAGGTCTTCTCTTGCACCTTACTTGCAAGGTTGTGCACAGACCTTGCATGGAGGGTGAAGAAAGACCTTAAAATAAATAATTTGAATATAAATCTTCAGCATTTCCCCTCTCCTGAGATAGGTAATTTTAAAACCTTTTTCAACAAAGCCTTTGAAACTACTTTAGTTTGCAGGAACCTTATGAAATGTTACTGTGTCTCCAGAAACTGTGTTATACAATAAAGCTGCTACCTTAATATGAGAGGTTTACCTTAGCACCCTGCTGCAGTCCCTGTCCTTTGGGCCCCAGTGCCCCAAATGGTTGCTAGTTTTATAGTGAGGTTACTGTCCATCTTGACTGAGTGGGTGGAGTTTCAGAGAGAACACCACTAAGGCCCTGTACACATTAGAGCTGAAGATTTGCACCGTTTTAAAAATGTTTAAAAACATTTTCAAACTCACCACAACAGTCTGTCTCACATTTTCACTGAGTTTGAACTTGATTGTAACACGGTTAGCTCCCATCTGCATCAACAGTGAGTACCGTTTTAAAACCCGGTAATTCTCCACTATTGTAGCACGGTTATGTTGTGGCATTCAACCCAGGATGCATCTGTGTTGCTCCCAGCCTACATCTTGGCAATATTGTAAACAAACAACATGAATTGCTGTTCAGGAAGTGTTTGTAACTGCAGTGTGTGTTTGCTCATTAGTGCATCAGTAGTGTGTGCTAATTTGTGCTACAGCATTGTAAATGGCCAAAACTGCTGAATGTTAAATTGTGACAGCCTGTCCCAGCAAGCAGTTGACCCTGTCACATGATCCACGTCAAGTATCACCTTGGTGATCAGTTGTTTAGACATGGAGTTCTGCAGAGGGGACATACTGTATATAGTCTGATTTTATGCTTGCTGGCAGCTCATCAGACTCTGTCAGCACTTGCTCTCGAGAGGAGAACTTCTGAGATGAGACAGATCATTGCTTAGCTCTGCACGTTGCAGAATGAGACGGCAGCACATTATCAAATCTCTAGCTGTAATGCAGAGTACTCTGACTGCTGGGTATGTCTCTAATTCCCTACATAGGCGTGTATGGTGCTAGGATCGTTCCTCATCTTGGTGGAATGATGTTCTGTTGACCCACTAGGATGATGAGCAGTGGATATCTAACTTCCGTCTCAGTAAAGGGACATTCACATTGCTATGTGATGAGCTGTCACCTTACATTTCACATAGCAATACAAGATTTCGGCAAGCAGAGTCAGTTAGTAAGCATGTTGGGATCACCCTATGGTGTCTAGCAACAAATGTTGAGTACCGTACACTCGGACATCTGTTCGCGGGTCGGACACTCCACCGTGAGTGAGATCATAGATGAAGTGTGTTGTGCCATTGTGCAAGTCCTCCTACCCAAAGTGATTGTCATTCAAAACCTTGATGAAATAATGGCAGGTTTTGATAAAGAATGGGGGGGTTCCCCAATGCATCGGTGCTGTTGATGGCACTCATTTTCTCATTTTATGCCCACCTGGTTAATGCAACCGAATACTACAACTGGAAGTGTTACTATTCCGTAGTGATGCAGGTGGCTGTTGATTACTGTTACAGATTCATTGACATAAATGTTGGTTGGCCTGGTAAAGTTCATGATGCCAGAGTAGTTAAAAACAATGACCTGTATCGTAGAGGGCAGCGTGGGGATCTGTTTCCAAACAGTGATCGGGAAATAAATGGGGTGATGGTGCCTGCTGTGATTCTGGGCGATCCTGCATATCCCCCTCCTACCATGGCTTATGAAGCCATATGCTGATTATACAGACCCCGATAAGAGGAACTTTAATTACAGGCTGAGTAAGACATGTATGGTAGTTGAATGTGCCTTTGGGAGATTGAAAGGCAGATGGCATTGTCTGCTAAAAGGAAGCAAGTTCAGCCTGGAGAACATTCCATACATTATTGCTGCATGCTGCGTGCTGCACAATGTATGTGAGAGTAAGGGGGGTTGTTCGACTCTGGGTGGTTGACTGACACAGATGGTGGTGTTGTTTCTCAACCTGACATTGAGCATCGGTAGGCATATGATGCAACAGTTGCATCGCAAACAAGACAGGCAGTCTTGATCTGTGATGCCCTGTGTGCTTCTTTTGTTGCAATGCCACTAGTGCAGTAACATACTGCTGCGGTGGATAATGTCATGTTACTCACTCTCCAGTAAACGCAGTAAGGTAATAAGTGCAGTGCACCGATACTAACCCTGCTGATACTGTGTCACACAACCAATATTGGTGATGTGTGCTCACAATGCAGTAAGGTAATAAGTGCAGTGCACTGATACCAACCCTGCTGATACTGTGTCACATAGCCAATACTGGTAATGTGTGCTCATGATGCAGTAAGGTAATAAGTGCAGTGCACCGATACCAACCCTGCTGATACTGTGTCACACAGCCAATACTGGTAATGTGTGCTCATAATGCAGTCATGATATATATAGTAGAAAGTACAAGCAGTTTGTTTCTTAAAAATATTTACTTTTATTTGCAAACATTGCTACTGTTCTATAACAAATGTTGTTGTCCCATGAAACCACAGTACTTAATGTGAAGTTGTATTTCTGCAAGTAGCAGACTTTAAAAACCTGTTATGAACTGTGTATATTTAATTCCACAGTGACACTTAAGATGGTCTTTAAGAATATGTACTGTTCAATAAAAACATGGTGGTAACAATACAAAGGAACAACAGTACGGAGATAGTTTTGTAGTTCTGATAGTACCAGTTGTTTACAATGTATAATTCATGAATTACATAAACATTGCTTACAATGCGTGGTCCAAACCTACATGTTGCTACACCAGTCAATGGAGCAGCAGTTGAACTATATATATATATATATTCTCTGGTACTGCAAGTAGCATTTCATTATCTGAAAAATAGTGACCCTTTTCATATTATTAAATTGATTTCTAACAATGAATAGCAGTTTCTGATGTTATGTGACAGCATTAAAGTTTGTTACACGTTTTCTGTCTGTAAACTGTTTATTAAATCATGCATTCCTACAACTGATCGTGTGAAACTGTGCCTTGGACAACAGCGCCACAAACAAATATCGATGCATTTCATTTTCACAAGTGAAACACGTATGTTTCTTGGCCACAACAAACAGTGCCACATGGCAAATGACAAGGGTTCTGTAACATATAAGGAAAAACACTGTCAGGTCTGTGAAACAGCAAACAAACACAAATATAACAACATGTGTGTACATGAGGAGCACACATCAAATGTGAAACACAGCAAGGATCTGCTCATCAGTTGCACACATTGTCATTGCTGTTTTTTGCAACATAACAGTTGAGATGTCACAGACTTGTCCATGTGAATCATCAGAACTCAGTTGTTCACTGTATGACTGCACATGACTACTGTTTGGTCTACATTCATCAGCAGCAGTATGTTGGGGAAACAGTACTGCCCTTATAACCAACATCTTCATGTGTGGGAGTCATATTATTGTTGACAGGTTGACTGTCCTGCATGACATTCGGTTGCTGATACAGTACCCCTCTAGTGTTAAAAGGATGGCCAGCGGAAGTATTTCCTGAGGTCATTACAGTGAAAGGGGATGGTGATTGCATGGCATTGGCATGGACTGTGGCAGCTGCAACTTGCATCTGCAATGGTCACTGTGCAACTAGAGGTGAAAACATTGCCATAATGCTATGGAACAATGATGCAGTATGTTCCATCTCCCGTGTTCTTAGCCTTTCCTCCATTCCTTTATCTTCCCTAGCCCTTTCTTTCTCTTGTTACAGCAAATGATTGTACTGCTCAATCAACATTTTACATGTTGGTTCAAACACTGACTCAGCTATCTCATGCATTTTTGTCAGTCTCTTTTTCTTTCATAGATTGAAAAGAAGCTCACTGCTGCAGGTTCTCTTCCCAGATAAAACAGCTGATGGTGGTGATGCATGGCTGCATTCATGTTCTTCTACTAACACATCTAGGGTATCATCAGATGGGTCATGGATGGTAGCAGAAGACTCTTCCACTGATGAGTCCTGGCAACCCTCATGGTCTACAAAACAAAGCACATTTTGTAATGTAAATTAATTTCAATGAAAATATGTCTGATGACAGCTGTATGATAAGTACCAGGCAATGCAGTTCTATGTGGAGATGCTTTCTGTGCACTCCCCCCCACACCGTCACCAGCCACAGTGACAACACAACTCTGTTATATCGTCAAAGGCAGCATGTGTACGAATGGAGAAGAGTTTGTGCAGACAAAGCAATGCACAACATCATGTCTGCGGATTCCACCACAGTGACGATGCATTTTACACACACACGTCTGTGACTGTAGGGTGTGTATCTATTTATTTATTTATTTATTGAAAAGTTTCACCAGGTAAGGTACACTGAACAACAAGTTGCTCGTCTCCCGGTACGACCTGGGGGAAAAGGTGATGGGGGTTACATAGTAAAAAACACACTTAAAATAAACATAGCATAGACAGCAACAGGGACTTAGTGAGCACAGATTCTCAAACAGATCAAATATTACAGGGTGGCATAGGTTAAAATCCAGCGACTAAACCTGCATGTGGTGGCAGACTCACCGGTCATAATATCAAGTAGGGGAACCAAAGGACTGGCCCATATCCAGGTCAACAGTAGCATAGGTCAGGCAAGTAGTGGTGAGAAACATGAGAAGCAAGTCAGAGCCTAGGGAGCTAGTCTGTAGAGGGGATATACAGTATACATATATATATGTGTGTGTGTATATATATATATATATTTATTAGGTAAAGCCAACATGTAAAAATAGGAGCCAGGTTTGGTTATAAGTGAATAGAATTGGTAGGGCTAGACAACCCTGTGGGTGGAGTGACTACAGTGATCATGAATAATGGGATACATGTGTGGCATCATATTGCATGTACCTGACTGCATGGGTTCTGGATCTGGGTACTCGTCTTCCACAGGTGGACATGGTGGCTCAACAGACGCTCCCTCAAGGACAAATGCAGGGTTTGAGGTTGGCTGAGTATAAAGAATTCTGTCCAGTTCATCAAAGAATGGGCAGGTGATCCTCTGCCACCAGATCGCCTGTTGTTGTCTTTAACTTTGTGATATTTCACTTTTAGCTGCTTTATCTTTCCCTCATTGCTTTTCAGACCTTTCTATGCCATTCTCTAATAGGAAGTCTGTGATTTTTATGTTTGCTTGCACGCATGTGCAAGAAACATAGTGCCATCATCTGAGTTTTTCAGAGGTGTGTCAGCATCTTCCAATTCAGTCAGTGTGTTTGCAGGTGTTGTCACAGTTCTCCAATCACTGCTGGAGTTGTCTATGACAGCAGTTGAAAATGCAGTGGCATACAGTTGAAAGAGGGAGCTACGCTTCAGTGAGCAGCTCCTCCCCCCCCCCACACACACACAGATCAACTGTGTTGGTTACCTGATAGATTGCTGTAGTCTTGTCTAGCTTAGAGAGACAAGTCACACATCATTACTTTAATAAACTGTTCCCTGCCACAGCAGGACCACCAAAATGTGTGGGTGCCTAACAGTCCTTACTCACACCAGCTCTCCAAAGCACACCTTCATGGACTCCATGGGTTCTAATCCTCCAGAAAAAAATACCTCAGCATTTGATGTGAAAACTTAGACTTCGTTGTATGTGTAATTCCAAGCACTTTCTCCTACTAGACCCTGTCAGTGTGAACCCCCCACCGCTAAAACCTATGCAAACGGAACTTGAGCCGCACTGTACTAACTGCAGCTGAAGTAAAGAACAGCCAGAATGCACAAAGGAGAACATACTGCTATGCATTTCAGCAGCAGCCAGTGGGGAGGTTTTCATGACTGAAGCACTATAATGCACCTTTAGTGCTATCATGTACACCTCTGTGTGGTAATTCACTAAACTGCACACTTAGTCTGGTAATGCAGCTTCACATATTTTTTTTTCTCTGAATTGCCATGAGCTGGCATTTTTATGTGACTGCAGAAACAAGATGCTGTATGTCAGCCATGTGTCTGCATTCCACACTATCCCCTCACAACTCTCAAACAAAGCCAATGGTGCTTACTGAATTGAGAAGAGTTACATGGATTTCAGAGTTGTGCCAGATACACTGCACATTGCCTCATCCACTCTCTTTGTTTCAACCCTCCACCTCCACTTCTCTTGGGCAAAGCATGAAGGCTATTTCACACTAGCACATTCAGATGCTTAATAATTCACACTTCCTTTCAAATCAGGGAAAGGCATGTTGTTGGTCTATTACACTATGAAAACAAGCATTTGTCAATGCCGAACGTTCGCTTGCAGGTATTTGCAGTGGTATTTGGCACTTGGACATGGCTAAAAAATCAGTGACAAAGAAGTACAAGCATTTGTCAGTGCTGAATGTTGCTTGCTTCTATGTGCTGTTTAGGTATTTGAAAGTCATTGGAGTGCAAATATTGAAAATTCGCGAACTTACGAGCGTGCGTAGGAACTGCGCAATGCACGCTCGTAAAACAGTCATTTTTAGAATTTTTTCACCAAATTTTCAACATAGCCATTTTAAGACCTCTGCTCATGAACAGTGTCACTGTGATTTTCTTAATGTGTCCCATACATTGAGTTCTTTACCGACTGCACCGATAGTATGCTACATGGAGGAAACATGTTTTGGGCAGGATGTGAAAAATGACAGCTGTACTGCTCATAAGGAGGTGTAGTAAAATAGCAATGTTGAAAATCTGGAGTGGAAATATTGAAAATTCGCAAACCTACAAGCGTGCGTAGGAACTGCGCAACGCATGCTCGTGAAACAGTCATTTTTAGAAATTTTTCCACTAAATTTTCAACATAGCCATATTAAGACTTCTGCTAATGAACAGTGTCACTGTGATTTTCTTAATGTGTCTCTTACATTGATTTCGCACACCAACTGCACCATTGTGCGCTACATGGACAGAAACACGTTTTGGGCAGGATGTGAAATATGGCAGCTGTACTGCTCATAAGGAGGTGTGGTAAAATGGCAATGTTGAAAACCTGGAGTGAAAATATTGAAAATTCGCAAACCTACAAGCGTGCGTAGGAACTGCGCAACGCACGCTCGTGAAACAGTCATTTTAAGGAATTTTTCCACCAAATTTTCAACATATCCATATTAAGACTTCTGCTAATGAACAGTGTCACTGTGATTTTCTTAATGTGTCTCTTACATTGATTCGCACCAACTGCACCATTATTAAGCTGCATGGACAGAAACACGTTTTGGGCAGGATGTGAAATATGGCGCTGTACTGCTCATAAGGAGGTGTGGTAAAATGGCAATGTTGAAAACCTGGTGAAAATATTGAAAATTCGCAAACTTACAAGCGTGCGTAAGAACTGCTAGCCGCAGGCTAAGTAAAACAGTCATTTTAAGAATTTTGTCACCAAATTTTCAACACAGCCATTTTATGACCTCTGCTAATGAACAGTGTCACTGTGATTTTCTTAATGTGTGCCATACATTGAGTTTGCACACCGACTGAGCCATTGCGTAATGCGCTACATGAAGGCGGAAACATGTTTGGGCAGGATGTGAAAAATGACAGCTGTACTGCTCATGAGGAGGTGTGGTAAAATGGCAATGTTGAAAATCTGGAGTGAAAATATTGAAAATTCATGAACTTACAAGCGTCGTGAGAACTGCGCAATGCTGCATTTCATTAAAACAGTCATTTTAGAAATTTTTTCACCAAACTTTCAACATAGCCATTTTAAGACCTCTGCTCATGAACAGTGTCACTGTGATTTTCTTTATGTGTCCCTCGTTGAGTTACGCACAAACTTGCCATTATGCGCTACATGGAGAAACACATTTTGGGCAGGATGTGAAAATGACAGCTGTACTGCTCATCAGGAGGTGTGGTAAAATGGCAATGTTGAAAATCTGGGTGAAATATTCAAAATCCAGCAAACTTATGGCGTGCATAGGAACTGTGCAGCACACTCATCAAAACAGTCATTTTAGGATTTTTTCACCACATTTTCAACATAGCCATTTTAAGACCTCTGTTCATGAACAGTGTCACTGTGATTTTCTTAATATGTCCCATACATTGATTTTGCACACAGCTGCGCCATTGTGTGCTACATGGAGGAAACACATTTTGGGTGAGATGTGAAAATGACATCTGTACTACTCATAAGGAGGTGTAATAAAATGGCAATGTTGAAAATCTGGGGTGAAAATATTAAAAGTTCATGAACTACAGGAGCCTGTGTAGGAACTACGTAATGCACGCTCATAAAACGGTCATTTTTAGGAATTTTGCACCAAATTTTCAAAATAGGCTTTTTGAGAGCCCACCTTATGAATGCTGGCACTGTTGTTTCATTAATTGGGTCCAAAAAGTGACTGCGAAATCACCCTTCAGGCCCGAATAACCCCATGAGAGTGACAGAATTCATGAGAAGGGGTCCCAAAAACCCCATGTTGAAAATTTGGTGCAAAAATTCCAAAAAATGCCTAAGATATGCAACAAAGTTGAAAAAACCCATCTAGCCCATTATACAGCTAACCGGCATTTCCTCAGTTCGCGGTTGGCTTTGAAGAGTGCAGACGTGTTCCCAGTCCAGCAATGATCATCGCACCGAGCTCTGGAGGTAAGTATGGGGTGAGGGGGGTGTGGGGAGGCAGGGTCGCAGTGGGTGGGTGCAGGTTGTGGGAGGAGGCGGGGAGACTGCGTGGGACCATTTTTAATTTACAGGTTTTTCTTTTTCTATAATTGACAGCGGGACATTTGCCATGCTGGGGTGGGCTCCCAGCATGGCAGAAGGAGAAGCTAGGGGGCTGTGGAGCTGACAGGGAGTTGGGCATCCCGTCAGCAGAGCGACGTGACGCGTTGCCATGCTGGGGTGGGCTCAGCTAGCAGCAGAGAAAGCTGTTTGGGGGAGGTGGAGCCGATGGGGATTAGGCACCCCGTCGGCAGGCGATACTGGGGCGTTTGCCACGCTGGGGTGGGCTCCCAGCATGGCAGCAAGATTTGAGAGGCGTGACATGCTGCAAGCACACAGGCGGTGGTTTTTCTTTGAAGAAGACCACCGCTGTCATACACAACACCACAGCAATTGGTACAAGACTGCCATGCCTGCTCAACAGAGCAGGGGATTGCACTGGGCAGGCACACCTTCAAAGTGTCCCATTCTTCCAAGACGTTCCTTGCGCATGCGTGCAAGCGAATGTAAAACCAAAAAAACAAATGATGGACTTTAGAAGACACAGTAGCAGTGCTATCACATTGATTTTACATTTTCCTGTAACTCTAGTGCAAATTTTCCTCCCCCTCGTACATTTCATTATTTCACATGAAGCAGAATTGCTCTGATGCCCCTGAAGCAAATGATTATTTACCTTTAATGGACCAACATAGATGTAACAACAAGAACAAAGTGCTCTAGCTTCGGACCAACCAGTCCTTCTTCAGAAGCTCATGGCAGTTGTTTAGAAAATACAATACTTATAACAGCTAGATAATGCAGAGAAAAACAGAAAAAAATCCTATTGGTTTAAAATACTCATTTAAAAAAAAAACAGGCGATAATGTCAGAGAAGTTTAACAGTACTATACTGCCTTCAGCCAGAAGCAACCTTGAGGTTAAACTTGCTTGGTGGAACACACATACAAAGAGTCCTACTGCATATAAATTTAATTGACATAAGATAACACTGCTGAAGCAGATAACTCCTAAATCAAGCTATGAGTGTCACAGTTAGTATAAGGATGTGATTACTGAAAGGCAACCCCCACACAGATTAAAGGCAAACTAAGATAGTTATAGGGCTCATGAAGTTTCAATGTCTGCATTATAGACAAGAATTTACCGGTAAAGTTGTCTTAAAGACATAAGTGCACACTGTGTGATGTGTAAAACCTAGCTGGACCTGTCACCCAGCTGTACTCTCCAGCTAGATATAAGGCCCAAGAAATTTCAAAAACCTCAGGACTATATAAATGATAATTTAAATACAAATTGATAATATTAGTGTCAAACAAAAACTCTAGTTGAGGAACCTCAAGGAATTAAGACCACATAGCCTGATATGTACTGATGTCAATATACACACTGAGAATGTAACAACTTGATGTACCACAAGTGTCTAAGGAATCTGAAAAGAGATAAAATGTAATTTCTCTCTCTTCTTCATACAAACAATACACTAACCACCCACATCACCATAATGTGGGTGGGGGAATCATAACTTAAGGAGGTGTTGTCTCTCTCTGCTCTCTCTTACCCCCACACTATGTTGCTTGCACACATGTAAGAAACATAGTGCCATCATCGGAGATTTCGAGGTGTGTCACCTCCTCCTCCAATTCAGTCTGTGTGCTGGCAGGCGCGGCCCCTGTAAGCCAATGCATTTTGGAGCTGTCTATGACACGCTCCAAAATGCAGTGACACTCTAGTTGAAAGGGGGGCTATGCTTCAGTGAGCATCAATAAGATGCTCGGCTGCTCAGCGCAGCTCCCCCCCCACAGACACTGCACGCAGGCATGCGCCTCTGCCGCACTGTATAGCCGATGGGTGCCCAATCCCTGTCGGCTGAGCTCGTCCCCCCAGTGATAGGTGTCACGCTGGAGCCGCCCCAGCGTGGCAAGCAGTCTGGCAATGACCAGGTGCCCAATCCCCCATCGGCTAAACACCCCAACATCCTTGTGCCACGCTGACCACCCTAGCGTGGCAAGCGTCCGACATCTTTTTTTTTTAAACCTGTAAAACAAAAGCGGTCCCACGGTGCGTCTCCCAACCCCCACAACCGCACCACCACCCACTGCACACCCAGCCTCCCACCCCCTCACCCCTACTTACCTCCGGACTCTGTACGATGATCTTCGGTGGATCGGGAACCGTCTGCACTCTTCAAAGCCGACTGCGAACTGAGGAAATGCCGGTAAGCTGTATAATGGGCTAGATGGGGGGTTTCAACTTTGTTGCATATCTCAGGCATTTTTGGGAATTTTTGCACCAAATTTTCAACATGGGGTTTTTGGGACCCCTTCTCATGAATGATGAAACTGTCATGATGTTATTCTGGCCCCAAGGGTGATTTCACGCGGTGACTGCGCAGTGACTGCAAAATCACCCGCTTGGGCCTGAACCTACCATGAATTGACATCGTTCATGAAAGATCCCAAAACCATCGTGATCTCATTCTAAAAATAACTGTTTACAAGCGTCGCGTTGCGCGGTTCCTCACGGGCTCAATAAGTTCGCGGAATTTCAATATTTTCACTCCAGATTTTCAACATTGCCATTTTACCACACCTTCTTATGGGCAGTACAGCTGTCATTTTCACATCTCACCCAAAATGTGTTTCCGCCTCATGGCGCACAATGGCGAGTCGGTTTCGAAATCAATGTACGGGACAAATTAAGAAAATCACAGTGACACTGTTCATGAGCAGAGGTCTTAAATGGCTATGTTGAAAATTTGGTGAAAAAATTTCTAAAAATGACTGTTTTACGAGGTGTGCGATCTGCGCCATTCCATATTGCACGTCAGATAAGCTCAAATTTCAATATTTTCACTCAGATTTCCAACATTGTCATTTTATCACACCTTCTTATGAGTAGTACAGCTGCCATTTTCACATCTCACCCAAAATGTGTTTCTGCCATGTAGCACACAATGGCGCAGTCGGTGTACAAGATCAATGCGGGACAAATTAAGAAAATCACAGTGACACTGTTCATGAGCTGAGGTGTTAAAATGGCTATGTTAAAATTTGGTGAAAAATTCCAAAAAATGACTGTTTTTCGAGCGTGCATTGTCACAGTTCCTATGCACGCTCATAAGTTCGTGAATTTTCAATATTTTCACTCCAGATTTCCAACATTGCCATTTTGCCACGCCTTCTTATAAATTGTACAGCTGTCATTTTTTCACATCTCACCCAAAACGTGTTTCCACCCATGTAGCGCACAATGGTGCAATCGGTGTGCAAAATCAATGTACGGGATAAATTAAGGAAATCACAGTGACAGTGTTCATGAGCAAAGGTCTTAAAATTACTATGTTGAAAATTTGGTGAAAAAATTCCCTTCAGATGTTCTGCAATATTACTAATGAAGAGATTGAACAAAACTGGCCCCAGGACCAATCCCTGCAGCACCCCACTGGTCACCCCCTCTCCCTAGACTGCATACCATTTACCACCACTCTCTGCCTCCTGTCTGGTAGCCAGTTTCTAATCCAGTTTACCACCCTTTCCCCCATGTCCAACCTACCCAGCTAGTTTATCAGCCTCCTGTATGGGATGGTGTCAAAGGCTTTGCTGAAATCAAGGTAAGTGTTGTCCGCTGCCCACCCTGATTCACTTCCTTTGTCACCCAGTCAAATAAATCAACCAGATTTATCTGACATGATGTCCCCACTGTGAATCCATGTTGTCTATGGTCCTGGGTTCGATGGCATCTAGATGCCCCACTATCCTTTCTTTAAGCAATGTCTCCATGATCTTCCCCACTACTGAGGTGAGGCTGAATGGCCTATTGTTCCTGCCTCCTCCCTGCTGCTGGACTTGTGAGAGGGACCACATGTGCCCTCCTCCAATTCACTCATGTTGAATGACTCAGTGAACATGGCTGCCAGAGGTACTGCTATCTCCCTCGCGCAGTTCTGTTAATATCCTTGGCGATGCCATCTGATTCCATCGCTTTGTCTACCTTCAATTTAGTGAGCTCCTGCAGGACTCTTTGTCCACCTCTTCACCCCTTGGCAACTGCTGTACTGCTGTGGCCCTTGCCCTCCCACTCTTCTGTGAATACTGAATGGAAAGACACAGTGGATGTCTTGGGAGAAGGCATGGAACTATCACTTCCAAATACCTAAACAGCACATACAAGCAAGCAACATTCAGCATTGACAAATGCTTGTTTTCATTCTCTTTCTCTCTCTCTCTCTCTCCAGCCACACACACACACACACGCACACACATACTCACTCTCTCCTAGTGAACCTATATTCACTTCAGTCGCTGCGATTGCTCTCCAAAAGAATTCAACTTGTCATGAAATCCTGAGTAAAAGGGCTTATGTCTGATGCCCCTGTAACCAATGCAAGTCAATGGGAACAATTTCCCTGTAAATGACTCCCTATAGATCTGGGAGCCCTGCTGTGTGTAGTATGCCAGGGTCTTACACTATAATTCTTATTTTAATGCAGTTCATTCAAAAAAATTATACTGAAGCAAATGGTTTGTTGCCTTTTACTGAACCAACATACATGGATGTTACGAAAAGAACAAAGTGTCTTAAGTGTTTGGCCCAACAAGGTCTTCTTCTGAAGCTTACATGAGTAAACTTACAAGGGATGTTCTAGCCTATGTGACAATGGTTTCAACTATGCCACTGAACTTGAAAAAAACAGCAATTAAATAACTTAGGATAATGCAGGATATATAAATGAAATCAGCGTGCACATGTGAAGGCACTGTTGTCATGTCAAAAGACAGCAACAGTACAGCAGCTACCTGAATTCACCTGCTTTTAATTGCTGTTTTAAAGGAGATTTTTAAATATCCTGTAAATAGTTTCACAATAATTCCTCATACCTTTTTACCAAGTGTCTGCTCTACATAATTCAATGGTTGGCAGCTCCTCCACAGCACACAAATGAACAGAGACTATTTTAGTTGTCATTTTTCATATCTCACCCAAAATGTGTTTCCGCGCATATAGCGCACAATGGCGCAGTTGGTGTGCGAAATCAATGTTTGGGACAGATTAAGAAAATCACAGTGACACTGTTCATGAGCAGAGGTCTTAAAATGGCTATGTTAAAAATTTGGTGACAAAAGTTCATAAAATGACTGTATTACGAGCAAGCATTGCGCAGTTTCCACGCACCCTCATAAGTTCATGAATTTGTAATATTTTCAGTCCAGATTTCCACCACTGGCATTTTTCCACATTCCCTTATGAACAGTACAGCTGTCATTTTTCACACCATGGCCAAAATGTGTTTTCGCACTTCCAGCGCAGAAATGCATGGTCACTGTGGGAAATCACTGTTTGGGACAGATTAAGAAATTCACCATGACACTGTTCATGAGTGGAGCCCAAAATGCCTGTGTTAACAATCTGCTGTAAAAAGCCCCAAACTAATTACATTACGGGTGTGTGTGTGCAGTTCTATGCTCACTCATGACTTCACCAGTTTTTCTGATATTTTAACTCCAGATTTTCAATATTGCCATTTTTTTACACCTCCCCATGAACAATACAGCTGTCATTTTTCACATCCTGTTCGAAATGTGTTTTCACAACTGTCGTGCCAAATGGTGTAGTCACTGTGCAAAATCAGCTTTCAGCTAACAAACTGATATTGCCACTGTTCATAAGGTGGGGGCCACAAAAAAACAATGTTGAAAATTTGGAGTGAAAATACCAATGAACGTCTGCAGCGTTCCCTGTAGAGACTGACAGGCCTCAGGGGTGTGACTTGGGATTGTCGCCTGTAATGCTCATATCATTCCACCCACACCCACACCCTGCAGCTAGTGAAAGGCATCGAGTTGAGCCTTGGACTCTTCGGCCTCAAAGTTCACCCCATTCTCCTATACTGCACCCATCTCACCATATTTCCTAATAGAATGGGGTCAACATAAAGGCCAAAGACCCCAAGGCACACCGTGACACCTGTCGGTGTCTGCAGGGTAGGGTGTGGTGAAATGCCATAGCCGTTATGCCTGATGACCCAAAGGCACACCCCAATGCCTGTCAGTATCTGCAGGGTGCTGGTGGGGTTGGCTTCAGTTCAATACTTCACTGCCATTCCTATTATGCAGCTCTGTAACTCCTACACTACCAGTGCCAATGCCGGCAAGCAAACATTCGGCATTGACAAATGCTTGTTTGGTAAATCTTGCTGTTTCTGCGATAGTTGGCCAACTCCTCCTGAACCCACTCCTGGGACCAGTATTCAATTAGGAGTTTAGTGTCCAGCTTGCAAAACGGTCACTCATTATGAAATACCACAGTCGTGTTATAATCAGCTGGAAGGGCACTATGTGGGGAAGCACTAGCACTAATTAAGTAATAAATGAGGATTCAACACACAGGCTGATTGTGTCTGGTTAAAATGCAGCAAATCCTGGTAACTGCTGCAGACAGTTCATCTGTCAACCTCCATGAGCACTGTATATCCGCCGCAGCTCTGCTGTATATCATCACTTTACAGCCTCACTGCAGCTGCACTATGGGATTGCTCAGCAGGAGCTTTCTGCTGAGACTGGAAGACTAAAGCTCCCAACATGGCATGGTAACAGAATAAGAATTGCACACCTGTCCACACCACAAGGTAACACGCTTTCCTCCATCAAACCATTTTTAAAAATGGATTTAAGACTAGCCCCCAGCAGGGTTTAAGCAAGATTTCCTAACACACTTTGAAACCATGCTTAAATGCGGACAGGCACCGTGTTTGCGCTAGTTAAAATGTTTTAAGCATCTTAAAACATTTTAACTAGCCTGATGAGTACAGGACCTAAGAGGTCAGGTTGGTTAGAGTGCAAAATAACATTTATATTTACTCTGAGTTCAGGGAGAGTGGTGCCAGGGCTATGCTGTGTCTCCTACTGAGGGGGTCCATAACAATTACATTCGGACTCACAGATGGATTGTCCAAAACCATAAATTGGGATTGTATTATATAGCTTTATTTCTGACAGAAGGTAGCAGAAATAGGTGATTCTCCCAAGTCTGGAACTGACTCTACAGACAACAGCACTTGCAATCAAGAAACTGCTTTCTCACAGAAGAGACAGTATTTGCATTTCACACATCTACTTTTCTACTATTAGAACTTTCCATCCCTCTTGCTTGGGATCTCTGGATTTCATTGCACAGTATCTGTTACAAGGAAGTTGCTGCACACTTTAATCAAAACATCCTCCTGACAAGATGGCTAAGTTGACACCTGCAGGGTAAACAGTGCCATTCAGGTAACCAGTTAGCCCTGACTGAAACTCACGTTGGTCTGCCCACCCTGGCCCCAGCCAGCCTCTGCCATTCCTTCCAGGGAACACACTGGATCCTTCAATCCCACCTGGGTTGCTAAACATCTCCACACATTTTGCAACAGTTAAATCAGCATGTATCTGTGTTGACCTGGGTCCTGAATGAAGTAATCTAGCCTTGTCATGGACACATACAGTACATCACCAGACAACTCCTAAAACCCTGCCAGTGTTACTATACTTCTGGTTGTTTGTCCCTTTGTTACAGGCATCTGGCTTTACTGAAGAAACTTTTTCTTCCATTGAATCCATAGCTTTGCACATAGAAACTCACTCAGTCTCTACTCTGGGCCGCGGAGACAATCTTTAGTCCCTCCGGGGATTGCTCCTTGGACCGACTGATTTCTCAGTCCCTTTGTACTTTTCACAGAAATGAACCCACTGGGGTCCTGATGACACAGGACTCCACCACTTCTTGTAGTAATGCTGTAGTCCCACTCTCTAGGGTGAGAAAAAGGTGACCAGAGGTCCTTTACCCAGCCTAGGGAGTCTGGCAGGCACCTCTCCAACTCAGAGCTC
The DNA here is from genome assembly GCA_016271365.2 of Neoceratodus forsteri. Lineage (NCBI taxonomy): Eukaryota > Metazoa > Chordata > Ceratodontiformes > Ceratodontidae > Neoceratodus > Neoceratodus forsteri. Next base: position 357,103,555 of record JADMNL010000026.1, read on the forward strand.
TACTCTCCACTGCTCCAACTCACAACTGCTGAACCCAAGATTCTAAAGTGATCTCCTGTAGCTGAGCTCAAAAGCTTATGCTGCTGTGAGAGTTCCAAATGACATGGCTCATTTTCTGCCTAGCCTGGCTAAGTAAACAATGATCTGTGTATAGACAGCTTCTAATAAACTCCCTACCAGCTGCCCAACTACCTTCCAGGTCTAGCAGTAATGGGATTCTAGGAACCCTAGGGAACTGAGTGGTTACACAAACAAAAGAGAGAAAGAAATAAGTGCCTCAGCAGGGACATGGCAGGCTGCCTGTAATACTGTTCTGGTTGCACTACCAGCTGCACCACAAGGCAACTGGAAACTGGGTCATCCTATACCAACTGTGCCACCAAGGCAACTGGAAACTGGGCCATCCTATAGCACATTATTTTGTCTCCAATACGCAGCTGGTAGCACAGCTGGAATGGCATTCTGGGTGGACTGGGTTCAGGTCCCCGCTGAGGCACTTATTTCTTTCTCGCTTTTGTTTGTACGTGTTCCATAATTATGCACACCCCACTCTTGTAACTGAAAATATAATTATCTGTGCAGCACCAGATTGTGCATTGGAGAAAGTAATGTGCTCTGGGACAGCTCAGTTTCCATTTGCTTTGGTAGCACAGCTAGTAGTGCAACCAGAACGCTATTCTGGGTGGCTTGGTTCAAGTCCCAACTGAGGCAGTTACTTCTTTCTCTCCTCTCTGTTTGTATGTTTTCCATAAGAATTCACACCCCACTCTTGCAATGGAGAAAGCATAATCTTGTGTACTCTAGCACATTTTATTTATTGCTGCCATGTTCAGATCCCATGTACTCATCGTTTGTTAAAAGCTAGATACCATGCTGTTGCTAGGCCAAGTGGTGGTCCTCAATTATCTTCACCTTGCTTTAACTGCCAGTGTATTTTCCATGTGCACTGTGAATGTTTATAATTGCTCTTCACAAATGTACCCCATACCCTCCTCCCCTGGTCACACCTGGAAATGAGCCTTGGTTCAGTGTGACTTTCCTGGTTACTAAAGTTTTAAATCTATCTATCTATCTATCTATCTATCTATCTATCTATCTATCTATCTATCTATCTATCTATCTATCTATCTATCTATCTCACTATCTTGTTTTTAAGTTTTTCATTTGCTTTTCCTCCCAACTCAGCCAACCCTCCCTCCTGTTTCCACCATACTTAATGCTGTATGTATTATAGAAGAGCATACTGGGAGGCCTACCCCCATACAACTTGCCAAGATCCTCCTCTCCTGGTCTCCCCCATGAATAGGTGGTGACACCGGGGTGCCAACCTCTGGTGCCACTGTGGAGTTAAGCCAATACTGGAGTGCCTAATCCCAAGTGCCAGATCCAATACTGAATTAATTTAAACCTGTAAAATGAAAACATCATTCAATGTCTTTCTTTTGTTTAAAATGTATTTATTTATTCATTTATTCCTTCATTCATTCATTCGGTAACTGGGCTGGTGCACTGATCCAAAGATCTTTTTCAGGCATGGCATGGGCCAGAAACTGACACAAAACAGTTGTACATACAGTGAGAAAACAGTAGGGTTCATAAAGGTGCATTGAGTATGAGGCCAAGGTCTGGAGACCATACCTCATGAAGGATGTTTGACAGAGTGGAGTATGTCCAGAGCTGGGCAACTAAAATAATACATGGACTTCAGGAAAATAGCTATCTGGCTAGGAACTCAGTATGTACTCTCTGGACCAGAGGAGGGATGGGGGATATGATAGAGACCTTTAAGTACCTCAAACAGTTAAACAGAGTCCAGACAAATGAGCTGTTACAGCTGAATACACCCACAAGGACACCAGGACATGAAATGATGTTGATGGGGGAAGTTTTAAGAGCAACAAGCACAAGTTCTTCTTCACACAGAGAGTAGTGGTGCCATGGAATGGGTTGCCTGAAGAGTTCCTTTACAGAAAAATAGGTGTGCTGTGTACATATAGAATGCATGCCACATGCTTAATTGTGCAGTGTTTGCATGCAGTTCGCATACACAAAGTGAACCTATGCTAACCAGGTCTAAAAAGTAAATCATGTTCACGTGCTGCAAGCTTGACATGTGCACAGCAGCTAAACTGGTGTGATCATCTTCTAAAAATTGCATCAGGTTTGTGTGTTGCACGCTTGACATGAGTGCAGCAGTTAAGCTGGTGTGAATATCATTTAAACATCACATCGGGTTCACATGCTGCATAGCTTGCCATGTGTGCAGCAGCTAGGCTGGTGCAAACCTCATCTAAAAACACATCCGCTTTCTATTTCTTATACTACTGCTAGCCTTTAGTCATTAAAATGCATTTTTATTTGAATTCCTATAAAATTAGGTAAATTGTTAATTCTGATCCTTTTGTAAGTTGTTTAATGGTTTTGATTTTTGTAATTTTGTAAAGTATTGTTTGCTTACTGCATTAAATGCCTAGATATAACCAGTCAACATCCCTTCCCAGATATATGAAGAGGGTCATCTGTGTTGTGAAGCCTATCGCTTTATTTTTGGACCATGCAAATCCCTTATTCATATTTAGTGCTATAAGGGTCTTGGAAGCAGGCACCATACCTCACATTTGTCACTGAAATGAGGGACAGGGACATTCAAAATGCAGGACAATGAGGACACTAACCAGTGTAGTGATCAGGACACATCATGAAACATGGAGATACAGTACCTCAGAATACAGTGAAACCATTGCATTAGCACCTGAGAATGTATTTCTACCATTAAGCAGGGTGCCATTTAGGTGGAGGGGCAGTTGCCTGCCCCCAATATTTGTGCTAGGTTGTTCTTATGGTGTGGCAATAATGGCTTTAAATTTGGTTTAATCTTTTGCACAATAAGTGCCCTCCTGGCCTGTGTACACACTGCAGGTACTCTCCAGACTTAATCTGTGTCATTCTGTGTTTTCCACTTTCTCCCACCTATTAGCTGCTGCACAATCACATGTGATGGATGAGCTCCAGCCAAGAAAGAGTGCATGAGCCTTGCAAGTGTGACATTGTCTTTCCCACCACAGAGTAGACAGACTGCACACTACAGCTTGGAGGAGTCAGTGAGTACTGAACTCCCAATAGCAGTGCTGTGGCAGCATATTTTGTTGTTCTACTCTCAGTGAGTCTTCATCTCCCTGGTGGCTGAAGGGGCAGAGAGTAAGCTAAAAACGAATTCAAGACTAGGCTACCTACTTACTCTACTAGGCTTGCCTCACAAAAAACAGCATAGATCCCCACAGCAGCAAGCTAGACTTAGCAGCAGTGGTGACAGCGGTGTGGGTGGCCTTCATAGGCCCTGATCAGTGCAGTGTGGCAGCAGCCATAGCAGCAACCAAGCAAGAAACAAGCAACCCAGGTAGGGTGGGTTCAGATGGCAAGATGACTTGGTTGCAGACCATGTTGGGGACCTGTGATGGTTGGTTCTACCCTCCAGCTTCTGGTGAAGGTGAGGGAGGGAGCAGACTGAAAACTGGGCTGGTGGCACATTATGCCAGGCTGCAGGTTCTGCCCATATGGCCAGGTAAGTAAAAGCAATTTTTTTTTTACAGGAGATTGGAGAAGGAGGAAGGACTGAAATATTGATGTTTTCTCATGTTTCTTCACCTTTGGGCAGCTTTATGACCCATAGGGATGGGTATTGAATGGAATAGAGTCAGGGAGAAAATTGGGACAAAGTTATTTTTTTGGGGGGGAGAATTTCAGCTAGGCAAAAATTGGTTAGTAACTGGGTGGGTTCAAGCCCAAATCTGATGCACTGCTCTGGGGTATATGCAGATGAATCTTATACATTTTAAGTTTTCTGATTTGCATATCATGTTTCAGTCAAACCAGATAAGTTGTACATTTGTAGAGATGTTAGACATTCTAGAGATGTCCCTTGCATTTATGGACAGTTAGGTGGTATGGTATGCACAGACTATTGGAGCCCAGCTGTAGCCAGACCTATGCCCCCCAGTGAAGCTGGACTTCACATCCCAAGCTCAGGCACATTATGACAAAGGGCAAAGGGAGACTGCAGGGTGTGCACCATTGAAATGAATGGGGTATTTTTAATTACTGTTTTATACATTATTGATGGAGAGTTGCAGATTAATGAAGACCACAGCTCAACTAACAAGGGCCTTGTTAGTAGAACAATGGCCTTCATTATTCTCCAACTCCCATCACAACGTATAAAACAGTAAAAAAAAAATTACTACATTAATTTTAAGGGGATATGCCCCAGCACTCTGAGCCATGGACATCATCTCTTAAAAACTCCTGCCTCTGGACCCCTAGTACTCATATAAGAGATTTTTTACTTATATCTATACTTGGTGGATTGTCTGTAGCAGCAAGGTCATACCAGCTACAGTGTGTCTGCATGGGGGGGACTGGACATGTGTGTGTGTGTGTGTGTGAGTGTGTGTGTGTTTTTATATATATATATTATGGTAGCACGGTAGTGCTACCATAGTTAGGGTTGAGGAGCCATTTACATGTTAAGCCTAAAATTTTGCACCTTAATAACTTTGCAACAATTCAATGGATTTGCCTGAAATTTGGAATACATGATCAAGAACCATAGATCTTGGGATCTGCCAACTTCTTACTGTTTGGATATCGGCTCTGAGGTTATTAGTGTGATCTGCTCATGTGTTTACGCTTTTTGCAATTCTTTGGTTGTCTCTACAGGTCGCACGGGTTGCACGACTGGTCTGAAATCTTCAGGAACGGTGCCGGGTCCCAATGTGTCTTTTGAAGATTTTGTGAAAAATATTAAATGGTTCAAAAGTTATTAAAAAAAGTTTCCCATTATAAGTCAAAGGAAAAGTTAAAAGTTCAACGCTTTTCAAATGCAGTTTTACTTTCATAAATGGCCCTTTTACTTTTGCAAATCCACCATTTTGTTTTCAGTTGGTGATCAGAAAAATGCTTGGCATTTAAATTTTGGACCCTCTAGCAACACAATTATTTTGTGTTTACCTAGTCAGAACCTGAGGATGCTAGGTATGTCTTTATTTTGAGGTTAAACACCCTAGAAATATATTTTTCAAGTTTTGGAAAAAGTAATTTCTAAAGTAGTGTCACACTGACAAAGTGTCACAAATTTTGTGAAAGCTTTCACAAATTCATGTAACTACTTTTCCAGGCTATGGCAAAATGACAGCAATTCTTTGCTACCCTGCTGCAAAAGAGCAGTTTGGTCTTTTGGGCTAAATTTGGAGGACACAGCCAACATCTCACAGATGTGCCTTTCAGTGTTTTGGTGAAAAAATATTACAGGGTGGCAAAGTTACAGCACTCCAAAGTTGACACTGTTTCCATAGGATAACATTACAGCATCCGCCACATTACAGGAATCCTTGCCGCCCTGCTGCAAAATAACAGTTTGGTCTTTTGGGCTGAAATTTGAGGGAAGAAAGTCAACATCCACAGATGTGCCATTCAGTGGTTTGGTGAAAAAATATTACAGGAGCCAAAGTTATTGCACTCCAAACTTCTCTTCTTTTTCCATAGGATAACATTCTACGAGTATTACCTCACCTTTCCAGGACCGCATCTGGAAGCGGCATGAGATACAGACTTTTCATTGGAAAAATGTAGCCGCTATCAGGGGCTAAGTGAAAAACTAGCCAGGAAAGTCATATATCATATGACTTTAAAATTTTTTCTACATCATACGGTTCCTGAGATATAAGCAATTTAGTATTCCAACTCCTCATTTTCTGCTCGAGACCCATTATTATGCATGCATTCTTTGTGCCTAGCTGTCTTTCTCTATACAGATTTTGGGAAAACCAGCCTGTGCTTACATTACTGTTACCCTTACAGCTTCCCTTGCAGTTCCGTACCTGTTTCACCACCGTTCCGTCTGACACCATGTCGTTACCTTTGCATTTTCATTTGCACTTGCGTTTGCATTATTTTAACCATTTGTGTCTACAGTACTGTTTATCTTTATGTTTTGCTTTGCATCACCATTTAGTTTGCAGTGCCGTGTTACTATGTGACAAGACCCACGCTCCCGCTGCTGCATTACATTCACTATTTCTCATTATCCTTCTCAAAAGAAGGAAATTAGAGCAAAAAACTCTGTTTAATGCATTAATTAGGGTTGTTCCACAGCGACAAAAGCAAAGAAATTCAGTGTTAGGGGTTAAAGCCCCATGACCCCCTGTCCACACCTCTAACCGCATCGGGGTGAGTGTTGGGGTCGGTCCTAAGTCTCACCCCATTCTCCTATACCTTTGCTTCTTCACACACATCCCCATGTGGGTGAGTTAGAGGCTGACAACCCCAACGTGCACCCCCAATACCTGCCGGTTGGAGACAGCGGACGGGGGGTGGGTCAACTGGGGCTTCAACCCCTAACACTGAAGGCTCAACCTCACTGTCGCAACAACCCTAACTAACATGCATTAAATAAAGTTTTTGTCTCTATATATATATATATATATATATATATATATAAAACACACACACACACACGGCCAGTTCTCCCCTCCATGCAGACACACTGTAGCTGATATGGCCATGCTGCTACAGACAACCCAACAACTATAGATATAAGTAAAAATCTCTTATATGAGTACTAGGAAACATGAAAACATTTCATATAATTATTTCTGTAAGGGTTGGTGGCAGCAAGACAGGAATTCAAAACGCATGGGATAGATACAAAGGAATGTGACAACATAGTCAGCAAGGACTTGCAGGGGTAGTCTATAACATGGGCAGACTAGATGGATCACCAATCCCCATCTGTTGACACTTTCCATGTTTCTATAACAGGAAATACAATGATTCAAGTGAAACAAGAGTGAAGTCTATAGTACAGGTAGAACAGGACCAAGTACAGTCAACAAGTGAACATATTAAAGTATTTAACATACATTTAAACATGGGTCAAGTACCCATATCAGCTAACAAAAGAATGAGAATACATCAACGGAGCCAGTAAATAACAGGAGGTAGACAGAGATCAACAAGAAATATGGTTGAAACAACTTAGTCATCTTACATGAATAGAAAGATGATCCATGAACCAGAAAACAAAGGAACTAGGTAGATGGAAGAGATGGGGAGGGCAGCAAGAAGGATTAGCAGAGCAAGTGGCCTGTGGACAGTCACAGATCACGGAGGACAGAAAGTGCATTCTTAGAAAGCAATTTAGATTTAGAGGTGGATCGTAAGAATGCAGGGAGAGGATAAGGTAATTTCATAACAAGGGACCAGCAGGGGAGAAGGCTGTTAAGCCCATCCTGGCAGTAATGTTTGGACCTTCGAGTTGGAGGAGGGATGACTTGACATAGATTGTGGCAGATGGTTCTGGATCAGATAAGAAGGGGTAGTGCCAGCAGAGAGTAGGATGAGTTATGCAAGGTGTCATCAATTGTTTGGGCCAACAGGTAAAAGTGCTGAGCTTGTGGTGGGAGGCAGTTAAGGGACTGGTAGAAAGAGCAGTTGTAAGTGAGGAGAGGGGCATTTAGGGAAAAGTGACAAATCCAATTGTAGGTACTGTCCAGATGGTTCAGGTTTGTAGCAGAGGTAAGGGAGTACACTAGGCACCCATAGTCAAGGAGGTGGAGGAGATTGCCACGGGCATCAGCAAGGCGGGTTTCAGGTGTGAGGCCGTCAATAAGGAGACAGCAGAATCCAATCTTCTGATTAACATGCCTGATCAGTGAGGCAATGTGGTCAGAGTAAATAAGTAAGGGACAGCTCCAGGACTAACCCCAGATACTTGAAGGTGGCGACATTGTTTAAGGGAGATCCATCAGGAGATAAAACTGTGAGAAGGTGACCACTGAGGACCAGGGAGGAGAGTCTTGCTTTGGAGCCAGACAGCATGGCCTTTGTTTTGGCAGCATTGACCAACAGTTTGCTGGAGGAGAACCAACAATGGACCTTACAGAAATCTGTGGTAAGATTGACGGATAGTGAGGAGGGGGAGGGGTCACTATGGTGAAGTATTAGGTTGGCTGTGTACAGGATTGATTTACAGGACAGACCTTCTGATGGGAGAGATTTCTGAAGAAAGAAAGAGGAAGGGCCAAGAACAGACCTCTGGAGAATCCAGTGAGACAGGCAAGAGGGGAGGTGGCACCACCAAGGCAGATCATGTGAATTGACTCAACAACCAATGAGCAAGTACTATTTACTGTACACACTCAGGTACTGATCAGACGGTGGCTGGCCATGGCAGGGTGAGGAGGGCTGTACCAGTTGCCAGCACAGGTCAGGATGGGAGGTGAGTGGTGCTGGGTTACTGCCTACAGGATGGAGGTGTGGGGACACTGCACTATGGAAATGGGAATTGTTTTTATTACATTTCTTACAGTAATCAGGGCTGGGGATGGAGGTCCCTACACTATAGAAACAGGGTTCAGGACTTTATTTCTTTAGTACACTGATTGGGGCTGGGAAGCAGGGACTCTACACTATGGATAAGGGGCTAGGGAAAATTTATTTTATGGTGAACTGGGCCAGAGAGGAGGGACCCTACACTATGGAAAAAAGGCTAGGGTAAATATTGTATTTTACAGAGAACAGGATTGGGGGGGGGGGTCCCTGCACTGTGGAAATGGGGCTAGGGTAAATATTTTATTTTACAGTGACTGGGATCACGGAAGGGTGACCCTACACTATGGGAAAGGGATAGGAAACACATTTTCTTGCATGGTGATCAGGGCTGGAGAGAGGAGAGGGCTGACCTGGCACATTCCACCAGGTGCAGTCATGTAAATGAGCCCATAATGGGCATGCAAATAGCCCCTGTGCACCCTGAATGCCCAATGGGCTCATTTGCATGTTTCAGCTGAATACTGCCCAAGGAGGCTGCGGTGCATACTGGTATGTGCCATGCATTTCCCCTGTGGGTTGTCTTCAGCCCCACATGCTGGATGCACCACGTTATGCATGGTAGCTGCTTGCTGTGTGCCGTGCATCCACGGTCAGATAGTCAAACAGATTGAACAGTCTGTTCCAATTGTCAATTCTGTTTGAATATCACACCAGAGCCAGCTGCTCAATTTTTGTAGTGGCATTATCGATTTGCATATACATCTGGATGCTCTGAATATGGGGCCAAGTAAAATAAACCAAAGCAGACATATATTTATATCCCCAACAGCAGCATGTAAAAGAGTTGTCTGTTGGCAAGCAAATAAATAACATTGACAAGCTATGAGGGTGTAGTACTCCTTTATGTCCAGTTCAGTGTATTTCAGTGGGTGTTTTGAACCTTTACTCACAACACTGTCATTTGGAATATTTTTACACCAGATTTTCAACATGGCCTTTTTGGGACCCGACCACATCAACAAGGGAGGTGGAATTTTTCAAATTTGCTTGAAAGAGCCTTTCAGGTAGAATTTAAAGATTTTTCACCTACTGGCTTCGTGAAGTGGGGTCATAAGAAGGCTATGTTAAAATTTTGGTGTAAAAATATGTTAAAATTGCTAGGTTGAGTGAATGTTGAAATATTTCAAAGTTCATTCATAACTTTGCTAATTTTTAATATTTTGATTCCAAACTTGTAACATAGCCAATTTTTCACATCAGCTCATAAATGTGACAGGTGTTGTTCTCAAATCCTGGATGACAATGCAAAATGATGTTTTGCCAGTATTCTATAAATGTCACATGTCATGTTCATTAGCGGAGTCATAAAATGTCTATCTGGAAATCAAAATTAAACAAGCATTTGCCAATGCCGAATGTTTGCTTGTTGATATTAGCATTGGATGGGCAGGAGGTGCAGGGGTTCTGACATCACTTCCCCAAAACTGCTAACAACGTACACCTGTTCATATCCTTAAAGGCACAGCACACTGAATAGGGGGTAGAGACACTCATAAGCTTGCACACAATAAAACAAAAACAAAAACAACAAAAGAAAAGCATCTGTAACAGGAAGGGATGCAGACATGTGGGGAGTTGTGCAATGCATTGCTGTGGAGTAGCAGTCTTCCAGGAGACATTCTGGAAACTGCATTGCTGCCCTATTTGCAGGCACCTCTCTGGTCTGAGGGAGGAGGTTGTTCGTCTCCATGCTGACCTGGCAAGGATTCAGGAAACCTGCTCCCCCACCCAGGGACCACCCAGGCCACCGTCACTACATCAGAGATTGCCAAGAAAGAGGAATGGTTGGACCACGGTGGGCTCCAGAGAGGAGGTGAGGTGGTGGAACAGAGTACATCCCTCAATTGTGCCTCTCCACAATTCATTTGCCACTCTGGTGGGGCATTGGTTCCTCTTGGAGGCACCCACAGTGGAGACCAAGGAGGATGCTGGAACCTCTACAGGAGACCCACAGGAGGGTGGCTCAGGACCCCACAGGGAAGGAAAAACTCATATACTGTAGGTTTTAGTTCACTTGCTTTTCACCATAGTTATATAGTCAGATTTTACATTTTCTGTGATAGAGCTTTAGTTTAATTGCTGTAATATGTTCCACATTTTGCTATTTTATCAGATATGGGTTTCCATTCAAATGTCTGTTATCACTGTTTCTACACTTTTAGTGTACCATTTTATAACATTTCACAAAAGTTTTGTATAGATTGTATAGAATTTGGTTTCTCGTTATACACTACCTTTTTATGCTTTTTAATACTTTTGCATATTTTTACTGTATGGATGTTTTGTATTTCTATTTACTCCTTTCTACATATTTTTATAAACGCTATTTTATTTAATGCAGCTATTCTCTGTATTTCATTTTATTCATTTCTGAATTAGTGATATGATAAGACATGCAGAGCAAAGGTTCCTTGACGATAGCGCATAGACCAAAGTACATAGTCATGGTACCAATGTCATAGAGGGGCATAAGTCTGGTTGGGGGCTTTGGGAAAATATCCCTGCCTAATGGGTAATTACTATGGCATTGCTCAGTAGAGAACCTACTGAAAATGGGTGACTGGGCTGGGGAAATTCATTAAATCATGACTTTGGTTGCATGATTGGCTATGCTGTATGTTCAGGGCTGTCTGTGTTGGTGCTTGGGGACAGCTGACTCGTTGCAATTTTGGTGACTGGATTGGCTGTATTTGTGCACACTGTTGCATCTGGGGGCACCTGTGGGAGAAGCTGTGTTGGCGCCTGGAGGAGTTGGTTGTGTTGGTGTCACCATGACATCTGAGGGATGAGGTCATGTTGAGTCAAACTTGAGGAATAGGGACATAGTGCTGTTGCTGCTGCTGTAACACCTGAGGAATTGGAGCCATAGTCCTTCTGCAGACAATGCAATAGAGGGTGGGGTCTACAGAGCAGTATCTGAGGGACAGAGCGAGGCCATAGTGCTGTTGACACAGCCATCGCACTTGAGGGTTGGGGCGACTGTGCTGCTGCTGCCATCACATCTTGTACCTATCAAAATAAAATTGGTATAAGGATGGATGTATGTACAGTAGTGGACATCAAAATTGCTAATATGCATGGTAGCAGAGCAAAAACTTGCTAAATAAAGTACCCAAAACAAAACACTGGTAAAAACGGATTTTGGCCTGGCAGACACCGGTGACAATACCGGTTTTTCTAATGTGCAAAATGGAATTTGCTCTTTCTCAATCACGGTAAACCAGTGTCCCTGTATGGAAGACACGGCAATAAATGAACATGAAAAGTAATGGAGTATTCAGGCCTAGGAGTGTGGTGTGGGGGAAAAGGTTATTGAGATACACTGTGATTCTAACTGCATACCTGATCAAAACCACGAGATTGCAATACTGAAAGATGAAGGGACAGCAGATAATGACAAGGGGCAAATGCATAAGGTCAGCATTGAGTCTGGACAGATAAATAAAATGAGTGAAGTTACAACACAACATCAGGAGAATACACAAAGCACGACCGTAGGAAATGGAAACATGGCACCAGATTATGAAGATAATGTCTTGGTTACTGGACTGACAGTAGAAGAGGCATTTAGGCAGGTGGGTTGGGTTCAACACCCTAAGAACCAACAATGGTCCTTGCCAGAAAGAACGTATGATGTATCAAATGATCCTTTAGAGGTCCCCATCACTGTCAAATTAAGAGATTCTCCCCACCCACATGCACCATTTATTAGTCCACTTGTCCAGGCTACTAGAAGCATGAAAGGTGCTGTACAGCAACAGATGTCTGAGACTGGGATTGAACATCAGACCCCCTGAAACCAGCCCCACACCCAGGCTGCCTCACACCAGCCAAGTATTGCTTCTACAGTTTCACAGGCCCGACTTTGAGAAGAGGGATGCTCCCGAAATGAGCCTCCAGGTAATGCAAGGCCAGAAGTATGCCCACAGGGCCCAAAACAAAGAACATTTGCTTGGCTATTTCATACTCCACCTGAGCTGACTAAACAGAAAAATGCAGCATGGATCAACTATAAAGGAGGCCTAGAGGTTTACCCAGATAGACTATGAGTCAGGAAAACTCTAATAAAATATAGTATGGGGGTCTCAGCACAAGAAATCTACGCAGTCATCTACACATCTGGTGACCCCATATTTGACATTAGTTTTTAAACTGCTGAAGGATTGGAACGTTTCTGGCAGAGATACCAGGGTCTGAGACAAACACCTAAGTGGAAACTGTTCATGGTTATCCCACTATCTAGACCCACTTGCTGCACCATCACAGTGTTATTTAAGAATGAGGGGCGGCCATTGGGACATTCTATACTGGCTGAAGACAAAATGTAACATGCTGGGACTTTCTTACCCAATCATAGACTCTGAAGACGTATGGACAGGTGGTTGGCAGGTTAAAGTTTGATTAAATCAGACAAATGGAGTAATTCAGCACCTCCCAAGTTGTTTTTATCTAGGTTGCGAGATGGATTTGTGTTCTATGCAGGACAGTCAAGATCCTGTTTTCAGTGTGGGGCATACACACACCTTAGCAGTGCTTGTGACCAATTGAAGTGTACACTATGTAATGACATAGGACACATCTCAATCAACTGTCCTTCCCCTTTGCACTGCAATCTCTGTGATGAAGCAAATGAGTCCTTTAGAAATTGCCCATGGGCAGCACACAATAGCTCTGATAATGCTGAAGATGAAGGATATGAGAGGAATCACCCTGACAGAAACTGCAACACTGATCAGAGAGAGCATAGGCCTAGCCAAGACAGAGCTGGGTCTGAACCACAAGTGTGCTCTCCCAATCCAAACCAAGTATCTATGCATTCGGAGGGCAATGCAATTGTAGATGGTGAAGAAGAGGAACATAGTGCACAAAAGATGGATGGGACAGTGGGAATGGAGAATGCAGCCCCTCTGGCAAACAAGGCCAGTCAACGTCACAAGAAGTGTTTCTACCCCATCCACGCACTGAGAAATGGGAACTGCAAAAGGCCAGAAGAGTCACGAGAAGTCAGTTGTGGAAAACTGAGGCTTTGCAAGAAAGTATTCATGAGCACCAAGTACCAACAGGTAATAGATTCCCATCTTTGATGAAGCAAAAACAATGGGCAGTGGATGAAGAAGAATCAGATACTTCTTCTATCACATCATCCTTGCGGGATCTTACAACTGATAATGAAAGAACCATAGGTGATTCTAAAACAACAAAGAAAAATAAGAAGAAAAAAACAAAGAGATCAAACAGCAGGTCTCCTGAGGTGGAAGAAAGCAGAGTGCTAATACCAGAAGGAACTTGAAACATTTTATGCCCTGGAACCTTACTGTAAGGTCACTCAACACTAAAAGTATCAAAAATCCCCAAAGAAGACACATTACCTTCTTTGTATTAAGGGAGTTATGGCTGGACATTGTGTTTCTACAAGGCATTAGAATATACAAGCTAAGGGAGCAATACCTGGCAAAAAAAAGACTGGCATAGTGGCCCCTCCTTTTGTTCATTGGGGAGGAGGTATGTTCCGGTCTGGGTATTTTAATATCAGGTGTGGGCACAACAATATCCAGGTTAATTGATCTGATTCCAGGTCAGGTCCTAATTTTAGACATGAGGTTTAAGGGGCAGGATCTGAGGCTTCTGATTTTGTACAATCCCCAAATGAAATATAAATGCATTGATGTATTTAAACAAATCCAGCCTTATCTATAAACAACAAAAAAAGTGATTTTTGGGGGTGATTTTAATTGTATTTTGTCTTTACAAGATTAAGCAAACCCTTCCTGTAGATTGTGTATCCTGATATGCTGACATCCCAGTCATGGTTCTCTGTGTACCATGTTTCTGTGACTGCCACGATATTCAGGCATCACTGTTCTATCAAGACTGACACAATATCCAGGCATCCCTCTTCGATCAATAATATTTACACGCTATGAGGGTGTAATACTCCTTCAATTTATTTTTTCATATCGCTGTCACCAGTTCCAGCAGCAAGACGTGTCTTCAGTAGGACAGTGGATCTACATTGCAGGACATATTCAGATGAGTGAGGGTCTGTGGGGGGGTGTGGGATAGTGTTGCTAAGGTAGAGGGCTGAGTGGGGAGGGTGGGAGCCTAGGTGCTTCAATCAGTTAGGAACCATTTTCCTTTGTCCCACAGATTCCTGACAAAAACACACAGACAACTTTTAGTGTGGGTGCTCAGAATTGGCAATCAGTTTATTTGTATCATTCCTTTGGTTTTACAGGGTTCTGACATGCATACACATAATCATATCTGTTCTTTACATCTTCTATATCATCACATTTCTACCACTCCATTTTTCCCATCATAACTCATTTTATATCTTTTGATTAATCTCTCAAATAATCTCTCCTTCATTAACTTCATCTTCTCCCCCCCACCCAGATGTGCATCATGGAGCATGAACCTCTTCTTCTTCTTCCTTCTCCTTCCTCTTAAAGGGGGTGCAAGTGTACACACCATACCCCTGATTCTTGTTGTGCTGTCCTCGGACAAATTATTATTTTCCATCCCCCTTTAACCTCCCCCTCCCCCTATTTTCCACTAGTTCATCTCCAGCTTGTGATGGACGGTGAACTCCCCCCCCCCATCACCCTTCCTTCAATGATCCTTTCTCTTGCATCCATGGCTCAATGGCATTGGCAATTTCGGAGTTAAACATTGCCAAACCTAAACTGGATAAGTGGACCCCATCTCCTCGATAATACTCATTCACATGCTCCAGTATCCCTCTATGTATTACCTTGCCCCAAGTGCTCTCAAAGAACCTACCTACCCTAGCATTCATTCTTTTCAGGGTCCTATCCATGGGTTTATGATTGCTTGCAGGCCACCATACCCTCCTCGAGATCATATCAGACCATTCCAGAGTAACCTCTGGCCACCACTCCTTTACCTTTTTTTTACATACTCTTTTATTTGAAAATATATGTCCAGCCATGGTCTGGTCCCCAAATCATCCCCCCCAAGTGAATCACAATCAAGTCTGGGTGGCTTCATTCACTTTTTATTTCTCTCAGCGTAGGTAAGAGCTGGGCCCACTTCATGCCTTTCCACGTTAATCTGGTTGCAGGTATGTCTGAGTACAGCCGGGTCCCCATGCGCCTCCTGGCTGCCAACTTTTCCGCCCAGTGGACAAATGAATGTCCACAAATCCATGCTTCCAACCTCCTTCTCTGCCTGTGGGGACCAGAATCAGAATCAATTGCTTAACTGCAATCTCTTTGCTCTAAGCCCCCTTATTTATTTTTAATACCTTCTGTGGGGAGAAAGCAGAAACAAAGTTAATATCACTACCACTTTGCATACATATTTCTTATAACAATTCAAAACCCATCTGCCCTTCTGTTTGATGTCCCTAGGCATGCTGCCTTGTGTCGTCATGACTGAGGCTGCTCCAATCTTTAATGAATGGGAGGAGTGCCTCTCTGAATTTTCCCCTATAAAGCCCAGCCCTTTCTTTAAAACTGTGGCCACCTGGGACCCCATCACTGGTGACCCATTGCCATGTAGGAATAATGGGCTGTCACCCTTAGGGTGCCCCACAGAGTAGGCATGAAGGCTTCCTAGCTGGCAAGTGGTTGGCTTCTTGTGATGTCGTAGCCATACCCTGTTCCCCTGCTCCACTTGGTCTATCTTAGACCTCCTCAGCAGTATTGAGACTCCCTCCTCAGTCCACTGAACATCCTCCCAAAGCATACCTGCTGACATGTCTTGTTTGCTGTGTCCCACTATCTCACTGACCCTGGATGTCCCTCAGACATTGTGACAAATAGCACTTTAAATAAAGTCACCTCACTGCTGGATATGCACACCAAATGTAGGGATCCCACCAACTTCTCCAGTAAGACCTCAGTCATCATTCTCCACCCATATTGGGGTCTCCCTGCATCGCTCTGCCACTGTTGCATCATGTGCCATATCTGGTAGCTCTTCATCAGATCCTCCCACCCCTTTAGTGTGCACATCTGCCCTATGACCACTAGGTGCATTCCCATTGTCACATGCACCATATCAGGTAGCTCTTTGTTGGATTCTCCCATCCCTTTAGCATGCACATCTGCCCTACGACCACTAGGTGCATTCCCATTGTCACATGCACCATCTTGCTCTTCCAGCCTGCTACTATGAATTGGGCTACCTGATCTACTGTTACTATCCCATTTACCTGGGTGCCGGTCTGTTTTCAAAATGCTTGGAAAGCCCTCCAAGAGGTTTCATATGCCTTCAGGGTCCTGGGAGACCATGAGTTCTGAAACAATTGCTTGGGTCCCCAATCCAATCTGCTAGCATGGGCTCAGAATGGTCATCTGTCTGCTTTCCTCCAGGTGCAATGGTCCAAAACTTGTCCTTCTGCAGGTGGGAGAGGCAGTCAACTATCACATTATCTACACCCTGTATTTGCCTCACCCTGAATGATAAGTTTAAAGTCAAACCCCATAGTACCAACTGTTGTAGTACCCTCACTGCTACCCTCTCTAACATCTGCTCCTCATTTGTTTAAAACATCCACCACTGCCTTATTGTCACTCCAAAACATGACCTTCTGGTTCCTTAACTCCTCCCCCCATGTTTCCATGGCTACCCAAATGAGAAATATCTCCAAAAATGTGATATCCCTTGTCACCCTGCTCTGGCTTCATGTGTTGGGCCATGCCACCGTGAACCACTTGCCTTTGAAGTAGGCTCCCATGCCTATTCCCCCTGCAGTGCCAGTGTACAGCTGGAGGTTGGTGTTAAAACTCCACTCCTCCTGCCAAAAGGTCTTACCATTATACCCCTGAAGGAACGTCTCAAACACCTCTAAGTCCTTCCTTGTCCCCCTGGTGATGTCTACCCAATGGTGTGGCCTTGTGGCCCATGCATTTTTCTGGCTAGGCGCTGTGTAAATGTATAGCCTGGTGCGATGACCCTGCAAGTGAAATTCAGATGCCCCAGCAACTGCTGCACTTGTTGCAGCTGTACCCTCCTTCTGGCCTTGGTGTCCTTTAACAATTCTCTCAGCCTTTTTACTTTGTCCTCTGGGAGCCAGAATAATTCCCCCAATGTATCTATCTCGATGCCCAATAACTCAATTACTTGGGTAGGCCCTTCTGTCTTTTCTGATGACAGTGGCACCCCAGTTCTCTACACATGACCTCAGAATCCTGTAACATCTGCTCTGTGTGCTGCCTCATCCTCACCGATGAACAAAAAATCATCCAGGTAATGGACCTCTATCCTGTACCCATATCTGTCCTTGAAAACCCATTGTACCAAGTGCTAAACATTTCAAATGTGGCACAGGCTACCGAGCACCCCATTGGCATCGCCTTGTCAAAGTAATAGCCCTCCCCACCTTGAAACCCCAAAGATCCCAATCCTCCCGTTTAACTGGCAGCAGGCAGAAAGCCACCTCATTGTCAGTCTTGGCTAGCCAAGCACCCCGTGTTGCCCTAATGACTCATACTGCTTCCTCTCAAGGTGGTGAATGTCACCCTGCTATCTTCCTTCCTAATGGCATTGTTAACCGATTCCCCCTCCGGGTATGACAGGTGATGTATCACACTATATTCCCTGGGTAGTTTTTTGAGGACTAGCCCCAAAGGTGATATTCTCAAATCCAGCAATGGTGGGTGCTCGAAGAGGCCCTCCACTCTGTCTGCCACTACCTCCTTCCCAATTTTGCGTGTCAGTAGGTCCTCGTGACCTTTTACAGATTTGAGTTTTTTGCCCTCGTCCTTTTCCTTATCCCTTTAAATTGCAGACAGAACCCCTCTGTGAATCCCTCACTCACTTATTGGCTGCTGTCTGATCTGGGTATCCCTTCATCCATTCCCCCCAAGACTTCTACTTTAATGGGTGTACTGGCCAGAGCAAAACCAAATTCCCCCTTCCCTTACTTCACCTGGGCCCAGGTCATGGAAACATGGCTGCTGCCATTTCCTGACCCCCATCCTCTCCCCTCCTCCCCCAATGCTGCCCCCAAAAGCCTGTGTGGCTACCCCAAAAAGGCTGTTGGTATGCCCCGTCCTGATTGGAGTTTCCTTTCTCCCAGGTAAACCTGCATTTCGTAGCTGGGTGAGCGCTCCACACTTGGAACATGCATGCCTGAACCAGCAGTTAGGCCATGAACAGGAAGCTCCATTATAGCCCCAGCAGCACTTCTGGGCTATCTTCCCTGTTTTGTCACCCTCATCCTCCATGGTAGTCATCCCCGTACAGATCTCCAACCATAGGTCGATCTGCCTGCCATCCCATTTTACATCCCCAAAATGTGCCATCCTTTTCCTAAACTTCTCATCATATTTTAGCCAGCTATGACCTCCCTTCTTGTACGCATTCTTTGTGATCAATGAATATGTCAACAGCGGGGTGGCCAGTTCCGGCTGTTTTCTATGACAATGGCCGTATAGTAAGTGAAACCCGTGGACCAATCATCCCAGGTTTTTCCCCTTCATGGCTTTATCCTCCTCCTGGGTTCCCAATAATACCACCACTGCCACCATTTCCTTCTTTTCAAAACTCTCATTCTCTTCGTATTTATCTATGTTGTCTACATTAGCTAGGGCAAATATGTCCATATATTCCCCTTTCCAGATTTTTTCCTTCATGGCCACAGGTACATAGTCCCCGATCTAAACCCCCGGTGCCCCAATCTCGGCCACACTTGGATTTGTACTGGAACCTGCCCCCTCTCCACTGTCCCCTAGTCTCTTTTCCTTTTATGTCCCCTAAAACCTTCTCCAGCTGCCCCACACTATAACTGCCCATTGACTTCAAAATTTGCTCTACATACTCTTGGACACTGCTTTCCAGCATCACCTCCTTATTACCTTCCATGAGTATGCTGGGCCCCTTCTGCTGTCCATGTCCATGCTTCTCAGTGTTGCTCCTAGGCAATGGTGAGGGCTGGGGAGCTGGAAAAGCTGGCAGCACTGGACCCACCAGCACCAGAGTCTCAGGCAGAGAAGCGGGTATTGGGACCAGTGCCACTGGCAGCACTGGCGCAGGACTTGGAGGTACTGGGATGGGTTCCACCGGCCTGGGCTCCTTCAGAGCTCTGGGTGCCCACTTGTCACCTTTTCCCACCTTCTCCTGGGCTTCCTTCCACTTCTTGCCCTTTCCTTTACCGGGAAGTCAGCTGTCTTCAACAGCTGGTTTGCCTTGCTTACCAGATCCATAAGTGCCTGACAGCATTCTTCCTTACTGGGTTTGGATTTTCATGGCACCATGCTGCTGCACCTGTGAATATCATACAATGCAATACACCATATTAGCATTGCTGTGACCTGAAAAAAGAGGGGTGGGATTCCTTGCGTTACTTACATTTCATAAATTGTATTTCTCCACTCATCACCAACTTCCAGATCATGAAACAGCTCACCTGTGAAGTGACTACTAACACTCTCCCCCAATTGCAGCAAACATGCTCAAGTCAGTCATACTGAAATGTGCTTGAAACAACAACCCCCCCAGCCTGCTTGTGAGTGGCACCCAAGCGCTTGCCCCAGCGTCCCTATAGACTGGCAGAGGAGCCGCCTATCCAGCTCTAAATCATGTAAGGGCCATAACCCTTGCTAGCATCCAGAAAGAGAATCCCTTCATAACTCCCCATCATTATTTTTTTTTTATATTCTGACCTTGGCTAGTGATTCTCTAGCCCTCTTTTAATAAAAACAATGCTGTCCCTTTTTGCAGCTTGCCCTGGTGAACAACTTTCTGAGCTGTTCTCTGCATATCTTCCTCTTGACCGTGTGGTGATGTTGTCAGACACCATCTGGCACGTGGTCCCCCCCAGCTTTTGTCCCTCACAAACCAACCTGCTGGCTTCCATCCCCTCTCTTGCTCCACTGCTGTGGCCTTTTACTGTTTTTCTGCCTTTCTAACTGTGTTCCCCTTATGTTCTATCTATTCCCTTTCCTCAGGCTGCATCTCCAGTTATGACCACGTGGTGGTGATGTCAGATGCCACCCCCTCATGCGGTCGTGAGTCTGGTGCCTTCGGCCTAGTGCGGCCTGCTTCCAGGACTGGAGAAAACCTAAAAGCTGTCCAGTGACCAAACAAAAAAAAAAGACAAAGAACCTATAATAGTAAACACTGAGGAGCAAGGAGTTACCCCAAGGGCATTTGGCTGGGAAAGCCAAGTTTCAAGAAAATACAAAATCACACATGCCCCACAATGCAAAGCATCATGGGCTGCATATGCAAATCACCACAGAATGTTATGCTGGTCCAACTTTAAGCAGAACTGCATGGTGCCGAAAGGCCTCTCACACACAGGTTGCAAAGAGTGCTAACAGAGACATAGACACGTGTTTCGTCCTACCAGGACTCATCAGTATGCCTCGTCTGTTTGACACCCCAGTGGAATGGACCAGCTACCCCTTGACAGTATTGCCTGGGATATATTGTGGTGAACCCATTAAAATAAAAACTATTTAAAGACAAAGAACCTCTGTGCGTAAACACTGAGGCAAGGTTACCCAAAGGGCATTTGGCTGAGGAAGCCAAGTTTCAAGAAAATACAAATCCACATGCCCCCACAATGCAAAGCATCATAGGCTGCATATGCAAATCACCACAGAATGTTATGCTGGTCCAACTTTAAGCAGAACTGCATGGTGCCGAAAGGCCTCTCACACAGGTTGCAAAGGGTGCTAACAGAAGACATAGACACGTGTTTCATCCTACCAGGACTCATCAGTATGCCTCGTCTGTTTGACACCCCAGTGGAATGGACCAGCTACCCCTTATGCAGTGTGCCTGGGATATATTGTGGTGAACCCATTAAAATAAAAAACTATTTAAAAGACAAAGAACCTCTGTGCGTAAACACTGAGGCAAGGTAACCCAGCATAACATTCTGTGGTGATTTGCATATACAGCCCATGATGCTTTGCATTGTGGGGGCGTAATGTGATTTTGTATTTTCTTGAGCTTGGCTTCAGCCAAATGCCCTTTAGGGTAACCCTTGCCTCAGTGTTGCTTCTTTGGACTGTGTCATCCTCATATCTGAAGTTGAAGAGGAGGCAGGTTTATTGCTGTGAAAAGTTTGGTTGTCTTCTGATAGTCCAGCTATCATCATAGGTGACCCATGCTGCCTGTATAGAGGGCTGTAGTAGCAGAATGGGCAGCTTCTTTCACTTGTTTGGATGAATATTCTCAAAGTGGTGTCAATATTGCAGGTTGCGCTTCAGGACGACTGGGATGGTTGCAGTGTCATGTGGCTGTGAGGGCAGATGGTCACAGTAGTGTTAACATCGCTGGAACATTCACAACAGCACTATCACGCTATATTGGCTTCCTGGGAGCATCTTGTTGCATGAATGGAATATGAGGCAAAACTAGTATTCAAGTTCATGCAGCTGTAGTTGAGGAGGATGTTTGTCAATTACTAATGGTATATCATTTCCAGTGGTGAAATTTTGCATGATTTATGTAACTTAGACAGGTGACGCATATATATATATATATATATATATGGCATTTTCTGATTATGTTGCTGACAAAGTGGGAAAATGGCATTATCGTGCAATGCTTTAGGGATGTGGAGGACTGAATGTTTGTACAGCAGTTGATTGCAGGAGTACATGTGATATTGTCCAAGCTGAATATAAATCATGGTATAATTGAATGAGTATGTTAATAGGGGCTTGGATGCATGGTAGGGTGCTGGGTGGTTGCTGGAGGTGCATCAATCTGTGTGCTGGGTTGGAGTTGTAATGGCTGTGTTGGAAAGTGGTGTCTGGTTGGGAGAAGTGTCTAGTAGTGGTCATCATCATAATGTGGCCTGGGAGGTTGTGAAGATGTGGCTTGTGCCGTAGTCTGGCAATGATGACATTATGCTTAGGGTGGTGGAGCATAGTTGAAAATATTTTTGTGAGATGACAGTAAGATGAATGGGAATGATACGCAGGATCATACAGCAGTGGAGTAGAATGTATTGAATACTGAGAAGTAGGTCAATGCTGTGGAAATGTGGATGATAAGTGGGTGTGAGATTCTGCATGGTAGATGTGAATGAAGCAAAAAGAGCAGTGCTGGCATGCAGCAACACAACAGATGTAATAGAAATATATGATCTGTCTGAAGTCGATGTAGCATGTTGTATCACGATATAAGTGGATTTGTGTTTAGGAGTTATGAAGGATAGTTGTTGCGAACCAGTATAGGTTATAGAAAGTAGTGTTCTTGAATAAGATGTATGATGGAATAGTCTGTAGTGTGTGGCACTGGATGGATAGGGTGGCACAATGTGGCAGAATTGTGAGATATGTATGTTGGTGTCTACAATTTATGTGTCAGTGTGTAGTGGTGTGGCATGTGTATATGATTGTGAAAAGTGCTAGAAAACTATGGTTTGTGTTTGAGATGGATAGTAAATGTTGATGGTGTACACTGTAATTGCCTTGGTGTAATGGGAGTATTAGCTACAGTGGTGTCAGTTGCAGGAGATGTCATTGATGGTGTAGAGATAGTAGTGTGAGTTCTTGTAAGGGTGCTGCGAAGGTGGCCTGGCTGTGTTAAATAATGTGCAGAAGGCGATGATGGAAGTGTAGGATGCAAAGTAGGCTGGAGTGCGGTAGATGGCTTGCAAGAGCCAGTATTGTGCTGCATAGAAGAGGAAATAATATGGGGCAGTATGGTCCTATTGCGAACTATGAGATGTGTGTTTACAGTGGAGCAGTAGGTGGAGTAGAAATGGTTGTGTAGAATAGTGTTGTGAAATGATACATCATGATTGTGGTGTGTGGTGTGAGATGTTGAGTAGTAGTGCGTAGTAGAGATGCTAGGTTGGAATATGAATAGTGGGGCCATCAGTGAAGTTAATATGGAATGGGTAGTTGAGGATAAAGATGTAGATGGGACATGATATTAGTAAATGTAGAGGATAGTTCAAAAAGATGGATTGTGCATGTGGTAGGTAAGTCACTGCAGCTAATTCAAAAATTGAGATTACCAAGGCAGGAAGGTTGTGGAATGTTAGCATAGGACATTTGCCACATGGGTGAGTAGTCCATTTGCATCTCTACAATCAAAGAAAGCGTGTGATATGAATTCAATGTTTTAAACACAACATACAATATTGCTGTATCCATAAGTAATGTATCATACTAAGAGAGATTTGCATGGAATTTAATTGTAAGTGGGATAATGTGGATGAATAGGTTTAGTATATCAGCATATGTGGGATTGTTGTTTGTAGTGAATGTGCTGTTATGTGATTGTATGTATGGAGCAAATCGTCAGGGTGTAAGTAGTCTTGAAGGATGGCTGGATGAGATATATAAAGAGTCATGACTTGCAGAATATAGTTGAGATGGGGTGTTGTCCAAGAAGTGGGATCTGCAAGGAGTTGTGTAGCAAAGCAACAGTGCTCATTGCCACATTGTTTTGCTACGTGAATGGCCAGGAATATTATACAGACGGCTGTAGTCAGCCGGAGATGTTATGTAGCATGGAGTAGTGCAGCAGAAGCACTTGTGAAGGTGTGTTTGTGATCAGGAAGAGTAAGATGTGTGTGTAAATATGAAAGAAATTATATGTATAGAAAGATAAGTTAGAGCAGTTGTGGGTTATGCAGACAGTGAGGTGCTAGGAGATGTAAGGATTAAGGACTTGAGGAAGGATGAGGAATGAGACCAGAAAAGGCAGGGAATGTGAAATGGTGAGTGTAAGAAGAAGGAATGTGTGGTGTGAGGAAAGGCAGGCAGACTACTTACTTTGTAGTGTGCACAGAATGGATATTATCCGTGGAATGTCAAAACAGTCTGAATTGCAGACAATAGATGAAGTGGTATCTGTGAATGGACAAAAGGTGATTAATATCATACAATAATTGGCACACCTCGGGAAGGAATACATTGGCGGTTATGAGTTGGCTCAGGCATACAAGGAATGTACTGCAGGTCATTGAACAGTCCTTAATGGATAAGCAAACTTGATGTGTCCATGTAGGAGTGCATGTGAGTGTTTGTAACATTATTTGGATGACCGCACTTGTGGGAGGGGGGCAGTCAATATAAGCAACAGTTGTTGGAATGGAATGTAAGGAAGACACTTGTGTTGTGATGCGCTTTGTGTTGTCTTGAGTATGATAGAAAGTATGTGATTTGCTTTCAGGTGGAGGAAGTAGCTACATCATCTGTTGGGAGGTGAGTTGCACAATAGTGTCACTTCATGGGTGTGTGCAGTGGAGTGTGCAACAGTTCATGAAGGGAATGCATTACAGTGTGCAATGCAGAAGTAGCAAGTGAAGGACTCTTGACATTATCATTGGTGTTGATGGCGAGTACATTGTGCAGTGGCAGGAAGAGCTGTGCGACATGTCAAGAGCAGGGCAACAGTGGCGGAAGCTGTGATGAGTGACAGTGACTGAAGGAGGAGAACATGGGGAAGAAGTGAGCATGGGTGGCATGAAGGCAGTACAGCGTGAAAAGTGCAAGGAGGTAGAGTCCAAAGACAATAAGGAGATCAGGGTCAGGCAACCAGGCGAACAAGGATTAAAGGATGAGAGATGATGAGGACTGATTGAAATTGGATAACAATGAGGATGAGGACTGGGTAACAGAGGATGCCATGATGGCTGAATGCTGAAGAACTGGCACAGAACCTTAAGCAGAGGAGACAAATGAAAAGGAAAGGAAAGGAAAAAGTGAAGGCAGGGATGAGGGCGATAGAAGGAGACAAACAATGATGGTCCCTGAAAGGAGATAGAGTCAAGAGCATGAAGGTGTATCAGGAATGGAAGGGCAGCGATGAAAACAGCAACCTGGGGCCAATGGGGAATGAGAATTGGATAAATAGAAAGGAGGAGAAAAAAGTGAAATAGACTGGCGACTGTCAAGGGAAGAATAAATTATAGGTGGTGGGAACAGGGCAGAAGTCAGGAAGAATGATGGAGGAGTAGGCAATACTGGAAGGAGGTATGGAAGACAAAGGACAATATGGTAAATGGGGCAGGGAAGAGTCATAATGGCCAGTGGCAGAATCAATGATAGTATGGCAACCAGTGAGGGATAAACAGGGCGAAGCAAGGAATAAATGACATAGGGGGGAAGATTGAGACTGAAGGTCAGGGGCTGGAGGAAGTGAGAGGCCAGAAGAACCACACAATATTAGGATGCTGTGAATGCAGGCATGGATAGTCAAGATAGGGAAAGATGAAGGATGGAAAAAGGGGAGGATAAACAGAGTGGTCTGAGGCATTGTGGACTGAGGGACCAATGAACCAGAGACAGCATAGAGAATGTCATGTGATGGCAATGCATGGAAGGGTGGTGGTGTGCAGGATCAGTGACATGATCAAGCCAGCATGCATGATAAATCCAGAGCTGGTAAAGATACAGGAGAAATGGGAGCATGCTATGAGAGGATGGGAAATGGTAGCAGGATACATATGGCAACATGGTGCTAGTAGAGAGAAGAAACAACAGGTCAAACAGCAAGCCAGAGGTCCACCTGCCAAGTAGGCTACTAAACAGCAAGCATGCGAGAGGTGTGACCACAAAGCAGGCAAACAGCTGTGGAGAATAAGGCAAGAAAGTGCATGTCCTGGAGAATGTGAACATGGAAGGGTGGGTACATGAAGGTATTTTTTGTTATGTAGTGAAACAAAGACGGTGATGGGGACAAGTGAGGGGCAGTGCTGATGAGAGGAGACCATTCTGAGGAGACAGGCCCCTATGAAGGCAAGCTAAATTCAAAGGACAAGCAATTGTTCTTGACTAGAGCGGCAACAAAATCACCAACTGATAAAAACCGGCATTTAGCAAGTGTGACAGACAGTTGCAGAAAATGGCATGGATTCACAGATTGCTTATTGCCGCGGCACCCACATTGAGCAGAGTGCAGAGCGGTGCAGACCAGGGCCCGACAGTGAGAGATGGCTCCAGGTGATATCAGCAGGTCAGAATGCAGTGGAGGAAGACTGTCAGCCAGGAAAGGAAGTAAGGCTTATAAGAAATTTAAGTACTGGGACTCAAATAAGCAGCCAGAACCTCAGAAACAGTAATGCAGCAGCCAATGCACAGAAGATGTCTGGAAAACAGGGCCATGGAGCTCATTTTCAGGTCATCAGTGAAAAGTTACATATGCAATGAGGTTCTTGAGTCACTGAACCCATGCACAATGCCAACAGCAGAGAGACATGGACTGCAAGAAGACAAGCAGAAGACATGGAGGATGGGCAGGCATGCAAAGCAACTGTGACATGTAGAAGAAGGGCAGGATGGAGGAGATGCGGTGCAGTGAAAGGAGGAGCTGTGTTAAAGCAAGAGCTAGGCAGAATGGGGGGTGGCATGGGCGAGCAAGGAGTAAAGAATGAGTGCTTGAAAGTCTTGATAGAGAAGTGGGGAAACAAGCACTTGAAACTGTGGGTAAGCAAGGCCATAAAGAGGAAGCAGGAAGGATCAGGCATGATGACAGGAGCTGAGGAAAGTGATGAGGAATGAACAGATTGTGCACAGGAGCCACAGATGGCATGGATGGCGAACAGCAAGCACAGGTGGCTACAGAGACAACCAGAGAGCAGGTGAAGGTAAGCAGCATGTCAAGCAGCAATGACAATGAACCCTTGTGAGAGTGCAGCATGGGGATGTTGGGGTTGATGGAGATGATGTTGGTGCTACGCCCGTGAACCTCGGGTTACAGCCCTTGCATGCTGTGGGGAAGCTGTTGTAGAAGCAACACAGAGTGCCAACATACGGAATGGACAGCAAGCTTGTCTCAGAAATGGAAGTGAAATGCATGCAGCAAGCATCCACTCTGTCATGAACGCTTCCCTCAGGAAATGTTATGGGTGGGACAAACTCATAGAACATAGATGGAATGCAAGGATGGTTGCAGGAGATGGCATAGTTTTGAAAGTGCCGGTTTATTGAGAAATGAGCAGGCATGCCATGCTGGTGATCAGAGCATGACAGTGTTTGTAAACAGGCTATATAAAGCTATTAATATATTGAGATATATGATATATATCAATACTATATAGTAATAGTACAGATAATATCTTGCCGTATCCCTCTCCCTCTCTCTTCCTCTGCTTCCCTGTGCCTGGTCTCCTAGTGGATGAACGTTTAAACCAACATAGTACCATTATGTGCCAACCTCCTAGACAAACCCACTGTTTTTGACCACTCACTGTGTCTGCCACTCTTGCGTTCCCCTCACCTTGAGTCCTCCTCAGACTGTCACAGTAGGTGTCATGGCTCTTTATCTCCTTCGCTAGCTATAAACGCTGTCCTTTAGCCTACTAAATGCTGTTGATGCTGTATTATTGCCATTGGTACTATGAGTGACGTTGTATCCTTATTGTGTAGTAACTACCTAGTATTTGAACATTGTATATAAACTATTTGTTATTGCTGTCATTGTAACTGTGTGACATCAAACCTGTGTAACAAAGCTCTGAGCTGAAAGCTGGGATCCGAATCGCTAAGTCAATGAATAAACATGGTACATGGTATTTCTTGCCATTCTGGCATTCAGTGGCACAGATGGCGGCTTAAAGAAATGTATGCATATGGTCTCAACATGCAACAATATGAAGGCTGTCTACATTGCATCAATGTTTCCATGTCATGCTGTACTTACCTGTCGTACCTTGGCAGGGAAGTGTGTTGCAGAATGAGAGGATGGATATATTCTTCGAAGTTGATCTACAAAATGAAGCAGTGCCAGTAAGCTGCACAGTAGAAGAAAGGGGCGCTTGCACACAAGGGGCATAGGTAAGACATGGCTGTTGAGTTAGCAATCGACTGGTCAACATGGAGGGGGCTGATCAGACAGCAGTGAAATGCATGCAGCATCATGTCATTACTGCTTGTGTCCATCAGAATCTGCTTGTCAATGACTTTGCTGAATGGATTTTTGCTGCAATGAAGTGCGATGCAGGTGACCTTCATATGCCTATTCATGTCTGTTAGCCTAGTGTTTCCTCTTTTCCTACTATAGCTGTAAATGTATCTCATGCATGCTTTGTACTGCACAGCATGTTTAGAGTCATCAGTTGCTCTGGCAGCATGTTGAAGGCGTGCATTATGTTTCCAGTAAACAAATATTCCTTCACAGGTATGCTGAGCCCCCCTGCCCCTGGCCGCTTCATGGTATGCCTCTTGCTGTGGGTGCTCAGCATCATTGGAAGGGAACTCGAACATTGTGCCCTGTTTACTCATGTGAGGCACTTTGCAGGCTTTGGGCATGTAACGTCTTGCCCTGCTATCATCCAGACTGCCCATGTTCAGATGCCTCAGGGGGTTTTGGAAGCAGCCCTGTGGAAATCCTGAACCATTTTAGTTGCTCTCGCCTGGGAAACCTCCATGTTATGTTACTTCTGAAGTGTGCATTGTGAAACTGCAGACAGTACTGCAGCCAGGGGCATAGCAGAGAGTGTTAGTATGACAGCAGAATGTCGGTCGTCATGCTAGTGGACATGCCATTCCTTGTGCATTCCAGCTTGCAATGTGCCCTGACCACAGCTCAGTCACACTGTGCTCTCACCTTGAGGACCTCTGATATGATAACATCAAGGGCCCTTTCATGAGTAGTTAGTATCAGAACCTTGTGCTATGCTATACTCAGCATTGGTAATGCTGTGACCCACATATATGATGCTACAGTAGGTGGGATGCGATTACAAGTCAGAAATGAAATGGAATGCATTTAGATGACTGTCAGGCTGGCACATACCTGTTTGGCTACTGTGTATGTGTGCTTGTGGGATGGGGCGGGCTGGATTACTGCAGTAGCATAACTATTTGCTCCTGATGTTGGCCTCAAATTGGGTGCAGTCCTGTAAACAGATAAAATATCATGAAGGAAAACTCATAAGAAATGTAATAAAGTCTTTGTACATTACCCTGGGCTGAAGTTCCACACAGAACAGATAGCAATAGTGAAACATAGAGGCATACAGCAGATAAAGAGTGCTTGGCCTATGTAGTCTGTGCAGTTCCGCATGGACAAAGTTGCAGAAGGTAGTTTACCAACAGTCAGTTTCTGCTTAGCCCTCATAAGTTGCCTCATATCTGCCTGATGTATTCTTGAAATGTTCCAGAGTTGTACACTGCAGATGCTGCCTAGGAAGGCTGTTCCATGCATCCAGTACCTTCTCTGGGAACATATACTTCTTCATATTGGTGTTGAGCCATGCCCACCCTCATATCTTTACATTGTGTGCTGTTGTGTTTGGGCATTGCTTTCCCTGAGACATGGGACGCTGTTCGAGCGTATGGATTTTACTGAGCTACTTGACAGTTTCTATCATGCACCCTGTGTTCTTCCTTTCTTGAAGGGGATACATATGAAGCTGCTTTAGGCTCTGGTTGTATGGGCTGTCTTGTAGGGCATGCAACACTTTGGTTGCATTCCTGAGGGCTGCCTCCATCCTGTGTATGCGTTTCTGGGGATGGGGTCTCCAGAAGTGGACGGACCACTGCATATGGGACATATGCAAGTTCCTCAGAGCAATATGTTGTTGACTAGCTACGTATTACACAGGACAACATATCTTTGTACATGGAGATGTGTCTGGCTTTCAATTTTGGTTTGTCTGTTTTGATTTGATTGCTGCGTGCATTAATAACAGAAAGGGAATAAGTTTACTGGACTGACAGCAAGGTTATCTTCTGTATTTTCTTCCTTTTCTTTCCCTTTTTGTATTAATAGGTTCTGGAATGAAAGGCAAAAGAAATGGGAACAATATGAGAAGAGAAACAGATTTCCATGTATCCAGAAATCTTGCTGTGGAAGATATATACATGTTGCAGGACAACATGGAGGTGTCATGCTTGCAGAATACACAATTATATTGTAATAGTGGTAGGAGTGTATAATCTTTGTATTTTACAGACATTATGCAGCGTACTCTTCAGAAGAAGGGAAAATCTACTCATGCAATGTGCATCAACATCACAACAGTACTGAAAAGGTACTCTTTAAGCAAGACAGCTGCATTGACATTGAAATATGAATACAACATGCAGAAATTACACAAAACAAGTCAACAGACAGTCAGGTATCTCTGCCCTCCCTCTGCTTTTGCCATCTACTTCCCCTTCGCCTCTGCAGAAGGGCGTTCTGTGCTAAGTGGGCACAGTAGGGGAAGGAAGGTTAAGGAACCTACAGAGATAACTGCCTGGCAATCTGCTGCAGCACAAACAGAGAGTAGTATGCCAGTACTTGTATGTTCTTCCAAGGTGAACTGCAAATAAACAAGCGGTAGTAAGCTGCATAGGGGAGGAATACAGGGCACAAGTTGGAGAAATATCAGAGGCATGCCTTTCGATTGTCTGATCAAATGCTAGGCATGGCTGTGCATGCGAAACCATTGGATGAACTGTTGCGGTATCATTGTAGCAGCATGATATGATGTAGTCGTCATAGGCCTGCATATACAGGCAATCAGTGGTATGGCTGACAGGCTTAGGAGGCTTGTTGTAAAACAAAATATATACATACAGTAGTGGTTGTATTTCAGCATGTTAATATAGCTGCCAGGTGTATGGGCTATCAGTGTGAACATTAGTAGTAAAGCAGGATCTTTGGAGCGGCAGAGTCCATGTAGTGATGTTGCAGTCAGTGTTTCTGCAGTCATAATGTTCTGCTGGCAACATCACAAATATTAGTATGGGGAAAATCTACAATGTCACAATACACAATAGTAAAATGAACTGGAAAGCAAGCAGTAAGTATCAGATTGGCATGAAAATTTCCTCAGCAAGCTGTAGTGGGTAGGACAAAGGCACAAATATACATGGAAAAAGAGTTTGAGGCAAGTAGCATCTTTTCACACTATTGGTTCATTGACATACGAGTACCTGTTCAATGGTCCTGGTGACAGCATGCAAATGTTTGCAGACAGTGTATATTGTATGGTATGTATTGCCATAGTGGCATTTAGTGGCAGGGATGGGGGCTGAACCGAATGCATGTATATGGTAAGAACCCGCAACAATGTGAAGGGTGTATGCATTGTATGATTCCTTCCATACAATGCTGTATCTACCTGTGGACGCTTTCCAGGAAAGTGTTTTGCAGACTCAGAGCCTGTCAGTATTCTTCAAAGTCGATCTACAACATGAAGACATAGCATTAAGTTGTATAATAGAGGACATGGACAGTTGCAAGCAAGGCAAATATGCATGCCATGTCTTTTCATGTTGCCCTCAAGTGTTGTACATGGAGGGGGTTGCCAGGACAGGAGTGGATTCCATGCAGCATGATGTGATTGCTGCCTGTGTCTATCAGAGTCTCTTTCTGAATCAATGTGGTTAATGCATTTTCCCTGCAATGAAGTGCAATACACTCTATGTCCATAGCCCCATCAATGTCTGGTAACCTCCTGTTTCCATTTTTTTATGGTGGCATACTTTTGCAGCCAACATCTTGTGGCACTGGGGGTTTGGAGGCACGATTGCTGGTGAATGAATGCAGGGGATGCATCAGTAGGTGTGGCCTTCCTTGCCCAATCAGCCCACATGCTGCCATCAGACCATGCATACTAATGTGGCGAGTACATCTAAGGAAAGATTTGAAGGAATCCAAGCAAACCTTGTTAGACACACCAGACCGTTCTGATGTGCTTATCACATTGTTAGCATGGTGGACGGCCAGCCAGCTGTCAGTTTTGATGCTGCCTACCTGCCCAGGTGGCTTACTGTGGGCAGAAACATTTGGTGTCAGGGCAGACCACTGCCCGTCGGCATATAGCACCTTCCCCCTCATTTCTTATATGATGAGGGTGCTGCCCAATCTTCCTTGGATCTTGTCTCTCCCTGCTTTCCTTGTGTGCCAACAGTGGTGCCCCATCCCCGCTGGCATAAATTAACCCCCCCTTTTGTTGTGTGCCAATGATGGTGCCCAATGCTGCAATTTTTATTTATTTTTTTTATTTATTTAGCTTTTTTTGACCGGGTAAGTGCACTAGACAAATCCTGACTATTTTCAGGCATGACCCGGGGGAGGGGGATACAGATGAATATCAACTGACCTTGAACCAGATTAAGCTGTTGCAATGCCTGCAGCAACCCCCTCCAACAGGCATGGTGCACGCGGGCTCCAATCCCAGCATGCCAAGTTTGCTGGGGGGAAGGGATAGTGTGCTGCAATGTTAGGGGTTTTACCCTTCTGTAACATAAAAACACACCTCAGTCTCCCTACCCACCGCCTGTGCCCATGCATTGGGCACCCATCCTTTCCACCCAGCCCCCTCAACTGATACTTACTGCCAAAGTTGGGCTCGATGATCTTCGGTGAACAGGGAACATGTCTGCACTCTTCAAAGCCGACCATGAAGTGAGGGAATGGCAGCGAGCTGCATAATGGAATAAACATGGGGTTTCCGATCTGATGCATATCTCAGGCATGCTGTGGAGGTTTCGCAGTGCGACTTCGGTGACACGTATGATGGTAATTGGTCTCGAAAGGTGCTTTCGCATTTACTGCGTGAAATAACCTTTTGGGACACAGTAATGCATGATGACTGGCAGTGCTTATAAGGTGGGTTGTCAAAGAGCCTATGCTGCAAATGTGGCAGAGAAAATCCAAGCAATGGCTGATGCATGAGCGACCATTGCGTAGTTCCTATGCAGGCCCGTAATGTCATGGGTTTGCAATATTTTCATGCCACATTTTGAATACTGTCATTTTTGCACACAGCCTTCTGAACAGTGCAGCTGTCATTTTTCTCATCTTGGCCAAAATATGGTTTACCAGTTCTGGCGCACAATACCACGGCACTGTGGCAAATCAGTGTTTGGGGCAGATTAGGCAAATGACAAGCACACTGTTCATCTGCACAGGTCCTACAATGGCTATGATACCAATGTCGTGCCGATAGTGCATAACATGACTGCAGTATGAGCGTGCGTCGTGCAGTTAGCATACATGCTTGCAAGGGCGTGAATGTATATTTTCAGTCCAGAATTTCAACATAACCATTATTCTGCAGCTGCTAATCAACAGTGCAGCTGTCACTTTTCACATCCTGGGCAAAATGTGTGCTTGCAGTTCCAGCACTGAATAATGCCTTTGCTGTGGAACGTCCGTGTTTGAGACACATTATGGACCAGACAGTGGCACAGTTGACTGCCAGAGGTTGTCAAAGGCCTATGTTTGGGGGCAACAGTCCATGCAAGTACTGGTTAATGAGTTTGCATTGCATAGTGTGGGTGCATGCTTCTGAAATAGTGCATTTCTAATATTTTCAGCCCACATGTTCAAAATTAGCATTTTTCCACACCTGTTGATGAACAGCGCAGCTGTCATTTTACATATCCTGCCTGAAATGTGGCTTCGTATGTCCAGCACAGAATCGCAGAGGCACTGCATGAAATCAATGTTCAGACCAGCTTGAGGAAATGACAATGACACTGTTCATGAGCAGAGATCCTGACATGCCTCTGTTGAAAATATCATGGTAAAAGTGCAGAAACTGAGTGTGCTGCAACCACACATCCCGCAGGGTCCATGCAGCCTTGTCAATTCATGCATTTGCAATGTTTTCATGCCACATTTGTACCAGTTGCATTTGCGTACACCTCCTTATGAACAGATCAGCTGCCATTTTTCACAGTCTGTTAAGAATACATTCATGCAACTGTGGTGCACAATGTGGTGCTCGCTGTGAGAAATCAGCTTGTAGGACACAGTAACAAAATCACAGCGTCACTATTTATGAGGGGCGGCCCCAAAATACCTATGGTAAACTGCGCCTAAAACAGTCGCACAAATAATTGTGTTGCACACATCTGCTGCTCAGTTTGTATGCATGTTCATTGCTTCACCAATATTTCATATTGCCACTCCAGATTTCCAGCGTTGCCACTTGTCATGCCTGCTCATGAGCAACACAGTTGTCATTCTTCACATCCTAGCCAAACTGTGGTTTTGCACCACTGTGACCACATGCCACAGCTGTGTTGCAGCACCACCTTTCAGCTAACAAACTGAATATGCCACTTTTCATGAGGTGACCTGTCAAGCAGTCCATGTTGAACGTGTACAGTAGAACTACCATTACATGGCTACATTGTTAGCATTCCCAACTGCGGCACTTCTTCCGGTACAGACTGACAAGCATCAGGGGTCTGCGTTGGCATCATTGGATGTAATGCTGATGCCATTCCACCTCACCCTCATGCCTTCCCTGTGGCCAATGACAGGCATCATGGTGTGTCTTGCACTGTTGGGCCACAAACTTCACCCCACGCTCCTATACTGCAGCCTCATCACCGTCTGTCCTTATGGAGAAGGGCGAGTATATTCAGCAAAGATGCCAAAGCACACCATGACAGTAGTCAGTGTCTACAGGAAAGAGCAAAGGATAATGGCATGAGGATTCTACTTGATGACCCAAAGGCACACTCCAGTGCCTGTTGCTCTCTACAGGGTGAGGGTGGTGTTGGGGCAACCTCAATATTTCAGTGACACTTCTGTAATGCAGCTGTAGGTCCATCACTGCCAATGCCAATGCAACAACAGTCAGCATTGACTGATGCATGTGTAGTATAGTTTTATGTGCATTTGATGCATGTTTTATGGTTCCTACCATGTTAGCTGTCATCAGTTGTTGTGGCACTGTGTTGAAGACATCTACCATCTCTTCAGTAAAGAAATATTTTTTCACAATTATGCTGTAATGTCCTGCAGGGCTCCACCCCCCCGCCTCATTGTATGTGTCTTGGTTTGGGTGGTCATCATTATTGGAAGGGAGCTCACCAAGTCTGCATTGTTTATCCCTGTGAAGTGGTTTGTAGGTTTTCATCATGTAACCTCTTGCCCTCATCTCTTCCAGAGTGTACATGTTGAAATTCTTCAGTCTGTCCTTGTTTGGATTCCTGTGGGAATCCTGAGGAATTGTAATTGTTGCCGTCTTGGAAACCTGCATGGTATGTTGTGGTGGAATTTTTATATATCCTAAAGTATAATACCTTTATGTTCTAAAGCTTATTGTACCAGAGCTTATAACTGTTATATGTGATTATAGCCATATAGATATGTTGCTTCTCATATGCTCTAAAACTATCTGTTTTGTTATAGCCATATAGCCATGTTGCCTTTCATATGCTTTAAAACTATCTGCTTTGTAAAACAGCCATAATGAATGTGCAGTTCTGTGCTAACTAAAACAAAGGAGGTTGTTTGACAAAGATAAGAAAACCTTGAAAAATTAAATGAAGTGAAATACAGCTGGTTGTAACTAAGATAAGGGGAGACACATAGTAAGTATAAAAAACAACTCCTTATACGGAAAAGTGCTGAATCTAAGGTTTTGCTAAAGATAAGGAAAAGCTGTTGTTAAGCATGAGATCACTGTTAGACTGTGAAACTAAAAAAGGTATATAAGCCTCTGTGAACAATAATCGAGGAGCTCTTGCCTTTAGCCGAGGCTCCCACACATGTGTGTACAGACAATAAACTGAGTTTATTGGAATAACCATTGGGTGTGGTTATTGAGTACAGAGAAATTAAGGTAAAGTATAGACAGTAAAGAGAATCTGCGACCACAACGTTCTGTCTGAAGTCTGCATTCTACATCTGCACACAGTAGCTCAGCTGGGGGCATACAAGGGAGTGATGCATGGCAATACAACATGCTTCCTCATCCAACTGGAGATGCCATTCCTTCTGCATTGCACTATCCAATTTGCCCTATCCACAGCCTTACCACACTGCACTGGCAAATTGAGGACCTGTGATATAATAGCCTCAAGGAACCTTTCATGCCCATAGAGTATCAGAAGCTCCTCATATGCTAGGAATAAAGGCATTGCGGTCAGCTAAAATTCTAGTTACATGATTTTACACTGCTTGGCATTCTAGTACAAGTAAGCAATAAAATGCAACACATTTAGGTGAATTGCAGGCTGGTAAACAGCTTTTTGGGGAGTGTGCATGGGAGGGGGCCACATCCTTGCAGAATAGTGTAGGCTGAAGTTGCATACAGCAGAGCTGAAAACATAGAAACAGTAAATTAGAGAGCAGATCAGGAAGGCTTGCCCTATGTAGTCTGCTCATTTCACCATGCACAGAATACGTTGCACTTCCTAGGTTACCAACAGTTGATTCCTTGCTATCCTCTAGAAGGATTGGCTTATGCCTGCCTGATGCATTCTTGACTTGCTCCACAGGTCTAGGCTACACAAGGTCCTCAGGAAGGCTGTTCCATGCATCCAGCATCCTGTCTGTGAAATATACTTCTTTCCAGTGCTTCAAACCGTCCACATCTATCGTCACATTATGTTTTCCTGTTGTTCCACATGTCTCTTCCTAAGAGATGCTACACTCTTGAAGTGTGTCAATCGTACTGAGGCACTTCAAAGTTTCTGTCATATGTTCTGTGTCCCTCCTGTCTTCAAGGGGATACATATGAAGCTCCTTTAGTTTCTGCTTGCATGGTTTGTCTTGCAGGCCCTGTACTATTGTGGTTGCCCTCCTCTGCTCTATCTCTATCCTGTCTATGCCCTTACAGAGATGAGGTCTTCAGAAGTCAATGCAGCAGTCCAGATGGCATCCAGCCAAGTGGCTGCACAGAGGGCTATCTTGTTTACTACCTATGTATTATACAGGTGAACATATCTGGGTACATGGACATCAGTTTGGATTGCAATATTCATCTGTTTGTTTGATTTGATTTCTGGATATATGAATATAAAAAAAAAGAAAATAAACTTGCTGCACTGACAGGAATCATATGCTCTTTATTGTCTTTTTTTTTTTTTTTATTTTATTAGTAGATCCAGGAATGAAAAGCAAAAGAAAGGGAGACAGCATAGCATGATAAACAGAATTCCATGCACACAGGTATGTTGTCCTGTACAAGATATGGGCGCTGTACAAAATCATGAAGGTGGCGTGGTTGTAAAATACAAAAGGGTACTGTAATACTGGCTACAGTGTCTAATATTTCTTTGTATATCACAGGCATGAGCCAGTAAACTCTTCTGATGAAGGCACAATGTAATCATGCAAATTGCATCAACAGCAAACCAAGTATGAAAAGGCAGAGTTTGAAAAAACTAGAACTTCATTTACATTGAAATATGAATGCAAAATATATGAACTACACAAAAACAAAGCAGGATGTACTGAATTAGAAAGATTTTGGTTTTCTTTACAGCACTCTTACATGATGGCACAGATGTAGAGTTCGGACTGCTGTGGATTTCTTTGTGGGCAGAGAAAGGCAGCAATGCAGCCAGGACCCCAGTATAAAGGCCAGCCTGCTGCACTGGCAGAAATGGAATGAGCAAGTGAGAGGGGGAGTGAGCAAGCTCAATGGAGCTCTGTCGGACAGTTTCAGATTTCTTTGTGGGCGCAGTGGTTGCGCCACGTAGTAAGTAACGAGCCCAGTAAAAGGGCGTAACGCCGGGAGAAACATGGCCAGTGATTGAGGGGACTGAAATGAGCTCAACAGAGTTCTCATCGGACTGCTGGATTTCTTTTGTGGGCAGAAAAGGCGGCAATGCAGGCAGCAGCCTGCACAAAAGGCCAGCCTGCAGCGCTGGCAGAATGGAAATGCTTATGAGAAAGGTAAGTGAGCAAGTCAATGGAGCTGTACGGGACTGCTGTAGATTTTCTATGTCAGAAAGTCGAGCAACACATGGGCGCAGTGGGGAGCCCAGGCATAAAAGGGCAGCTTGCAGCGCCCAGCAGAAACGGAACTAGCGAGTGAGAGAAGGGGAGGTATAAGCCTCACAGGGCTCGGGGACTGCTGGATTTCTTTGTGGGCAGGTAAAGGCACCATCAGAGGCATGGTGCCCAAAGGGGCAGCCTGCAGCACCAGGAGAAACAGAATGAGTGAGTGAGACAGGGGAGTGACACCGTGAGTCTCTGCTGGAACAGTCATGATTTCTTTGTGGGCAGAAAAGGCAGCAATGCCAGAGCCCAGCAAAAGCAGCCTGCAGCAGTGGGAGAAACAGATGGAGGAGTGAGAGAGAGGAAGAGGGAGTGAGCGAGCTCAACAGGAGCTCTATTGTGACTGCTGTGGATTTATTTGTGGGCAGAAAAGGCGGCAACGCAGCCAGGAGCCCAGTACAAAGAGGGCAGCCTGCAGCAGTGGGAGAGATAGAATGAGCGAAAGAGAGAGGGGAGTGAGCGAGCTCAGCAGAGCTCTATCAGACTGCTGTGGATTTATATTTGGTGCAGAAGGTGGCAATGCAGGCAGGAGCCCAGTACAGAAGGCCAGCCTGCAGCACTGGCAGAAATGGAATGAGAGAGGGGTGAGAGAGCTCAATGGAGCTGTGTCAGGATCTGTTGCAGATTTCTTTGTTACGAAAAGCCACCAACACAATCAGGAGCCCAGCATAAATGGGCGCCTGCAGCACCAGGAGAAACAGAATGAGTGAGTGAGACAGAGGGAATGAGCGACCGAACGGAGCCCACTGGACACCTGCAGACTTCCCTTTGTGGTAGGAAAAGGTGCCAACTCAGGCAGGAGCTCAGTACAAAAGGCAACCTGCAGCCAGGAGAAACAGAACAAGGGGAGTGAGAGAGGGGGAGGAGCGAGTCTCAACTGAGCTCTTCGTGACTGTTCAGATTTCTTTTGTGGCAGAAAAGGGCAATGCAGGCAGGAGCCCAGTACAAAGAGACCAGCCTGCAGCGCTTTGTGAAAACGGAATGAGGAGGAGACGGGGAGTGAGCAAGCTCAGAGCTGTGTCGGACTGCTGTAGATTTCTTTGGGGCAGAAAAAGCCGCCAACGCAGGCAGGAACCCAGTAGAAAAGGGCAGCCTGCAGCACCGGGAGACACAGAATGAGTGAGTGAGGTAGGGTGAGTGAGTGAACTCAACTGAGCTCTGTTGGGACTGCTGCTGATGTCTTTGTGGGCAGAAAAAGACAGCAATGCATGCAGGGGCCCAGTACAAAAGGGCAGCCTGCAGCGGTGGGAGAAACAGAATGAGCGAAAGGAGAGAAGGCAAGTGAG
This sequence comes from Neoceratodus forsteri, assembly GCA_016271365.2. Taxonomy (NCBI): domain Eukaryota; kingdom Metazoa; phylum Chordata; order Ceratodontiformes; family Ceratodontidae; genus Neoceratodus; species Neoceratodus forsteri. The sequence goes on from JADMNL010000026.1 coordinate 357,142,860, forward strand.
TTAAGTTCAATGGAGCACTGTGGAATGCTGCAGATTTTTCAGGGCAGAAAAAGGCGCCAACAGAGGTATGGGAGCCCAGTATAAAAGAGCAGCCTGCAGTGCCAGGAGAAACAGAATGAGCGAGCGAGAGAGGGGGAGGAGAAGCTCATGAGCACTGTCAGGACAGTTTTTGGATTTCTTTGTGGGCAGAAAAAGGTGCCAACAGGCAGGCGGTAGTCCAGTGAGCAGGTATGCAGCGTGCAGGAGAAACCGAATGAGGAGTGGATTGGGGGGAGGAATAGCTCAACAGAGCTTCTATTGTGACTGCTGTAGATTTCTTTTGTGGCAGAAAAAAGGCTGCAAAGCAGGCAGGAGTCCAGTATTAAAAGGCCAGCCTGCAATGCCGCGCCGGGCAGAAATGGAACAAGTGAGTGAGAGGGGAGGAGAGAGCTCAATGGAGCTGTGTCAGGACTGCTGCAGATTTCTTTGTTGGCAGAAAAAGCCGCCTACCAGCTGTGGAGCCCAGTACAAAAGGTAAGCAGCCTGGCAGCACCAGGAAAAACAGAAATGAGCGAGTGAGACAGGAGGGAATGAGCGACCAACGGAGCTCTGTCGGGACACCTGCAGATTTCTTTGTGGGTAGAAAAAGGTGCCAATACATGCAGGAGCCCACTACTAAAGGGTAGCCTGCAGTGCTGGGAGAAACACAACAAGCGAGTGAGAGAGGGGGAGTGAGCGAGTTCAACTGAGCTCTATCGTGACTGCTGCGGATTTCTTTGTGGGCAGAAAAAGGCGGCAATGCAGGCAGCAGCTAAGTACAAAAGGCCAGCCTGCAGCGCTGGCAGAAATGGAACGAGAGAGTGAGAGACGGGGACTGAGCAAGCTCAATGGAGCTGTGTTGGGACTGCTGTAGATTTCTTTGTGGTAAGAAAAAGTCACTACCACAGGCAGGAGCCCAGTACAAAGGGACGGCTTGCAGCGCTCGGCAGAAAACGTAACTAGCAAGTGAGAGAGAGGGAGGAGCAAGCTCAATGGGCTCCCATGGGGACTGCTGCAGATTTCTTTGTGGGCAGAAAAAGGCACCAACAGAGGCATGAGCCCAGTACAAAAGAGCAGTCTGCAGTGCCAGGAGAAACAGAATGAGGAGTGAGACAGGGGAGGAGCGACCTCAACGGAGCTCTGTTGGAACAGCTGCGGATTTCTTGTGGGTAGAAAAGCGCAGCAATGCAGCCAGGAGCCCAGTACAAAAGGCAGCCTGCAGCAGTGGGAGAAACAGAATGAGCGAGTGAGAGAGAGGAGAGGGAGGAGTGAGCTCAACAGAGCCTCATTGTGACTGCTGCATTTTGTTGGGCAAAAAAGGTGACAATGCAGGCAGAACCAGTACAAAGGGCAGCCTGCAGCGCCAGGAGAAACAGAATGAGCGAGTGCAGAGGGGAGTGAGTGTCTCAACTGAGCTCTGTCTGACAGCTGCAGATTTCTTTGTGGGCAGAAAAAGGTGCCACGCAGGCAGGAGCCCAGTACAAAAAGGGCAGCCTGGCAGCGCTTGGGAGAAACAGAAACGGTGGGAGTGAGAGAGGGGAGTGAGTGAGTTTAACTGAGCTCTATCATGACTGCTGCAGATTTCTTTGTGGGCAAAATAGGCGCCAATGAGCAGCAGCCCAGCAGCAAAACGCCAGCCTGCAGCACTGGCAGAAATGAAATGAGCGAGTGAGAGAGGGGGGAGGAGAAGCTCAACGGAGCTGTGTCGGGACTGCTGTAGATTTCTTTGTGGGCAGAAAAAGCCACCAACGCAGGCAGGAGCCCAGCAGAAAGGGCAGTCTGCAGCACCGGGAGACACAGAACTGAGGAGGTAGTGGGGAGTGAGTGAACTCAACGGAGCTCTGTTGGGACTGCTGCGGATGTCTTTGTGGGCAGAAAAAGGCAGCAATGCATGCAGGGCTCAGTACAATAGGGTAGCCTGCAGCGGTGGGAGAAACAGAATGAGCGCGTGAGAGAGGACGAGTGTGTGAGCTCAACAGAGCTCTATCGTGACTGCTGCAGATTTCTTTGTGGGCAGAAAAAGGGCAGTGGTGGCAGGAGCCCAGCACAAAGGGCAGCCTGCAGTGCCAGGAGAAACAGAATGAGCGAGTGAGAAGGGGGAGTGAGCAGCTCAATGGAGCTCTGTCGGGACAGCTGCGGATTTCTTTGTGGGCAGAAAAAGGCGCCAACGCAGGCAGGAGCCCAGTACAAAAGGGCAGCCTGTAGCGGTGGGAGAAACAGAATGAGCGAGTGAGAAAGGGGGAGTGAGCGAGCTCAATAGAGCTCTATCATGACTGCTGTAGATATCTTTGTGGGCAGAAAAAGGAGGCAACGCAGGCAGGACTCCAGTACAAAAGGCCAGCCTGCAGCACCGGCAGTAACGGAATGAGCAAGTGAGAGAGGGGGAGTGAGCAAGCAAAATAGAGCTGTGTCGGACTGCTGTAGATTTCTTTGTAGGCAGAAAAGGTGCCAACAGAGGCAGGAGCCCAGTACAAAAGGGCAGCCTGCAGCGCCAGGAGAAACAGAATAAGCAAGTCAGAGAGGGGAATGAGCAAGCTCACAGGCTCTGTCAGGAACAGCCGTGATTTCTTTGTAGGCAGAAAAGGTGCCAATGCAGACAGGAGCCCAGTACAAAGGCAGCCTGGCACCAGAAGAAAAACAGACTGAGCGGACTGGACAGAGGGCCAGTGAGCGAGCTCAACACACCAAAGCAATCAACATTCGGCATTGACAAATGCTTGTTTTTATTAGGGATGAATGAGACATTCTAGAAGTGACAATTCACAGTTCCAACTTCACAAATGTGAATTATGATATGAAAGTGTACAGCCCATCTATGTATTACAGTGTCAAACCATAAATTATGTATTTATTACAAAATGTGTACTGAATGCCCAGCATATTGATTAGTCAAAAGAATTCTGAAGCCTGTCTTCATGAACTGACAATCAATTGTCATTGGATTTCTTTGCAACTAGGACAAAGCAAAATTTCAGCTAGGCCCTAAAAACTTAGAATTAAGAACATAAGTGATTACATATTCCACTCCTACATGCAGTATCCACCTCTTTAAACACATACACAAGTTTAAACAATGAAGCACTTTTCACAGGTTTATATTCTGCTGCTCTTCTGTTGACCATAAAAAATCCCCCTCCTCTTTTACCTGGAAAATCTTTGCAGTTGAACTTTAAATTTAATTGTTAAATGTTTGCAGTAGTTATTGAACTTTCTACAGTATATGGTGGCATCCATTATAGAGTAATATCTAAGCAACATGATCATCAGTTTCTTTTCATTTCAGACAAACTGTGTTTATTTTAATCATCATGTTTGTAAACATTGCTCAGCCGCAGCTTGCTTTACAGTCTCGATTGATTTGAAATGTAATTAAGGTTAATAATCTGCCGATTTTTTTTTTTTATTAAACCTGCAGTCATGTGTCATCTATAATTATACAATGGCAAGAAAGAATCCTAGCTCCTGATAGGTCAGCTGGCCATCACAGCAGGGTTGTTATCCTGGCATAACATCCCTGCTGATTTTTTTATGGACCATCTTGAGCACTGCCTACATCTTTTCTTAAAAAATATATTTAAAAACACTAAATAAAATTCTTTAAAATTATTTTTTTCTGTATAAAACAATGAGCCATTGTATAATCAGGAATAATGCCCTCCAGGGTGGGTGTTATGCTGGGATAACATCCCTTCTCGGTGTTGGATGCCCCCTCGACGGTGGCCTCAGGCCAACCAACAGAGGTGGGATGTTATCCCAGCATAACACCCACCCTGTCAGGCATTATTCCTTTAATGAACATACCAGGCAATATAAACAACTAGCAGCAGTGAGCTTCTTACCATGATTCTGATTATAGTTTCCAGTGGAACAGTTTCAGGGGTTCTGCATTTTTACCGCTGTCATTGTTACAAGGACTGGAGATCGGGTAGAATTTCTCAGTGAAGGTGTCAGTGAAGGTGTAAAGGTAAGACATGCCATCAGCACTGTAAAATGACACCTGTCCTCCCTTATAGTCCACGTACACCCTGATCTTCTGTAGTTTTCCACATATGCAGAATTATTTATGTACCAACTCCCTAGCACTGTACTTATTCCCATTGCTCAGTCCCACAGTCCAGTATCCATTCTCAGGTTTTTCTGTGGGTGGCCAGGATGCGATATTCAACTATGCTGAGGCATGGCGCTGCTCCATTGAATATCGCCCAGTCCACGCCCCTGTGCAGCCATGTTGAGCTGCGCCCAGGCTGGCGCCACAGCCTGGTGCAGTTTGAATATCTGGCCCTTTATGTATACTTGTTCACAGTTGTCAGAGTTCTGGTGTGCCATCTCAGATACAGTGTCCAGTGTGATGGCCACTCAAATATCAGCAAGAGTAGCCCTATCAGGGGACAGGTCTGAAACAGATGGAGTCCAGGCAGGGCAATGTAAACTAGCACTAATGGCCACAAACAGACTTAATTGGGACCAACTGGAAATAGAAACACACCCCAACTTTCACATAGTGTCAAAATGCTATGAAAGGTTGTATGGTAATTGAAAAACTAGTTTACAAAGCAAGGGGGAGAGAGAGAGAGAGACAGAGTAAATGTTAGAAACTATCTGGTCCTGCTTCAAAGATATTACTTTTATTCTAACCCCTTAGCTGGTGATGGGCTGTGGGGTGGGGTGTGGGGGCAGCAGACACTCCACAGCCTGTTGCCCTGGTTTAACAGACAGTATTATGAGGTTATAAAAAACAAAGACAAGCATTTGTCAATCCCAAATGTTTGCTTGCAGGCATTGGCAGTGGTAATGTAGAAGTTACAGAGCTGCGTAATAGGAATGGCAGTGAAGTACTGAACTGAAGCCAACCCCACCACCACCCTGCAGAGAGTGACAGGCATTGGGGTGTGCCTTTGGGTCATCAGGCATAATGGCCACGCCATTTCACCACACCCTACCCTGCAGACACTGACAAGTGTCACGGTGTGCCTTGGGGTCTTTGGCCCTTATGCGCACCCCATTCCATCAGGAAATATGGTGAGATGGGTGCGGTATAGGAGAATGGGGTGAACTTTGGGGTCGAAGAGTCCAAGGCATACCTCGATGCCTCTCACTGGCTGCAGGGTGTGGAATGGTATGAGCATTACAGGCAAGAATCCCAAGTCACACCCCTGATGCCTGTCATTCTTACAGGATGGGGCATTATGGTCGGAAACCTTAACGCTCAGGCATTTGTTGTTATTTTCACTCAAATTTTCAACATGGTTTTTTGTGACCCCACCTCATGAACAGTGGCAATATCAGTTTGTTAGTCGAAAGCTGCTTATGCACAGTGACTACGGCATTTAGCACCACAGGTGCAAAAACATTCTGAACAGGATGTAAAAAATGACAGCTGTACTGTTCATGGGGAGGTGTAAAAAATGGCAATGTTGCAAATCTGCAGTAAAAATATTAAAAAAACTGGTGAAGTCACGAGCGTACATAGAAACTGTGCAACGCACACCCGTAATATAATTAGGTTGGGGATTTTTTACAGCAGATTGTCAACTCAGGCATTTTGGTGGCTCCGGTCATGAACAGTGTCACTGTGATTTTCTTTATCTGTCCCGAACAATGATTTCCCACATCGACCACGCATCTCTGCGCTGAAAGTGTGAAAACACACTTCGGCCATGTTGTGAAAAATGACAGCTGTACTGTTCATAAGGAAGTATGGAAAAATGCCACTGGTGAAAATCTGGACTGAAAATATTACAAATTCATGAACTTACGAGGGTGCTTGGAAACTGCGCAATGCTCACTCGTAACACAGTCATTTTATGGACTTTTGTCACCAAATTTTCAACATAGCCATTTTAAGACCTCTGCTCATGAACAGTGTCACTGTGATTTTCTTAATCTGTCCCAAACATTGCTTTCGCACACCGACTGCACCATTGTGCGCTACATGTGCGGAAACACATTTTGGGCAAGATGTGAAAATGGCAGCTGTACTGCTCATAAGAAAGTGCGAAAATGGCATGTTGAAAATCTGGGCTGGATATTCAAACTGCGCCATTCTGAGGCGCAAGCCCTTGCGCTGCTCAAAATAGTTGCGCAGGGGTGTGGCCGGGGTGATATTCAAAGGAGTTGCGCTATTGAGCAACTCCTTTGAATATCACCCCCAGCCACAGCCAGTGTGCATGGCACAGTGGAACTTGCGCCACCGCAAGTTGTCAGAGTGGAGCATTCAACTTGCGGTGGCGCAAGTACCATTGCGCCATGCGCAAATTTCCGATATTCAAAAGGTGACATGCAAATGGGGCCATAATTCATGCAGTGTAGGGGGCCATTTGCATCTATTTATGGCCCCATTTGCATGCCATTAGCATGTAGTGTGCCGATCCCGAGGACTTGCGCTTGGTCGCCCTGCCAGGCAGCAGCCGCCGCGGGACCGGACGCACCTGCAGCCCGATCGCAGGCAGAACGTGAAAACAACCCCCACCCAAACATCTCCCTAATGCCCGATGGCGGGCAGAATGTATAGTGACAACCCCCAGTGCCCGATCGTGGGCAAGTGTAAAAAAGACCCCCACCCGAATATTCTCCTGGTGCAGGACTGGGAATGCCCGAACACGGCAGAATGTACAGTGACAACTCCCAGTGCCCGAACATGGGCAGAATGTACAGTGACAACCCCCAGTGCCCGATCAGGCAGAATGTAAAAAGGACCCCCAACCCGAATATCTCCCTGGTGGTCCAGTGGACCTCAGAATGCCCGATCGTGGGCAGAATGTACAGTGACAACCCCCAAACATCTCCTGGTGTCTAGTGTCCTCCCCACCCCACCCACCCATGAAGCCCCACCACCCGGCTCCGGCAGCCGGCGGGCGGTAGTAGCCCACCCGCCTGCCGCCCCCGCCACCGACTGATCATTGTCTGGTAGGGCTGCACGCCCATTGGTGCAGAGTTAGAGCCACCGGGCGTGCAGCCCATACCGTACATGACAGTCCAGATTTGTGAATGAACATCACTCATTGAGACTCCATTCTCAGGTGTTATTGTGCTATACCCCTTCCTGTTGATGGACTCTCTGGCCACACCCTCAAGCCAGCCAGCCTTGTTCCCCACCTCCACCTCCCAGCAGTGCCTCCCTGATGTGAATCCCTCTGATCCCAGCACATACAGATAGTTATCAAACCTCTCAGGGTTGTCAGGAAGCTGTTGCCATGTGTCACCACATCTCACGCTGGTCAGGTCCTCAGACAGAATGAGTGCAGGATGTGTTGTGTTAGGGTTCAGCCTCACAGGGGATGGAACCATAAAATGCAAAGTAGTTTAGTTTATAATGTACATTTTATAAATAAGTAACAAAAATATCAGTATCATCCAAATAATTATTGCATGTGACAAATAATCTATCCCAGAGACTTGCAGTTTATCTGATAAAGTTATGTTCCCTTTAGGCCAATGACTCTCAAGCCTCAAATTCTGGTGGCCTCAAAGAGCCTGTTACATGAGGTCCCTGCACCCTTATTGGTACCCCAGAGGTACACATAGACAGCTAGTGCTTAGGCTTATGTTATACTAACATATAGGGCTAAGGGCATCTATCATACAAGAGTAGATGTCAGGATATGCATACATATTATTGCAATACACTTTGCTTTCTAATACACATATGCATTTCTTGGTTATAAGATGTTAGGACATCTGTCGCTTGTAATAACTATGATACATGAGTCAGCATTGCCATCTTTTGGTGATTTGTATTTTTACACTGTTACATGTATAACTGTACTCCTTTGTCTTTACAAAGTGATGACTCTTACACAATTGTATAATGTTATCTTGGACTGAGGAGCGACTCTAATTTAGCCAATAGGGCTCATCCCTGTAACTAGAAATGTTTCTATCTTACAGTAACCATGGTAATTTCTTAGTTATATAATGTAAACATTACGTCTTCTACTTTGCAGCCCCAAGAGACACAGAGAATCCTCGAGGTATAGGGAACGCTTAGCATTGGCTCCCAGTTCGTATTGGTAAGAACTGCTTAGGGCAACTGTGATTTATCCCTTTGTAGTAATAAACAAGTTCATTACTCTTATGCGATGTGTTTGTGATTCCTTGCATTCCCATTTGTTGTCAAGAACCTGAAAGTGTGGTTTAGACCTCCTGACAAGCCTTAGTGTGACCATTAGGACTATAGCCCAACCACCAGTGTAGCAGATTTCTGATCACACAGTATACAATAAATCAAGCACGTGATATATTTTCACTTGAAATGTATCTCCCATTTCTATGTTTGGTTTGCTTCATGCAAGAAACACTATATGGCAGCTAGGAGAGAAGCAGATTTTTGGAGGTGCAGCACTGCTGCAACCAATGCCCCCACTGCATGTTGGGACTTGGCCCTCTTTCCCCAATGTGGTGGCACACTGCTGCTGACACTAGTGCAGCAAGCATGCCACCAACTTGAAACATCACCGCTGCAATGAGGGAGTGACCCATCATTGCAGGGTGGTGCCTTGCCTAGTGTAACATTTCAATACACATGGTGGCATGAAAGCCAATGGGGGTGCCCAATCAGCATGCCCCCAAGTCAGCATGCCCCCTTCCCAGTTCATTTACCAATGGGGGAGCCCACTGCTTGTCGGCATAATGTCCCCTGCACATTTTGTTTGCAGAGAGGGTGCCAGTCCCCTTGGCATCATGTCTCCCCAAACACAGATACTTTGTATTTGACAACAGGGTGCAATCCCCATTGGCTCCAGTCTCCCCCAAAACAATCTACCTGTAAAAAGAAAACCTTCTGCAATGTTTTTATTCATTTATTTTACCTGAAAAGTAGAAAACAGTCCCTCACTATTGGCAGCTACCTCCCCCAACCTGCACTCACCCTCTGCGCACCCCACTTCTCTACACCCCTCTCTCACCCAGTACTTACCTCCAGAGCCTGGCATGACAATCTTGAATGGACTGGGAACAAGTCTGCACTCTTTAAAGCTGACCAAGAACTGAAGAAATGCTGGTAAGCTGTATAATGGCATAAATGGGGTTGTTTCTACTTAGGTGGATATCGCGCCATTTTTGTAATTTGCACCAAATTTTCAACATGTGTTCTTGGGACCCCACCTCATGAATTCAGTCATGTCATGTCATTATTCAGTCTGAAAGGTGATTTCCACGGTCACTGCGTGGAATCACCTTTGAAGTATAAGGAAACACAGAAGGAGAGGACAGAGAACTGTACCAGTTAAGGCAGAAGAAAGCAGGAGGAAAGTCAGAATAGCAAAGGCCCAAACTGAGGAACAGATAGCCAACTTGGTTAAGAAGGGTGATAAAACCTTTTATAGGTACATCAGGTAGCGTAGAACGACAAAGGGAGGGATAGTGAGGCTGAATAGACTGGACAGTGGGTGGGCAGAGAGGGACAGTGAAAAAGCAGGGACACCGAACGAATACTTCTGCTCAGTATTCACAAAAGAGGAGGGGGAGGTACCTAATCCAATTAACAGAAGCACTCTGGATAAGGTGAGTCGATCCCAGTCCTTTCACAGAAGAAAGGGTTCTGAAAGAACTCCTAAAACTGAAGGTGGACAAAACAATGGGGCCTGATGGAATTCATGCCAGAATTCTAAAAGAATTAAGGGGAGAACTAGAAACACCACTGACTACCCTTCTTAACAAATCATGGGAGGATGGTGTGGTACCTGAGGACTGGAGGAAGGTGGATATGATTCCCCTTCACAAAAGTGGGAGAAAGACAGAGGCAGGAAACTACAGACCTGTCAGTTTGACCTCTGTGGTACGGAAAGTGATGGAATCACTTCTGAAGAAAAGAATTGTTGAGTACCTAGAGGCCAGTGGGGCACAGGACCCAAGGCAGCATGGGTTCCCAGCAGGAATGGTCATATCAGATGACCCTAATTGATTTCTTTGACTGGGTGACCAAAGTAGTAGACCAGGGAGGGGCTGTGGACATGGCCTACCTAGGCTTTAGCAAGGCATTTGACACAGACCCAAACAAAAGATTAATAAACAAATTAACCAGCCTGGGAGTGGGTCCCAGGGTGGTAGCCTAGGTAAAACATTGGCTAGACAACAGGACACAGAAGGAAATAATAAACGGAGCCCACTCTGAAGAAAGGGGGCTTACTAGTGGGGTACCGTAGGGTTCAGTACTGGGTCCAGTTCTTTTTAATGTCTTTATAAGTGACATTGCAGAGGGACTGGAAGGAAAATTATGCCTCTTTGCAGATGGCACAAAAGATCTGCACCAGGGTTGATACACAAGGGGTGAAAAGGATGAGAAAGGACTTGGCAAGGTTGGAGGAATGGTCAGAGTATGGCAGCTTGGATTCAATGCAAAGAAGTGCAAAATAATGCACCTGGGAAACACAAACCAGGGAAGATTACTCAGGTGGCGGGCAGGGTAGTAAACAACAAAATGGAAAGGGACCTGGAGTAATCATATCAGATGACCTTAAGGTTGGCAAGCAATGTGGAGAAGGCAGTAGGGAGGACTGGGGACACTGGGATGTATAAGGAGAGGCATCACAAGCAGAAAACAGGAAGTTGTTATCCCTTGTACAGACAGTTGGTGAGACCCCACCTGAGTACTGTGTCTAGTTCTGGAGACCACCACAAGGACATAGACAGGATGGAGGCAGTCCAGTGGAGGGTAACTAAATGGTGCAGGGTCTGCAAGAGAAGCCATATGAGGAGAGACTAAAGGAGCTTAATATGTACACCCTTGAGGAAAGGAGGAGAGGTGGACATGATAGAAACTTTTAAGAACCTCAGTGGAATCAACAAAGTCCAAGAGGGTAGCATCTTTCAGAAAAGAGATGTACAAGAACAAGGGGACACAATTTGAAGATAGAGGGGACGGCTCAGGGGCAATGTGAGGGAAGTATTTTTCACAGAGAGGGTGGTGGATGCATGGAACAGCCTTCCTGAGGAGGTTGTGGGGTCTAAAATTGTGGGAGAATTCAAGAATGCATGGAACAGACATAAGGCAATTCTTGGTGAGGGTAGGAAGAAATAGGCTGTTGGTTAACTAGGATCTGCAGCTTATCCTGAAAGTAGGGAAATGGGCAGACTAGGTAGGCCCAGTGGTCCTTATCTGCCATCAAAGTCTATATTTCTATGTTTCTAAAATGACAGTGTTACTGTTCATGAGGTAGGCTCCTAAAAAGTCTATTTTGAAAATTTGGTGAAAAAAATCCAAAATATGTCTGTTACACGAGCATGCATTGCACAGTTTCTATGCACGTTCGTAACTTCAAGAATTTTTAATATTTTCACTCCAGATTTTCAGCATTGCCTTTTTTTCACACCTCCTTATGAACAGTAGAGCTGCCATTTTTCACATTGTGCTCAAAATGTGTTTTCGCACATGTGGCGCACAATGGCGCGGTCGCTGTAGGAAATCAGGGTTTGGGACAGATTAAGAAAATCACAGTGACACTGTTCATGAGTGGAGGTCCCAAAATGCCTGTGTGGAAAATTTGGTGAGAACAATTTACAAACTGACTGTGTTACAGGTGTGCATTGCGCAGTTTCCATGCATGCTTGTAACTTCGAGAATTTTTAATATTTTCACTCCAGATTTTCAACACTGGCATTTTTTCACACCTCCTTATGAACAGTACAGCTGCCATTTTTCACATCCTAACTGAAATGTGTTTTCGCACATCAGGTGCACAATGGCATAGTCACTGTGGGAAATCAATGTTCAGGACAAATTAACAAAATCACAGTGCCCCTGTTCATGAGCAGAGGTCCCAAATGTATTCATGAGGTGGGGGGTCACAAAAAGGCCATGCTGAAAATCTGTAGTGCAGATACCAACAAACACCCGGGGCATTAGGGTTTCTAACCATAACATCCCACGCTGTACAGACTGACAGCCGTCAGGGGTGTGCCTTTGGATTGCTGGCTGTAATGCTCATGCCATCCACCCCATCCTGCAGCCAGTGACGGGCATCGAGGTGTGTCTTGGACTCTTTGTCCCCAGAGTTCACCCTATTCTCCTATACTGCACACATTTCAGTGTATGTCCTCATGGAATGGGGTGACTGTAAAGCTGAACACCCCAAGGCATACCTCAACACTTGTCGGTGCCTGCAGAATAGGGTGAGGTGAAATGGCATCAGTGTTATGCACAATGACCCAAAGGCATACCCCAGTGCTTGTCCATCTCTGCAGGGTGGAGGTGGGGTTAGTGTGAAGTTCAGTATTTCACTGCCATTCCTAATCTGCATCTGTCTAACTCCTGCACTTCCAATACTAATACAGCAAGCAAACATTCGGCATTGACAAATGTTGTTGAGGTAAAAAATTGTTCATTCTGTTACATTTTTAACTGGGGCTTTGAAGAGCTCTATGGCTGCAGAAATTTGTGCTGCTGTTCACATGTGGTCACGGTGGCCAGTTTGAGAAAAACAGTTTTAGACACTAGTGATTCTGTTTGAGCACTGATCATCTCCCCCACCCATCTTCGATCCGCACATGTTAAAGGGATCCTGCCCTCTTGGGGATTGGATTACCTGTTGGATGGTAGTGCTTGTTGCAGCATTTAGTTTAATGAATGATTACAATGCCTGGTATTTCAAAATAAAAGGCAGCAATTTAAAATTGCCAAAATTAACATTTTTAGCATCTTGACGTAAGCTATTCCCTGCAGCTAAAGCACATTGCCATGTACATTCTTGATTCAACATGGAGGTTTTGTGCCAGTAAAGTTGTGTGTGCACTGGTACTTAACTTTTAAGCAATGTAGAATTAATATAGTTGCAGCAGCCAGTCCCCAGAATGTAGTTTGCACTAGTCCCAGTGTGCATGCTCTGTTTCACTGCTTCATATTTCAAAGTCTGTTTTCACTCCCTTCTTATCCTCGTTTTGGCTCCACAGTCACTTTATTGTATTCAGGGGACTGGCCACTGCAAATATATTTATTTACTCTGCAGTGCTTAAAACTGAAGTACTCGTGCATACACGAGTTTACTGGTGCAAAAGTGCCACGTTGAACCAAGAATACATACAGCAGTGCACTTCAGCTGCCAGGGGCAGGTTAAGACTGGGACACTAAAAAAGGTAATTCTGGCAATTTTTAAATAAACTGTCTCTTATTTTAGGATAAAAGGCACAGTAACTATTCATTAAACAAAATGCTGGCAATAGACACTACCATCAGACTGTTGATGAAAATCCCCCCAAAAGCGAACAGTGTCCCTTTAACAACAGATTGGATTGGTCTAAGAGCAGGGATAGAAGAAACACATAGGGGCCAGATTTTCAAAGCCTGACACAAGCTACGACACTGGCAGCTTGACCAGAGTGCAGTTGCGTCCGGGACCCTGCACCCAAATTTCTATTCCACAGGGTCCCGCGCCAAAGTCCAGCAGCATGCGCAAAGATGGTGCTATGCCAAACGGATGGTGCACTCCATCTGGAATGCTGCAATGCAGCAGGGTGTTCATGGCACCCACAGATGGGGCGTGATGCTGGCTAGAGCCCCCTCACATACCATGCCTCCCAGCCCCTGATGCCAAGCGTCATGCCCTCCACACTCCACCATGACTGGCCACAGATACTGTCAGTGTGCATACTATATACTGTGTACAGTACGCACACTGACAGTTCATTCGGTGGCTGAGCCATGGTGGGGGGTGGAGGGCTGTACAGGTCCCTAAATCTAGGGTATTGATGGGGGTGCAGGGTTGTGGCATTATGTGTCAAGTGGGGGGAGGCACCAGGGGGATGACATTCAGCACATGGACAGTCAGGGTGGGGGGGCACTGGATCACCAGGGAGCACCCATTGTGGATGGATTGGGTGGGCTACACAGTGGCATATACTGGACAACCCTCCCAGGAGTTGTCTAAGTACTGTTAGACCAGCCCTTCACTGGTATAAGGGTACTTGGTACTTACTTCCTGGAGTGATCTTTGAAATTCCGGTCTAAGGGCTATGGCAGTCTGGGTCTGCCGAAAGCCCCCTTGTGCCATGCTGTAGCCACTTTCATGGTGCAAGGTGGGTGCTTTCACACTTTGGTGCAGGCAGCTTGCTGGGTGATGCAGGCTGCCTTTGAAATTAGCACTTGGCGCAGCCCTTGGTACAAGGTGCCTCTTGCGTTGGACCTGTTTGACACATGCAGCTTGTGTCAGTCCAAGGTCTTTGAAAATCCACCCCATAGAATTTGTCAGCAGAAAAGGACTGGTAGGCCCATCTAGTTTGCTCTATTTTCTTGCCTATTACTGTACCCCAGACCCCATTTGGATGCATGTCCTTCCCTTCTCCCTTTCCTTTTACCTATTATGCTCATGTGCCTGTCTCTCATGCTTGAAGTTCCCCAATGTCTTCGGCTCCCACCACCTCTTGTGGCAGGCTGTTCCAAGTGTCCACTACCCATTCTTGAAGAAGTGCTTCCTCACATCCCTCCTAAACTCCCCCTCAAGCTTCATAGCATGCTCCTGTGTTCTGGTGCTGCTTCTGTAAGATGCTCCCCTCCTGCACTTTGTTCACCCCTCGAGGTACATATAGTACTCAATCACATCACCTCTTGCTTTGCTGTCTTTCAGGAAGTATACTGTAGCTCCTGCAGCCACTTCTTGTATGGTTTCATTTTTAGCCCCCACACAATTTTGGTAGCCCTCCCCTGAATCATTGCCACCCTGTCAATGTCCATGCGGAGGTGTGTCCTTCAAAATGCCAGGTAACTGTAAGTACCTCCTTCCAAGATCTTATAGACAGCCCCCATGTTTCCCAGCCCCAGGTGCATGACTTTGCACTTGGCACTGAAACCAGCTGCCACACCCAGGACCACTCCTCAAGTGTCCCCTGATCCACTTGCATTATCTCCACCGCCTCCTTGGTGTCCACCTTCTTGCAGATTTTGGTGACATCTACAAAGAGCCACGCCTTCCTTCCAGTTCCTCTTCCAGATTCCCAATGAGAATCTAACATTGATTCTGTTTCTGACAAAATAAAAATGAGGTGTGGCCCTTAATTCATGAATGTTACCTTGAGGCTATGGTGATATTTGTGAACTAGGGCCCATATCTCAAGAAACATTGACGCGTAGACTGTGTCGCTGACTGAGAGACAAAGATCAACCCAGGTTGCCCACTTCCCTGCCTAGCACCAGGCTCTGTCTAATGTCTGGCTGGATTTAGTGATCTGTTAGCCCTAGCTGCTGATCATCACCCCTCTTTCTAAGTACCCCTTCCCCTCTTCCAACTGTGGGTCCCACAACTCTCCTATATCTGTCACATTCATGTTTAAAGCCTGTCAAGATCTTGGCTTTAACCATCACTCTGGGCAATCTAGTTCATGTCACCACCACCTTCTCCATGAAAAACCTTGTCACTGCCCTCCTGAACCCTCCCCCTCCATATATCACCCCTTGCCCTTTTGTCACTATTTACAACAGTACCAGCACCAACACAATGTTTCTTAGCATCAAACTTGTTTGTGTATTGAACTGTAGAGGAATGCTGGAGAGAATTACCGAGAACAGGTAAAAAACAACCTAAAAAGAGACCAGTCCTATCGGCACACCAGTCTATATTCTTTTTCACTGCATATGACACAAGAAAGAGAAACATTCTGTGCCATTCAAAGAGCAAAAGTAAGAGTCACAACTGATGTGCTATACTTTGGCCCAGCTGCATGTACAGGTATATCAGCAGCACATTCTCATATGCATCTCACAAAGCATTTTAAAATGTAATTCCAGATAGTTTGTTTTCCAGACTGACATCCTGTTTTTAAATATCTGAACAAAAGCATTTTTTGTGGCATTTTGAACTATTAATACTTAGAATACATTGGTGTTTTAGTTCTAAATAAAACTCAAACCCTTTGTTCTAAAAGGATTCTAATCTTTTAGAACTGGGTCTGACAGTCCTACTCAGGAACTGTTTTGGTTTATGTCTTGGGTTGTAAGACAGCTGACATGACCTGCCAGGGGACCATAATGATAAAATGTTCACTGCTACATAAAGGTTCTGAGCATCAGGACAAGTGCGCCAGCGCCTCGCTGATAGGAGCATAACACACTTTGTGAGTATAAATGAGAAGATGAAGTAGAGAAACCACCATTCCAGTATCAGCTACAAAATGTTGTCCTATCTGGTGGATGACACGTCAATAAATATACTTAATTATACAATGGCAAGAGAGAATCCTGTTCCCTGATTGGTCTGACTGAGAATGCAGCCGAGATGTTATCCCAGCATAACATCCTAGCTGTAGTCTCAGCACAATTGGGTCTGCATAAGTAATTAAAAAAAAAAGTTGCACAGATGTCCCTATAAGCAGCTTCGTCTGCGCTTCCCCACTTTGCTAACAATAATCGCCATCCCCGCCCCACTCAGAATAAGCGCTCAATGATCTCTCACCCCTGTTAAACTCCCAAGAAAAACAGAGAAATCACATCTTTCAGCAGTCATTTTGTGGCTGTTGTCCTCGCTCGACATAACCGTAAACTCCAATTCATTTTTTCTTTTTAATTTATGTCATGTGTCTTTATCAAGAAATATGGGGAAAACATTCTCCTTACAACCTCCCTACCTCCTTTCCTGTAGCTTGTTAAATTCAGTTAGCAAACATCCCATTGAGAGCGGCAGCAGTGGCCTGTTGGCAGGAGCATGACGAGGCAAGAGCTGTAAAAGTTGACAATAGTCAAAATAATATCCCAGTACAACATTTAAATACTTAGTAAAGTGTACCTGGTGAACTGCAACCATGACACAGTTCTGGGAATGGAAGGGGCGACAGCAGAGGGAAAGAAACTAAAGCACATGTGGGGACCAAGATGCAGATACTAAAACAAAATCCCATGTACTGCACAGTGACAGCGCCACCCTGTTGGACAGATAGAAAAAAGAACTCCTTTTTGTATAAATACACTTCCACGCACAGAAATCAAGTAAAAACTTACAAAACACTTCTTTTTATTTATTTATTTTCTTTCAAGTTAAATATTAGCCACTGTATGAGAGGAATAATGCCCTCCAGGGTGGGTGTTATGCTGGGATAACATCCCTTCTCAGGTGTTGGATGCCCTCAACCAGTGGCCTCGGGCCCAACCACCTGAGGTGGGATGTTATCCCAGCATAACACCCACCCTGGAGGGCATTATTCCTTTAATAACAGATGGGTTGAACCTTTATCTTTGTTTTGTACTGATTCAGCAACCTCCCATGTAGTTTAATGGCATGTTGCTGTATCAGGTTTGTAAAGCCAATGTGTGTATTGGGGGAAAGGGGTCATCCCAGAGGTAATGCCCATAAATATAGCCCATGGTATCTCAGCTGAGCTGTCCAGATCAATGTATTCACTTATTTTAATGTTTTGACCAGGGAGCTGCATTAGCTGATACATTGCTCATTTACATCTGTGTCCTGGGGAGAGGTACAGGAAACTCAGACCATACTATATATTAATAGTATACTGAGCTGTGTCTCTTACAGGTTCTGTCAGTCCAAAACAGCATGAAATAATGTTCTTATCCTGTAAGAGACACCCCTCACTATACATATAATTTGCACATACAGCCCATGATGCTTTGCATTATGGGGGTACAGTATGTGTGATTTTGTATTTCTTTGAAACTTGGCTTCCCGGCCATTACCCTTTCGGGTAACCATTGCCTCAGTGCTTCAGTGCTTGCGTGCTGAGGTTCTTTGTCTTTTAGCTTGTTTTCTGTTTTTATTGGGCTCACCACAACGTAACCCAGATAGACCATCTTAGGGTAGCTGGTTCATTCCACTGGGGTGTCACACAGGTGAGGCACACTGATGAGCTCTGGTAGGAAGAAACATGTATATGTGTCTTCTATTAGCAACCTTTGCAGACTGGGTGAGAGGCCTTTCGGCACCAAGCATTTTTGCTTAAAGTTGAACCAGCATAACATTTTGTGGTAATTTGCATATACATCCCATGATGTTTGCATTATGGGGGTATGTATGATTTTTTTAATTTCTTTGAAACTTGGCTTCCTGGTCAAAGCCCTTTGGGTAACCATTGCTTCAGTGCTTGCGTGCTGAGGTTCTTTGTCTTTTAGCTTGTTTTTTGTTTTTATTGGGCTCATCACAACGTAACCCAGATAGACCATCTTAGAGTAGCTGGTTCATTCCACTGGGGTGTCACACAGATGAGGCACACTGATGAGTCCTGTTAGGACAAAACACATGTATGTGTCTTCTGTTGGCACCCTTTGCAAACTGTGTAAGAGGCCTTTCGCACCATGCATGTTTGCTTAAAGTTGAATCAGCATAATAGTATGGCTGGATTGCACATACAGTCCATGGTGCTTTCCATTAGGGGTATGTGTGATTTTGTATTTCTTAAATATGTAATAACTGGGGAGCATTTTCTCCAGTATAAAACCTGAGTTATATTCATTGTTATAACAGCAAACATGTGCTGGGTTTCCAATGCTGCACACATGCACCTACCTCTGCTTTCTCCTCTTCACTTATGGGGCACCAGACACTTTGACTGGACACCACCAGAATTACTTGGCAGTGAGTGGGGAGGTGGGAGAAGAAAATTGCCTCTCAGCAACTTTACTTTGCTCACTACTCACCTTATAAAACAAAAAAATGTTTCAGCAGGGTTCCATGTGAAAATCACAATTAAAAAATTGTGATCACCAAATTGGCAAGTATTTAATAGTACGAGCTATAATAGCTTGTTGTCTTCTTAGTGCTGTACGTAATAACAGCACCATAATAAAAGTGAGGCAGGTTTGACTCTGTCTCCAAAAATTACCCACTGCTGCATATTAAACATGGTACCCCTGTCTGCTGAACCCACTAAATGTAGTATAGGAGAAGAATGCCCCCCCCCATCCTTCCGGCACTGTGGCACACATCCTCTGTCATGCTCCCCACAAACAGTGCACAACTCAAAGAAGAAAACAATTTTGTAAAAATGAGCGCACACTAGTGGCAAATAGTACCTGATTATGTAGTGGCCTGAATTGAATGTAGTATGGTTTATAAAATGGACTTTTTTTCTTAAGACTGTTTTATTTCCCCCTCTTTAATGCAGCTCACTAGGGACTCATAGCCAATCATGGAAACACTGGAGCCACTCGCTGTTCACTTTTTACCCCTGCAGCAGAACAACAGACTAGTTTTTAAATAAATAAAAATACAGCCAGGTGTGTCACTTTTCTCTTACCGAACCATCTCTGTCGGCCATCCTCTTCCAGATGTAGTAGTACAGTACAGAGAACTTGGGTTCTAGAGGGAAAGGATGGCAGAAGGAGATGAAATAAATAGTATTGTTGTCTCTGGTCACCTTTTGTGCACATCGCTATTATTGCGCGCATTGGCAGGTGAAGCCGCTATTTTTGCAAGCTAGCCATTATGTGGTGATCATGAAATCAATATCGCTACTGTGTATTTGCCATTTTACAGTCGCAAATTTGTGGTCACGATTATAATGGGTAACCTTCAGCAGCCGCTCAGCCGACGACTGTGGACAGACAGTTATCCATATGGGAGTGGCTATTTTATTTATATAATTGCTGTTGTGGCGAGAAAATGCTCCGCAGCAAATTATATAAAATAAATTATGGGGAGGTGTGTTTAACTCAAGATTTTAAACACACCCCTCAGTGTTGGATGCTTAACTATACCCCTTGAGCTTCACTCTCGGGGTTTATCTAGCATCCAACACCTCCGGGAGGGGGGGGTTAAAATCTCGTTAAACAATCCACTCCATGCATTATTCCCAAATATTATTAAGGAGTGTAACTACCTCTACTGAAGAGATCAGTCAGGTAATGTCACTTTAGTTTAATAATTACATTTATTTGTGTTCAGTTTCGCACTCCCTCCTCCACCTGTGGCACTTCATAATATATTCCAGACTGAACAAATCCGGTGATGGAGCCATGCCACTTTCACAGAAGTTAATATTGATGGGGAATGGATACAGAAATTAACTTCTTCCATCTTTTAAATTTTCTACTGTTGCTTCAGGAAATCAAAAGTTATAGTTACAGCCGATTTCTTCTTTACAGCTGAAGCCACAAAGTTTCTGGCAGGGAGGAGTATCAGATCACAGTGGAAATGCAGCAGGAATCAGTTGAGCAGAGAAACATGAGGTGCCAACTGTACACTGCATAAGAGCTATAGTAATCAAGTGCTCTCATTGGCTGAGGTAGTTACAGGTACCTGCCCACTGCTATATACTAAACAGTGCAGAAACACAGAAGTGTGCATAATCAGGAGGTATGCAATGAGCAACGTACGCACGTGAAGAGTCACAGATGGAAATTCAGGGCCTCATTGTTTTTGTTTTTTTTTACTTTTTCTTAAACTAAGTTTAAGAAAAAAACTTTTGTTGACTTTTTCCTATTTTAAGGGTCCCATTTGTTGACTTTTTTCTAACATCCATGGTTAATAGTGGGGCAGCCAGCTCTTGCTACATTTTATTTTACAATTTAGGATGCAACCCATCCTAGTTCATTGATTTATCAAACTTCAGAGCTATTAGACCCCTCTGTACCCTCTGTTCTTATATTTGTAAACCTGACTTGGAAAGGATATCCTTCTCTTGCAATCTGAATCTGCACTGGTGGACCTAGTAATACAAAGGGCAATCTGCTTCCAGCAGGTAACATGCATGTAGTTAATTTAAAGTAAGCACTAAGAGCCCCACATCCAGCTGTACGGTTGGTCCAAATTTGTACTTTGTGTGCAAAAACATTTTATTAATTACTGTTTATTAAAGTATAGTAGGTTGTATCAGATTGATTCTGTTGACTTACAAGTTGACATTTTCTGTAACTAGAAATCTCAGAAACCCCTGCAGCTCATAATAGAGCTGGGCTGCAACAGTGGTAGATTCAATAGCATGCAGAGATTGGTATAGATTTTATAAGCTCAGATCAGATGTTTGGCTGTCCCGTTGTTCTCCCAGGGATAAGTGCAGTCCTCTGTGACTGTACTTAGTCCCAGAGTACATTGGGACCAGCAAACAAAAGAAAGTACAATAAAGGGTTAACTGAGATGGGCAGAATAATGAGCATGAGAGGGCTGTACAGGTGTAGACATGAGAGTGGTGCTCACAGAGCAGAGTTTTCAGGGGGATGGTGGAGGAGGAGGAAGAGGAAGAGCATCAAGAGTCAGGCAAGCTAGACCAGAGATAGAGATGTCTGTAGAAGAAGGCACTCTGCCTGATTGGAGTCTTAGGGTGGGAAACAGGAAGAGTTAGATTATCTAAGGGGATGAATGGAGAAGAGAGAAGGGAATGGCATAAACTGTAAAGAAACAATTTGGTAATATTGGACAAATATGTAAGCTTCAGAGCACATGTATTCAGTTCTACACCGGACTATTCCACCCTGGATGTATTTAGAAAGAGCTGTTTGTCTATCATGACCATAGGGATAATCTCTTGCATGGCAATGATGCCAGCTCTATGCTGCCACTGGGTATTGCCTTACTCCCCTCTCCCATCCCTGTTAATTGTATAGTTGTAAAATGTTAGAAAAACAAAAACCTGGTAGTCCTGTGGTACCTGGGTCAGTTAAAGTTTCCACTGCTATATGCAGTGGTCCTCATTGGCCCCATCTTTGAGCTTTGAGTGGTCTCGTATGTCTATGCAGATGAAGGTGTGATGAAGGCTGTCAGCCATTGGTCAGGGTGTAAAAAGCCCTCGCAAGGTTTTATATGTTATATTTGCACCTCTCATTCATTGCCTCTTATATATATATATATGCAAATGTTCAACAAGGTTGTGGAGGCAGAGACAAGATCAGGGTTCAAGAGAAACTGGAATGCGTTTAAGGGAGTTATCAGCTGGGATAATGCAGAGGGAGTATGAGAGAAATGTTAGAAATATTCAAAGTAGGGAGTCTTAGGAGAGACTAAGAAGGACTGTTTGGGTCATTTTTTGTCCATCTCTTTTCTATGTTTCTATGAACTGCCTCCTGTACCGGAGCCGAAGATGGATTTTATTTCCTTACCAACACTGTACTGTAGAGGGCCTTCATACACCCCCAGACTCAGGTCTCATGGGTCACCAACTTAGCTGTAGATTCAAAAATCCCCTTGTGAATTCTTTAAATGAAAAGGTACAGAAATGCCTCCCTTACCAGCGCTGATGATGGATCTCATTTTCTTCCAAACAGTGTACTGTAGGAGGCCTTTGTACGCCCCCAGATTCAGGTCACAGGTCACCAACATAACTTTAGGTACACTGTCCTCTTTCTGTATTTTTGTGAACCTGGGGACACAGGCCAGAAATTACATTAGCTTTTGTACTACTGTGGGCAGGGGTCAGTAACAGAGAAATAACAACAACACTCAATCAATCAATCAATCAAATCTTTATTTATTCAGGCGGACATCATTGAGCAAAGCTCATTTACAAGATGGACCTGATAGGTCAAGGATCAAATTGAAGGTACAATAGCAGATATATACAGAACACTTATATTTAAACAGATACAGTAATATAAACATATATACAAATGAAGGATAAGGATGATTCAACCTAACAGGACAAGGTAGGATACAATAGAGGTACCCTAGAAGAAACCAGAATGTCCAAGATCCAATAGAGGAGCCAAAGCAAGCACGCTACATGGTAACAGGTGGTTACAGGCTCCAGGGCAAACTAACGCAGACAAACAGATGTAATGATTTATGACTGCAAAAATGATGATAAGCAGCCTCTGACTAATGACATGGAGGTGCTGGTGGAGATTCAGAGGGGCTAAGGCTACTAGTAGTAGGAGGTATGGAGGAGTGGTTGGGGTAGAAGTAAGTGCCAGGAATTGGTGTGGAGGTCTTAGTCAGGTGAAGCTAAGCTGTAAAAAGGTATGAAAGGGGCTGAGATACAGAAAAGGGGCTGCGAGGAGGGAAAAACTAGGGAAGATTTATGGAAGAGCTGTCAATAATAATTGCTGACTGAAAGGGAGGGTGTGAATGTGACTGGACTAGGCCCTTGGATAGCAATTGCATTTCTCTGGGAAGAGACTTCACGAGAGCTTTAAAGGATGCTAGTGGTATAAAGTTGGTCAACTTTAGGGTCTTCTGTAGAGAATTCATGCCAATGCTAGAGAGTAGCTGATTGCAGACCTCCCATGCAGGTGTGTAGGCTTTGAGGTAACAAAAGCTGATGAAGTTGTTGCTTCTTAGGGCATAGGACCTAGCTGTGGCCAGTGTAAAGCAGTCTAAAATATAGGGATGGAAGTTTATTAGACAAGGCTTTGTATATCCATAGTGCAGCATTTCTGTTCCTTCTGAGGTGTAGGGATGTCCAACCAACTGCAGCATAAAGAGAGCAATGATGAGTGTTGAATGGAAGATCTGTAATAAACCGTAGTGCTCTGTGATACAAGGTATCCAATTTGCTTAAGTAAGAAACAGGACAGTGACCATAAAGGAAGTCTGCATAGTCGATAAGTGAGATAAATGAGGCCTGGATTAGTCAGCCTTGAGTCTCTGGCTAGAAAATGTTTAATTTTGAAGAATAGGCCGAGCCTCTGGCGAAGTTTTTTTAGACGTTCTTCAATATGATGAGTGTAGTCAAGCTTGCTATCAATCCACACCCCTAAGTATTTGAATTTATCTGCATAGTCCAGGCTTTCTCCAAGGATGGTGGATAAATGGGGAAGATTGCTTGGTGAGGAGGTGTTAGTATGGTTATTAGTGGAGAAGAACATAGCTTTTGTCTTCTTTGCACTGCTTTGCACTGACTAGGAATGTGTGAAGTACAGGCACAGACAAGATTATCTGATAGTAAAGTGATTTTTTTTTTCCATTTAGAAATCACCATTATGTGCAAAAAAGGTGTCTGCATAAATCATAAGGTCTGTCCCACAAATAGGTGGATTCCCAGCTGGCTGTCTCTCAACAGTCATTTCCAGGTGCTTCGACTCAACAGAGCCTTCATTAGGAAGTGGGCACACTGAGGAGTAGACAGCCTTAAGTACTGAATGCATCTAAAGGCATATTGCACAATTGCATTCTTTATGGTGGTACAGTTCACAGTTCACATAACACAAAGTACAAACCACATCCCAGTCCCAAAGGCTTATACATGCTTACTGTGAGCAGGGGTCAGTAATAGGAGCTGTTGTACATACATACCTTTCTATGTCATCCTTTATTCCCTGTATGGAAGAGAACAGCATAGTTATGTCACCAAGACAAAGTTCCAAAAAATTCTGTCTGTGCTCTAGAACAAGGGTAGTGCGCTGAGCAAGGGTGACTAGCCCAAAATTTGAAATATAAATCCAAAAGATCACAGCACTCTAATTCTTGCCAAATAAGCAGTTAAAACAAATGTTGGTTTCAGTTAAATTAATTGATTTATTGCTCCACCACTGTGTAAAGCCTCTAGCACCTCGGCTTAATGCCTTCTAGGGGGGTTTAGCTGACTAGCAGGAGGTCATAACAAATTTAAATACAAAATCAAGGTATGACATCATTGGAACATGTGAATTCATTGGTTTAACAAACTTAAACCTCAAACCATATTATGCATGTCATACTAAAAATTCCATTACCAACTCTCACATTAATCTTAAATCATTACAACCTAGGAAAAACTGGTAATGAAGAAATAGGACAGGTACCACCGTAGGAGTATAATTGCATCAATTTCAACAGCTAACTGGGATCTCCTAATGGGACTCACAAGACATTGCTCAGTAATAAACATACTTCCTATTAAATATTAGTAACTGATGCCTACTTACAATTTGAAGGCCTATAAAGATATAAAGAAAAGTGGAAGAAGGTAGACATTTAATAATATATCTGGGCCCTCTAAACCAGAAACACAAGACCAGGCCATCTACACTGGAAAACATGCCGAAAAGTAATGTCTTTAAACTCTGAAAAGAAATACAGAAAGCACAATTAGTATCCACAATGTACTTCATTAGTCAGCAGCACAGTTAATATTCAAAATCTGTAACAAGAACAGATAAAGCAAATAAAGTAAAATATAGGAGAATTAAAAAAGATTTAAAACTATAAAAGAGCTACAAGAAGAGAAGGGAAGGAGGGAGGAGAGGGGCTTGGGGAGGGAAGGAAGGGAAAAGGAGGAAGGGAAAAGGAAGGAGGGGACAAAGAGGATGGGGAAGAGAGAGAGAGAGACGTGGAAGAGAAGGGGATGGTGAGGGAGAACAGAAGAAAAAAGTGAGGGAAACAAGCAGAAAAAGATTGAAAATTAGATATTAAGTCAGTTACAACACTGTAGTTATGCCATATTTGATATTATGTCATACAGAAGAAACTTCATTTTTTATATTACAAAAATGGTTTCAGGTCCCACCTATCACTGAGCCCATTGGTTTTAACACTTTTAGCTCTATAGATCCAAAAATTTTCCCTCTGTAATAATACATTTGGCCTGTCAACACCCCTAGCTGGACTCTGAACCTTTTCAACACCCATATACCTAAAACTCTTTTGGTCTGAATCGTAGAACATAACAAAGTGTCTGCCCACTGGTGTAAACAAGAGCTTTCAATATTGGGTCAGTTTTTAGTATGTCCCAGCAGTTCCAGATTAAATTACCAGTTTGCCCAAAGATAGGGATGTATTCTAGTGAAAATGTTACCTTTTTGTTTTTTCTTCAACTTCTGTAGTTTCTCTTTGATGACAACTTTCAATAAGCTCTACCTGTGCAGCACTTCTTGCTCTTTCCATTACTGACTCCAAAATGTGCTTCCTGTAACCCCTTTCCAAGAATCTATTTTTGAGTTCATCAGCCTGTTTGATAACGTCTGATGACATCTACCAATATTTCACTTCACTTAGAAATAGCAGCTCCCACTCATTTAAATTAAAAATAATCTATACCATATGGGCAGTTTGTTAGGATCAGATGTAACTGTACAAATGATGTGGACTTGAAAGAGGTACTATCAGACACTCCAAGAATATCTTTTAGAAGATCACCAAACCTACAAGATAAGTTGGCACATAGCCAGTTCTACAGGAAACCAGAAAGGGTGGGAACCTGGTTACCATCTAGGCCAGAGGGAAGATGCCGATGTAAAAACTGCAATGTTGCCAATACATGAATGTCGGAAAGGAACCAGCCTTAAGAATTAGGGACAGGATTAGTATTAATGATTTATAACATGGACCACCACTTTTGTCGTTATATCCTGT
Source organism: Neoceratodus forsteri (assembly GCA_016271365.2). Taxonomy (NCBI): domain Eukaryota; kingdom Metazoa; phylum Chordata; order Ceratodontiformes; family Ceratodontidae; genus Neoceratodus; species Neoceratodus forsteri. The sequence continues at coordinate 357,169,010 of JADMNL010000026.1, forward strand.
GGTGTGGCCGTGGGATATACAATGTAGGCAAGGCGATAAGGCCATTAAAAGAAAAAATACAAGAACATTTACATTCTATTGTGAATCAAAAAATGGATACACCAGGAAAGATTTGGTTTTCCGGAGAAGTTCGTGGGATGGATCAGAACACTGTACTCAAATCCCTCAGCTAGAGTTACCTGTAATGGGGCTGTTTCAAAACCCTTTACATTACATGCTGGTACGAGGCAAGGGTGTCCCCTATCACCTTTGCTATTTCATTTGTATTTGGAGCCTCTCATAAGGAGTATAGTGATTTGTCCTGAGATTATGGGTATTAGAATAAGGGGCCAAGTCATTAAGGCCCACGGCGTATGCAATGATTTATTGATTTATGTTTGAAGCCCTGTAAATCCATTCCTGGTTTACTAAAGGTTATATATAATTTTAGCTCCTTAGCTAATTACAAACTAGACAAAGACAAAATGGTAGTTTATCCTCTTAATAACAAATTATTTGAGTGGGAAATTGAAGATTTAGGCCTAAGATGGAGTCTAATTCCTCCAAATATTTGGGCCTCACCTTGACAAATAATCTGGTCGACTCGTCAGTTGAATCTAAACTCCTTAGTTCACAGTATAAATTAGATTTAAAGGTGGGCACAATTCCCACTGTCATTATGGGGTAGAATAAATATTATTAAAATGAATATATTCCCTAGACTTTTTTATCCCCTAGGTATGTTAAATATTTGGATCCCCTTGTCATGGTTTAAAAAACTTCACGGGAAAGTTGCTGACTTTATATGGGGTTATAAGAGGGCCAGGATGTCCTACCCCAAGTTAGCTGCCCCTAAGACACTTGGAGGTTTGAGATTACCTCACTTTGCTCTCTATTTTTGGGCAGCACATTTAAATAAATATGGTAGATAGGCGCACTGTGAGGATAGCTCCTCAACCTCTGGGTACATCCCATTATGGGTTAATCTAGAAGTTAGTCTTATTAAAAGTTTTGGTTTTAATCCAGAGGCCTTATTTTATGTTTCTAGCCGTCTACTCCCTGCCACGTTAAAGAAATCCCCTATTGGGATTTCTTTAAGGATCCATAACCAGCTTTGTAACTTTTTGAAATATGACCAAACTAAGGATAGGACACAACCTATTTTGGAGAATCCCCAGTGGCAGATATGAAATAGGACTATTAGACACAATTGGTTACCTTTGCTGGTGGATTGCACTTTAAAGGAATTTCTCAATGTTGAGGGAGGTTTAATCTCATCAGCGGAGGTTATAAATAAGTTTGAATTATGGACTACAGATAGTTTTAAGGTATTTCAATTCGTCATGCACTAGTCCAAAAAGTTGGTGGTAGCCGGTGTATCCGCCTCGCATTTCATTCTAGGTGGACCTTGGCCTGTTAATAGGAATTCATGAGCTATCTCTAAAATATATATAGTGTTGTTCCACTGGGCTTTTACAGAGAACCTAGCTCCAAGTTCATATTGGGCAAAGTGTTCCCTACCGTAACATTAGATTGGTCACGGATCTGGCAGAATTGCCATAGTTTCATCCGGCAGGATCATCAGAGACTTATCCAGTTTAAAATTTTCATAATATCTATTATTCACCTCAAGTTGGCGGATCTAAATTTAATGGGGGTTTCTAAATGTTACAGGTGCGATCTGGAAGGGGTGATTTATTGCATATTTTTGGCAATGTCCAAAAATTACCCGTTAATGGGATGAGATAAAAAATAAGTTAATCCATTATTAGGAATAGAGGACATGTTTACGTCCTGAGGTGTGTTTGTTAGGGGACATGACAGGCTTTTCGGTCAAAGTGAGAAAATTTCTTATGGCTTGATTTGATCACAGTGAAAAAATAATTGCTCAAATATTGGAAGGACTGCCATAGGATTACCTATTCCAGATGGTTGGCAGAACTTCTTACAAGCCTTAGGACTGAGAGGATGATTGCCATTCTACATAATCAATTGCCTCTATTTGAGAGAATCTGGACCCCTTTAGTTTGTATCTTATTCCTAGATGTTAGATCATTACAGTCTGTATTGACTCCATCTATATAAGAGACCTTGTGCGGGAGGGGTAGGGTGGTATATGGGGGATGGTTGGGTGGGGGGTGGGTCAGGGGTTTTGTGGAGACTTTTAAGCCTGAAAATGTTTTGGATTTCTATGACATTTTAAGTTTCTGGATGTTCTGTATATTGTCTTTATATTCTGTCTCTGCAAAAAATAAGTGAAAATCGAATAAAAAGTGAATGAAAAAAAAAAAATGGATACACCAGTGGGCAGACATTTTGTTATGTTCCACAATTTAAACCCACAGAGTTTTAGGAATATGAGTGCTGAAAATGTCCAGAGTCCAGCTAGGGGTGGTGAGAAGCCAAATGTATTATTACAGAGGGAAAGTTACTGGACCTTTAGAGCTAAAAGTGTTAAACCCAATGGACTCAGTGATAGATGGGACCTGAAACCATTTCTGAACTTTAAAAGATTAAGGGCCCGATTCCAAGACAGCAGGCATAACTCGCACACAGTTGCGAGTTACGCCAGTTGCCTCCATGCCATGGACCCTACGCCACATTCCGGAAGTGGCAGGGTCCCAGCAATTGTGATTTGTGAGATGTGCCATGCGTGTGGTGGTAGCCCATGCGCATAGTGTATCAATGCTGCAGGTCACATCTCACAGTAGATGTCAGGTAACCCCAAGCCCTCCACCCTGGACCACACTAGAAGCACATCAGGGGGCAGGATATGGCACAGGCATCTGGGAGGCACTACTGACATGGAACACCAGGGGTCCCTCATGGTCAGGGGTTTGGGGTGTGGGTGTGCTGAGTGAGGGCCAGAGGAACAGCATGGCACTGTTGTCACAGTACTGCAAGGCTGTGACAACAGTGCCATGCTGTTGTCACAGCCTCGCAGCACTGTGACAACAGTGCCATGCTGTTGTCACAGTGTTGTCACAGTGCTGCGAGGCTACATCCAATGGTGCCAGCGGTTGGATGGCAGTTATGACAGCTCCAAGCTGTCGGAAGTCAGCTACACCACTACATGTCCTGGAATGACAATTGCAGGTTGTGACAGCGGACCTTCTGGAATTGGGTTAAGTTGCTGTTGCAACCCATAGTTGCACCAAGCATTGTGGGCTGTGGCATATGGTGGTCATATCTTGTGATTGTCGCCAGCCGGCAGACGCAGTGGCATAGTGTGCCTTCTGGATAGCAGAATGGCGATTGCATGGCATAAGTCAGAGACACGCTATGGGGATTGGAGTACTTGCCTATACCAGCATAGCCTGTGATTGGAATCAGGCCCAAGTTTCTTCTGTATGACCTAATTGGAAGGCTTGGCCTATAGTTCAATGGACAAGCAGCCAGCCACTCCCACTTTCCTGAGCTATATAAGCAGTTCCTCTCAGCCTCCTTCCGAAGCACTTTTTTCTTTGCTAGCTGGAGACTCAATCTATCTGCCATCTGCAGTTGGCTGGGGCCTACTCTGGGGCCTGCGCCCTCCCCTCCTCGCCTTGCTGCTTCTGTTTGTCTCTGCTGGACTTCGCATTTGTTTTCCTGCTTCTGGTTTGTATTTTGCCTCTGATTGTATGCTTCTTTCTGTCCTTTCTCCTTGTTTTCTGTGTTTGTGTGTCTTTGTTTTGGGCCTTGTTCCCTTTTCTCTGTGTTTGTGTATTTTCGTTTTGTCTTTTGGGGCTTTGTTTCTAAGGTCCTAGCATATTGCTACTCCAGAGCTCATATTACTTGCTCTCAGTTACTTACAACTCTCAAATTACTTGCAATACATCTGCAACAACTTTCTGTGTATTTCAGCTCTACCATAGCTGCTCTTCATGCTTTACTTTATTGTTTTCACCTGATCCAGGCTCACTCTGAACCTTAGCCATGCAGCTCAATCGTGCTCTCTCAACTCATTCTACTTACCACATTGCTGCAGTTTCATTGCACTGCCAGGTGACAGCTGCATCAGAGCATGGTGTGTCCTTTCTTTCTATGTTTATTGAAGTTTACAACTCAATGTACTCTATACAGATGCTGCTTCTATGTTTGTACACTCTGTTATACTCTGAGGTTAGCTAAGCTACTGCTGATGCTGTCAATTAGTTTCAGTACCTGCATGTGGGTCTTAGCTCTTCCATCATTTCTTGTTTTTCCTACGGCGGGCACTTGGAGGTTTTTGGGGAGTCGTGGCCCTGTGTGCCTAATTACTTATGTTCTAAATCCTGTCTCTGCCACCGATAAATCCTCAGAGTATGTGTCACCTTTATTGGCTTTTTGAATGCCTGGCAGATTTGCCCCTCTATTCACAGTGCTGCTTCATTGCTACTATGTTTTGCAGACCTACGTGCAGGTCCGACTATTATTACACTGTTACTGACCTAAGTGTAGGTCCACTCTTGCTTACGCAATCTTTGCTTCATGCTTACCACCATCTCCTCAGGTTCAGCCTCTGTTATGTCTGCTGCACTCACTACTGCATCCGACCTTTGCAAGGTCTCAGCACTTAATGCTCATTCAGCTCCTTATCAGTTCTGGGGCATGCCTGCCATACCATTCTGATGCAGGGTTTCTCTGCAGCCGGCAGTCTTGCTCTGCATTTTAAGTCTGCATCTTGAGCGTGCCCGACTTGGGGTGGGGTCCTTCTCACCTGGCCCATAGCTGGGAATATCCTCACTCCAGGCTTGGCTTTAGCTGTTTGCTGACACGACAGCAGCTCCTGGTGTAGAATTTAAGACTAGCTGTGAAGGGCGGTTATTCCAATCTCCTTTGGCTCTAGTGGTTTCACTACAACAGTTATCCATTGGCTTTAGTGGTTTCCCTATTAAAGGCACCTTCACTGTATTCTCCTATGACTGCCTCTAGTTCACCTGGTTTGTGTTTAGGGCAAGTAGGCCAGGTGGTGCCTCCAGCAGTCATTCCTCTCATCCTCCCACCTTGGTTTTCCCCTGATGTTGCAGAGCACTCTCACAACCTTCCTCAGGCTTTCTGCTAGAGGGATTGAGTGAAAACTTTCCACCAAATTGGAATATTTTCCACCTCCTTTAATTGGGTTTCCAAATTGCAGTTGCAGAGCCATCATTAAATAAAATATCCCAGCCTTGAGGGAAGGCAGCCTAGGCCTTGGATCCCCAGAGACTTCATCCGTAAAGGGTTTTTTTCCTCTCCTCCATGCCTCAGGTCATAAACGCTAGCTAGCTGTAGTTAGTGTGTCCTAGTTCTATTAGTTAGGTTCCACTGTTGGATGGAGATGGATGGTGTCCCTACTTGCCATTCCCTCTCTCCTTAGGAGATTCCTTCATTCTTTAGTGCTACCCACTGAACTCATGCTATTGCGAACCTGTGCATCTCATTATGTTATCAAGGCATCCCATTACATTCTCAAGCTGTCTGATGCTTTAGCTACTACTACGTCACAGCTACGGCTTGCTTATATGCTTCGTACTACTTCATTCTTATTGCGGATCCTTCCTAAGGTACCTTTAGCTACGGGAATCGTCCCATGGCACCTCTGTGGGGTGGAACCCTCTCCAAAGGTTCCTTGCCTTTGGTACCCCATAGGGTGGTAATTCCTCTGTAACAGAGTGTGAATGGCCAAAACCAAACTAACACAGTTGCACAAGCATAATAATATACTGGCTGTGTAGGCCATTGAATATCAAATATGAAATAATTAGTGTTGTAATTGACCTGATTTCTAATTTTCAGTCTTTTCTGCTTTTGTTCCCTCACTTTTTCCTTCTATTCCCCTTCCCCATCCTTCCCTCCCTCATCACCTTTTCCCCATCCTCCTTCTCCCACTCCCTTCCCCTCCCTTTTCCCTTCTCCTTCTCCCCTCTAAGCTCCCCCCTTCCATTCCCCTCTAAGCTCCCCCCCCTTCCCCCCTCTAAGCTCCCCCTTCCCATCTCCCCTCAAGCTCCCCTTCCTTCCTCCCCTCTAAGCTCCCCTTCCCTTCCTCCTCTAAGCTCCCCCTTCCTTCCTCCCCTCAAGCTCCCCCTTCCCTTCCCCTCTAAGCTCCCCTTCCCATTCCCCCTCTAAGCTCCCCCCTTCCCTTTCCTCCTCTAGCTCCCCCTTCCCTTCCTCCCTCTAAGCTCCCTCTTCCCATTCCCCCTCTAAGCTCCCCTTCCTTCCCTAAAGCCCCTTCCATTCTCTAAGCCCCTTCCCATTCCCTCTAAGCTCCCCCTTCCTTCCTCCCTCTAAGCTCCCCTTCCCCTTCCCCTCTAAGCTCCTTCCCTTCCCTCCCTCTAAGCTCCCCTTCCCTTCCCTCTAAGCTCCTTCCATTCCTCCCCTCTAAGCTCCCCTTCCCATTCCCTCTCTAAGCTCCCCTTCCCCCTTCCCTCACCTTCCCATTCCCCTCTAAGCTCCCCCTTCCCTTCCTCCCTCTAAGCTCCCCCTTCCCTTTCCCCTCAAGCTCCCCTTCCCTTCTCTCCCTCTAAGCTCCCCTTCCCCTTCCTCCCTCTAAGCTCCCTTCCCATTCCCTCTGAAGCTCCCCCTTCCATTTCTCCCCTCTAAGCTCCTTCCCTTCCTCCCTCTAAGCTCCCCCTTCATTCCCCCTCTAAGCTCCCCCTTCCCTTGCTCCCTCTAAGCTCCCCCTTCCCCTTCCTCCCTCTAAGCTCCCCTTCCTTCCCTCTAAGCTCCCCTTCCCTTCCTCCCTCTAAGCTCCCCTTCCTCCCTCTAAAGCTCCCCTCCTTTCCCCTCTAAGCTCCCTTCCTTCCTCCCTCTAAGCTCCTTCCTTTCCTCCTCTAAGCTCCCCCTTCCATTCCCCTCTAAGCCCCCTTCCCTTCCTCCCTCTAAGCTCCTCCCTTCTTCCTCCCCTTTGGCTCCCTTCCATTCCCCTCTAAGCTCTTTGCCCCATTTCCCTCTGGCTCCCCCTTCCCTTCCTCCCCTCAGCTCCCCTTCATTCCCCTCTGCTCTCCCCTTCCTTCCCCTCTAAGCTCCCCCTTCCTTCCTCACCTCTAAGCCCCTTCCTCCTTCTCTAAGCCCCTTCCCATTCCCTCTAAGCTCCCCTTCCCATTCCCTCTAAGCTCCCCTTCCCTTCCTCTAAGCTCCCCTTCCCTTCCTCCCCTAAGCTCTCCTTCCCATTCCCTCTAAGCCCCCTTCCCCTTCCTCCCCTAAGCTCCCCTTCCCATTCCCCTCTTTAGCTCTTTTTAAAGCTTTTAAATCTGTTTTAGTTCTCCTATATTTAACTTTGTTTACTTTATCTTGTCTTGTTTACAGAGTTTGAATAACTGATGCATGCTGACTGATGAGTGCATTGTGATACAATTGTAGCTTTTTATGTGCTTACGCATGTGCAAGAAACATAGTGCCATCATCTGAGTTTTCGAGGTGTGTCAGCCTCTTCCAATGCAGTCAGTGTGTTTGCAGGCGCGCCCCAGTTCCCAATCGAGTGCTGCAGCTGTCTGTGACAGCTCCAAAATACAGTGGCATACAGTTGAAAGGGAGCTGCGCTCAGTGAGCAGTCAGAAGATATCGCCTGTCCGCGCACAGCCCCCAACACACACACACACAGGCACGTTGCATGCTTGCTCCCCCACGCACACTCTGAGCCGACGGTAGCCCAATCCCCTCGGCTGTGCTGCGCCCCCAAAGCCTTTTCAAATGCCACTGGGTGCCCACCCCAGCGTGGCATCTCACTGGTATAGCCGACGGAGTGCAATCCCACCAGCTTCACTGTCTCCCCGAGTACAGGGTGCCCCGCTGGGAGCCCACCCCAGGCGTGGCAGCAAATGACCATGGCTGATGGGGTGCCCAACTCCATCGGCTCCCCGCCTTCACAGTCTCTTCTGCCACACTGGGAGCCCACCTTAAAGGCAGTAAATGTCCCGCGTTGTCTTTTTAATACCTGCAAAGAAAACAGTCCCACGCAGTCTCCTGCCCTCCCCACAAGCCGCACTCCACCCACTGTGCACCCTGCCTCCCACACCCCTCACCCCATACTTACCTCCGGAGCTCGCGCGTCGATCTTCGTGGACTGGGAACACGCCTGCACTCTTCAGCAAACCGATCGTGAACTGAGGAAATGCCGTAAGCTTTCGTATAATGGGATAGATGGGGGTTTTTCAGCTTTATTGTATATCTCAGGCATTTTTTGAATTTTTAACAACAAATTTTCAACATGGGGTTTTGGGACCAATTCTCATGAATGATGTCACTGTCATGAAGCGGTGATTGGAGCCCGTTGAAGGGTGATTCGCAGTCACTGCGCGAATTCACCTTCGGATCAATTAATGAAACGACAGCTGCTAGTGTTCATAAGGTGGGCTCTCAAGAAGCCTATTTTGAAAATTTGGTGGAAAAATTCTCAAAATATGACTGTTTTACGAGCCGCTAGGCTAAGCGCAGTTCTACGCACGTCCGTGTAAGTTTCCGCGAATTTTCAATATTTTCTACCCAGATTTTCAACATTGCCATTTTACCACATCTTCTTATGAGCAGTACAGCTGTCATTTTCACATCACCCAAAATGTGTTTCCGCCCATGCTGGCGCCACAATGGCGCCGATCAATTAATGCCGGAAATCAATGTACAGGACAAATTAAGAAAGTCACAGTGACACTGTTCATGAGCAGAGGTCTTAAATGGCTATGTTGAAATTTTTGGTGAAAAATTCCTAAAATGACTGTGTTCTGAAAGCGTCTGCTATGCGGTTCCTATGCATGCTCATAAGTTTGTGAATTTAATATTTTTCCTCAGATTTTCAACATTGCCATTTTATTACACTTCCTCATAGAACAGTACGAAAACCATTTTCATATATATACGCCCAAAATGCAAGTTTTCAGCATACGAAGCGATAATGGTGCTAAGCAGCAAAAGCAATGTTTAGGATAGATTAAGAAAATCATGTGTTACACTGTTCATGAGCAGAGGTCTTAAAATGGCTATGTTGAAAATTTGGTGACAAAGTCCATAAAATGACTGTATTCAGTGAGCATTGCTGCGCAGTTTCATGCACCCTTGTAAGTTCATGACTTTGTAATATTTTAAGTCCAGAGTTTCACCAGTGCCATTTTTCCACACTTCCTTATTTACAGTACAGCTGTCATTATTCACAACATGGCCGAAGTGTGTTTTCACACTTTCAGTGCAGAGATGTGTGGTTGCTGTGGGAAATCATTGTTCGAAGAAGCCAGAAGGTGAAGGAAGGAAACATATTCAATTCAGTGCTTCAGAGTAACTGGTAACTGGTATTTTTCTTTTAAACTTATTGTAGGCTTGTAGTGACACTATACTTTCTTTCTGTGCTGTCTTTACTTATAATTTTTTTTTGGGCTGTTGAAAATTTAAAAAATAGTGGTGGTGTAATTCTGTGCTGTCTTTAATTGTTGCAATTTTTCGCTTCTCCCACCCCCTTCCCCAACTCTTTAATTATATACCCTGATAATCTTCATTGACAGGAGCTTAAACACAGGGTATAGTAAGAGGTGAAGTAGGAGGGGCATAAGGTGGAAGAAGACCACCTCAGCACGACAAGTTTTTGACTCATTTATTTATTTATTGGCTTCTTTTCCTTAAAAAATATATCTGAGGATCAGTTACAGGATTTTTAGTACTGTAAATAAATAAAAAGAGAACTAAGAGAGCTTCAGTAGCAGATAAGTAGTGAGGTGCAGTATAATGTGGAGGTGGTGCAGTACGGTGGCTGTGGGGTAGCCATGTTCAGAGCGACCTTCTGGACACTGAGGTGCTGCCCTATCTGCATGCATCTCGGGACTGCAAGGGATGGGGTAGCCAGACTCAAGGGAGGTAAACTGGGTCAGAGTACCATCACCCTGTCCAGGAACCACCCAGTCCAATGCAGCTGCCTCAAAGGATGCCAAGGAGGAGAACTCTGATGACAGTGGGCTCAGGGAGGGTTAGGAGCAGTCAGACAGAGGCACATCCCAGATCCTGTTCCTCCTAGAACTCATATGCCACACTGGCAAATGAGGACAGCCAAATAGAGGTACCCAGGAAGTGGGAAGGAAAGGATGTGGAGGTAAGGGAGAGGTGACCCCAGTGGGGAAAGCAGTGGACCCCAGAGAGGAGGGAAGCGTACCTGGTGGGGGACTCCATCATAAGAGGGATCTAGCTAGGAACACAGGAGGGGAGGACAGGAGGTGGTGCCTACAGGTGCCACGGCATGGAGAGGATGGAAGGAAAATACTGGGGATCACTGGAGGAGGCAAGACGAGGGTGAGGCTGGATGCCATTATCCACCTAGGTACTAATTGACTTGGCAAATGGGGAGCCAAAAGGAAGTTCAGGAAGAGTTTAGGAAACTGGGAGGGTCTCACAAGTAGCCTCTGCCTCTCAGAAGTACCACCCCAGAGAGGCAAGGAGAGCATAGGAGTGCACCAGGAACTTTAACTCATGGTTTGAAGAACTGGTGCTGTGAGGAAGGTTTGGATTCATTGGTGACTGGGGACCCATCTGGAGGGATGGAGGTTTGTTCAAGCCTGATGACCTGCATCCATCCTGAGGGAATCCAAGCACTCAATGATAAGTTTAAATGCTACATTGACAAGCATTTAAACTAGCAAAGTGGGTGGCAGGCCAGCAAGGATGATACCTACTTGCTCACCCCCCACAGCTAGTAATGGAACCAGTGAACCAGAGGAGTGGCTATCTCTCAAAGCAGGTGCAAAAGATGGAGATTAGTGTCCAAAAGGTGGATGCAGAAAAGGGGAAAATTCAGCAGAAGGGCAGACAGCAAGGAACCAAGGGATAAATGACAACCAAGGAAGGGGCTGGGTAGAATAGTAAAGCAGTCTAGGAGGTCAAATCATGGAAAGCCATGTGTGCAAATGCCAGGAGCCTTTAGCAACAAGATGGAAGATCTGGAGGCTGTCATGGTACAGTCAGACTTCTGGACATTGTGGCCATCACTGAAACCTGGTGTAATGATAACCATGACTGGGAGATGGCCATACCACTAGCAACATATTACAGAAGAGACTAGGCAGGCAGGAAGGGAGGAGGTGGCACTGTATGAAAAATGACATAAGGGCCACACAGATCCAGGAGGAACAAAATGGGGGAGAGATGCACTTTAGGTTAGCTGGAAAGGAAAATGGGGCCAGCTATCCTGCACAGGGTGGTCTATAGACCACCAGCCCAGGAGGGAAGAAACAGATAGGGAGCTGATGCTAGCCATCAAAGGATGGCAGACAAGGTGAGAATTGGCACTGGTTGGAGACTTCAATATACCAGACGTGGACTGGAGCATCCCAGCAGCAGCATCAACTAGAGACAGATTTATCCTGGACTCCTTCCAGTGCCTTCCTCAAGCAACTGGTTCATGGAACCAACTCGGCAGAAGGCAATGCTGACCTGTGCTCACAAACAGGGACAGTGTGATGGGGTAAATATGGGGAGCACCTGGGTAACAGTGACCACCAGTCATTGTGAGTTCTGAAATCACAGAAAGAGCAGAACCAAACCACACAAAAACACGTATCCTGGATTTTAGGGGGCAGACTTTGGGAAAATGGAAGATGCTTGAAAGAGGCATTAAGGGATGGGACAGGAATCAGGGATTGAGGAACAGTGGGCAGTATTTAAAATGGGGATTATAAGAACAACAGAATTATGCATTAACAGGTTAGCAAGAGAAAAGAGAACCATTATGGTTTTTCCAAAGGTATAAAGCGAAAGCCAAAAGACTGCATTCAGGCAATACAAAAAGACTACAGGTGAAGGATAGGGAGAAGTACTCCAGGAGAGAAACAAAGGAGGCAAGGAAGCTGTAAGGGAAGCCAAAGCTCAGAGGGACAGAAGAACACATTGCAAACCAGTGGTTGAAGGGGACAAACCTTTTACAGGTACATAAGGAAAAAGAAGGACAAAGGAGGATAGTGAGACTGAAGGAGGATGATGGGAGCCGCATGGAGGATGACAACAGTAAAGCTGACATATTGAACAGGTATTTCTGCTCAGTCTTTACTAAGGAAGAGAGGGTAATGGGTCTGAAGGGAGTACAAGGGGGTGAGAATGGTGCAGAAATGGACACAAGTCCCTTTATACGAGAAAGGGTCCTGAAGGAACTGGAAGTAATAAGAGCTGATGCTAATGGGGCCAGATGGGTGCACCAGGGTCCTTAAAGAACTAAGAGAGTGGTGGCTGAACCTCTGGCTATCCTGTTCATAATCACTGGAAACAGGGAGCTACCCAAAGACTGGAGGACAGTAGATGTAGTCCCTTATACAAAAGTGGGAAAAGAGGAAGCAGGGAACTGCAGACCAGTCAGCCTCACCTCAGTAGTGGGAAAGATCATGGAAGCACTACTGAAGGAGAGATGGTGGAACATCTGGTTGTCAATGGACTACAGGACCCAAGGCAGCATGGTTTCACCAGGGGGAGGTCATGTCAGACCAACCTCATTGAATTTTTTGACTGGGTGACTAGGGAGGTGGATCAGGGGAGGGCAGTGGACATGGCCTATCTGGACTTCAGCAAGGCCTTTGACACTGTGCCACATAGAAGACTATTACACAAACTGGGGAATATGGTTGTGGGCAGGACAGTAGTGTGGTGGGTAGGTAACTGGCTGGGTGGCAGGACACAGAGGGTGGTGGTAAATGGCTGTCACTCCACAGAGGGAAGAGTGACCAGTGGGGATATGCCACAGGGATCAGTGCTGGGACCGGTCCTATTCAACATCTTCATCAGTGACATTGCACAGGATATAGAAGGCAGAATTTCACTGTTCGCTGATGACACAAAGCTCTGTAACAGAGTAGACACACCAGAGGGTGTAGACAGAATGAGAAGGGACCTGCAGAAACTTGAAGAATGGTCAAGGGTTTGGCAGTTGAAATTCAATGCAAAGAAGTGCAAGATAATGCATATGGGGCACAAAACCCTGGCACAATATATCAGTTGGGGGTGAGGATATAGCATGCACCAAGCAGGAAAGGGATCTTGGGGTTATCATCTCTGATGACCTCAAGGTAGAAACAGTGTGACAAGGCATCAGGTAAAGCAAATAGGATGCTGGGATGTATAGGCAGGGGGCATCACCAGCAGTGGGAAAGGGGAGTCATAATTCCAGCTATACAAGACACTAGTGAGGCCCCACCTGGAGTACAGTGTACAGTTCTGGAGACCATACCTACGTAAGGACATAGACAGGGTAGAGAAGGTTCAGAGGAGGGCAACAAAGATGGTGCATGGATTGCATCACAAGTCCTATGAAGACAGGTTGAAGGAACTGAACATGTACTCCCTGGAGGAGAGGGAGGGAGAGGGATATGATAGAGACATACAAGTATCTTACAGGGAGGAACAGGTGCAGGAAAACACTATTTTTAAGCGAAAAAGATGTTTCAGGACTAGAGGGCATGGATGAAGTTGGAGGGAGGACGATTCAGAGGAAACATGAGAGAATTTCTTCACAGAGCGAGGTGGTGGACAAGTGGAACACCCTGCCAGAGGAAGTGGTGGGGGCTGAAACAATCACGGGATCTAAGAATGCATGGATAGACATATAAGGAATTCTAGAGGTCAGGGGTAAGGGAAATAGACTTCTAGGAAAACAAACTGAACTTACAAGCTCAAATGGGCAGACTAGGTGGGCCATAGGCCCTTATCTATAGACACTGTCTATGTATCTGTATCTATGTATCTATGTATCTATATTATCTATGTATCTATGGACTCTTATTTAAAGTTCACCCATTCTCCTATATCACACCCATCTCACCGTATTTCTAATGGCATGGGGTGTGCATAAGGGCTAAAAGACCCCAAGGAACACCGTGACACTTGTCAGTGTCTGCAGGGTATGGTGTGGTGAAGCAGGCATGGCCATTATGCCTGGCGACCCAAGCACACCCCAATGCCTGTCACTCTCTGCAGGGTGGTGGTGGGATTGGCTTCAGTTCAATACTTACTGCCATTCCTATTACGCAGCTCTGTAACTTCTAACTACCACTGCTAATGCCAGCAAGCAAACATTCGGCATTGACAAATGCTTGTTGTATTTCTTTTCAGAGTTTAAAACATTACTTTTTGCCTTTTTCTGGTGTGGATGGCCTAGACATGTGTTTTCAGTTTAGGGGTCAGATATATTATTAAATGTCTACCTTCTCAACTTTCCTTTATCTCTTTATCTCTTTATAGGCCTTCAAATTGTAAGTAGGCATCAGTTACTAATATTTAATAGGAAGCATGTTTATTACTGAGCAATGTCTGGTAAGTACCATTAGGAGATCCCAGTTAGTTGTTGAAGTTGATGTAATTATACTCCTACTGTGATACCTGTCCTATGGCTTCATTACCAGTTTTTATGTCTGCCTGCATGCAGCGCAAGAAACATATTGTGGCAGCTTGGTGCCAAAGCAGGTTCTGGAGGTGCAGCACTGTTGTGGCCAATACTGGCACGGCATTTATGGGGTGTAAGTGCTGTCCACTAATAGGGGAACACAGCCAGTGACACTAGTTTCAATGTTGACACCAACTTGAAAGAAACTAGCCACACCGACTGCGCTTCCCCACAGACACGCACCTGCTGCACGCATGCATATTGCGTGATAACATGCCCTCCACACATGAGTTACCTGTATGGGCTGATGGGGTGCCCAATCCCCATCGGCTGCAATGTTCCCCCCAACAGACAACTGTGTTTCGCGCTGGGGCTCACCACAGTGTGGCAGTAGTCAGTATGACCCGATGGGGGTGCCCAGTCCCCCGTCGGCTCCACTGCCCCCACCTCCCCAAACAGCCTTCCAGCAGCCACACCCGGAGCCCACCCCAGCGTGGCAAAAGTCCCGCATCGTGGAAGAGAAAAAAAACAGAAACCTAAAAGAGAAAACCTTCCCTCGCTGACTCTCCTGACCTGCTCCCCCCACCCGTGCCCACCTTCTACGCACCCTGCCTCCACACACTCCCCCACCTCAAACTTACCTCCAGAGTCTGGCACGACGATCTTTGGAGGACCGGGAACATGTTTGCACTCTTCAAAGCCGACTGCAAACTGAGGAAAAGCCAGTAAGCTGTATAACGTAATAAATAGGGTATTTTCAACTTTGATGGATATCTCAGGCATTTTGGAATTTTTCACCAAATTTTCAACATGGGTTTTGGGACCCCACCTCATGAATTCTGTCACTGTAACTTTGTTAATCGTCCCAAAGGTGATTTTGTGGTCACTGGAACGAACCACCTTTCGGACTGATTAACTAAAATGACAGTGTCCGAGTTCATGATGTAGGCCCTAAAACCCATGTTGGAAAAATTTGTGACAAAATTCCCAAAATGGACTGTTTTATGAGTATGCTATGCTGTTCCTATGCAAGTAAGTTGCGAATTTTCAATATTTTCACTCCAGATTTTCAGCATTGCCATTTTACCTCACCTCCTTATGAGCAGTATAGCTGTCATTTTAACATTTTGCCCAAATGTGTTTTGCGGCATGTAGCTTAATAGCGAGTCGTGTAAAATCAATGTTTGGGACAGATTAAGAAAATCACAGTGACACTGTTCATGAGCAAAAAGTGTTAAAGTGGCTATGTTAAAAATTTGGTGAAACAATTCCCCAAAATGAATGTTTTACGAGCATGCATTGCGCTGTTCCTACGCACGCTCATAAGTTTGTGAATTTTCACTATTTTCAATCCAGATTTTCAACATTGCCATTTTACCACAACTCCTTATGAGCAGTACAGCTGTCATTTTTCACATCTTGCCCAAAATGTGTTTCCACTCATATAGCGCACAATGGCGCAGTCGGTGTGCGAAATCAATGTTTGGGACAGATTAAGAAAATCCCAGTGACACTGTTCATGAGCAGAGGTGTTACAATGGGTATGTTAAAAAATTGGTGAAAAAAGTCCATAAAGTGACTGTGTTACAAGCGACCATTGCGCAGTTTCCACTCACACTCATAACTTCATGGATTTCTAATATTTTCTGTCCAGATTTTCACCAGTGGCATTTTTCCACATTTCCTTATGAACAGTACAGCTGTCATTTTACACACCATGACTGAAATGTGTTTTTGCACTTCCAGCACAGAAATGCGTGGTCGCTATGGGAAATCCCTTTTTGGGACACATTAAGAAAATCACAGTGACACTGTTCATGAGCAGAGGTTCCAAAATGCCTGTGTTGACAATCTGCTGTAAACAATCCCCAAATCAATTGCATTATGGGTGTGCATTGCGCAGTTTCTACACATGCTCGTGACTTCACCAGTTTTTTTAATATTTTTACTGCGGATTTTCAACATTGCCATTTTTTCCACCTCCCCATGAACAGTACAGCTGTCTTTTCACATCCTGTTCGAAATGTGTTTTCACACCTGTGGTGCCAAATGGCGTAGTTGCTGTGCAAAATCAGCGTTCGGCTAACAAACTGATATTGACACTGTTCATAAGGTGGGGGTCACAAAAAAACCCATGTTGAAAATTTGGAGTGAAAATGTCAACAAATGCCTGAGATGTTAGGGTTTCTGACCATAACACCCCACCCTGTAGAGATTGACAGGCATCAGATGTGTGACTTGGGATTCTTGCCTGTAATGCTCATACCATTCCACACCCTGCAGCCAGTGAAAGGCATGGAAATGTGCCTTGGACTCTTCGGCCCCAAAGTTCACCCCATTCTCCTATACAGCACCTATAGCAGGAAACTACAGACCTGTTAGTTTAACTCCAGTGGTAGGAAAATGATAGAATCACTTCTGAAGGAAATAATTGTCGAGTATCTAGAGGCCAGAGGGGCACAGGACCCAAGGCAGCATGGATTCACAGCAGGAAGGTCATGCCAGACAACTCTGATAGATTTCTTTGACTGGGTGACCAAAGTAGTAGATCAGGGAGGGGCCGTGGACATGGCCTACCTAGACTATATAGGCATTTGACACAGTCCCACACAAAAGATTAATATAAAGTTAGCTAGCCTGGGAGTGGGTCGCAGATGACAGCCTGGGTAAAAATTGGCTGGAGAATAGGACACAGAGAGTAATAGTAAATGGAGTCCACTCTGAAGAAAGGGGGTTACCAGTGGGGTACCGCAGGGTTCAGTATTAGGACTGGTCCTCTTCAATGTCTTTATAAGCAACATTGCAGAGGGACTGGCATAAGTATGTCTCTTTGCAGATGACACAAAGATCTGCAACAGAGTTGATGCACAAGTGGGGTGGAAAGGATAAAAGGTACTTGTAAGTTAGAGGAATGGTCAAATGTATGGCAGCTTGGATTCAATGCTAAGAAGTGCAAGGTAATGCACCTGGAAACAAAACCCAGGGGAAGAGTGCACAATGGGGTGAGATACTAACAACAACAAAAATGGAAAGGGACCTGGGGTAGTCATATCAAATGACCTAAAGGTGGGCAAGCAATGTGAGAGGGCAGCAAGGAGGGTGGAGGGATACTGGGATGCAGGGAGAGGCATCACCAGTAGAAAACAGGAAGTTATTATCCTCTGTACAGACAGCTGGTCAGACCCCATCTGAGTACTGCGTGCAGTTCTGGAGACCCAGTCTTCACAAAGACATAGACAGGATGGAAGCTGTCCAGAGGAGGGTGACTAAAATGGTGTAGAGTCTGCACCAGATGACATATGGAGAGAGACTTAAGGAACTTAATATGTATAGCCTCGAGGAAAGGGGGGAGAGGGGGGACATGATAGAAACTTTCAAGTACCTCAAGGGAATCAACAAAGTCCAAGAGGGTAGCATCTTTCCAAAAAAGAGGTGTGCAAGAACAAGGGGGCACAATTTGAAGATAGAGGGGGGGTGGCTCAGAGGTAATTTAAGGAAGTATTTTTTCACAGAGAGGGTTGTGGATGCATGGAACAGCCTTCCGGAGGAGGTTGTGGAGTCAAAAACAGTGGTGGAATTCAAGCATGCATGGGACAGTCATAAGGCAATTCTAGGGGGTTGGGGTAGGAAGAAGTAGGCTGCTGGTTAATAAGGATCTGCAACTTATCAAGTAGGCAGGGAAATGGGCAGACTGGGTGGGCCAAGCGGTCCTTATCTGCCGTCAAATTTTATGTTTCTATGTTACTATATCACTGTATTTCCTGATGGAATGGGGTGAGCATAAGGGCCAAAGACCCCAAGGCACACTGTGACACTTGTTGGTGGCTGCAGGGTGGGTGTGGTCACATGGTGGCCGTTATGCTCAGCACCCAAAGGCACACCTCAATGCCTGTCCGTCTTCGTAGGGTGCTGCTGGGTTGGCTTTTCAATACTTCACTGCCATTCCTATTAAGCAGCTTAACCTCATTTCACCACTGCCAATGCCAGCAAGCAAACATCTGGCATTGACAAATGCTTGTTCATAGTTTCTAATGATTTACAGTAAGAGGATGGAGAGTTGGTAATGGAATTTTAGCATCATGAAATGTATATTATGGTTTGAGGTTTAAGTTTGTTTAACCAATGAATTTACATGTTCCAATGATGTCACACCTTGATTTTGTATTTAAATTTATGACTTCTCGCTAGTTAGCTAATGCCCCCAGAAGGCACTGAGCTGAGGCACACTAGGGTTTCACACAGTGCTGGAGCACTAAATTAATTAATTTAACTGAAACCAACATTTGTTTAGACTGCTTATTTGGCAACAATTAGAGCATTGGCAATCTTTTGGATTTATATGTAATGTCACCAAGTATCTTTGTCATTTGATTACATACATGTCTATAATAGGATTCACATGCTTTATATATAATGGTTTGATAATACACCTGACCTAATGAATTGATAGTAATTAAGTATGTAACCACTCTGCTACTGTACTCAATGCCCAGGACCCTTTTCCAAAAGATTCAATGAACATAGAGTAAATGTGTCTTCCTCGGTGTTCAAAACTATATAAGTAAACAAAAACAATTGTTGTGCATATACTGTATGCATCGGTATAGGTTGTTCATTGTTGTTTAACATGTCTCACGTACCAGTCTCTCTCCCCTACTCCCCCCCGACACACACTGTCTCCCTTCTTCTCCCTCACTCCTTCATTCTCTCAGACAAACATACACACACACATACACACACACACTATAATAGTTTCCTTCTTGTGGTTTGCCAATACCTTATTCCAGATACTGAGGGTAAATTTCAGGTCCCCAAATATTCAGGTACTTGGTATCCATATTCATTATTCGGGTGAGTTTAAAAAATAAAGAAAACTAAACAACCCCCACCATTCTCACTACCCAGATCCTTAAATATGACTCCCATACCCCTCTCTCAGCTACAATACACATTTTTATGTATTTACTTTATTTCCTTTTTCATTTAAACATTTGGTAACTAGGAAACACAGACTGAGCCTGGGCTCATTTAGTGTTACCCGGGGATGGGGAACAGAATAAGTACAATCATGTCACATTAGAAAAGAACAATCAGTGGCAAACAACATTTGTAAATTCCACACTCCTCCCTCCAACACCTAACATTTGTAAACTCCACACCTCCCTCTAACACCTAACATTTGTAAATCCTCACATCCTCCTCCAACACCTAACATTTGTAAATCCCACACCCCTCCCTCTCCAACATCCTAAGCATTTGTAAACCTCACATCCCTTCCAACACCTAACATTTGTAAATCTCACACTTCTCCCTCCAACACCTAACATTTGTAAATCCCACACCCTCCCTCCAACACCTAACATTTGTAAATCCCACACCCTCCTCCAACACCTAACATTTGTAAATCTCACACCCCTCCCTCCAACACCTAACATTTGTAAATCCCACACTCCCTCCAACACCTAACATTTGTAAATTCCACACCCCTCCCTCCAACACCTAACATTTGTAAATCTCACACCCCACCCACCAACACCTAACATTTGTAAATCCCACACTCTCCCTCCAAGATCTAACATTTGTAAATCTCAAACCCTCCCTCCAACACCTAACATTTGTAAATCCCACACCCTCCCTCCAACACCTAACATTTGTAAATCCCACACTTCTCCCTCCAACACCTAACATTTGTAAATCTCACGCCTCCCTCCAACACCTAACATTTGTAAATCCCACACCCTCCCTCCAACACTTATATTTGTAAATCCACACCCCTCCCTCCAACACCTAACATTTGTAAATCTCACACCCTCCTCCAAAACCTAACATTTGTAAATCCCACCCTCCCTCCAACACCTAACATTTGTAAATCCCACACCTCCCTCCAACACCTAACATTTGTAAATCCCTCCTCCCTCCAACACCTAACATTTGTAAATCTCACACCCTCTCTCAACACCTAACATTTGTAAATCCACACTCCTCCCTCCAACACCTAACATTTGTAAATCCCACACTCCTCCCTCCAACACCTAACATTTGTAAATCTCACCCTCCCTCCAACACCTAACATTTGTAAATCCCACACTCCTCCCTCCAACACCTAACATTTGTAAATCCCACACTCCTCCCTCCAACACCTAACATTTGTAAATCTCACACCCCTTCCTCCAACACCTAACATTTGTAAATCCCACACCTCCTCCAACACCTAACATCTGTAAATCTCACACTCCTCCTCCAACACTAACATTTGTAAATCTCACACCCTCCCTCCAACACCTAACATTTGTAAATCCCACACCCTCCCTCCAACACCTAACATTTGTAAATTCACACCCTCCAACACCTAACATTTGTAATCACACCCTCCCTCTAACACCTAACATTTGTAAATCCCACACCCCTCCCTCCAACACCTAACATCTGATACTATAAAGGATACTTAAAAAAGATTGATGACTGGCATATCCTACTCGCCTCTGCAGCTGGCTGCTATCTTTCTGTGCTCGTGTTTGCTAAAATAAATAGATCTGCCCACCCCGTCCCCGGCATCAATCTCCCCCTCCCCTCAGCATCTAATTATTCAAATTATCAGCTGGTTTTATGTACAGAGGGAGCAAGTGTGCACCTCATTCCAAAGTAGGTAGCCATCTGTGGAGGAAGTGGCTTGTGTCACTTGTCTTCTTCTTGGTGATGGGTGGCAGGTAATAAGAACTGGGTGATTGGGGTGGGAAAAGGATCCTGCCAGGATGAGAAGTGGAGGACATATTCATTTTTGTGCAGATAAGTGCTGAAAGATGTCATCCAGCCATGGAGGTGGTCGGTTGTGACTGTCAGCCATTGTGGGAGTTTTTTAAATATCTAATAAAATATCAAACTCGTGGTGCTTGAGAGGAGCAGGGTGGGATTAGCTTTCTAACTGAGGGTGGCGTATGGATTTATACTATATGATTCAGGCTGGGAGAAGGTGGGGTTTTATTCTTTCAATTTCATGTATAGGGGACAACTACTGTAATGCCACTATTTGTTATTCAGACCCAAATAAAAAATAATGGATTATTCAGGTATTCAGAAACACTGTTTGTTACCAGTGGTTACACTTGGAAATGTTTAGGTGAGGAACTCTCACATCTGCATTTCTAGGTGGAGGAACTGTCATTTCTAGGTGGTGGAACTCTGCTATAGTAGTCAATGGAGAAGATGACAGAGGTGGTCGAACTGTCATGGAGTTTTTAAGAGGTGGCAGAACTGAGTTCTCGTGGCTGTTGGCTAGTTTAGCCCCTTTAATTACTTATACACCTTAGTATCTTGTAATTTATAGGGTAGCACTGCATCTACTATAGCAGAACAGCAGCATGGGGAGCTATTCAAACCGACGTCACCAACAATTGAGCCAGAGACTCATGAGATATCTGAACTGGAATCTCACAGATCAAATATGGGGGCTGGGAATGTAGAATTGCACAGCCTCGCTCAGATGGAAGGGTAACAAGTTTCAATTATGAACTATTATAATGAAAAGCAAGCCACCAGAGGGAAAATGGCTACTGTGTCTGATGTAATTCCATTACTATAGAATACAAAACAGAAAATGGTTACAAATATCTCTTACTGTTAGAAAAAAAGATAATCCTCCTGCTCCATCTTTGACTGAATAGCAGATATTTGCTCCTAGAATGGTGCTGCTCTTCTCTTTAATTTCCTCAGGTTTTCCTCCATCTCTCTCAAAATTCCTGCTTCTTCCTCCATGAGCTGTGGGATCAGCTTGTTCCATGTCATCAAGAAACTGGTGTAGTTTGGCAAACTCTGACATAATGTGCTGCTCAAACTCTGTGCTTTTTCCTGAAAAGATGTATAAAGTATGGAACAGGAGAAATATTAGTAGCTGAAAAGATACAAAGGGTGATTTATTCACTTGGAGCTGGAAAGACACAAAAGATGATTTACTCACTTTGATGCCTGACACCTCCTGCTCCTGTTTTTCTGCAGTTCCTGGAGTTCTTTCTGTTTGGATTCCAGAGGATTGAGGCAGTTTTTAGCTTGTCCTAGAGAAATACATATAGAGTATTTCAACATTTGCACAAATATTTATTTGTGTTTACCTCATACCTGATTAATAAATCCCCATTCTCTGGCCAGGATAGAAGAACTTGAAGGGACATTTTTATGTTCATCATGTGCACAGACAAAGTAAATATTTTCTCAGGAAAGTGGCTTTTGAGGGATGTGGCACTGTCAATCCAGTGCAGAGTGGTCTGTAAGGGGCTTGTCAGTATCATGCCAGTCATTAGCCAGGCTGATCATGATACTGTTCTGGCTTGCTGGGCAGAATCTTTGTGTATTTTAAAGGACAGGGCTGATCCGGTCATAGGTCAGCTCTTTCCTTTGATCTATGCTACCCAGCAAGCACAGCTGAGCTGTCATGATCAGCCTGCTATGGTTAAATTAAACCCTGCAAAAAAGGAAACTGTCCATCAATGTCTGCTGCTGCCCCTGCCCTTATCGTGCCCCAACCCAATGCTCCCACTCAGCACCCACCATCCAACCTCATGCACAAACATAACGCCTGGCAACACTAGTGGACTGGGTAACCCCAGTGTCACCACCTGAAATAAAGAAAATTGTCCCTCATGATTTTTTTATATACCCTGTAAAAAAAGAAAATTGCCCATCATTGTCTGATCCTGCTGCCACCTTTACTGTCCAGCCGCCTGACCCTCCCAGTCAGCATCCACCACCCCAACACCATAAACATAACACTGATACTGGCAGTGCCCAATCCCCCCATGTCACCACCTGAAATAAAGAAAACCATCTCTCATCTTTTTTAAACCCTGTAAAAAGGAACCCAACCATCAATGTCTGTTGCTGCCATTACTGTCCCCCCACATGACCCTCCCACTCAGCACCCGCCACCTACTCCCCAAGCCCGTCTGTACCCACCAGTGAGCAACAATGTAATCCTCTCTGTACTGCAGACATGTCTCAGTTTTCAATGCTGAACCATGAACTGAGGAAATCATGTATGTGGTTCAATGTATTTCAGTGGGTTTTGAACTCAGTGGCATGACTGGGGTATTTTGAATATTTGTGCTCTAGATTTTCATCATGCTCTTTTAGGACCCTACCTCATGAAAAATGGCCGTGAAATTAGGTAAATTTGTCCCAAAAGATGATTTTGTGTTAACGTGTTAAATCACTTTTCAGGCAACAGGAAATTTTCTCCATGCTTGTTCAAGAGGTGGGGTCATAAGAAGGCTATGTTTTTAAAAATATAAAAAAATAAATAAAGTTATGAACCTACATTGAAATTTGTGAATGCAGGCTCTTAACTTTGGTAATTTTCAATATTTTGTCCCCAAATTTCAACTTAGTCATTTCTTCACAACATGTCATGAGTGTGACAGCTGTCATTTTTCAAACTGTGTCCAAAATGTGTTTTCACATCCTGAAAGGTGACTGTACAGTCACTGTGCAAAATCACCATTTGGACAGGAGTTGAACATTTTCTCTGCTCTTGTTCAAGGAGGTGGCATGGTAAGAAGGTTGTTTTGAACATTTGGGGTAACAATATTAAAACAATAAAGTTATGAGCCTGCATTGAAATATACGAATGCAGGTGCATAACCTGGTAATTTTCAATATTTTGAACCCCACATTTCAACCTAGCTATTTCTTCATAGCATTTCATGAATGTGACAGCTGTCAGTTTTCAAATCTTGGTGAAAAGGAAGGGCCTAGTGGCATGGAGATCTGAGGCATTGTGCCTTACCTCCTGCCATGCCAGCAACCTATGTTCACAGTGCAAGAGGGCTCCGGGATTGGCTGGGTAGGAAAGATTGACCACCTGGATGACAGCTCTCTTTCAGGAGAGGAGGGACAAGGCTGGTGCTTGTCTGCCTCATGGTGATGGCTGAGTCAACACACCTGGTTCCTCTCCACATTGAGGAAGTGGAGCTGCTGGCCAGCGTGCTATGGGAAGAAGTGTGCACAGTTTGGCTATTGCTGACATTAGACACTCCACCTAAGGGTGAAAATTGGAGGTGGAAAAATCGGTCTCGGGCGAGTTGGATGAATGCCGATCCGCATGGGCTCTGTCCTCAGAGAGTGTAGGCCTTCCTAATCTTTGTACTCCTGTCTGCCCAACAAGGCTACCCCCTTCCCCCACCACTAGTTTAAATAATAATTTCTGTCAATAAACTCCCCCAGCTTATTTTTTAAAACAATTTTTCCCTCTGTACTCAGATGCAGTCTGTCCTTGGTGAACAGCTCCTTGTTTTCCCATGTAGCTCCCCAGCCTCCCACCAGCCCAACCCCCATATCAAGACACCATTTTCCTAACCACTCATCTAAATCCCAGATCCTCATCTTTCTGTCTGTGCTTGCCTTTGGTAGCAGCAGAAATACTTAGAATGCTAGAGGTGCCCCAATTTTGAAATATTCTAGACAGTTCTCTGAATCTTGCTTGCACCTCCTGCACACTGTTACCCTCTTAAATGTCTGTTCCAAGGTGCACTCTATGATGGGATCCCCTGCCTTCCTCACTGTAGAGTGTACTATAATGTTTGGCCCTGTGCACTGTCATGCCTAGCATCAACTCAACCCAGAGACCTCCCTCCTCCTCCACATCCCCTCCATTTGATACCCTAATGATGGAATCTCCCATATGATAACCCTTCTACTTTCTTTCTGCCTGCTCATAGTGAATTCCTCCTCTCCACACTTTGTCCTGCACAACTATTCACCTCTCCCTAGCCTTATTCCCCCTTCTGGTTCTACCTGCCTTGCTTTTTCCCTGGAACATCCACCATCCTCACTGAAGAGATAAATTGTAACTCCCCTTATCCCTAATTCCACAGCCTCCCTAGAATGAACCTTTATGACCCATCCCTGTTCCACCCCCACTCTTCATGTCAATCCCTCCAGTTCACCCCTGACTTTCCCCTTTATGTCTACCCTATCCATCCTCTTCTTTTTTTCCTCCACTCTCTGACACCCCTCACAATTCTCCCTTCCCATGTCCCTGAATTTAACTTTCATAGCATCCCCAATATTGCCACTCACCCTGACCTTTTCCTCTAGTTCTCCTTTTTCTCATTCCAGAGTTCCATTCCCTTCCTCTCTCCCACCCTAACTACTGTCATCCTCATTGCTCCCTGCCCCCTCCTTCTTAGCTGTGTCCTCCCAGTCACTTAGAGGAGTATACCTACTGCCAAGTTAACCCTTTCTCTCATTACAGACTTATTTCTCACATTAGCCTTGCCCTAATCCATTACCTGTTTATCTCTGTACTGCATGCCCCTTCACCCTCCCATGACCTACCCACCACCTGCCAACGTCTTTCCTCCAGCAGCCTGATCTGTTTCCCTTGTAGTTACCCATACATCTCTTTTGTCCAAGTTATCCTGCTCTGTCCATTGATAGTTCCAGTGCAGTTTCTCCCTCCCTGACTTTCCCCCAATCCTTGCATTTCTACCACCCTCCTTAGGCTAAAAATCTCCATTTCCAGGAGCCACAATCTCACACATATTGGACAACCCCTCATTCTCCACAGCATGTCCAAGTAAACTGCTGCTCCGCAACAATTACACCCCACTATTCTAATTTGTCTTATGCTCTCCTGAGTAACACCCTGCCCCCACTCTCCCCGTCTATCCTGATATCCCATCTCAATGTTAGCTTGCTTCATTGTCCCCTTCAGTGAGTCACACCTCATTTTGAAGTGAGTGCTGGATCATTCACCATTACAGTCCTTTTGTTGTCTTCACAAGGGGACCACTCAGGCTTGTGGTCACCCAGGACATCCAGGGCACACAGTTTCCATTAGAATGGAACACAACTGGGCTCTTTAGCAGTCTCAAACCCAGCCCTCATAAAAGGCTCCCTGGCTGAGAAACCAGTTCAGCAGCCCAAATAAACCTCTCAGCTAGGAGATACAGCACAACAGTTCAGATAGCCTTTCAAAGAAGAAAAACTGGAAAACAGCAGTTAAAATAAATTCTCCAGGAGGAAAACAAGTTACCAGACCAATTATTCCCTGCAAGAACAAAAAGGGCTTGTAGGCATTCTACCTAAAGGTTGCAGCCTCTGTAAGGCCTATCTGCACCAAGCTAGTCTACTGGCTTGTGCAACCTTCCCAAAAGCTTGATCTTCAAATCTAACTTCTCATCTGGCACTCCTCCAAGATCTCTGAGCACAGCCTATATATAGCAACTTTAAACTCCCACCCAATTGGCCAGTACTTTCCCAGGTTACTGGAGATGTCCTTTGATCCTATCTCAGCAGCATGGAGAACTAATAGGGGCTGTCATGTTTATTTACAATCTGATGCCTTCAAAGACCTCTATTTATGTATAAGTCCATTCAAGGGCAGATTCTATATACCCTGGCTCTGATGGTATGCAGCAGCCAGGAAAACCTTATTTGGATTAGGGGAGTCCACTTGGATGTCAGCTTTCCCAAAACAAGGGCACCCTTCATACTCTTCAGAAGTTGTGTGCACATGCATACCTCAATACAATGAACCCAGGTCCCACTGGCCATTAAGGGACTGAGAAACCATCAACAAAGCTACCTGGAGATGTTTTATACTTGTATCCTGGCTTCACCACCTGCTCTGGAGCCAGGAAATGCTCTGTTGTGGCTGCAAGGCCAAAGTCATTTTCAGAGCCCGGCTCTTTAGAAGGCTGGCTGCACAGGCACGGGCTGCTGCAAACATGGCCATATTTGTTTACATCCCAGTCCAACCCCAGGCTACTCCTGGGCCAGGCAGTGACATTTCTTGGATGCCTGAAGGTGCAAAATACCAAGAGCCTTGGCCCCACCCCCCATGAGACCAAGAAGCAGGGAGACCAAGCAGCAGCTGCCGTGAAGCACGGGATGGGAGCACAGGTCCAAATCTCACTCAGGGCTCCTGAAAAATCCTCCAGTCTCATTTCCAGCAGCACAGGGGACCGGAGGCAGAAAACATGACATTGGGGGTTAGCGAGGGCCATAGCCCAACTCAGGTCTGCCCCATACTGTGGGGGAGGGTGCTTACACATGCATGATAGAAAAATAGAAACAGAATCTGTTGGCAGACAGAGACAGGTGGATGAACCAGTCTACCCAAATTATAATATCTCATGCCCCCCAGCTAGTGTACTGGGAAACTGTCCCCTTCTGACTCTCCACCAATTACCCTCTCCCATGGTAAGACTATGAGTCATCTTGCTCCCTTACAACCATGTTTGAACTTATTTAGAATGCTTACCCCACCACATCTGCTGGAAAATGGTTCCATGGCTCCACTACTCTCTCAGTGAAGTAAAATCTCCTCACATCTCTCCTGATTTTTTCCACTCATCAATCTCCAGTTGTCCCCTCTTGTAACTGTGTCCCTATTTCTAACAAACAGCTCTTCACTATTTACCCTGTTTATTTCTTTTTTTGTTTGTTTAACCAAGCTTTTTATCTGCCCTTGTTTCGGAGGCCATCAGTCACCTACCCCCCACTTGACCAGTGTCGGTCTCCTCCTGGACCTGTAACTTCGCTCAACCAGTGTTGCCTTTCCCGGGACTCACCTCATTATCCCTCGTCTTCCCAAGGACTCATCACATCTCATTATCCCACATGAATTGCTCCCCATGGTAAAGCCAGGGGAGAGATGCCCCCCCCCCGTGCATGATGCTGATGGAGCTAGGTGACAGCCTGGCCTGATGGCAGTTCAGGATTGATATGCCTACCTCTAACCCATTTCCTTTTTTCAGGTTCTCCTGTTCAACAGCATGCAATGACTTAGGTGTGCATGTAGAAACATACAAGCACCATGCGATGGCCACTGGATGTTCCCCCTCTTGGGTTGCGTTGGCTGCAATTCCCACTCATGGTGGCAGTCTAGGAGCAGCACAACTGACCCCCCCTTTCCAGAAGAGGAGAGGTGTCCTCTGGATGCCATCTATTCCCCATGTTTATTTCACTCATAGCTTATATAGCTCTAGCATGCCCCATGTCTCACCTCCAGTGAGAACACATTCTGGACCTTCAGCCATTCCTCACAGGCTCTGCCTTGCTGGTCATGGATCATTTTGGTGACCCATGTCTGTATGCTGTCTCCAGCCTGTCTGTGTCATTTCTCAGGAGACAGTGAGGTGAGCTAGCCTACCTCTTGACAGCCTCCATATTGTCCCTGCCCTTTGCAGGTGTGGGCTGCAGAACTGGACACAGGAATCCACTTGCAGCTTTAACAGGGATGTATAGAGGAGCAACACAGTATTATTATGGCATCCACATACTGAGCCCTTGCCTGCCTTTGTAATGAAATACAAACTGCCTGAGTGTCCGATGCTTTAAATTGATGTTTATTTGTTGAACTGACAGCTTAATCTCTTTGCTCTATATTTATCATACTTTAGTACATTGTATTTCACTTCATGTAATAGAATTTGTTGTACCCATTCTGATCATCACGAGTCCCTGACTGTATTCTCCAGTGTCAGTACTTGAAAATAGGAATTTTACTGTCTAGCGTCTCTACACAGTAAACAAAAAGTAAATAAATGTATTCAATAGTCGTGGCAGATAACCAGTAAAATAAATCCATTTATTCTCACTGGTGTTGGATAAATGGTGGTTCTAATATTTATCCAACACCCTAACGTCAATCAACCACCATTTATCCAACACCCTGCCATCAATCGTCACCCCATCCTGCCAGCACGTGTTCTCTAAAACTTCTAGTTTCATTTTTCCAGTCTCAAACTGCCTCCATTTACTTACTCTTTAACAATATCAGAGTACACACATCTTTGTTTAGCCCATATATATATAGAGAGAGAGAGAGCCGACAGAGTAAACAGTTGAAAAGAATACATACACTCACAAAAGGTTCCCTTCGTTCTGTGCACTGCTAACAAATAAAACTGTCTTGCTATTTGTTATTCTCATCAAATACCTCCTTGCACACAATCTTTCCCTGTGCCCCCCCCAGCTCGCTCGCTCATTCTGTCTCCAGTGGCAAAGAAACTTTATTCAAAAAGAAATCTCTCCCCTCAGCAACAAAAAAATCCACAACCAACCACTGACCTCACTAAGAAAATAATACAGCAGCCCATTCCATAATGCAGCTGCCGTGCTTTCCTCCCACACAGGCTCTTGAGTCCGCTTTCCTCATCTTTCACTTCACTGCACACTCTATCAGGTCACGCCTCTGCTAAATGGAAACTGAAAGTAACAACTGCAACATATGACAGGAACTAACAGACATATTGTTCACTTAACAAAAACTGAAAAAGGGGGCAAAAGAAGAACTGACCCTCCAAAAATAAAACGACACAACAGCTGCTCGTTCTAACTCTCATTAAGCAAGTACAGCAGCCGCCATGTTTTTCAAACTCTCCAGCCCCCCACAATGCAAAACTAACCAATGGAATTGTTGCTCCTCGCGTAAGTGAGTCAGCTATACAACAATGAACCTACCAACCATACAAACCACCTCAATATCGAGGAGGAATACAACAAATAATTCCAATACAAGTTATACAAAAGAAAACCAACTTTACTAAAAAACATCAATTAACACCCCAAAAATTCCTCTCCTATTGCATAAATCAGATATAGAATTGTAACCCTAGGTGGCACTATCCCAAGGGCTACTACCCCTGCCAGCATGACTCGGCACAGGTTGAGAGGCCAGAGTTCTAGAAACGGGTACCTCCACCCAGAGGACAGGGTTCATGGTAGTGTAACTGCTCTGAGTACAGCCCCGGGACACTGAAACCCCCCTCAACCCCTCTAGTGGCCTATACTGGTCAGCAATTAGACAGTCACAATAACACCAGAATGCAATGTTAGACCCACAGTTGGCACAGTTGCCACCAGGGCTGGATCAGCTGCAGTGGCCCTGAGACCCCTGTAAAATAAAACCTGCAATGGAGAAAGGCAATAGCAACACAGTATCCCCACCACAAAAGTATACCACAACCAGTTTAAATGCAAAAGACTTAAATCTGATGGATTCAGGGGATGTGAACAAGGAGAGGCAGCAATCTGGTGGTTGATTTTAGATCTGATTTAGACAGAGTAAACATGCATGCCTCAGAGTCCCTTCTAGCATAGTCACACACCTCTGGTACCAGTTGTCATGCTGGCTAGCCTGAAGCATTGCTCGGGGCAGGCCAGCGTTGCAGCTGTTGTTGAGGCCCTTAGGAAGAAAAAACACAACGGCACTTTAACAACAATTTGTATTCTGGAGCCGAATGGCCTAGTTCATAATGATCAACGAAAACTATTAAATCAGATGACACACTTTGATTTGAGCTTTGTCGCAGGGAGAGGCCCTGATGTTTACTCACGCTATCCAGACCAGCAAGCAGGATTGACAAAATGAAGACCTCAGGATGGTATGCTGGTTTGCCAAATAGCTCAGTTCGTAATGATCAACGAAAACAATTAAATCAGATAACACACTTTAATTTGAGCTTTGTGGCAGGGAGCTACCTTGATGTTTATTCATGCTACCCAGACCGGCATGCAGGATTGATGGGATGAAGACCTCAGGATGGTATGCTGGATTGCCAGGGGAAGCAGGGCCCACATGATGCACCATGGTGGTCGAATCCTGTTCGATGGTATTGAACAGGGAGCTGAATCCCCAAGCAGGTCTTTCGTCTGACAAATCTCTGCAGTATGAGTGGCAATCTAGGCCGAGATGGTGAGGCAGAGACCAGGTGAATAATTCAGATACAGACTGGAAAGTTTGCTGGATGCAGCCTCCAGCCTGCGTGGCACATTCAGTGATGTGGGGAACCAAATCTCAACCCACACTCCACATTCAGCACAATTACTATAAAGGCAGGTAAATATCACAGTTCAGATGACAGTGCGGTTGCAATTAACAGTATCCTCTATGCAAACCATATACTCTAAGTGGTTGTTTTGTCCTGACAGGCCAATTGCTATGAGGCAAATATTCAGTCCTCACCAGGCAAAGTTCATTCTGTCACAGTTCAGGTTCTGATCGCAATAATCGCAATTTCAGATAAAGTCTGATTTTAAACTTCAGACTTCTTCACTAAAGAAGATGGTAGCAGGCCAGACACAGCGCTGCCGATGATTTCCTGTGCTACTACGCAGGAGCAGTTGCTTGACTGTCTTGAGCTGGTCACTCTCTCAACTCCAACTCCCTACTGACTCTCGCTGTATGCGATATTCGGGTTACAGCAAGATATTCAGAGAAATGTCCGAATTAAGGTTGCCAAGTCTCCCCAAGAGGGAGGAATTGGGGGCTGGTAGGCCTGACTCAGCCTTCCCTAACAACTCCCCGGGCTACCACTGGGGGGCATCTGCTCCATGGGGGCCAGCTGCTTACTCCCCCAGCTCCAACTCACTACTGCCTCACTGCTGGAGGCAGCTCTGGGATTTCCCAATGATCAAATGGTTTGTTTGGTTAATCCATCTGTCTGTCACAGCAAGGGCTCCTCCTCCAGGTCCATTTAGGCACCAAACATTAAAAACTATAATTCCCAGAAATTCACTCCCACAAGGCCTCTGAGGACAGTCTCCATTTTAGGGTCCCCAAAGGTACTGATTTCCAAAGTGGCAGTCCAGAACCAAAATGGTGGTGATTAGCAGAAAGTCCATGCTGCAAAGGAAGGAAGGCAGGTTAGACAAACTACGATATCATTATTATTAAAGCAGATAAGCAGCAAACAACCACAGTTCCTAATAAAGCTCCCCTCTGCACAAATAGCGATGGCAGAATGAAGTGGTTGCACTGCAGCCTGGGCGGAACTCAAGCCTGAAACCACTCAGTCCCACCCAGATCACTTATAACCTATGAGATAGGCAGCTGGTAAAGAGACAGGCATGGAGGCTAACAGGGCACTCGCATGCAAACACTTTTAAACTGTTAGAACACAGAACACCAGCCTGGCAGTGGGCATTAGGCCAGTCCAGGAAGACATTTTAGGAACCCTCATTTGTAGAGGGGTTACACCCTTCTCTGCCTAGAATGAACCTGGCATCTGTATCAAGTCTATACTTACAACAACTTTATATATAAGACATTATACTATATGAGGCATATGTGTTTCATTAATACATGAGATAACAAGCATTTGTCAATGCTGAATGTTGATTGCGCTGGTGTGTTGAGCTCGCTCACTGCCCCTCTGTCACTCGCTCAGTCTGTTTCTCCTGGTGCTGCAGGCTGCTGTTTTGTACTGGCTCCTGCCATTAGCACCTTATTCTGCCCACTAAGAAATCCGCAGCTGTCCTGACAGAGCTGCGTTGAGGTGGCTCACTCCCCCTCTCTCACTCACTCATTTTGTTTCTCCTGGCGCTGCAGGCTGCCCTTTTGTACTTGGCTCCTGCCTCTGTTGGTGGCTTTTTCTGCCCACAAAGAAATCTGCAGCAGTCCCAACACAGGTCTGTTGAGCCTGCTGAGTCCCCCCCTCTCTCACTCACTCGTTCCATTTCTGCCGGCGCTGCAGCTGCCCTTTTATACTGGGCTCCTGCCTGTGTTGGCACCTATTTCTGCCCACAAAAAAATCCACAGCTGTCCCGACAGAGCTCCATTGAGGTGGCTCACTCCCCCTGTGTCACTCACTCAGTCTGTTTCTCCTGGCACTGCAGCCTGCCCTTTTGCCTTTTTATGCCCACTAAGAAATCTGCAGCAGTCCTGACAATGCTCCGCTGAGCTCGCTCAGTTCCCTTCTCTCGCTCATTCCATTTCTGGAGCCATTGCAGGCTGCTATTTTCTATTGGGCTCCTGCCTGCATTGCCGCCATGTGCGGCAGTTACAATACAGCTCCACAGAGCTCGCTCACTCCCCCTCTCTCACTTGCTCATTCTGGTTTTCCTGCCTCTGCAGGCTGCCATTTTGTACTGGGCCCCTGCATGCATTGCTGCCTTTTCCTGCCCACAAACAAATCTGCAGCAGTCCCAACAGAGCTCCGTTGAGCTCACTGACTCCCCCTCCCTCACTGGCTCATTCTGTGTCTCCTGGCACTGCAGGCTGCCCTTTGTACTGGGCTCCTGCCTGCATTGGTAGCTTCTCTGGCCAAAGAAATCTGAAGCAGTCCCGACACAGCTCCATTTAGGCTCTCACTTTCGCCGTCTCACCCCTCATTTCCGTTTCTGCCCACACTGCAAGCTGGCCTTTTGTACTGGGCTCCTGCCTGCGTTGCCGCATTTTCTGCCCACAAAAATCACATCAATCAAAATAGAGCTCCGTTGAGTTCAGCTCACTACTCTTCACTCACTCATTCTGTTTCTCTTGGCGCTGCAGGCTGCGCCTTGTGTACGGGCTGCTGGCTGCATTGGCACCTTTGACTGTCCACAAATAAATCTGCAGCTGTACCGATAAAGCTCCATTGAGGTCGCTTCAGTCTCCTCTGTCACGCGCTCATTCTGTTTGTCCTGGCGCTGCAAGTGGCCTTTTTGTACAGGGCTCCTGCCTGCATTGACGCCTTTTTCTGCCAACAAAGAAATCTGCAGCAGTCCTGATAGAGCCCCGTTGAGCTCACTCAGTCCCCCTGTGTCACTAACTCATACTGTTTCTCCCATCGCTGCAGGTTGGCCTTTTCCACTGGGTCCCTGCCTGCATTGACGCCCTTTTCTGCCCCAAAAGAAATCTGCAGCAGTCCTGACAGTGCTCTGGTGAGTTTACTCACTCCCCCTTCCTCACTCACTCTCTTGTTCTGTTTCTCCCAGTGCTGCAAGCTGCCCTTTTGTACTGGCCTCTTGCGTTGGGGCCTTTTTTTGCCCACAAACAAATCTGGAGCTGTCCTGACAGAGATCAGTTGAGCTCAGTCACTCTCCCCTCTCACTCGTTCCATCTTAATCTACCCCAAACACTGATGTCCCACAGCGACCGTGCTATTCTTCGTCAGGAGTACAAAAACATATGTTAGCCAGGATGTGAAAAATGACAGCTGTACTGTTCATAAGGAGGTGTGAAAGAATGCCACTGTTGAAAATGTGGCGTGAAAATATTACAAATTTGCAAAGTTATAAGGGTGCGTGGAAACAGTTGAACGCACGCTTATAACACAGTCATGTTATGGAGTTTTGACACCAGATTTCCAACATAGTGATTTTAGGACTTCTGCTCATGAACAGTGCCACTGTTATTTTCTTAATCTGTCCCGAACACTGATTTCCCACAGCAACCACATTATTCTGTGCCGCAACTGTGAAACCACATTTCACTCAGGATGTGAAAATGACAGCTGTGCTGCTCATTAGGAGGTATGAAAATTGCCATTGTTGTAAATGTGGCATGACAATATTCTAATCTGCAAAGTTACAAGGGTGTGTGGAAAGTGTGCAACGCACACCTTAACCACAGATCATTTGATGGGCTATCATTACCAAATTTTCAACACAGGGCATTTTAGGACCTCTGTTAATGAACAGTATCACTGTAATTTTATTACTCTATCCTGGACAGTGATTTCCCACAGTGACCACTCTATTCTGCATCGGAACTGCGAAAACACATTTTGGCCAGGATGGGAAAAATGACAGCTGCACTGTTCATAAGTAGGTGTGGGGAAATGGCAATGTTGAAACTCTGGAGTGAAATATTATACATTTCGCTGATACGAGCATGCGGTAACCGCGCTAACGACGCTGTAACACAATCATTTTATGGAGTATTGTTACCAAATTTTCATCATAGCCATTTCATGACCTCTGCTCATGAAGTGTCACTGCCATTTTGTTAATCTGTCCCGAACACTGATTTCCGACAGCGACCACGCTATTCTGCGCCGGAAGTGTGAAAACACACTTCCACCAGGATGTGAACAATTCAGCTGTACTGTTCACAAGGAGGTGTGACAAAATGGCAATGTTGAAAATCTGGTGTCAAAATATTGCAAATTCATGAAGTTACGAGCGTGCGTAGCAACTGTGCAGTGCACACTCATAGAACAGTCATTTTTGGTATTTTTCCCAACAAATTTGCAATATAGGCTTTTTGAGACCCCACCTCATGAACACTAGCACTGTCTTTTCATCAACGCTTCCAAAGGTGATTCCACGCAGTGACAGCAAATCACCTTTGGGGCAGATTAACACAATGACAGTTGAAGCATTCATGAGGAGGGTCCCAAAACTCCATGTTGAAAATTTAGTGAAAAATTTCAAAGATTCCTGAGATATGCAGCAAAGTTGAAAAACCCTATTTACTCCAATATACAGCTTACCGGCATTTCCTCACTTGGCGGTTGGCTTTGAAGAGTGCAGATTTGTTCCTGGTCCACGAAGATCGTTGCACCAGACTCGGAGAGTAAGTATGGGTGGGGGTGTGTGGGAGGCAGGTTGTGCAGTGGGTGGGCACAGGTTGCGGAGGGGTCTGGGAGACCACAGGGACCGTTTTTCTTTACAGGTAAAAAAAAAAACAGCAGGGCAGTTTTAACTTCACTGGGGCATTTGGACGCTGGGGTGGGCTCCCAGCATGCCACTGGAGTTTCGCTTTGGGGGCACTGTAGCCGGCGAGTTGGGCACCCCATAGGCAAACAAAGGCGGGGATTCATTTCTGCCAATGAGGATTGGGCACCCCATCGGCAAATAACAAAGGGGGATAATTCCTTTTGCCGACAGGATTGGGCACCCGTCGGCAGACAATGAAACGGGGTCATGATATGTCGATGGGGAGTGGGCTCCATCTGCAGATAAACGTTGTGTGTAGGGCGTTATATTGTTTGTGAACAGGTTGGCAACCCACTGCCATGATCACAAACAATATCAGGCTTGCTAGATCCGCCTTGCAATGATGGGTGCATTCCTCATTGCAGCGGATAGCTTATGCTGCAATAGCGAAGGCCCTGATTGCAGCAGCTGATCTGTCACAAGTTGGTGTGAACGTTCCAAACTTGTGTCACCAGCAGTCTGCAATGGCATTGGGGGAAGCAGGACATGACTTTGCAGGCTGTGGGGGCATTGGCCTCAACAGTGCCGTGCCTCCACATTCTGCTTCTCAGCAAGCTGTGCCAATATGTTTCTTGCGCTGCACACAATCAACTTAAAATAAAGACTGATGCACCAGCAAACGTAAGCTTATAACATTACTGTATATATTCACGATATACTCTATATACATTCTGTAACGACAGTTATGCATTTACCATACATATTATTTCACTATAGTTCAAACAGACAGTACTATTACTATACTTATTCAAGTGGGTACCATTTCCTGTACCCTAAATACCATCAGTGAGGCCCAGCCCTATGATCCATGGCAATGGTGGATCCCAGTTGGCATTAAATTTTCCAGTAAAGTCAGACATTGATTTTTGGGCCACTAGGGCAAATCCAGTAGTGCCTCCAAGATGTAACCCTTAGGTGGCGCTATCCCAAGGGCTACTACCCCTGCCTGTGTGAGTTGGCACAGGTTGAGGGGCCTAAATTCTAGAAATGAGTGCGTCCACCAGAAGAACAAGGTTAATGGTAGCGTAGCTGCTCTAGGTACAGCCCTCTGGGACACTGATACCCCCATCTAACCTCTCTAGTGGCCTATACTGGTCAGCAATTAGACAGTCACAATTAACACCAGAATGCAATGTTAGACCCACACTTGGCACAGTTGCCACCAGGGCTGGATCAGCTGCACTGGCCCAGGAGACCCACTGTAAAATAAGATCTGCAATGGAGAAAGGCAATAGCAACATAGTATCTCCACCATAAAGGTACACCACAACCAGTTTAAATGCAAAAAGACTTAGATCTGATCGATTCGTGGAATGTGAACAAGGGAGGAGCAGCAATCTGGTGGTTGATTTTAGATGTGATTTAGTCAGGGTAAACATGCATGCCTACAAGTTCCTCGAGCAGTCACACACACTCTGGGTACCCAGTTGTCATGCAGGCTAGCCTGAAGCATTGTCCAGGGTAGGCCAGCATTGCAGCTGTTGTGAGCCCTTAGGAAGAAAAAAAACACAACATGCACTTTAACCACAATTTGTATTCGGAACTGAATGGCTCAGTTCACAATAATCAATGAAAACAAATCAGATGACACACTTTGATTTGAGCTTTGTCACAGAGGAGCTACCCTGATGTTTACTCACACTACCCAGACCAGCAAGCAGGATTGACAAAATGAAGACCTCAGGATGGTATGCTGGTTTTCCAGAGGAAGCAGGGCCCACACGGCGCGGTGGTGGTCAAATCCTATTCGATGGTGTTGAACAAGGTGCGAATCCCCAAGCAGGTCTTTCATTGGACGAACCTCTGTGTGTGAGTGGCACTCTAGGCTGAGACTGTGAGGCCCAGACCAGGTGAATAATTCGGATACAGTCTGGTAAGTTTGATGGATGCAGCCTCCAACCAGCGTGACACATTCAGTGATGTGGAGAACCAAATCTCAACCCACACTCCACATTCAGCACAACTACTGTAAAGGCAGGTAAATATCACAGTTTGGATAACAGTCCGGTTGCAATTAACAGTGTCTCAGCGCAAACCATACACTCTACAGTTGTTTCAGGTCTTGACAGGCCGATCGCTGAGGCAAATCTTCGGTCCACACCAGGCAAAGTTCACTCTGTCACAGTTCAGGTTCCAATCGCAATAACTGCAAGTTCGGAAAAAGTCCGATTTTAATCTTCAGACTTCTTCACTCAAGAAGATGTTAGCAGGTAGGCCAGATGCAGCCTTCCCGATGATTTCCCTGAGCTACTACGCAGGAGCAGTTGCTCGACTGTCTCGAGCTGCTCACTCTCTCAACTCCCCTCTGTCTCTCTCTGTGCCCGATATTCGGGTTACAGCAAGAAATTCAGAGGAACATCCAAATTAAGGTTGCCAAGTCTCTCAAGAGGAGAAACTGGAGGTAGACAGGCCAGACTCAGCCTTCCCCCACCTCCCCATGATACCACAGCGGGCAGCTGCTTGACTGGGGTGAGCTGCTTACTGCCCCAGCTCCAGCTCACTACTGCCTCACTGCTACAGGCAGCTCTGGGACTTCCAGTGATCAAACAGTTCGATTGGTTGATCCATCTGTCTGTCACAGCAAGGGCTCCCCTCAGGTCCATTTAGGCACCAAACAGTAAAAACTACAATTCCTACAGAAATTCACTCCCACAAGGCCTCTGGGACATCTCCATTTTAGGTTCCCAAAGGTACTGATTGGTCAAAGTGGCGTCCAGAACCAAGATGGTGGTGATTAGCAGAAAGTCCATGCTGCAAAGGAAGGAAGGCAGGTTAGACAAATTACGATATCATTACTATTAAAGCAGATCACCAGCAAACAACCACAGTTCCTAATAAAGCTCCCTCTGCGCAAATAGCGATGGCAGAATGAAGTGGCTGTACTGCAGCAGATGCAGGACTGAGCCTGAAACCACTCTGCCCACCCAGATCAATTATAACCTCAGGTATGCAGTTCTTAAAGAGACAGGGACAGAGGCTAACAGGGCACTTGTATGGAAACACTTTTAAACTGTTAGAATACAGAACACAAACCTGACAGTGGGCATTAGGCAAGCCCAGGAAGACATTTTAGGAACCCGATTTGTAGGGGGTTACACCATGGACAACTCATGACAGGTAGCATACACATTGACACAGACCACGGTCTCATCCTCCCGACAGAACAGTTTCAGTCTCTCTTCATGCCCCACAGTGCTGGCCTGTTCTCTCTTCTTTCCCATCCAGACTCCATATCTTTTCTGTCTGCCCATGCTTCAGTCTGTGGGCTCTTTCAACTTGATGAGCCAACAATCGATTTGCTGTGTACTTTCTGGCTGCAATCTCCTCTCTGCACTCAGGACAGGAGGAGTTTTCCTACTGTCCAAAACCCTGTCAATACAGCACCTGCAGAAGTTGTGTCCACATTCCAGAATCACCAGATCATTAAACAGTTCCAGACAAACTGGACAGATAAACTCCTCTGTGTAATCCCCAGCCTGCTTACAACACACCATCATAACAGCAATCAGCTTTTTAGTTTCATTTTCCTGTATCAGGAAATAAAAATTTAGTAGAAGCGATTGCCTTCATTTAAAGGGTATTACACCAGTCGGAAAACAGGTATTATAGCTCATATCCCACTGGGTGATTTGCTTCTCTTTTAAATTACTCTTGTTATTAAACATTTGATTATACAAAACATCAGCAAATCATCACTTTACGTCAATACAAATGGGATTTCCGGTCTGTCACCTCTTCCCCGCATGCCCACCCTCATACTCCGCTTGGGTACATCTCCTCCTTTCTCTTTAGTAAATAATGAGCAGAAGTACTAGTTTAATGCTTCTGGGTGTTCTGCCCCTGTTTCCACCCATCCTACATCCTTCTTAATCCTTACTATTTGGTCCTCATAACTCTTTTTCTCCCTGATGTATCTGGAGAAGTTCTTCTCTTCCTCTTTTATTACAACTGTGTTCCCCTGCCCTTCTGTTCTCCTCCTGAAGGCACTGGTCCTATCCTTCTCCTTGGTGAAGATGGACCAAAAAGTACTCATTTAGTATCTCTGCTTTTCTCCTCTTATCCTCCATCCTCTCCTCATCTTTCTTAAGCCCAACAATCCTATCCTTCTTGTCTCTTTTCTCACTTATATAACAAAATAAGGCCTTCTCCCCTTTCTTAATTTCTTCATGTCACCCACCCATAGGGTTGGGGTTTCTGTTTCTTTCCCCTCTTGGCCCTTATATCCTTTTTCAGTTATTTAATATGTATGCCACTACCCATCGGTGGGATCTCCATGGATCAAAGGTCACTGCCAAGGCTCTGGGCATAGTTAAGGGGCTTTGGGCACCTTGAGGAGGAGGTTCCCATTGTGTAGTGAGAAGCAGTTGGCTTGCAGGAGCAGGGGCGATTGCTTGCTCCTGCCCCACATTTTTAGTGGTCTGAGGGCAGCAGTATTTACATGGCAGCGATCGTTTATGTGTGTGGTACTCCATGCAGCTGGGATTCGAACTATAAGCCCTGAGGTCTATCATGACAGAAGCAAAGGCAGCCATCATGCCAGTAAGAGCTCAGAGCAGACGGGATGAGTGAAGGACTGATATGCAGACCCCAACTGTGGATCGTAGACCCCTAATCCTGTTTGTGCTGCCAGTGTGCTCTGCCATATCTGGCTTGCTGCTTACGTATGAGAGTAGTGGGGAGGGCTGGATAATGAAAACTTGGAGGAGACTGATGGTGGGAACGTCTGCCCTAAGAGGTCAGAGGAGAGTTGCTTGCTCAAGTCCTGGGTGTGAAGGGAAGTTGGTAAGGAGTCCAGAGTGTGTGAGAATTCCTTTCTGTCCTCTCACATGTCTGTGAAGGAACCTGAACTGTTGAGGCTGAGATAATTAGAGGCATCCCTACTGATTAACAGACACTAGTTGCAGACTGCACATGTTTAAACAGTGCAAGTTTAAATATTCACAAATAATACTGACTAATGAACACTAGTTGCAGACTGCACGTTTACACAGTGCGAGTTTAAATATTCACAAATAATGCTGACTAATGAACACTAGTTGCAGACCGCATTTACACAGTGC
This sequence comes from Neoceratodus forsteri, assembly GCA_016271365.2. Taxonomy (NCBI): domain Eukaryota; kingdom Metazoa; phylum Chordata; order Ceratodontiformes; family Ceratodontidae; genus Neoceratodus; species Neoceratodus forsteri. Next base: position 357,209,744 of record JADMNL010000026.1, read on the forward strand.
AAGTTTAAATATTCACAAATAATACTGACTAATGAACACTAGTTACAGACTGCACGTTTACACAGTGCAAGTTTAAATATTCACAAATAATACTGACTAATGAACACTAGTGGCAGATTGCACATGTTTAAACAGTGCAAGTTTAAATATTCACAAATAATACTGACTAATGAACATTAGTTGCAGACTGCACATGTTTACACAGTGCAAGTTTAAATATTCACAAATAACACTGACAAATGGCAAACTTAAGGGTATCTTCTATTTGGGTGACATTATGGATCAAAATTCATACTCATTGAATTATTTTTCTTGTCTACAAGCTTATTGGGAGCTCCCCAGACAACAGTTATGAAAATTTCTGCAATTACAGGAAGCTACTTCAAATCTATTTCATTCTAAGGTAATTTGTCTGGTACTTCATCACTCTCAGATACATAGATACAAACAGTGTCGGCAGATAAGGGCCTATGGCCACCCAGTCTGCCCATTTGAGCTTGTAAGTTCAGTTTATGTTTTCCTAGAAGTCTATTGCTCCTTACCCTGACCTCCAGAATTCCTTTATGTCTATCCCATGCATTCTTAAATCCTGTGATTGTTTCAGCCTCCACCACTTCCTCTGGCAGGGTGTTCCACTTGTCCACCACCCATTCTGTGAAGAAATTCTTCCTCACGTTTCCTCTGAATTGTCCTCCCTCCAACTTCATCACATGCCCTCTAGTCCTGGAACATCTTTTTTGCTTAAAAATAGCGTATTCCTGCACCCTGTTCCTCCCTGTAAGATACTTGTATGTCTCTATCATATCCCCTCTCTCCCTCCTCTCCTCCAGGGAGTACATAGAAAAATAGAAACATAGACTTTGATGGCAGATAAGGACCACTTGACCCACCCAGTCTGCCCATTTCCCTACCTACTGGATAAGCTGCAGATTCTAGTTACCCAACAGCTTACTTCCTGCAACCCCCCACTATAATTGCCTTGTGTCTGTCCCATGCATGCTTGAATTCCCCCACTGTTTTAGACCCAACGACCTCCTCAGGAAGGCTGTTACATGTATCCACCACTCTCTCAGTGAAAAACAATTTCTTCACATTACCCCTGAGCTGCCCCCTCTATCTTTAAATTGTGCCCCTTGTTCTTACACATCTTTTCTGAAAGATGCTATCCTCCTGGACTTTGTTGTTTCCCTTGACATGCTTGAACATTTCTATCATGTCCCCCTTGTCCCTCCTTTCATCAAGAGTATACATATTAAGCTCTCTCAGTCTCTCTTCATATGGTTTCTGCTGCAGACCTTGCACCATTTTAGTTGCCCTCCTCTGGACTGCTTCCATCCTGTCTATGTCCTTGCGTAGATGAGGTCTCCAAAACTGCACACAGTACTCCAGATGGGGTCTCACCAACTGTCTGTATAGAGGATAACCACTTCCCTTTTTACGTTCACTTGCGCGCATGCGCAAGGAACGTATTGGGAGAGTAGCACACTTTGGAGGTGTGCCTCTCCCTTTCAATCCACTGCTCCGTTGAGCAGGCGTGGTGGTCCTGCACCAATGGGTATGGGAGCTGTGTGCTGACAGCCCGGTGGTGCCGCTTCAAGAAAAACAGCTGTCGCCACAGGCGCTCAAACCTCAAGCCCCAAAGCTTTGGTGCCACGCTGGAAGCCCACCCCAGAATGGCAAGCGTCCTGCATCCTCTGCCGATGGGGTGCACAATCCCCAGTCGGCTCCACGTCCCAAAGGCCCTCCCAAAGCTTTGGTGCACGCTGGAGCCCACCCCAGCGTGGCAAGCGTCACGTCGTCTTTTTTCAACCTGAAAAGCAAAATGGTCCCACGTAGTCTCCCAGCCCCCTCCCAACCTGCACCCACCCACTCGCACCCCTCCCCACCCCCTCACTCCATACTTATCTCCGGAGCTCAGCGCAATGATCATCACTGGACCAGGAACATGTCTGCACTCTTCAAAGCTGACCGCGAACTGGGAAATGCGTAAGCTGTATAATGGGCTATATAGGGTTTTCAACTTTATTGCATATCTCAGGCATTTTTTTGAATTTGTCCAAATTTTCAACATGGGGTTTTGGGACCCCTTCTCATGAATGATTCACTGTCATGGTGTTATTCGGGCCCGAAGGGTGATTTATGATCACTGCGCGTCACTGAGTGAAAACCCCATGTTGAAAATTCGGTGCAAAATTTCTCAAAATGACTGTTTTATAGCGTTCGTTCGCGCGGTTCCTCACGCGCAGCTCGTAAGTTTCGAATTTTCAATATTTTCTCTAGATTTTCAACATTGCCATTTTACCACACCTCCTTATGAGCAGTACAGCTGTCATTTTCACATCCTGCCCAAAACGTGTTTCGCCCATGTAGTGCACAATGGCGCAGTCGGTGTGCAAAATCAATGTATGGGACACAGTAAGAAAATCACAGTGACACTGTTCATTAGCAGAGGTTTTAAAATGCCAATGTTGAAAAATTGAAAAAATTCTAAAATGACTGTTTTTACGAGCTTGCATTGTACGGTTCCACACGCATGCTTTCGTGGGTTTGCGAATTTTCAATATTTCCACTCCAGATTTTCAACATTGCCATTTTACCACACCTCCTTATGAGCAGTACAGCTGTCATTTTTCACATCCTGCCCAAAACGTGTTTCCGCCCATGTAGCGCACAATGGGGGTAACAAAAAGGTCATGCTGAAAATTTATTGTGCAAATACCAGCAATCGCACAAGGCATTAGGGTAAAGTACCATACGTGCCAAACACCACTGCAAATACCTGCAAGTGAACGTTCAGCATTGACAAATGCTTGTTCTACTTGTGATGCCCCTTCCTATACATCCCAGTATTCCCCTGGCTCTCCTTACTGACTTTTCACATTGCTTACCCACCTTTAGGTCATCTGATATGACTACCCCCAGGTCCCTTTCCATTTTTGTTGTTGTTAGTACCTCCCCTGCTATTATGTGCTCTTCTCCTGGGTTTTTGTTTCCCAGGTGCATTACTTGCACTTCTTTGCATTGAATCTAAGTTGCCATATGTCTGACCATTCCTCCAACCTTGCCAAGTCCTTTTCATCTTTTCTACCCCTCTTGTGTATCCTCTGTTACAGATCTTTGTGTCATCTGCAAATAGGCATACCTTCCCTCAGACCCTCTGCAATGTCACCTATAAAGATGTTTAAGAGGACTGGACCCAGTTCTGAACCCTGAGGTACTCACTAGTAATCCCCTTTCTTCTGAATGTGTTCCATTCACTATTTACCTTCTGTGTCCTGTTGTGCAGCCAGTTTGCTACCCAGGCTACCATATTCAGTTCCTTCAACCTGTCCTCATAGGACTTGTGATGCAATCCATGTACCATCTTTGTTGCCCTCCTCTGAACCTTCTCTACCCTCTCTATGTCCTTATGTAGGTAAGGTCTCCAGAACTGTACACTGTACTCCAGGTGGGGCCTCACTAGTGTGTTGTATAGCAGAATTATGACCTCCCTTTTCCTGCTGGTGGTGCCCTGCCTATGCATCCCAGCATCCTATTTGCTGTACCTGCTGCCTTGTCACACACTTCTCCCTACCTTGAGGTCATCAGAGATGATAACCCCAAGATCCCTTTCCTGCTTGGTGCAGCTATATCCTCACCCCCGACTGATATATTGTGCCAGGGTTTTTGTATCCCATATGCATTATCTTGCACTTCTTTGCGTTGAATTTCAACTGCCAACCCCTGACCATTCTTCAAGTTTCTGCAGGTCCCTTCTCATTCTGTCTACACCCTCTGGTGTGTCTACTCTGTTACAGAACTTTGTGTCATCAGCGAACAGTAAAATTCTGCCTTCTAGGTTCTGCGCATGTCACTGATGATGATGTTGAATAGGACCGGTCCCAGCACTGATCCCTGTGGTACCCACTGGTCACTCGTCCCTCTGTGGAGTGACAGCCATTTACCACCACCCTCTGTGTCCTGCAACCCAGCCAGTTACCTACCCACCACACTACTGTCCTGCCCACAACCATATTCCCCAGTTTGTGTAATAGTCTTCTATGTGGCACAGTGTCAAAGTCTTGCTGAAGTCCAAATAGGCCATGTCCACTGCCCTCCCCTGATCCACCTCCCTAGTCACCCAGTCAAAAATTCAATGAGGTTGGTCTGACATGACCTCCCCCTGGTGAAACCATGCTGCCTTGGGTCCTGTAGTCCATTGACAACCAGATGTTCCACCAATCTGTCCTTCAGTAGTGCTTCCATGATCTTCCCCACTACCGAGGTGAGGCTGACTGGTCTGTAGTTCCGCACTTCCTCTTTGTTCCCACTTTTGTATAAGGGGACTACATCTGCTGTCCTCCAGTCTTTGGGTGCCTCCCCTGTTTCCAGTGATTGGCTAAACAGGATAGCCAGAGGTTCAGCCACCACCTCTCTTAGTTCTTTAAGGACCCTGGAGTGCACCTATCTGACCCCATTGCTTTATTAATCCTTATCCGCCAAAACTAAATGGCAGAAGGTGTTGCAGGTTGTAATATCTGCATCACAATGGGCAAAGCATTGGTCCTTTTGTCACTATACATTTAAAGATGTTTTGCAGTATGCTTATTTAATATAAGTACTTCATTTTTGGTACAGGACCCCACTATTCTTTTTCCTTAAATTAATTGCCTACTGATAACTGCTGGTGTTGTAATGAAGCTGGTGGTGATTTATATCAAATTTTATGGTCCTGTGAACATATTCTTTTTTTCTGGCAAAGGGCCACCATTTTGCAACAGAAGTGTTTGCCTCCAAAATACCCTTCATGGCAGCCTTCTTTATTATAGGTATTACAGACTATGCTTACCATCTCTCTGAACCTCAACACAGATGGTTAGCTATAGTGCCTACACAGGTTAAAATACTTATATTAACCAAGTGGAATTCTCCTGTGTTACCCTCTTTTGATGACCTCCACACTAGTCTATCACAGGCGTCTTCTTCTGACCACCTTACCTATGTGGTTACAGGCAACCTCAAACAATTCAAAACTTGTTAGTAACCATATCGTACCTATTTAAAACATTTTAACTCTAGAGCTTCCAGATCTATGATATAATGTAGTAGTAGTAGTAGTAAAATTTTATTTATACAGAAAATTATGCCATTAGGGGTACAAGATCCCTATTTACAAGGCATACCTGTTCAGTAGCAAAATAAATAAACACAGTAAACAAATACACAGCTTACAAATACAATTCTCATACATTCAAATACATTCTTTCTTTGTTTTAAACAGCCAAACATCATATATGATGGCATTCAAACTTTACCTATTACATAAACATTTAAAACACAGCTCATGTTTCACTGCAGTCTTATATTCTAAAAAGACAGGTTTGGGTCCCTAAAGGGGAGCCTATTCCAACTTGTTGAGACTTTGTACTGAAAAGTCATTGTGCTATATCTATTTTTAATTTTGGAATTAGAAAATCTCTTGCTCCTGTTTTTCGTAAATTTAATCCATGATCTGTTTTTTAAGATTACTTATTAAATGATTTTGTAACTTATTTTATGTAATCCTTTTATCTGTGTTAACCAATAGGCCTCTGCCCTCTGTTTTAGTGAATTCCATCCCAACTCTGTATACATATTGCAGTGATGGGTACCAAGATCACATTTTAACACAAATCTGGCTAATTTATTGTATAAAACATCCAGAATGTGCACCTGTTTTTTTAAGGTGTGTCTATAATCTGACTACCATAATCAATCACAGGAAGGAGTAATTGATTTACTATACTCAGTCGCATTTCCTTGTTAAGCAATTTGATATCGTCTCATTACCTCTAATTTAGAATTTGTTTTATTTATAAGTTCAATCACGTGTTGTGCAAAATTCAATTCCTGATCAATTATGACCCCAAATATTTATAAGACTGAGTTTGCTCTAATATTTTTCCATCCTGTGTCTTGATTATCAGGTTGGAACTCTTTATCCTTTTCTCTAACCCAAAATACATAGTCTGGGTTTTCTATTATTAATCAGTAGTCCAAGCTTTGTAAAATATTTTTGCATGCTTAGGAAATCTTCCTGCAGTTTTTGTTCTAAATCACCCACATTATTCTGATGCAATCAGGACTGTGTAATCCATATAAATCTTATTTGTGAGCATTTTATTAATCCTGGTAGATCGTTTAAATATACTAGAAACAAGAGTGGACCCAAAATTGATCCCTGGGGTACTCCTCTGGTAACAGTGCCCGTACTAGAACTAAGTCCATTTACCATTACAAATTAAGATCTATCTTCTAGGTATGATCTAAACCAACCACATGGTTCATCATCCACTCCCAAGCGTCCCAATCTCTCCATCAGTACACTATGACTTACTAAATCAAACGCCTTTGATAGGTCCACGTATACTGCACCCACCGATCTCCCCTCTCCCAAAGGAGTGGAAACTAAGTCCAGGAAATCGGTGAGTGCGGTAGCCGTGGACCTACCCTGTCTGAAACCTGACTGAAAAGGGGTAATTTTTTGATATTTTTCCAGATATGTTATTAGTTGCCCATGAACTATCCTCTCCAGCATTTTGGAGACTATTGATAGTAAAGCTATTGGGCGATAATTTGAAGTGTCAATACATCACCCCCTTGTAGAGTTGGGATTACTTTAGCCTTTTCCATAGTGAGTATAATCCTCCCTTAAACTCCAGTTAAAATTTTCCTTTAATACTGGAGAAATCACTTGGGCAGCTTCCTTTAGTAATCTGTTTTCTATTTTATCAGGACCACAAGCTTTATTTATTTTTAAGTTCCTTATTATTTTACTTACTTCAGATGTGATCACTATCTTAAAACGAAACTTTGGGAACTGGTATTCCTTACCATTTTCAATAACAATTTTTGGTCCTCTGACTGTACATTTCCAAGTGTATTACTGTACCTAAATTTAAGTCTGGTAGCTCAATAAAGTATTTATTTAAATGTTCTGCAACATGTTCAGCTTCTAAAATTTTCCCATTATAATTTAATTTTGTTTCCAATTTATTTTTAACAGGGTTTGCTAGATTTTTTATCAGGGACCAATATTTTCTGGGATCATTTGCTTCCTTAATCCTTTGTTTAAAATAAAAGGCCTTGGATTTTCTAATTTCCTGAACCACTCTGTTCCTTGTCTTTTAAAACTTTCCACACATCAGATCTCAGGGTTTTATTTGCTTTTTTCCATAGTCGATTTTTGATCTAATTAGTTTCCTTATGGTTACAGTCACCCAGGGTAAGTGATTCTGTTTTTGATTAACTTTTTTCCAGGGAGCACATTTATCACATGCCTCATTAAACATGGTTGAAAATTCTTGAATAGCTAAGTTCAGGTTGGGAAATTGGAAAACCCTATGCCATGGTAGTCCCTGCAAATACTCACAAAACAACTGTTTATTAAATTGTGCATAATTCCTTTTATATTCAACAGGTGTTTTAATTTTTGTTGCCTTCTTTAATTCCAGATTAATTGTACATCTTATTACATTATGGTCCCCTAAATTTGGTTCCCCAACACCTTTATTTATTATTACCAATTCTGGTGAAACAAAACATAGATCTAATATATTCCGCTACAGTTAGTTTCCCTTTCCTTGTGGGTAAATCAATAATTTGTAACAAGTTCAAACATCTCATTGAGTTTTCCAGGACCCGACCTCTTGGGCATCCCCAAGCAGCATTAAAATCACCCATTATCACAACATTTGTTTGGCCCAAGTAATTCATAATAGAGTGGGAAAACTTTTCAATGTGCTTCATATTTATCTTCGTGGTGAATAGACAGCTCCAACAATCAGATTTTTTGACTGGAATTTTAGTAATAAACATTCAATCCCTTCTATTTTCCAGAATAAATAATCTCAGAGGGACCTAAATTATACCTAACATAGATTAAGACCCCCTCGTGTCCCACGGTCCTGTCTGAAACAATAATAATCATGGAGTTCAATTTCTGTCTGAGGAATTACTTTAATTAACCAAGTCTCTGTTAAGATGACTATGTCAGGACTTTCAATTCGACCCAGGCTCTAAGGAGGTCCATTTTCTTAACTAAACTTCTAGCATTATCTAATATGATCTTAATGGCCCCTTCCCTGGCCCTGGGTTCGATTCTATGTCCCCACTTAATACTAAAGAAATCAAAACAGCCTGATCAAGTAAAGAAACTTTACCACAATAAACTGGCTAAAGAGTTTAAAAATTTGCTGTCTCACCATCTTAAAGTGATTTCTCCTCTCGTTAACTTGTTTATACTTAGGTTATTCTTATTTAATTGGCTAAATTTTAAATATAAACTGTTTCTGTTCTCTGTATCTCTTGGTGTAACTGAGCCATAATGTAACATAAAACATGTCATGGATAACAGTATTACCAGTAGTTTAACAATAATACCCTTCATCTTGTAAACAAAGAAATACAGCTCAATTTAGAAACCCAGTATATTCACTCTACTACAACTAGTTTACTTATCACTTTTAGAAATTTACTGTTGAGTAGTTTAAACTAAAACTCTTAGTAATGTTTTAAGCCAGAAACAAATCATTTACCAAACTTAGTACTAATGATTTTCTAAAATTCGTTTCAGCTTTTAATCAAACTACAAGCTAAGTATTTTGAAAAATGTTTTTGTTACCGAGTGGTGCTCACGCCACTCACGCTCGCGCTGTCATGCTCGTGCTTGAACAGCGCAAGCTTTATATGGTGCAGCCCCTCCTCCTTCAGTGATGTGCTTAGTCAATTTCAATTCCGCGTTCTTCTCCGAGGGCTCGGGGAGTCAATAGGCACTAGGGTTACAAATCTGTAGCTCTTTACCTCTCACAAGGACAAAGAAACAGCAGGCAGTTCTTATATTATGCTGGCAGCAGCATGGATGTCTCAAAAGCCACAGCGTTACCTGGTTAGTTCAAAAAACAGTGCAAGCTTTATATGGTGCAGCCCCTCCTCCTTCAGTGACGTGCTTAGTCAATTTCAATTCCGCGTTCTTCTCTCTACATACTTTGTATTCCATTTATTAGTCTGCATTAGGTTTTCTCCTTGTTTTTATTTAATATTTTATATATTATTTATAATAATTTTCTTTCCCATGATTTCCATGTACTACTTTTCCAGGTCATAATGCTCTATGGGGCTATGATGAAGTGGGCATAGGTATGCATCAAGGCACATATCCTATCTTCTTAGCTCTGCACCTGCAGGACTGGTGCGCACTTAGCAGCATGCACAAATGCTGGCCACCTGCCCCTGGCATGCAGGGTCATGTGGGGCAGATGGGGTGGAGCTGTGGACCCTTGGTTACCATCTAGGGTCCCTCAGTGGATCCCTTACATGGTGGGGCATGTACTGGACCTGCATGCCCTTGTGCATGGCCAGATGGCTGGTGGTCATGGAAGTGAGAGGAGGGCAATGCCACTGACCACCATGGGTCATGGCACTGGGGTACCAGCAGGGGGTTGTCAGTGCCACGTGGGTGTGTGCTCTGTACAGGCCTGTGATGTGTGCATGGGAGGGTGCTGTCATAGGGGATCAAGGCAGCCAGGAGTGGGCAGGGGGTGGCCTGACATGCCGGTCAGGGGCATGGAATGTGTAGCCATGTTGGGGGGATTCTGGTTTGTGTGTGGTGGTTGGGGGAGTCACCTCACCAGACACAGGCACAGGGTTGGTGGTCCATGGGAAGGGCACAGTGAACTGAGCACTGCAGCCATGATCCCATAATGTCATAACCTGCACCTGTCTGTGCACCCAGCTGCCCAGTACTACATGCTTCAGTGAATATTGCATAGTGCTGCACGCCTGGTGCATTGCTCACTGTCACGGTTGGGGATTGGGTGCCTAACTGTCTTGTGCATGGATCATGAATGCCACTGTTGGTCCATGGGACCACCTCGGCATGGCATTCATGTGGAACTATACCTAGGCACTTGGTTTCTGTGGCGAGTAGGCATAGTGCATAGGGCCTGGTTTGTAGCTTTTATATTTAGCTAGTTACATATTGTATCTTTCTTTTGACTTAGAGTTTTTTGTTTATGATTATTTATGACATGTAATGTTACTTCTTGTACCATATGTTTTGCTGTACATGGTTGTTGTACCGTTGTTTTAAAACTTTAATAAAAAGACTTTAACTGTTAAAATATTGACAATTGAATGCATAGTTACAAAGAGAAACATGTTTACATAGTGCCAGCTTTGAAAATATGTGTGAAAAATCATGTGTAGGCTTGTTTTCTGTCAGTGCTGTGTCTGCAATTTCATTAAGTGCTCAGTACTGAGACACACATTTTCTCATATAGTTCCTTAGTTTATACGGTCGATTTTAACTCAAAAAAGCGGTGAGGGGTTAATCTCTTAGACTTAAGATTTACACATGCAAAACTGCTGTTCTAAATGCTTAGAAAACATACACACACACACACACACACTGGTCCTGATTCTCAAAGCTCATGGTGAAGGGAAGGGGCTTTAATCCCAGTGACTGGGATATCCAGAAGTGATTCACAAAGCAGCCTGCATCAACCTGCGCTGCCTGCCCTAAACTTTATGCCCCCATCCCTGGTGGTTTAGTGGCCCCCTCCTGATCCCCAGTGTGACCCCTTATTATAATTAGGGATAGGTGAACCAGTTCAAGAAAAATCCAAACCTCCTGAACCAGCAATATTTTGGGAGTTGAACCACATCTGAATTTTCTTCTGCAGTTTGGATCAGTTCGAAAAACCCTGGTTTTCTTTTTCCCTGGTGTCTAGCAGACCTCCACCCTAGTTTTCCTCTTCCCTGGTGTGTAGAGGACCCCCACCCCAGTTTTAATTTCCCTGGTATCTACTGGACCCTCCTCACTATCCTGATCTAACCCTGTAATAATGTCAATTTCCCTGTTATCTAGTGTGACCCCCCTCCCTATCCCTTGATCCCTGTCATTAGAAAAAGTGTCCCCATATTTCCTGGTGTCTAGTGGACCCTACACCCTGCTCCCACCTTGATCCAGGTGGGCAACCAGCACAGCCCTCCTCACTCCACCCACGGCCTTGCGCCTGCCCACCTGAATAGAGCTGACAGTGAATGGCGGCGTGCTTGTACAAGCTCAGACTCATTCATTGCCTGCACCTGTTCATTCCCTGAGACCTTTGGGTGCACCAGAGATGAGCAGAGGGCTGCTTTGGTCATCAGTGGAGGGGAGGTGGCATGGGGCAAATGGCATTGTGACCCCTCACCAGTGACCAAAACAGCCCTCTGCTCATCTCTGCTATGACTAAAGACTTCAAGGAATGAACAAGAGCTAGTTGGCTATCAGTGACTGAGTGTGTACATGTACAAGTACCCGCTCATTCATTATCAGCTTGGTCAGGTGGGCATCTGGCCATGATGGAGAGGGGAAGGCTGTGCCAGTTGCCAGCTTGGGATCAGTGTAGGAAGGCAGTGTCTGCCAGGGTGGGGAGTCTGTTAGACACCAGGGAATATTGGGACACTTTTTTTAATGACAGTTCATCAGCAGGGATAGGAAGAGGTTCAAGGAGACACCTGGGAAATTTATTGAACAATATGCTTTTTTTTATTACAGGGATTGATTAGAGATGGGGTGGGGTCCGCTAGACACCAGGGAATACTGGAACACTTATTATATCACAGGGGTTAGGGAGCAGGAACGGGGTCCACTAGACACAGGGGAAATTGAACAGTAAGCTTTTCTTTTGTTTTTTGATTTTTTTATTACAGGGGATCAATCAGGATTGGGGGGGGTCCGCTAGACACCAGGGGAAAGTTTATATTCTATTTTTAAATAACGGGGGAGCTCACAGAAAACTACAACAGTTACCCTAAGGCTACAGTGTTAATGTTTTAAAAGGTTTGCATAAAGCTTGGATAATCATTTGAACCTGGTGCGCCAGAGGTATCAGAACCTTTTAGAACCTCCAAACCTTTTGAGATTCATCCTTCTCTAATTATAGTAAATAATTATGCTCCATCCCTGGTGGTTTAGCTGTCCCCCCTCTCCTGTCTCTGATGTGACCCCATATTATACTATATATATGACCTTTCCCTGGTGGTATAGTGCCCCGCCCAGCAGGTAGTGCCCACTAACTACTGCCCATTCTGAAACAGAGTTGGCACTGGCATTAATCCTCCTCTCACCTCCATGGCTGGTGCCATCTCAACTGTTACTGAGTGATAATGTGAAGTGTACATGTGCATTATCAATGTGCAGATACACTTTACATTGCTTATCAGTGACAGTTGAGTCAGCATCAGATGCAGAGGTGAGGGGATATGCTGGTGCTGGCTCGCTTCAGGCTGTCGAGGCGGATGTGGGGTGGTGGGTGTCCTAAACCACTCAGCAGGTCAGCCCTCTACTCCCAAAGTGCCAAACTCTGGCGTAGAATTGTGAACAGTTTAGCAGAACAAGGTAATCCTCTTGTCTGTTCTGAGGGTTTGAGTCACCTTAGTCCCAAGTTCTGGAGGGATTCAAACTGATAATCTCTTGTTAGCGTACCCAATTGTCAGGCTTAGATAATTCTGTCTTCAGGGGCCAGATATCTTTGCCTAGGAACCTAATCAGGTATTATAAAATGAACCCTTAGAACTCCATGCAAGACCTAGAGAACTCTGACCTGTTTCCCCAGTTTGGTATCACAATAAGCTCATACACAGTGTCAGCTGTAACTATCTAAGCTTCACTTATATAAAAAGAAGTTTCAAGGCACACCAGACAGTTTCTGTTTTAAAATACATATCTTTACTTTAAAATAGGTAAAATAGGAAAACAATAAAATGCAGAACAAGATATCCTCACATACAGTCTTAAAAACAAAACAGGTTTAAAAGTGCAAATTCCTACAATCCATACTGTCAGACTGGTCTTAGCAAGTTGTATTCTTACTTTCTTAATCTTTCAGTGCTTGATGTTCCTCTTCTCTCAGTCAGAAAATGAATGTCACTGTGTAAGGTCTGCTCAGTATTTTTAAAAGCAATCCTGAGATGGCCTTCTCTCTGAGGTCACCTAACTCCGCGTTGGTGTGTTAAAATTTATATTTTGTAACACAGGAAGTCCTAATAAGATATTTTAACACAATATCTGACATTGATGAGTCTCTCTTCATGTGATTTCCCCAAACCAGTCTGATCTGCTTCACCCAGACATCAGAGCCTCTTTGATGTAATTCATGCTTCCTTAGATGACACCACCCAACATATGCATATTGGACTTCTTGAACAGAGTCTGCGATCTGTTTTACACAGACATCAAAGCCTCTTTGATGTAATTACTTGCTATCTTGGGAGACACCCGAACACATGCATTTTCTCCTTCCTTCATGACACCTAGTGCAAATCAAAGGATTTCCCTGAGGACGTCAGGAATGGATATTTTATTTCCTGGGCTTCAAATAAAATTTAACAAAGTAATCACAGTTCAGATATCTGCAGTTTAAGCTACCTCCTGTCCTTTAAACTTATCCGGGGGGTATGATGTGTCAATTTCAGCAAGACAGTATTTTTTCCTGACAGATACTCCCTTACATATTTTATATTGCAGAAAAAATATCATATTGAAATCAGAACCAGCTGTCCATGTGCCATTCCTCCCACCTAGACTGAATTTGGGGCTCTGTCCCTGCATGGGATGAGCTTCCCAAATCAGTTCCTCCTCGTAGACATGAGACAGCCCATCTGAGTTCTGATTGGTCGCTCCAACCCTATGTAGAATGGTCATGTCATATCCTTGCAAAGCAAGACTCCATCTTAGTAATCTACCATTGTTTTCCCCATCTGCGTCAGCCAAACCAGGGGGTTGTGGTCAGTCTGCACCACAAAATGCTGCCCATACAAGTATGGCTCCAATTTCTTTAGGGCCCACACTATGGCAAGACACTCCTTTTCTGCCGTGGAGTATGCCTGCTCCCTGGGAAGCAACTTTTTACTCAGGTAGGCTATTGGATGGTCCCTCCCTTGGCTGGATGTCTGACTCAGTACTGCCCCAAAACCCATGTCTGAGACATCAGTCTGAATATAAAAGGTTTGCTATAGTCAGGACTTGTCAAAACAGGAGCACTACAGTGCCTCCTTTAGTTTAGAAAAGGTTTTCTCACAGGCTGGGGCCCCAGGTAATTTTCTTGGGCATCCTTTTCTTTGTCAGGTCAGATAGGGGCAGCCAGGGCACTGTAATTGGGTAAAAATTTTCTATAGTACCCTGCTGTCCGGAGAAAACTCCTGACCTGCTTCTGAGTTTCTGGTCTAGGCCATGCCTGGATCACCTCTATCTTTATTTGGTTGGGACAGAGCTGTCCCTGCCCTGCGTGCCTGAGGTATGCCACTTCTCCCAAGGCCACCTGGCACTTCTCGGCTTTAACAGTGAGCCCGGCCCTCTGTATCCTGCCCAGCACTTCTGTAATATTGGATAGGTGTTCCTCCAGCTGGTACTAAAGATGGCAATGTCATCCAGATGCATACAGCGTACTCCTCAGTACCATTTAACACCTGGTTCACCAAACTTTGGAAAGTGGCGGGGCATTCTTCATTCTGAAAGGCATTACTTTGAACTCAAATAAGCCTATTGGAGTGATGAAGCCCACCCTCTCCTAGCACTGTCCATCAATTCTACCTGCCAATACCCTTTTGTCAAGTCACAGGTCATAAGGTAGGTCACCCTCCCAACTTGTCCATGGGTTCATCCATCTGGGGCATCTGGTGGGCATCTGACTTTGTGACTGCACTCAGTCCATGATAGTCCACACAGAAAAAAGTTGAGCCATCTGGCTTGGGTACAAGGACTATGGGTGAGGCCCAGGGTCTGTGGGATTTCTGGATTACCCCCTAAATCCAGCATCTTCTCCACTTCCCTCCTAATGTCCTTTTGGACAGCTTCTGATACCCGATATGCTGTCCGCCGTATGGACGTCTGTGTCTCTGTCTCCACATCATGTGTCACTAAGGGGCTTAGTCCAGGCTTGGTGCTAAACAAAGGAGCAAAATCTGTTAAAACCTCCCTTACTTTCTGGATGTGGTCCGGGGTCAGCTGGGGAGACAATTTTACTGCCTCAACAGAGGACTGCCATTTACTATCTTCCAGCAAGTCCAGAAGGGGGTCTCCTTTGTCTGTCTCCTCCCCATGACTACACACTGCGAACACCATGTCAGCCCTATTTGCATATGGCTTCATCATGTTGACATGGTACATCCTTTCTGTCTGTCTTTGGTCAGGTAACTCTACAATATAGTTCACATAATATACCTTAAAAACCACTTTGTACGGTCCTGCCCCACTTAACTTGCAGCTTGTCTTTCTGGACCGGAATAAGGACTATGACCTCCTGACCCACCATGTACAAGCGAGCTCTGGCTCTGCAGTCATACCACACTTTTTGTTTCTGTTGGGCAGCTGCCAGGTTGCTCTGGGCTGTCCCTATGAGTTCTTTCAGCCTTTCCCTAAACCTAAGGATGTAATTCACAATAGGAGTTCCCTGGGTGGCATGCTTGCCTTCCCAGTCCTCCCGGATCAAGTCTAAGGGCCCACATACCCGGCGTCCATATAAGAGTTCAAAGGGGGAATATCCTGTCGACTCTTGTGGCACCTCCCTGTATGCAAACAACAGGTGTGGAAGGTATTTCTCCCAGTCCTTCCCATGCTGTTCAGCAAACATCCGGAGCATTGACTTTAGGGTACCATTAAATATTTCCACAAGCCCATTGGCTTGTGGGTGATACGGTGTCGTGCATCTCTGCACCATCCCACACTTCTCCCACAAACATTTCATCAGGTCCGACATGAAGGAACCCCCTTGATCCGTGATTACCTCTTGCGGAAACCCAACATGGGAGAAAATCCCAAGTAAGGCATCTGACACTTTGTCTGTCCTCAGAGAGGATAGGGCGACTGCCTCTGGGTACCGGGTGGCATAATCCACCACAGTTAGGATGACTTTCTTCCCTGAGGCACTGGGGGTATAAAGGTCCACAATATCCATTCCCACCCTCTGGAATGGCTCCTCCACTATGGGCAATGGGATCAGGGCTGCTTGGGTTTTCTTGCCTGCCTCCCTATTTCTTGGCACCGGTGACAAGACCTGCAATACTCCTTCACCTGCTGGGTGAAGTTAGGCCAGTAGAAATTCTGGGCTATCCACTGCATAGTGCACGCGATTCCCAGATGCCCAGAAAATGGAATATCATGTGCAATTTTGAGCAATTGCTCATGATACCCCTGGGGAACGACAAGCTGCCTGTCTAGCATCCCTCCCTCTGTCTGCACAGCCTGAGTATACATAAGTCTTTTTCCCAATAAACCGTATGTCTGCCGTCACCTCCCTATGTGCCGTCCGAGTCTGCCCAAGCCCTCAGCTTCTCTAAACTAGAGTCACTTCTCTGAGCAGCTGCAAACTCCTCACACATTCCCAAGGCATGGGACAGGTCCCCTTCAGTTGCTAAACTAGGGTCCCTAGCACTAGCATTAGGGACCTCAGGATCACTGTCAATCCCAACCCTCTGACAAGGGGTCACCCCTCCCTCTTCAGCGTAACCTTCTGTATCTGTGTGGTTACTTGCTACTGGGACAATTTCTACCCCTTTTTATCAGTCTCCCCATCTGGAGACACAGGCTAGGGAACCAGCCTCTCAGTGGTTTCCACACTGGTTTCTGTGGGGTTCAGGGAGCTACAATTTTCCCTTGCCGCTTGGCTACAGGTAACTGCACATACCATCTCCGGCTGGAGATTGTTACCCAGGATCACATCCACTGCTAATGCTTTGACTACAGCCACCTGTTGCACAGTTCCCCCTGTTTCACCCCAGTCTAGGAGAACACTAGCGAGGGGCAATGTTTTCTCCCCACCCACAAAGTCCTGTAGAGTGATGTATTTATTGGGTATAAGCTGACCAGACTGTACTAGATCCCCCTTTACCAAGGTCAGGGATTGCCCTGTGTGCCTTAACCCTTGCATCTGTACACCATTCACCATGACTGGGTGCATGTGTTCCCTCATGTTCACTGGCATGCTTCCAGGGACACACAAACAACCCACTTCTTTCCTTGTACCAATATGTGTATTATTGCTGGCCTTTTGGGACACTGTCTGGCAATATGCCCAGTTTCTTTATATAACCAACATTCATTTCTTCTCTCAGAGAAATCTTTTCTCTGAAACCTGGAGCTAACCAGTTTCGGTGGAGGCAGTGAGGGTTTTAGCTGCCCTGAAGTGCGCTTTTCCCTTTCTGCACTGCCACGCCCACCCCATTCGCTCTCAGGGCAGGTCTGCTCTTGGCATAGCAGTCCGAGAGTTCAGCAGGCTCTTGCACTGTTTTGGGATCTTGGTCCTCTAGCTAGGTTTTTGCTGTGCTGGGCATGCCCAATAAAACTGTTCTAATAAAATCACATATACTGTTTTATTAACAGAGTTTGCCTCAATCCCTTCCCACCGTTTTAAAAACTGATGTTGTTTTGTGGCTAGCTCCCCTTAGATCATATCAGGGCTTCTCCTGAGCTTACGGAATTTAGCTCTGTATGATTCAGCAGTTAATTCAAACTTTTTAATGGTGCAGCTTTTAGCTTGCTGTAATCATTACTGTCCTCATTGTCCATTTGACAAAATGCATCCCAAGCTTTCCCGGTAAGTAGCGGGGATAGCTGGAAGCTCCAGGACTCTCTAGGAATTTAAGCCTGAATACAAACTTTTTCAAAAGAATTTAAAAAGGCATCCATATCCTCCCCCTCTTTAAACTCGGCTATTAATTTGGAGTTCAATTTGTAACCTAGCCCTGCAGTCCAGTTAAACTCAGCCACTTGCCTGCTCTGGTGCCACTGGTTGGAGTCGTATCTTCTCCAGTTCATGTTGCCTCTGTCGCTCCTGCTCCTCATGGTCTGCATCTCTGCATTCTCGCTCTGCCTCACGGTCCACCTCTCGCTTCTCTCAATCTCTTCTCCTGGAACTCCAGCTCCATCCTGCGCAACTCAATTTGCAGCCTGAGTACTTCCGGATTCAGGATACTGGTGACCATCCCCTGCTGCTGTGGCCCTTCACTGACAGTGGCTCTGCTGTCCTCTCCTCCTCACTGGATCTGGACTCTACACTGGTCGCTCCGGGTGCCACTGAGGTTTGGTCTTTTTCAGTCTTGGTTCGTGACTTGCTGATCTGGGTATCTGCTACCATCAGGGCCTCTATGAGGTTTTGCTTTTCAGCTGTTACCTTGAATGGGACTCCTCTGTCCCTACACAACTGCTTTAAGTATTCTACAGTGTGCCTGCTGTAGTTGGAAGCCATCTTTCCTGGCTACTGCTTCTCTGACTGGCACTTTAGAATAAAAATAAAATGGGTAGGAACTTGACTATAAGCCAAGGGATATAGTTCTGTTTCCTCTTGAAACAAAACACTGCCTTTCTTTTTTCCAAGTGAGTTGAACAGTCTCAGGCTGACACAGATCAATAAGGCTTATACCACCAAATTTTATATGCCACCGCTGCCAACCAATCTGTCACAAACCCACTCAGCAGGTCAGCCCTCTACTCCCAAAGTGCCAAACTCTGAGCGTAGAATTGTGAACAGTTTAACAGAACAAGGTAACCCTCTTGTCTGTTTTGTAGGTTTGAGTCACCTTAGTCCCAAGTTCTGGAGGGATTCAAACTGATAACCTCTTGTTAGCATACCCAATTGTCAGTCTCAGATAATTCTGTCTTTGGGGGGCCAGATATCTTTGCCTACGGGCACCTAATCAGGTATTACAAAATGAACCCTTAGAATTATATGCAAGACCTATAGAACTCTGACCTGTTTCCCAGTTTGGTATCACAATAAGCTCATACACAGTGTCAACTATAACCATCTAAGCTTCACTTATATAAAAGAAGTTTCAAGGCACACCAGGCAGTGTCTGTTTTAAAATATATATCTTTACTTTCAAATAGGTAAAATAGGAAAACAGTAAAATACAGAACAAGATATCCTCACACATACAGTCTTAAAAACAAAACAGGTTTAAAGGTGCAAATTCCACAATCCATGCACTCAGACTGGTCTTAGCTAATTGTATTCTTACTTTCTTAATCTTTCAGTGCTTTGATGTTCCTCTTCTCTCAGTCAAAATATGAATGTCACTGTGTAAGGTCTGCTCAGTATTTTTAAAAGCAGTCTTGAGCCGACATTTTCTCTGAGGTCACTTAACTCCGCCTAGGTGTATTAAAATTTATATTTT
Source organism: Neoceratodus forsteri (assembly GCA_016271365.2). Lineage (NCBI taxonomy): Eukaryota > Metazoa > Chordata > Ceratodontiformes > Ceratodontidae > Neoceratodus > Neoceratodus forsteri. The sequence goes on from JADMNL010000026.1 coordinate 357,228,920, forward strand.
GTAACACAGGAAGTCCTAATAAGATATTTTAACACAATATCTGGCATTGATGAATCTCCTGTCTTCATGTGACTTTCCCCAAACCAGTCTGATCTGCTTCACCCAGACATCAAAGCCTCTTTGATGTAATTCTGGCTTCCTTAGATGACACCACCCAACACATGCATATTGGACTTCTTGAACCAATCGGTGATCTCTTTTACACAGACATCGAAGCCTCTTTGATTTAATGACTGGCTATCTTGGGAGACACCCCAACACATACATTTTCTCCTTACTTCATGACACCTAGTACAGATCAAAAGTAATTGCAGTTCAGATATCTGCAGTTTAAGCTACCTCCTGTCATTTGAACTTATTCCTGGGGGAGGTGATGTGTCAATTTCAGCATGGCAGTATTTTTTCCTGACAGACACTCCCTTACATATTTTATATTGCAGAAAAAAAATATCATATTGAAATCAGAGCCAGCTGTCCACGTGCCACAGTGGGCACTAGGGTTACCACCTTTTAAGAAGCCCAAAGTGGGACATTTCTTACTGAAACATGATTTTTCTTAGGACAGTACCTAACCTCGATCGATGCAACAGACTTTTTTCTCTATATAATCAGAATTAAGGCTAAGTATTGTAGTTTCTTGGTTGCTATTGTTTCTTATCATTTTAAGGTATTTTAGTTAAGCTATTGTAATTTTCTAGAACATTTAGTGGAAAGTTAGAAAACATTTTCCTACTGTAAAATCAGGACATTTATTATTTTCATGTTTTTTGCAGGACACAGCTGCCCAAATCAGGACTGTCCTGTGAAAATCAGGACAGGTGGTAACCAACCCTAGCACTACCTGCTAGGGTTGGGGGAACCACTAAACCACCAAGGAAGGGTCATTAATATATGTGATAATAGGGGCTCACATCAGGGATCAGGGTGCCACTATACCACCAACTATTTATTATTGAATTAAATTTGGGAATCGGGGTGGGGCCACTATAACCAACTATTTATTACTGAATTAAATTTGGGAATCGGGTGGGGCCACTATATCACCAACTATTTATTGTTACATTAAATTTGGGGACATTGTGGATCAAGGAGGGGAGCCACTAGCCACCACGGACTAGCTAGAGCAGCACACAGCTGCTCCACAGCTTGTGTCAGACCCACAGGATGTGCCCTCTGTTTGGTGCACTGCCAGGATTGCCATAAGCTGTGGAACCCTGCTGCTGGCAGTCTGCCCAATAGATAATTGGGCACAGGGTCCCTGGCACACTGGACTTTGATGCAAACTGCTTTTGGTGGCCGCTTGCATCATTTTAAGGGCTCGTTGAGAATCAAGACCATTTCTTTAACTTGACTTCAGTGACACTTGTAACATCAGAGGATTTATTGCATCACCTGAGTTTGATTCTCACAACCTCCACTTACATACTGTGTGACTCTGAGCAAGTCACTTAACCACCCAGTGCTCCCAGGTTGCTCCTGAAAACAGGCACTTGTGCCTAGTGGGTCTTACCTGGTTACCAAAGACTAAAATAAAAAAAAAAATAAAAACATCAACAGGATTGGATATATTGGGGTACCCTGGACAAGTAATATAATAAGCACTGTCTGGGCCCCAAAAGTACTAACCATGCCCTCCAATGTATTCAGAACATGGCAAAAAGCAAATGTGCCAGCATCACATGGGATGGCCTCATGTTGTTCAAAACAATGCCCTCATCCAAGATTTGATGGGTAGGAGGTGCAAAGCTTATGTGAAAGCTGTGGATTCCTTTGGTCCAGCTACTACCAAGCAGACTACCAAGCCTCTACCTACAAACTATTTCTCGCAAGGCTGAAGAATGTTGTGGCCTGCAGCATACCCATCTTCCCCCTGAAGATGCTGTTTCAAGACGACTCGAACTGAGACAGTGACTGCAGTATAATGGGCAAGGCTAACTCTTTTCCATCTACCTCATTTACCTACAAGTGGGTTGCAGATACTTTACTCTGGTAAATAAATAGCATGTATTTGTTATGAAAATAGTTATCTTTTACATTGCAGTACTTCTTTACTTCAAAGGACATACTGGAACTCTGCGCCACTGTCCTTCACTCCCCCTCCCACACTTATGGATTCTCAACTCTGGGGGTGAAAAGCTTAAAAATTATAAAGCCAGCTGCCAGTAAAAAACCAAACAAACAAAAAAACACTGCACCAGATCCAGAACCCTGCACCCTGTGCCTCCCAGCCAACCACCATCCCACCACACTAGCAGACTAGCTCAGCAGCTACCTGCCACACCCTCCCACATACCAACCCTCCCTGCCTCCCCCCGCCAGTGCATGTGCACATGTGTATTCCCGCTACATTCCATCCCAGTATTTCACCCACCCCAGTATCCGGTCACCACCCTGCTTGGTAGTCATGAACACAGGCACCATAATTGAGTCACCATTTTTGTAGGTGCCCAATTTTGGTCACCTTGTTCACTGGATATTGACCCGACTTGATCTCTGGCTTTACCTTCTCGTTCCTGTCATCAGAGTTCCCTATGCCTATCCCATACATTTTTGAATTCCCTCACTGTGTTTGTGCCTACCACCACCACTGGGAGTCTATTCCATCCATCCAGTACCCTTACTGTTATGAAATACTTTCTTACCTTACCCCTAATGTGCTCCAATTGAGGCCTCACCAGTGATCTGTACAGTGGCATCACCACCACTTCTCTTCTGCTGGTGATACCTCTCCTAAGCACCCAGTATCCACTGGCTCTTCCACAGCCTTGGTACATTGTTAGGCTGCTTTTAGGTCATCAGATATGATTACCCCAATAACTTTCCTGTTTGGTGACCGTCAGTATCTCCCCCATCATGTAATCCACCCTGGGTTCTTGCACGCCAAATGCATGAGTTTGCACTTTTCAAATTGAATCTCAGCTGCCACACTCTAGACCATTCCTTTGGTTTACCTCGGTCCCTCCTCATTTTTACACCTCTCATGGAGTGTCCACCCTGGTGCAGATCCTAGTGTAATCTGCAGAAAGGTACACCTTCCCTTCCTGTCCCTCCACAATGTCACTTCTAGAGACATTAAACAGCTTGATGACCAAGAACTAATCCCTGTGGCACCCAACTAATCATCCCCTTTCTCAGACTGAGCTCCATTTACCACCACCCTCTGTCTTCTATCACTCAACCAGTTCCTAACCCAGTTTACCACCTTGTGACCCACTCCCAGGCTGCCCAGCTTGTTCACAAGTCTCTATGTGGAATGGTATCAAAGGTCTTACTGAAATCCAGGTAGGCCACATCCACAGCTCCCACCTGCTCCACGTCCCTAGTCACCCAGTCAAAGAAATCAATTAGCTGTTTGGCTGACCAACTTCCTGCTGTGAATCCATGCTGTCTCGGATCCTGTGCTCTGCTGGATTTAAGGTGTTCTGCAATCCTTTCTTCAAGTAGTGATTCCACTACTTGCTGCTTACATGTAGGGGAGCAGTGGGGAGCCGGACCATGGACACTTGGAGAAACCACTGGTGGGGACATCTGCCCGAGATGTTAGAGGGAGAGAGTGGTCTGCTCAAGTCCTGGATCAGGGGGAGTTAGTAAGAGTCCAGAGTGCAAGAGTTCCTTTTCCATCCTGTCACACCTTCGAGAGGGAACCTGAACTGTCAAGGGAGAATAGTGAGCCAGTGTGAGGAAATGCTGCTGCCACAGATAGAAAGAGGTCACCCAACATCAGAGTTCCTGCTGCTGCTGCCTGGAAACCCATATGAGGCCACCCAGACAAGGGATTAATTTGTAAATGGTGGAGGGTTTTCATGGCCACAAAGAATCACGAATCACTTCTGTGAATTCCACTGTGGGCTGTTGAACCTGGAGTAATCAACTCTGTAAATATGCTGATATTGCCATAATTATTAATTTAACTAGGTTCTTCTCTTCCAGCAAGAATTTCAATGTGGACGTCCAATATTGAAAATTTAGTATGGGTTCACCTTTAAGTCCCCACAGCCCCTGCACTGTATTTGGCAATCCCTGGCATGAAGAACCCATCCTCAGCAAAGCCAGTAAATGATAAAATTCCATTTGTAAGAACCTGGTATGTGATTCTGCAGTTTGACCCCCCTTCCCCAAATTAACACCTGATATACCCCTAGACATGGAGATGGGGGTGCTTGCATTCAGCTATTTGTAGATCCTTCTGTGCCTTAGCTCACCAGACTTCGTTACTCACCTTGGTAGCCATCCTAAGGTAATTTTCCTTTTCCACTTCTCTCTTGGTCTTCCTGAATTTCCTATAGGCTAACCTCTATTCCCTTGCTGCTTATGCCATCCCAGAACTTAACCAGCTGGGTGCTTTGGTCCTCCCCCTGAGCCTAACACACTCCTCTGTGGCAACCAGTATTCCTACCTTAATAATGACCCACCTTTGGTCTACCCCCATATCTGCTCTGATGCCCGTTAGGTGGCTCCTTACCACTTCACCCATCTTCCTGAAGTCCACCTTCCTAAAATCCAAGATTTTGGTCTTAGGATGCCTTCCCACCAATATCAAGCAGGAACCATACTGTAGCATGGTCACTCCCACCTAGGTTTCCCTGACTGTAATTTCCTGTACATGATTCCCATTTGTGAACACCAGATCAAGGATTGCCTCTACTCTTGTTGGTAACATGATGCCCTGAGTCAGGAACCCACTTTGTAGCCCTTCCAGGATCACCTGACTTCTAGCACTTGTTGTGGATGGTGCACCCAGTCCACCTTGGGCAGGTCGAAATCTCCACAATTATCACCTCTCCTTTCCTGCAGCTCTCAATGTTTGTGAGCGCAGTTCCCTGTCCCTCTCCTCATCCTGGTTGGATGGTCTGTAAACCACTCCCAGCCAGACCTTTCTCTCTATTGGACCATAACTGAACCCATAATGCTTTTACCTTCCCTTCCTTCCACTTCTCCTTCATGCAAGTTTTCCCTCCCTAAGGTAAAATGCCACCTGTATTCCTGTATAGTTTATATTCAGGGACTGTAAGGTCCCAGTTATGGTATAGTATTGCCCATGCCTTGGTTACTGTTGCTGCATCCACCCTCCTGTCTGATGTCAGCACCTGCAGGTCATCCATCTTGTTTCCAAGACCCCACACATTCAAAGGCACCACCCTCTGCCTAGAATCTGACCTCCCCTTCACTCTTCTCTTCCCTTCTCTTCCCTTCCCTTCCCTTCTCTTCACATTTCTCCCCTCTGTGAGCATCCCCCACCTACCCTTGTTATATGTTCCTCACCCCTCTACTCTTTGCTAACTGCTTTGTCACCCATTTTATCTCCTTCCTTCAGATCTCATCCATGACTCTGTGTGTGTGTGTGTGTGTGTGTGTGTATTGGGGGGGTCGACTTCCTCCTCTCGAGTCATTGGGCCTGCGGGCCCACTGCCCCCCTCATCACTAGGTTAAATTAAGAGCAGTGATTATGTATTTCCCCAGTTTGTCCCTGAGTACCCTTCAGCCTGCCCTACTGAGGTGTAGCTTGTCTGGTGAAAAGAGTGCTTGTTTCACCAGGTCTCCTCCCAGTCCCCAAAACATAACAGCCTCTCTTCCCTGCAACATTTCCTCAGCCAATCATTAAAATCCTGTATTCTTAATTTCCTGGCTGTGTTTACCTTTGGTACTATCACCTCTGAGAAGGCCAGAAAACTGGCTTCCTCCTTGCAGATATTACCTAACTCAGTGAACCTGCTTTGCACTACCTCAACCTCCTCCCCAGCTAGGTTGTTGGTTATGACATGTGCAACTAAATTAGGTTTTCTCAAACCTCCCTTACTATTTCCCTTATTCTTGGACCCACCTTCTCCAAAAGGGACCCCTGTTTGTAATCTACACACAAATAGGTAGCTGGATGGCCTCCACAGGTCTTCTGCCTTGGTCTGGCAAAGTCTCATCCAGGGCTTCTGCCTCAGTCCCTGGCACAATCACAATTTTCCCAGCTGTGAGGCTGAAACCCTGATTTTTACTCACAGTTCAGCAGCCGCACAGATACCTTTGGTATCTGATGATAGAACAAATGAGATGGCTGGATGTGCTTCCAGCTGGAAAGTAGATTTCCCCAGGGTTGTTTGGTGTTCATTCACCGGTCTTGATTCTTCATGGTCAAGTCTTCATGATCAGTCTGGTGCTGCAGGTCTAGTGGGTCTAGGGAACCAGAAGCAGAAAGTGACCTTTTTCAACAGATGGTAGATCTGTAAAGGAGCTCATTCCCCACAGGGAAAAGTCACTGCTGGGTCAGGGGAAAACCCCAGCTCCATTCCTCACCTTTGAACGGTTAGTTTTGATAAAAACTATTGTTTTCTTCACAAAAGAATCAGTTGCTGGATCCAAAACTTCTTAGGATTGTAAGATGGCAGCCATGCTGTACTAGACATTCACAAATATGTGACTGAAGTAATTCTTTCACATATTTGTGAATAATTATTACAGTACCCACTGCAAGCCCATTGGTCCACAGTGTGCACCAATGGACTTGCAGCTGATACTGTAAGCTGTCATTTGGCCGGCAGCCACAGAGGTATGTGGGTGGGTTTGCTGCTGCCTGCTGATGGCAGGGGGAGCTGGGTGGGCATGGAGTCCTGTGTTGGGGGGTGCCACTGGACCACCAGGGATGTATTCCATCACTTTTATGAGTGATCAGTGTTCGGGAGGTGGGGTTCCACTAGACTACCAGAGAACTATTAAACAATTATTTTTGGCAATTGGAGCTATGGGAGGGTGGGGGACCACTAGACTACCTGAGAATTATTAAACATTTATTTTTCAGGAATCAAGGCTACAGGGAGGGAGTGCCACAAGACCCTCTCTGGCAGAACCGCATGCTGTGCAGAGCGCTACAGTGCATTCTGCTGGCATGCCCTGTCACAGTACATGTAAATGGCTGCACTTGTGCCTTGCATGTAGTATGGTCCCATTTGCATACTGCTGGCTGAATATCAAGAATTTGCTCTCAACGTAACTCTGCTGCACTGGTGCAGTTTCCATTCCTGGTGTTCAGCCTGTCGGAGGGATGCAGCAGTGCATTGTATTTGCAGTAGTGCACATTACCTGGATATATTCAGGAGATGCGCCATGGCTCATCTCTTTGAATATATCCTTAGTTGCACCAGTGCAACTCAGTTGCACTGCACCACCATATGCGCCATTGTCAGGTGCAATTCTGAATATCAGGGCCTGTATCTCCATAGGCACATGAGAGGGTTAAGCCCTCCTGGGCTAATTCAATGTTGCACTGTCCCCACTGCCTGCCATGGAGCCAGGGAGATTTTTGTCCATTTGGGCACAATGTTCATTTTGAAATATGGGCTCTGATGCAGGAGGCAGCCAAGGGTGCCGGAAGATGGTAAAAACTGAGGGGGGCTGAGAATCAAAAGGGCACTTCTGTGGGTACAAAGGACACTTTTTCTATACTATTTTTTGCCATAGAGAAATAAAAAGTGGAGTGGCTACCACCCCTTTCGCTGCCCGGTTCCGGCACCTATGGAGGCAGCCTGATAAGCCCCCAGATTTGGAGGGGGCTTAGAAAGAATTCAGACTGATTGGTGTGGTCAGACTAACGTGACTAGTTGCAAGTTGTAATAATATTGTTGATCCACTCACCCACTCTGGCTTGGCAGACAGATTCAGATTTTACCTACTGAGTCTGATCCAATTCTGACACTCTGGGTTTCAGCCCAGTCAGGATGGGAGCACTGGACCACCAGTTACAAACTAGATAGTTAAAATCTGGAATGAAAAGTCCCACTAGAATATCCAGATCAGCAGTATTCATTACAACTTGTGCTTTGTCTGGCTGGTTTGCCATACTGGCCAGTCCAGATTTTACCAATCTAGTAATGATCTGGTCTGGCATGGGTCCTGTGGTCCAGATTTTACCAAGTCCATGCTCCACTACTGAGTGCAGGGAAGGCTGAACATTCTTTCCCTTATTTAGTAAAATAAGGCATAGGGCAGCTGACTAAATTGGCATGGGGTCATATGTTGAGGAGAAAACCATGCATACATACATACAAGAGCGCAGACACAATGGCATGCACTCTAACACCATCGGGACAAAATACTGCCCCAAATAACAAAAGCACATGCCATTGGACTATCCTTTTTTGCAGTGGGCTTCACCCCAGACCCGATGTGAGGGCTTCACCCCCATCCCTGGACTAACTATAATCAACTATGGGGGGTCATGGACTTGGGAAAGAGCAAATGTCAGACCAGGAATAATCTTTTTTTTTAACACATTACAGTGGGACCTGAGGAGAACTGAACTGCAGCCCCAGGTGCCCTTCACCACTGGAGGCAGGTACTCTAGCCACTCCATGACAGAAGAGTCTTGGCCAAGCACCCAGCAGCATCCTTCAGATTTCATCAGACTAGCCTACAATGACAGGGGTAGTGATTCTTACTGTACGCTGTAAGAACAACTGTTGCTGTAGAGCAATTTGTGAGTCTTACAGCATGTTATTGCATGCACAGTTTTGTCCATGCTATAGAGTCCCAGTACTGACTAAATCAATGTTTTTTTTCTGATTTGTCTGAGACCGGAAGCTTTAGCAAATTACCAAGAATTTCCAATTCAGGGACTAGTTGTACTTTATGATTAATATTACAGGAATATTTGTTTTTTAGCCAAGTTCCAGATATTTTGGATATGTGGACATGTACATAGAGAGCAGCATGCCTGCAGAGTAATTAAGCATTAATGCACAGCAGGGAGTTGATTGTTAAGGGACTCACCCTCGTCTCCTGTGGTGTGTCATGAGGAGCAGCTAAGGAACTTTAACCACTTGAGAAGTGAGTAAATCCCACCATTACACACACTGTGAATGTATTATTGTGATTACAAAATGGATGTGAATGAAACGTAAAAGAAACCAAACACATGGATCAGATTCACAGGGGAAGAGATTAGATGAATTAGGTATGGTACTGGCTGAGGCCATTGGCAAGATGCAGAAAAGGAGGAGGTGCTGCGGATGAGTGATTTCAGCCTACTGGATGTAGAGTGGATCTTTACATAGAAGCACAGAAGCTGACAGCAGATGAGGGCCTCAGGCCTTCAAGTCTGCCATCTATCCTGCCTGTATTAGTGCCTGCTGATTCTGCCTAGTCAGCGGCCTTAGCTACTCTTTCCCATCTCTATGATCCCCTTGTGCCTATCCCATGCATGTTTGAATCCTACCACCATGCTCGTTTCCATCACCTCTGGGGGCAGGCTGTTCCATGCATCTACCACCCTCTCAGTGAAAAAGAACTTCCTCACATTTCCCCTTAAATAGTTTCCCTCCACTCCCATGTCATGTCCTCTTGTCCTAGTACTTTTTTATACTGGAAAATATTATCCCATTTCACCATATTAATGCCTTTGAGATATTGGAGTGTTTCGATCATATCGCCCCACTCCCTCCTCTGCTCCAGTGTATACATGTTGAGGTCTTTTAATCTTTCCTCATTTGTCTTGTGCTGCAGACCCTGCACCATCTTAGTTTTCCTCCTCTGTACTATCTCTATCCTGTCAATGTCTTTGTGCAGATGCGGCCTCTGGTACTGCATGCAATATTCCTGATGGGGCCTCACCAGCATTTTGTATAGTGGAGTCATTACCTCCCTCCTTTGGCTTGTGATACCCTTCAATACACCCCAACATCACCCTGGCATTCCCTACTGCCTTTGTGGTCTGCTTGGTGGTTTCCAGGTCATCTGTGATAATGACCCCCAAATCTTTTTCCCTGGTGTCTGGAGTGTCAGCAACTCACCCCCACAATCTGTAGCTCTCACCAGGGTTGTTACTCCCCACATGCAAGATTTTGCATTTTTGCATTAAACCTCAGTTGCCACACTTTAGACCATCTCTCCAGCTTTTCTAGATCTTTCTTCATCTTACCAACACCCTCTGCAGAATCTACTCTGTTGCAGATCTTGGTGTCATCTGCAAACAGGCATACCTTTTCCTCCAGCTCATCTGCAATGTCACTGATGAAGAAATTGAAGAGAACTGTCCCCAGAACTGATCTCTGACGTACACCACTGATTACCTCCATTTCTTCTGACTGGGTTTCATTTACCACCACCCTCTGCACTTCTTTGCATTGAATTTCAACTGACAAACCCTTGACCATTCTTCAAGTTTCTGCAGGTCCCTTCTCATTCTGTCTACACCCTCTGGTGTGTCTACTCTGTTACAGAGCTTTGTGTCATCAGCGAACAGTGAAATTCTGCCTTCTATATCCTGTGCAATGTCACTGATGAAGATGTTGAATAGGACCGGTCCCAGCACTGATCCCTGTGGTACCCCACTGGTCACTCTTCCCTCTGTGGAGTGACAGCCATTTACCACCACCCTCTGTGTCCTGCCACCCAGCCAGTTACCTACCCACCACACTACTGTCCTGCCCACACCCATATTCCCCAGTTTGTGTAATAGTCTTTTATGTGGCACAGTGTCAAAGGCCTTGCTGAAGTCCAGATAGGCCATGTCCACTGCCCTCCCCTGATCCACCTCCCTAGCCACCCAGTCAAAAAATTCAATGAGGCTGGTCTGACATGACCTCCCTCTGGTGAAACCATGCTGCCTTGGGTCCTGTAGTCCATTGACAACCAGATGTTCCACCAATCTCTCCTTCAGTAGTGCTTCCATGATCTTTCCCACTACCGAGGTGAGGCTAACTGGTCTGTAGTTCCCTGCTTCCTCTTTGTTCCCACTTTTGTATAAGGGGACTACATCTGCTGTCCTCCAGTCTTTGGGTACCTCCCCTGTTTCCAGTGATTGGCTGAACAGGATAGCCAGAGGTTCAGCCACCACCTCTCTTAGTTCTTCTAGTGAGTTGCGTCAGCATCTCTGGGCCCGATGTTTGCTGAAACTGTCCAGTGTTTTTGTCAAAGGATTGGTTCCAGTAGCATAAATGTGCCCTGGTAAAAGCCCTTCTGACAAAGGCTCACCCATGTTGTGGCGACAGGAAACAACGCCAACCCTCAACAGGGCTCAAGCACAATGCCAGCGGCAAAATCATGCCTGCCAATTGTGCTGCCAGACCTCAGTGAGCCCAACATCATGGGGCACATTCTGCCTGTTTGGCTTCACCCCGCACCCTCCACACTCAAATATACTTCCCTCCAGGTCAAGTGTATGGGCCAGGGGCAACCCCAGGATGGCACCATCCATGCGAATGCCCTCAAAATCCACTTTGCTTGCATGACAGGCAAACTGGTTGTGATGCTCTAATTGCAGCACCCCAAATGTGGTGCCCATATAATAGTATGCATCTGACAAATCTACCTCTGGACCCAGATGTCTTGGCAAACTATTGTTTAGTTTCTAACCTTCTCTTTCTGAGGAAGGTTAGTGAAAACGTTGCTGGATGCAACTTGAGGAACACCTGACAATCTTTGACTTTATGAGCCTTTTCAGTCTAGTTTTAGAGCATGGAACAGCACAGAAATGGCACTAGCTAGGGTGCTAATGACCTACTCAGGGTGAGGGATAGAGGAGAATGATCGATTCTCATCCTCCATGATTTCTTTCAGGCATGTGATACTGCAGACTGTGGACTACTTTTGGACCATATCAGGATCGCTGGACTCATTGGCCCTGTTATTCATTGGTTTGAGTCCTACCTGCAGGCTAGAATCCAGAGGGTAGTGTTAGGAGCATTTTCCTTGCACCTGATAGTTCAGTCCTGTCTCCAATACTGTTCTTGGTCTGTATGCTTTCCTTGGGTAAAGACATTAGATATTATGGGCTTAGGATTCACTTCTATGTGGATGACTCCCAGCTCTATATGTATTTTACTCACAGGACTCAGAGTGCTGTCGATGTGTTTAATGTGTGCCAGGCTGACATCATGTATTTTCTCCGTCTCTGGAAATCTGCCAGATCAGATCCCCTATCCCTCCCAAAACATGACCACACTGTTTCATGCATTTGTGACCTCTAGGTCAGACTACTGTAATGTTCTGTACTTGGAGTTAGTGGGGGGTATGCTATGATGCCTGCAGCTTCTGAAGAACACAGCTGCAAGGTTATTTATGGGCCTTCCTAGATCATACAACATCTCTCTGGTACTGCAAGATCTGCACTTGGTGCCGGTGAAGTGGCATCTCATGTAAGATAGGTTTATTAACCTATAAAGCCCTACACAGACTGGGCCCAGTCTACCTGGCAGAGTTCCTATATCTGAACACCCCTGTTTGGCCACACTGATTGGCCATGGATGGCCTCCTTGTGGTTCCTAGGGCTAGGCTGAAGACCTTGGGGGATCGGCCTTTGAGATGGCAAGCCCATCCCACTGGAATTCTTTGCCCAGGACCTGAAGGAGGCCCCCTCAGTTGAGGCTTTAAGATGGGCCTTTAAACTTATTTATTCCAAAAGGCATCTGGAGACTTCCTGTAATGCATCTTTCAACACGTTGTAAAGTTGTGTTAAGTTTTGTATTCTTCCGCTGAAATTAAGGTAGTTATTTATTGTTATATATTTGAGGTTGTAAGAGTTGATCTGAGTGTGGTCATTCTGTTTAATTGTAATGTTGCTCTGGCCTTCTGGGGAAGGGCACCATAAATAAAGAACAGACTACAACTACTAGTCCAAACTTTAATTATCCACTGAGCTATGGATCACACCAACTTCTGAAGTTCAGGGTAGATAGTCTAGATGTTAACCATCCTCTTAGCTGTGGGTCATACCAACTTCTGAAGTTCAGGGAAGTAGTCAAACTTTAACCACCCCCTCAGCTGTGGGTCATACCAATTTCTGAAGTTTAGGGGACATAGTGCAGACTTTGTTCCTTTTTCAACTATGAGTTTTACCACCTTCTGAAGCTCAGGGGTGATAGTCCAGACTTTAACCACCCCTTAGCTGTTGTTCATACCAACTTCTGAAGTTCAGGAAGATAGTCCAGACTTTAACCCTACACTTAAGTATGGGTCATACTAGCTGGCCGGTGACACTAAGGGCGAGGTGCTATGCCTGTGACCGGTTTGAGAATGACCTGGGTCACTGGGGCCAGCACGTGAGGAGAGAGAGGGGGGAGCAGAATTGAGCAGTGGCTCTTCTCTACTGGAAAGGGGGGGGTCGCCTGCCTGTAGTCCCGCTGTCACCGGATGGAGGTCCAGTGACAGGTGCAGGTAGTTATGGAGCGACCGGTTGATGGGACATCCCATAGGGTGTGCGTACGTGTACCTCCACATGCATGCGTCATGTCGGGGATATGTGGGAGTGGGACTGCAGAGAAAACTGACAAAATTACCTATGGAAAAAAAAAGTATATGGTCATACCAACATCTGAAGTACAGAGAAGACAGTCCATACATTATACCTGCTCTTCAAACTCTGAAAACTGAGCTGCTTGACAGCCTTAGTACAGAAACCTATCTATCTCTCCAAATCACACCCTTATTAAACCTGGAACCATTCATAAAAATCTGTTAAACATTTTGTAAGGGGCTGGGTGGGTTCTGTACATCACATATGAATCACAATTATCATTAGCTGCATTCAATTTCTGAAAATACCTCATTCCAAGCCATTCCATTTTTCATTTCAAAGGGTATTTACAGTAAATGGAAACAGTATCCCTTCCTTTGCAGTTCACTTACAGCACATCTGCAGCCTATTTATTTGTCATAAAAATAAAAAAATGGAATCGTATGAGAATTAAATTTAGAAACATAGGACCTGATTCTCAAATGTCTGGGGTTGACACCCATGCATGTATCTCAAGGGCATAAACAGGGTGCAGGCGGGGATCTTTTCCAATGTAGAAAAAGTACTAGAACAAGGGGGCACAATATGAAATTGGAAGGGGGTAGATTAAGAGGTAATGTGAGGATCTTTTTCTACACAGAAAGGGTAGTTGACACTTGGAGGTAGTGGGGGCAAGCACAGTGGAGGGGTTTAAGCATGCTTGGGACAGGCACAAGGGGAGCCTGAGAGGGCAGGGACTGATGAAAAGCCATTGATCATATAGAGTCAGTGGCCACATACAATGTATAGGGCCTACAGGCAGACTGGATGGGCCTAGCAGTCCCTAATTGCAGACAATTTCTATGTTTCTATGTTACCAACCGAGAAAGGTACATGGTTCAACTTGTTCCACACCGTGTGCCAAGACGCGGCCTGCGCCAAAAAGGGGACTACTTGTGCCAGCCAGGCTTTCACCTCTCTTGCAGCGGATGCACAGCTGCTTCCTCCTGGACAGGGGCTTGCACCATGGCAGTGCTGCTATACCTCCTTTTTTTTTTTTCCAACTCTCTTTACTCCGGTCATGGTCCCAGGAGCCTCTCTCAGGCATCCAACCTTGCTCCTGCCCTGCCTGAAGTCCCCTCCAACTGTACCTCCCTTTCTCCACCCTGTTGCACAGCTGGCACCCCCAGCTTAACCTCTCCGGGGTGGAGCCACCCCTCCTACCTTGGGCACTCTCATACACATAAATTCCAGCTGCAGATGTGGGCCCCGGGCAAAGGATCTACGATGATCGGCAGAATCAGACTCGGTCATGGGCATGGGGGATTAGTGCCGTCCCATACCCCTGGAACCAGGTTTTTCCATTTTCTTTCTGCTCCCCACCCCTCCCTTGTGTGGGCACCCCTGACGTCAAGCACATGGCAAGCCTCTGACATCATCCACTTTAATATGTGCTGTCTGCACACTGCAGCACCCCCGGTCTCCACCGGGAGCTGCTGGTGCACCAACAGAGCCCCAGCCCACCCTCCTGGGAGAGGAGAGCTATCCATCGGATGGTCAGTCCCTCTCCTCCCTGCCGACCCCCATCAACCTGGGCTCATTCCCAACCCTGTGGCCCGGCATGGCACGAGGTGTGGCGTCCAGCGCCTCAACCCTCAGCGCCACCAGGCCGACTGCTATACCTCCTTTTGTGGCATTTTGAAAGGGGTCACAATGGGCGCAGGGTGCACTGGGGCTAAAACCAGCCAGGAGCTGGTCTAAGGGCACTTGCTGGGTGAGAAGCACCATCTTTGCAGCATTACATTGGTCCAAGCATAGATACATGCCCTGATGATACATCATAGTGTGAGCACCATCTGTTGTGATTGGAAGCAATGGTCCACACTGTACACAATAGGACTTAAGTGTCATGGGACAAGACACGTGTTATGGCTTCCAGGGTATATTAACTACTGGCACTGATCCTCGCAGGTTCATGAATGAAACTACACAGAGATCATAAGTACCATGATCATGCAAGGGCCCAGCAAGGCATAGAACCTAACAGCCAGTCATTCACACCTGACATAGACAGAGTGTGGTAGTGGAATTGTCACACGGCCATTCTGCAGCTTGTGGTTGCTGTAACCAGTGGGATTTTGGTGCCAGGACCCCTCTCATTCCTGAATTAGGTGCAAGATTCCTGGTGCACCAGCAACTGATGCAAGCTGCTGATTGCTGCACTTTTGTGTTGATAAGGGTTACTCTGTGAATCCGGTCCATAGAATCTATTGGTAAAAAAAGCCTGTTGGTGAATCATCCTTGCACATTCCTACCTGACTAATGTTGAATAAGAGCCTAGAGCTCTTCTCTCTCCCTTCCCATTCCACCTTTGTTTGAATCTCCCCACTTATTTTGAAAAGCCCATCTTCTCATGCAGCCTATGCTACCACTCTACCACCCTCTCCATGAAAAAGTGCTTCCTGTGGTATCTCTTAAACAACCCCCTTCCAGCTTCATGGAGTTGCCTGTGGTGTTTGTGTTCTCATTTAGTCTGGACAGTTTCCCGCCATCCATTTTATTTAATCCTGGAGGTATTTTTATGATTCAGTCATGTCCCTTCTCTCCCTTCTCACCTCAACAGTGTACATGTTGAGATCTGCCGACCTGTCTTTGTACATCCTTTCTGAAGTCCCTGGAGCCTCTTGGTTACCCATGTTCTGCACTGCTTTCACTCTGTCCTGTCTTTCTTTAGATGCGGACACCAAAACTACACACAATATTGTAGATGTGACTGAACTAATGACCTATATAGTGTCTGCAGCACCTCCCTTCTCCTGCTGGCTAACCCCCTCCCTGTGCATCCCAATATCCTGTTTTCCCTACCTAGCACACTACTGGATTGTGTGGATGCATTCATATTGTCCAATATTATTACTCCCAAGTCCTTTCCCTCTACAGTACTATCCACTACTACCTCCCCATTCAGTGTTTCAACATGTTGAGTGACTGTGTTCCCCTGGTACCAAAGGTAAGTACTGCCCCTCTTCAATAGCTCTACCAATCCCAGGAACTGTTTTTGTTCAGGATGAGCGACCCGTCAGCTGCTGTAGAGAAAGTGGAATGTTCAGAAAGTTTGAGTGATGCAAACATTTTAACAGAGTCATAATTCACAGTCCTGGTATCACAAATGTGAATTCTGACAAGAAAGTATACAACTCTTACATCTATTGCAAGGGTTAACAATACATCATATGTTTCTTATAAAATGTGTAGGGAGTGCCCTGCATATTGACTAGTTGAATGAATTCTGAAGCCTGTCTTTATGGACCAATAATCAATTGTGCTGGATTTCTTTGGCAACCAGGACACAGCATGCCTCCCCAAACAATTCCTGATTGCTGTTACAACTGATTACATATTCTTTCCAAGTGGGTATCCACCTCCTTAAACACATTTTATTTCTGTATTTTCTGGTGTTCTTTTCTTAACCATGAACACTCTCATTTTACCTGCTTATCTGGACAAAGTTTGCAGTTGAACTTATATTTACTCAATACATGTCTGTAGTTGTTACTGAACGTTCTATGTGGAGCCAACCAATATAACATCTACAATAAGCAAAATAAACATCAGTTTGTACATTTCATGGTTGTAAACACTGCTCAACCCGGCTTATACACTACAGTCGAAATGGTTTTAAAATGTAAAAGGATGGAAAATCTGTGTTTTTCTTTTATTAAACCTGCAGGCGAGTGTCACCTACAATTAACATACCAGGAAATATAAACAGCCTCAGCAGTAGTAAGTTCCATGTTTGTAACTGTTATGGAACATGGTTTTGGTTATAGTTTCATGTGAAACAGTTTCAGAGGTTCTGCATTTTTACCATCTGTATTAGGAAAAGGATTGAAGATTGGATAAAGTTTCTCAGTAAAGGTGTCAGTGAAGGTGCAGAGGTGAGACATGTCATCAGCATTGTAAAATGACACCTGTCCTCCCTCATAGTCCAAGTACACCCCCATTTTCTGGGGTTTTCTACTTACATTCAGTTCTTTATATACTGTATCCAGAGCATAGTATTTATTCCCGTTAGCCAGATGCACACTCCAGAGTCCATCGTCAGGTGTGATGTTCCCATTCTCTGGTATTTTTGCAATTTCCCCCTTTCTGTTGATGGACTCTTTGGCCACACCCACAATCCACTTAGTCTTGTTCCCCACCCCCACCTCCCAGCAGTGCCTCCCTGATGTGAATCCTTGATCCCAGCACAAACAAGTATAAATCAAATCTCGCAGGGTTGTCAGGAAGCTGTTGCCTTGTGTCACCATGTCTCACGCTGGTCAGGTCCTCGGACAGAATGAGTTTAGGATGTGCCGTGTCAGGATCCAGCAACACTGGGGATGGAACTATAACATACAAAGTAACTTAGTTTATAAAACATATTTTATAAATAAGAAAAGGAACAAAAACAATATCAATATCATCCAAATAATTACTGACTATGACAAATATAATATCCCAGAGACCTGCAGTTTATCGGATAAAGTCATGCTTCCTTTAGACTATTGGTTCTCAAGCCACAAATATTGGTGGCTTCAGTGTGTCTCCAAGTGTGCCCATAAGGGCTGACTAGTAGCTTTTTTCCTTATTTGTTCACCCCAACCCCCCAGAAATAACACATTTCTCATCACACAGTATACAATAAATCAAGCCCTGATGTAATTTTACTTTCAATGTATCTCTCATTTTTATGTTTGCTTGCACGCATGTGCAAGAAACATAGTGCCATCATCCGAGATTTTGGAGGTGTGTCACTTCCTCCTCCATTTCAGTCAGTGTGTTGGCAGGCACGGCCCCTATAAGCCAATGCATGCTGGAGCTGTCTATGACAAGCTCCAAAATGCAGTGGCAAACAGTTGAAAGGGGAGCTACGCTTCAGTGAGCAGCAATAAGATATCGCCTGCTCATGAGCTCCCCTACACCACACACACACACACACACACACACACACACACAGACAGCACAATGCACGCACACTGCATGCTGCCCTCCCCCGCACACACGTATAGCCAACAGGGGTGCCCAATCCCCGTCAACTTTGTGCTGCGTTTCCCCCCACCCCAAAGCCTTCCACATGTACCATGCTGGGTGCCCAATCCCCGTTGGCTCCACTGTCCTCACCCCCGTACTGGGTGCCACGCTGGAGCCCACCCCAGCATGGCAACTGATCATATGGCCGACAGGGTGCCCAATCCCCGTCAGCTCAAGCCCCCCAACGTCCTTCTGCCATGCTGGGAGCCCACCCCAGCAGGCAAACATCCCATGTCGTCTTTTTTTAACCTGCAAAGAAAAATGGTCCCCACGGCGCTTCTCCAGCCCCCACAGCGCACCCACCTTCTGCACACCCCTGCCTCCCCACCCCCTCACTCCATACTTACCTCTCTAGAGCTCAGTGCGGCGATCTTCAGTGGACCGGGAACACGTCTGCACTCTTCAAAGCCGACCACGAACTGAGGAAATGCGGTAAGCTGTGTAATGGGCTAGATAGGGGTTTTCAACTTTATGCATATCTCAGGCATTTTTGGAATTTTGCACCAAATTTTCAACATGGGGTTTTGGGACCCCCTTCTCATGAATGATGTCACTGTCATGGCATTATTTGGGCCTGAAGGGTGATTTCTGCAGTCACTGCAGCGTCACTGCTCAAAATCATGCTTTGGGCCTGAATAACACAATGACAGTGACATCACTCATAAGAGAAGGGGTCTCAAAACCCCATGTTGGAAATTTGCAAAATTCAAAAATTACTGTTTTATGAGTGCATTATGCAGTTCCTACGTGAGGCTCGTGAGTTCACAAATTTTCAATATTTTCACTCCAGATTTTCAACATTGCCATTTTACCACACCTTCTTATGAGCAGTAGAGCTGTCATTTTTCACATCTCACCCAGAATGTGTTTCCGCCCATGTAGCGCACAATGGCGCAGTCGGTGTGCGAGATCAATGTACGGGACACATTAAGAAAATCACAGTGACACTGTTCATGAGCTGAGGTCTTATAATGGCTATGTTGAAAATTTGGTGAAAAAATTCCAAAAAGAGCGTGCGTTGTATAGTTCCTACGCACGCTCGTAAGTTCACAATTTTTCAATATTTTCACTCCAGATTTTCAACATTGCCATTTTACCACACCTTCTTATGAGTAGTACAGCTGTCATTTTTCACATCTCACCCAAAGCGTTCCAGCTACATGTGCGCTATTGGCGCCAGTTGGTGTCGCAATTAATGTACGGGACAAATTAAGAAACTCACAGTGACACTGTTCATGAGTAGAGGTCTTAAAATGGCTATGTTGAAAATTTGGTGAAAAAGTCCATAAAATGACTGTTACAAATGAGCATTACACAGTTTCCACGCACCCTCGTAAGTTCATGACTGTAATATTTTCACTCCAGATTTTCAACATTGCCATTTTATCACACCTCCTTATGAGCAGTACAGCTGTCATTTTTCACATCTTGCCCAAAATGTGTTTCCGCCCATGTAGCACACAATGGCACAGTCGATGTGCAAAATCAATGTACGGGACAAATTAAGAAAATCACAGTGACACTGTTCATGAGCAGCAGTCTTAAAATGGCTATGTTGAAAATTTGGTGACAAAAGTCCATAAAATGACTGTTACAAATGAGCATTGCACAGTTTCCACGCACCCTCGTAAGTTCATGACTGTAATATTTTCAGTCCAGATTTTCACCAGTGGCATTTTTCCACACTTCCTTATGAACAGTACAGCTGTCATTTTTCACAACACATCTGAAGTGTGTTTTCACACTTTCAGCGCAGAGATGCGTGGTCGATGTGGGAAATCATTGTTCGGCAGAGATAAAGAAAATCACAGTGACACTGTTCATGATCAGAGGCACCAAAATGCCTGAGTTGACAATCTGCTGTAAAAAATCCTCAACCTAATTATATTATCGGTGTGCGCGTACAGTTTCTATGTATGCTCGTGACTTCACCATTTTTTATATTTTACTGCAGATTTGCAACATTGCCATTTTTTACACCTTCCCATGAACAGTACAGCTGTCATTTTTTACATCCAGTTTGGAATGTTTTTGCACCTGTGGTGCTAAATGCTGTAGTCGCTGTGCATAAGCAGCTTTCGGCTAACAAACTGATATTCCCCCTGTTCATGAGGTGGGGTCACAAAAAAACATGTTGAAAATTTGGAGTGAAATACCAACTAATGCCTGAGGTATTAGGTTTCCAACCATAATGCCTAACCCTCGAGAATGACAGGCATCAGGGTGTGACTTGGGATTCTTGCCTGTAATGCTTATATCATCCACAACTCTGCAGCCAGTGGGAGGCATCGAGGTATGCCTTGGACTCTTCTGCCCCAAAGTTCACCCCATTCTCCTATATCGCACCCATCTCACTGTATTTCCTAATGAAATGGGGTGCGTATAAGGGCCAAAGACCCCAAGGAACACCGTGACACTTGTCAGTGTCTGTAGGGTGCAGTGTGGTGAAATGGCATGGCCGTTATGCCTGATGACCCAAACGCACACCCCAATGCCTGTCACTCTCTGCAGGGTGGTGGTGGGGTTGGCTTCAGTTCAATACTTCACTGCCATTCCTATTACGCAGCTCTGTAACTTCTACACTACCACTGCCAATGCCAGCAAGCAAACATTTGGCATTGACAAATGCTTGTTTAAGGCAAGAAATAGTTAATTCTGTTATATGTGTAATTTGGGCTCTAAAATGCTCTATGGTTGCAGAAAATTGTGCTGGTGTTCACATGTGGCCATGGTGGCCCATTTTGAGAAACACTTTTTACATAACCATTGATCTGTTTGGGCAGTCATTACCACTCCCACCCAGCCAGCACATGTTAACCATCAGAAAGAAAGAAAGGAAGGGAGGAAGGAAGGAAGGAAGGAAGGAAGGAAGGAAGGAAGGAAGGAAGGAAGGAAGGAAGGAAGAAGGAAGGAAGGAAGGAAGGAAGGAAGGAAGGAAGGAAGGAAGGAAGGAAGGAATCTTTAGGGTAGGATGATAAAAGATGATGGACAGAAAGCCACTGTCCTAAACAACTTCCTTTTTCAGTATCTACCAAGGTATACAGCCCACTACCTGAAAGTGGCATCAGTGTGGCTGCTAGAGGGATCTGACAAATGGAGTCACCAATACTCACCACAGATAGGGTCAGAAAGGGGCTGGTGGCCCTCAAGACAGACAAAACACCAGGCCCTCAAGTACTACACCCAACAGTGCTGAGGGAACTGGTAGAGGAACTAGCTGACCCTCTAACACATTTGTTCAACAGCTCCCTGCATTCGGGAGCAGTATCAAGAGATTGGATAATGGCAGACGTAGTGCCACTCCTTAACAGAGGAGACAGAAAGGAGGCAGGAAGCTATAGACCAGGTAGTCTCACATTTATTACAGGAAAACTTATGGAGACCATAATCAAGCGGACCTCATGAAATACTTAAAAAAAATGGTCTCCAAAGCAATAAACAGCACAGGTAGGAGACCACATCAGACAAACCTCAGTGTCTTATTTGACTGGGTAACAAAGGAACTGGACAGGGGCCATGCGAGTGGTCATCTATATTTTGATTTCAGCAGGCATTTGACTCAAGTGCCACATAAGCACCACTGAAGAAGCTGCAGGACCTTGGTACAGCAAAGGACATTGTCAGGTGGGTGAGAACTGGCTTGAGGGGCAGCAGAAAGTTGTTGTCAACTGGATGAGATCTAAGGAAAGAGAAATCACAAGTGGAGTACCTCAGGGATTGGTCTTGGGTCCGGTCCTCTTCAACATGTTCATTAGTGACATTCATGAAGGAATCCAGAGCAAGCTTGCCCTCTTTGCAGATGACACCAAGCTTTGTGGAAGGGTGGACAGTGCAGAGAGGGTTAGTGAACTTCAGAAGGACCTCCAAAGGCTAAAAAGATGGTCAAATGTGTGGCAGTTGAAGTTCAAAGCAAAAAGTTCAAATAATGCTCCTGGAGAAGGGTAAGCCAATGACATAGTACTGGATAAATGGGGTGAAACGTAGCACCACCTCAGAAGAGTGAGACCAAGGGGACATCATTTATGACACCCTAAAACACTCAAGCCCTTGAAATGAAGCATACAGCAAAGCAAGTTGGATTTTGGGGTGTATAGGCAGAGGAATTGATAGTTTGAGTAGAGAGGTGATCCTCCCTGTTTATAGGTCCCTCGTGAGGCCACACCTGAAGTACTGTGTCCAATTCTGGAGTCCTCATTGTCTAAAATTTAAAAGAACTGCATCATTACAGTTTGCAAGTGCTTGCTACCTACTGCTGCTTACGTCAGCCTTAGTAGGTGCTGTAATGAATGGATGGAGGGTGGAAAGCTGGAGGGAAGAAGGAAGCTGGTTTCAGGGGGCAGGGAGCGGGTGCAAAAAAAATACTTGACCAGCACAAGGGAAGAGAGACGTAGAAAGGGTGCCTGAGTCTCTGGAAAGTAGTTTGTCAGCAGAGGCAACTTCAGGGGACAGGAGGGAGGATAGGTAGGAGGAAATGAGCCAAACCAGTATCTGGCAATGAAGACAGAGCAGTGTGTTTGGTGGTGCAAGTGTAGGGTATGTAAGGAGAGTATACAGTACAGTGAACAATGATTGATGTTGGGGGGTGGCATGTTAGTGGCAAAATAACAGAAATCATCGCAGAGGGTATCCAGTCTGGTGAGTGGGAAAGGGGTTGGGGTGAGAGCTGCAGACTACACTGGTGTAATCAAAACTGGGGAGAATCAGTTTGGTGACCTGCTTCCGGCGGATTGGTAGAAATAGGCTGTCCTTGTTGCAGTATAAAGCACCATGCTTGTGGCAGAGCTGGGGGTGGATGGTGCCAATGTATGAGGAGTAGTTCAGTTTACTGTCCAGCCAAACTTACAAATATTTGAAGTATCAGACGGCCTCTAGTTGTGTGCCATCAAGGGTTGAGAAGACAGGGGAAGAAGAGGCCTGACTAGCTTCTGACCAGGGCTAAAGGTCATGGACACAGTTTTTGATGTTAATTTTGAGTTGGTTCGCCTGGAACCAGTGCAGGGCATTTGAAGTCATGCTGGAGTGGGACTTCAACTGCAATGGTTGAAGGACCAGATGTGTAAATTATTGTATTCTTAGCTTACATGTGTATGTGCTAGAAGACACAGGCTGAGGGAGGTCGCTGTGAAAATAGAAAATAGTATTGGGCCCAGGATGGAACCTTGGACAATACCAGCCTGGATGTAGGGGACAGTATGCCACCCACCTGTACTGACTGCAGGAAGCCTGCTAGGTAGGAACAGAACCAGTTCATGGTGCAGAGGTCAGCTTCTTTAGGAGGAAGTGGTGGGATATAAAGCTGAACGCTTTGTCCAGATTAATGAAAATGGCTACTGAGATGTGTCTTTTGTCCATCCCAGTGAGGATGAAGTCTGTCACTAGAAGGAGAGAGGAGATGGTAGAGTGGTTCTTTCTAAAACCAGACTGCAAGGGAGACAGTAAGGATGATGAGTCAAGAAAGATCGTAAGCCTGGAGAGCACAGGGAATTTTTGGAATATTGCTAGGGAGGGGAATAGTGAGATTGGGCTATAGTTTCCAGGGGAGGAGGGATCTCTCCCTTTGTTAAGTGGATGGACTTTGACCATTTTCATTTATATTTATTTTATTGTTGTGACCAAGTAACCACCATGAGCTGAGAAATTGTCCATTTCTATCTGTATCCTGAGGTGAGCATAGAGGGAAAATCAGACCATATTAAACATAACATTAAAATAGAATTGTACTAAACCGTAGTTTACTTACCTGGTAAATGTGACGGTGGGGGGTATATATCTCTGAGGCACTCCACAATCATTAAATCATGGGTTGTGTTCACCTGATAGGTTGCTTAATGCACATGTAACTTCTAAAGAAGTCCAACCCCTTTCCTCTGGGACCCTTCCCATACTGGATCAGTTTGAAGACTTGCAAAGCTGTACCTAGAAATAATGTTAACTGGACATATGAACATACGAATTTGCCAACAGAAACAGACCACCCAGTCTATCTAAGTCTGCTCGAGTAAGCAGCTAGTACCCCTAGTTCACAGCTGCCCCTCCCCTTTGTCATCCTAATGCCCCATCCAACTTCCCCCACCCTCACTGTCCCCAGTTCCGTGTCCCATGCCCTTCCTTTTAAAGCTGTTCACAGATTCACATGATACCGCCCAGTCTGGCAGTATATTCCATTTTGCCACCACTCTCTCCGTGAAATGGCGTCTCCTCAGCTCTCTCCTAAATCTTCCCCCTCTATTCATAGCCCATGCCCCCTAGTGTCTCTCCCCCTCCTTAGCTTAAAGACCCCATCTGCCCCATCCTTATTGATTCCCCTGAAATACTTGAATGTCTCTATCATGTCTGTCCTGTCCTTCTGTCCTCCAGGGTGTACATATTCAGGTCTCCTAGCCTGCTCTCATAGTCTCTCCCTCCATTCCACAAATCATCTCCGTTACCTCCTCTATACCCCTCAGTAACTTGACATCACGCTTCAGGTATGGCCTCCAAACTGCATGCAATAGTCCAAATGTGGCCTTACTAGTGACCTGTAGAGGGGCAAGATTACCTCTCTTGCCTGGATGAAACCCCTCGCTATATGCACCCCAGCATTTTGTTCACTTCTGCAGTCACTCTCCTGCACTGGGCAGTGTTACTCATGGTCCCTGTTACCATTACCCCTAGGTCTTCCTCCTCAGTGATCCCCAACTTAACCCTCCCAGCCAGTATTCTCTTTTTGGGTTCTTTGAACCGAAGTGCATAGCCTTATATTTCTTTTCACAGAACCCCAGCTGCCACCTCTCTGACTACTCCTCCAGCTTGCCTAGGTCCCCCTGCAGCTGCTTCCATCCCTCAACTCTATCCACCACTGCTTCTATTTTGGTGTCAACTACGAACAGACTTACCTTCCTCACCACCCCGTGTGCAATGTCTGATATGAAGAGCTCAAATAATACCTGTGCTAGCACAGAGCCCTGTGGTACCACACTCACCACGGGCCTTGGAGTTGAGAGCTCCCCTTCCACTACCGCCTGTCGTAGCCTCCCACTCAGCCAGCTTTTAATCCAGTTAGTTATTTTTGCCCCAACCCCTACATCAGTTAGCTTACTCCCAAGTCATCCATGAGGTACCGAATCAAAGACCTTTCTGAATTCCAAGTAAAGAACATCCACTGAATGACCCTGATCCAGCTCACCTGTCACCCAATCATAATATTGTATCAGGTTGGTTTGACAAGAGTTCCCAAAACTAACCATGCTGCCACATCCTGAGGCTGTTGTCCTCCAGGTATGACACTAGTCTTTCCTTTAGTATCATTTCCATGAGATTCCACACTATGGAGGTGAGACTTATCGAGTGATAATTACCCAGTTCATCCCTTGGTCCACTCTTGTGTAATGGCACTACATGTGCCATCCTCCAGTCTAGTGGCACAGACACTTTTTGGCTTGTGGTTAAACAATCTAGACTGATTGCATTTGTAGTTAAGAAAAAAATATTTATTTTATTTCCTATTGATAAATTCTAAAATACAGACTAACTCATATGGCATGCTGGTTACAGCTGGCACTTTGATTGTGACTGTCTACTGGGTGGGGTGTGGTGTGCCTCAGAGATATATACCCCCACAATCACCTTTACCAGATAAGTAAACTACCATTGCGGGTGATAATCACTAAGGCACTCCACAGTCATTACAGTGTGGGTTCTAAAAAGCAGTATCTGGATTCAAGGGTATGTTAGACTTGTCATGTTTCAGATTATTAGTTTTTGCTGACAAGGGGACTGAGCAGCCAAAGTTAGCCTTTGAGTCTAGTGATACATCAATTCTGTAATGCCTCATAAAGGTGTGTAACAATGACCATGTGGTGAGTGCACAAGTTCTCTTCTGGGGTGGCTAAGTTTTTCTCTGCCCATGAAGTGGCCATCACCTTGGTGGAGTGTGCCTTAATATCCTTTGGTGTAATCAAATTACTTTTCCTTTATGCTTCTGATACAGCTATCTTAAGACAAAGTGCAATTGAGGAGCGTGATGCGGGATGTCATTTTTGTGTCCTTGCACAATGATCAATACATAGTCTGTCTTATGGAAGTTGTTAGTCCTGTTAATGTACTGTAAATGGACAGCACCTGCTTCAAGCCTAGTGTCTGTAGCTGTGGCTCTTGTTCCAATTCTGTGATGGCACTAGTGCAGGTAGCTCTACTGTTTGACTTTTGGGAAAGGATGTTGCTACATTTGGCATGAATGATGGGATGGTCCTTAGGGGCACATGATTGTTGTAGAACATTAGGTAGGGGTGTAGAAGTGTGGGACAACAGATGGATACAACACAGTTCTTATAAGGTTAACACACTTTGTCTAGTGTGATGTTTATTGCTTCATAAACATTTCTTCAAGGCAGATGCAAAAGAGACTTAATAAAAATAAATAGAAAATGAACACAGATAATGTTCTTAGGATGTGGCAAATGTCTATCAGCTTCCACTCTGCAGTAGTATGGGACTCTTCTCAGTCCTCTACCTACATCAGCCAGCAGGAACTGACCTTATCTCTCTCAGTCTAAAACAAAACTAACCCATTTCAGAAATGAGTTTCAGCTTTTATAGCCTCTGTAGAAGTTAGAATTTCCACTACCCTATAACATGACAATAAACAAACAAACACCTAAAATCAAGCAAAGGTATTGGTAGAAACCATCTCATTGCCAAAGTTGGAGACGGCATTAAATAGTCGTACTGCCTGCTCCAACATGACATAATAGTGCAATGCAGTACCAGATGCAACCACAAAAAGACGCAGGATTGAGAATTGTCAGGAGCACATGCAAGACAGAAATGAAAGCACCATAGAAATGAAATGTAAAAGCATATAAAAATGCCATTTGGCTACCCACCAACCCAATTGCCACAAACTATCTCACAATAGTGACTTGTTAAAGCAGAGTAAATGCATACCAGACAGACGAGCAAGACAGCAAAAAAATGAACACAGATAAAGTTCTCAGGATGTGCCAAATTTCACTCTGCAGTAGTATGGGACTCCTCTCAGTCCTCTACCTACACCAACCAGCAGGAACTGACCCTATCTCTCTCAGTCTCCATCTAAAACAAAAACAAAGTCATTTCAGAACTGAGTTTCAGCTTTTATAGTCTCTTTGGAAGTTAGGAAATTTCCATTCGCCTATGTATAGGTTCTCTAAAGTTATGAAATTTCCAGACATAAGATCTGACATAAAATTAACCACTAGGGGCCAATGTTGCCCCATAAAGAATAGTTCAGATAGCACCTGCAGGTTTGTTTACACCATTGGGAAAGGTCAGACCCAAGGTCAGAGCATTCTGTACTCTCCAGCTCTCCTGCAGGAACATGCTGTCTGCTGTACAAGATATCTAAGAAGGGCAGCTAACATCTTAAGAAAACACATACGCAAGCTTTTGTTATTCTTATATCAAAACAGTTTCATTTTAGGTTAATATGCACAGAAAGCATTACAAGCACTTCAGCATTTAATGTATAACCAGCCAACCAACATTTTGAACATTATACAAAACATATAAATTGCTTGGGAAATGGTTTCAAGTTATTCCAGGAGTGTCCACTATGACAGGGGTCACCCTGTCACAGGATCTTGCATGACAGAGCTAGCAGCTCCCATATGCATCTGGTGGAACATATTGCCACCATGAAGGCAATTTTATGCTTAACCACTTGAGGGCTTGAGTCTAGTGATTCGAATGGTGCATTCATCATTGCTCTGAGTACTAGATTAAGGTCCCATGGAGCTGACATTGGCTTTATTTTTGGGCAAATATCTGTTGCTGCCTTTATGACTCACATGACTTCCTGATGAGTACCCGGTGTAGATTCGTCTATTGGTCCTCTTGCTGCCCCTATAGCTGCCACTTGTACCTTGAGAGAAGAGGCTGTTAAGCCTTTGCCTAGGCCCTCCTGTAGGAACAGGAGTATGTCGGTGATGGAAAAGTAGTTGGGGATCACTCCTTTGAACACTAATGTGTGAAAATGTTCCAGAGACATTGATACACAGAGGTGGTGGAGTCCCTTTGAGATTTTGCGATTGAGCCTATTTGCACTGGATGGTATTGTGCATTTAGCAGTCTTTCCCTTTCAGTAACCAGGCTGTTAGCTTGAGGTTGTGGGGGCTGGGGTGATGTATAGGTCCCTGTGTGAGAATGTCATCTCTGTAGGGGAGCTGCCAAGGGTGATCCAGTGCCATTGACACTACTGTTGTACACCAGGACCTCCTTGGCCAGTAGGGGTGATCAATATCATTTTTGCTCTGGATATTCAAATTTTCTTCAGGACTACCTAATGAGGGGAATCGGGAAAGATGTATGCCACATGAAAGATCCATTTGTGTGATAGTGCATCTATCTCTGAGGACCTGTTGTCCCTTAAGCAGGAGTAGAATTTTGGGCATTGAGCATTTTGCTGGATGCCATTAAATCCAACTCCACCAGTCCACGCTTCTGTTGATTTTGTGAAATATGTGGGTGGAGTCTCCACTCCCGGTGGATCTGTTGATGACTCAGACAGTCCGCAGTCATGTTCAGTTTCCTGGCTAGATGTACTGCTGAAATGCTTGGGAGATGTTTTTGTGCCCAGGGAATAAGCTCTGATATTTCCTTCTGTATCGCAGTGCTCTTGGTGCCCCCTTGTTTGTTGATGTAGATCACTGTAACTTCATTGTCTGGTCTGATCAGAACTTGTTTATCTTTGATTAGATGACTGAAGGGTAGTAGGGCTAGAAATACTGCCTTCATCCACAGAACACTGATTGGTAGTTTTGACTCTCTTGTGGACAATTTTCCTTGTGCTGTCCTTTGTTCTGCGATAGCTCCCTAACTTGATAGGCTTGTGTCTGTGTTTATCACTACCTCTGGCTGAATGTCCAATGGTATGCTTTTGCGGAGGTTCTGCCTAATTGTCCATCATATTAGCAACTTTAACACCTGAGGGGGTATTGCTGTAGCCCTTGAGAAATCTAGATAATGTGTTGGTCCTTGCTTGATTAGGAATGACATGAGGAGTTTCATATGCCATCTGGCCCATGGTATTATATCTATACATAATGACATTAGTTCCAGGGCTTGTGAAATTAGTTCCAGTGATGGTTATGTCTGTCACTGTAGTACCGATACTGTGGACATTAGACTATTGATGCATTCCTCCAATGGGTGAACCAGACCCACTGCTGTGTCAATTACAGCCCCCATGTGTTCTATGGACCGACGGGAGTTGGGCAACTCTTGGCTTGGTTGATTGCCCAGCCATGGTTCTCTAGACACCATATCACTGTTTGCATCTCCTGAATGGACTGTCGGACTGACTGTGCTCAAATGAACCAGTTGTCCATGTATGGTATTACCTGTTTGTCTTGTTCTGAGTTTACGCCAGCACCACTGACACTTTGGTAAAGTCTCGGGTGCTGATGTTAGACCAAATGGGAGTACATGATATTGAAAATATCTCCCCAGAATGTGAAAGCAGAGGAATTTGTAGTGAGCAGGTCAGATTAGAACACGCAGATAGGCATCCTTGAAGTCTATGGACAACAAGACATCTCCTGGGTGTATGCTCTTTAAAGTGGTCGGATCATCTCCATTTTGAAGGGTCTGTATAAGACTGACTGGTTTAGCAAATTTTAAGTGCAGGCCTAGTCGAACCCCCCCCCCGTTTTCTTGGGCACAGTAAAGAAAATTGAATATAGTTCCTGACCCCTCTCTGCTAATGGTACCTCTATTATGGCTCTGTTGCTCAGGAGTTCCACCAGAATTTGGTGTGTCTGTGAAATCTTTTGTTTTTGGAGACAGGTGATATGATTTACCTGTGCTGTTTGAGCACTTGGCACCATTCTATGGCATTGCCCTTTTTTATTATTTCTAGCACCCACTTGTCTTCTGTGGACCCTTTCCATGTGTTTGTGATTAGACTTAACCTTGCCCCAACTGGTATGTTTTGGGAGTTTCTGCAGTAAGCATAGTCACTGTTTATGACTTGCTCTCCATGAGTAGGAGTTGTTGCCCCTGCCTCTGTTTGCGCCTCTACCTCTGTATGTACTGTAGTTGGGATTTGAGTGTAGGATGGGCAAAACAGTTTCCCTGTACCCATAATTGCCTCTTCATTTGTCATAAAGGAGTGGGGTGAGACTTGTGTCTTGCAGGTAGGTAGGTAGACCTGTTAGGGCTGGTTTATGCTTAGGGCCTTGCCGTTCTCCTTACCCTTTAGGTAATTTTTGAGGCTTTTCCCAAACGATAGAGATCTTTTGTAAGGCAGCTTATGTAGCATGGCTTTGGATTCACTGTCTACATCCCAAAACTTCATCCACAGAGCTCTCATGGCCCTGTTGATCAGTACAGCTGCTCTGGCATTTATTTTTAGGGTATCTACAGCCATGTCAGCTAGGTATTTTGTGGCAAGTATAGAATTCTCTAATACCTGGCTATCTGTAGATTTTGGAGTAGGTGTTTTAGCTGCTTTCTGTAGCCAGGCTACCTGAGCTCTTGTGACATATATGGCTGTAGTTGCTGTTCTTGCTCCCAGCCTTGCCAATTCATAGTTTTTCTTAAGAATGTCCTCCACTTTCCTATCCAATGGGACTTTTATACCAGGAGCCGTCTCCGTAGGAAGTATGATCTTTTCATTGAGTGAGGCAATTTGAGGGTCTACTGTGAGTGGTGTACACACAGTGTCAGTTTATCAGCCTGTAAGGGAAACATCCTGTCCCAAGGTCTGTGCTCTGGAATGTGGGAAGGGTCAGCAGAGTCTCATTCTTTGGTCACCACCTCATTGATGAATTTGCAGACTGGGAAATTGTCTGCTTTCTTTGCGATGACAGTAGAGATGGTATTAGCTTGGAATGTGTAGGGGCGTTGAGGGTGTCAAAACCCACTGTAGTCATGATATTGCGCACCAGTGCCGGTATTTGATCTGGGAAGTACCACCTTGCTGTTAGCAATTAAGGGTCAACCTCCCTTCCTCTGTCATCCTTCAAATCACTGCCTGAGCTGTGGTGATTGTAGCCTTGGCCCGTCTGGTACTGATGTATTCAGTTCTGGTATTGGTACCAAGGGCACATTTATGGGCATAGGATTTGTAGGTGCTGGAGAGTTGGGTAGGTGAGAAGCTGTTAGCTCTGACAGTTTGTCTAGCATTGCCGCTAAGACTTGCTGTTGTGCTGCATCACTTGCTGATTTTGAATTAGCAAGGTGCTGTGTCAAAGTTTGGGGCCAATGGTGGTATGTCGACTGGTTCGGTTGGTAGACGTGGTGTACTTTGATTGCCACTGGCACCTCCCAAGGTCCTTATCATCATGTAACTGAGGTTATTCTTCAGCACAGGAGGCACAGAACTGGCCCAATTGGCCTGGAAGAATTGACATGTTACAGTGCTTGCAGCTTTTTGTCTTAGCCATACCTTTCTGTGTCTCCCTCTGTATCTGGTGAAAGAGGGGACAACAGGAGCAGCGATTAGGGCTTGATATTATGTTTGTTTAATTCTTTAAAATACATAAACATCTGGTGCTCTAACATTGTTTAAATGTATAGCCCTTTAATGCAGTGACATAACATGGCATTGCCCCGTTAAGTATTGCAGTGTGCATGGCCCGTTTAAGATTGTGCTTGTTCGTTTTAAGGGAATGGCCAGACATATAAGATCTCTTGTGACTAAAAGACATTGGGGACTCTTTTCATTCTCTTTGATTCTTTAGATTTACATCTCCGTTTTCCGCTCACTGAGGCGATTGGAATATACCTTGAGTTTAGATGTAACTGCCTACAGAGCTGAGCTAGGGATATAAATAATCTCCAATTGCACTGCCATGCCGTGACAAATATGGCAGCCATCATTCTGTGCATGCATGGATAAGGGGTGTCCAGCATATGCGTGGACGCTAGACTACATCTGGTCCTTTGGCAGCATCGCATATGCATGGAATGGAGCTCAACCACATGCATAGACTCCTTCTACAACTGGGCATGCACTAACACCATGGCAAGCCATAAAGTGATATGCCAGTCACAGTGGGAGTTTAAATTAAGGAGAAGGGTGTCTCTGGACCAAATACAAAATTATCCTGGTACATGGTGCTATTTTGAGGAGTCTGCCTGCTGGAGAAATGATTGTAGTACCTGGGAAAAACAAGCATTTTCAAAGCTGAATGTTTGCTTGCTGGCATTGGCATTGGTGCTGCATGAGTTAAGAAAGATGCACAGTAGGAATGGTAGTGAAATATGCACTAACACCAACCACCAACCCTACCCTGCAGAGACTGACAGGCGGGGTGTGCCTTGGTTGTTGGCCATAATGCTCACACTATCGCCTCACCCCACCCTGCAGACATTGACAGATGTCATGGTATGTCTTTGGGGTCTTCAGCCCTTACGCTCACCCCATTCTGTAAGGAAATTAGCTGAGATGGTGCAGTATAGGATAATGGGGTCAATGTCAGGGTCAAGACTCCAAGGCACACCTCAATGCCTGTCAGTGGCTGCAGGGTGGGGTGGGTGTAGAATGGCATGAGCATTATGGATGATGACCCCCAAGCCACCACCCCAAAAGCCTGTCAGTCTGTGACAGTATGCGTACAGTTGGAAACCCTGTTGTGCTGGGTGTTTGTTGTATTTTCACTCCAAATTTTCAACATGAGCTTTTTGGGACCCCACCTCATGAACAGTGCCACTATCATTTTGTTATCTCAATCCTGAAAGGTGATTTTGCACTGTGAATGCGTCATTTAGCTAACAGCTGTGAAAATACATTTTGGGCAGGGTGTGAAAATGACATCTGTACTGTTCATGAGGCAGTGTACAAAATGGCAATGTTGAAAATCTGGCGGAAAATATGAAAAAGTATGCAGTTATGAGAATGCGAAATTGTAACGTGACGCCAGGACGCAGTCATTTTTGAATTTGTTCACCACATTTTCAACATGGTCTTTTGGGACCTCCCTCATGAATACTGGCACTGTGATTTCATTAATCTGTTCCAAAAGTTGATTTGCACAACAACTGTGCCATTCTGTGCCACAGGTGAAAGCCACATTTCAGGTAGGAAGCAGAAAATGACGGTTGTGCTGTTAATGAGGAGGTGTGAAAATGGCAATGTTGGAAATTTGAAGTGATAATATTAAAGATTTGTGAAGTGCCAGCCCAGTGGCGCTGAGGGTTGAGGTGCTGAACCCACACCTCGCACCACGCTGGTGACCCGGGTTTGGGAGCGAAGCCCGGGTTCGTCGGGGTTGGTTGCGGGGAGATAGGCTGGAGCATCCGGGGACAGCTCGCTTTCTCTGGGGGGAAGGGGGACTTCCAACCCGGCAAGCGGCGACCCCTGGCGGAGGCCGGGGGGAGCGACAGCAAGCTGGAGTCTCAGAGGAATGATTGGTTGCAGGCATAGGCCAGTAGCCAGTCAACCTCGGGGGCTGCTCCTTTGTGGAAGGGGGGACATTGCGGACGCTGGCAGAAGCCTTCATGCAGGGGCACGTAGCATCCCATGAGGAACATGGGGAAAAAAAACCTCAGAGCTGGGATGACGGAATGCTGAGCCGGGTCCCGATGTGCCAGCGCTTGCCTGCGACCTAGGATCCTGACAAGATGCAAGATTCAGGGGGCCGCCGACCCTTTACCCACCCGGGGTTACTGGTTAGATGGAGGGACCAGAGGTTGCAAGGTAGGTGCTGGCAGGGGCAGGCTTAATGGGCGATTCCCGAAGGATGCGACTCTGTGGGGCAGGAGGAGGGAAAATAGAAATTTAAAAAAAAAAAAAGATTTGTGAAGTTATTGTCAGTATACAAACTGTGCAATGCACACTCACAATGCAGACATTTTTTTGGAGTTTTTCACCAAACTTGCAACACAGGCTTTTCAGAAACTCCCCATTGATTGCCATTATCTTACCTTGATTTTCTTCAGTTTGCGGTTGGCTTTTGAAGAGTGCAGATGTGTTCCCAGTCCACGGAAGATCACAGTGCTGGACCTCAGAGGTCAGTATAGGTGAAGGGGGTGTGCGGGAGGTGGGGTCACAGAGGGAGGTGCAGGTTGGGGTGGGGGGCTGGTGGGAAAGATGAGGGACTATTTTCTTTTTTTCAGGTTTTAAAAAACAGATAGGTCATGGGACTGTTTTCTATTTTGTAGGTGAAAACAAAGGGCTCCCACTGTGCCAGACTAGTAGAGGAGGGAAGAGATCAATGCCGACCAGGGGATTGAGCACCCTGAGGTTGACTGACAAAAAGGTGGCATGGCGGCATGTACATGGGGATCGGACACCCCAGTGTCAGCTTTGGGCGTAGTATGTGGTGAGTGTCAGGAGCAGCTAGTTATGCAGCGGCGGGCTCATTTATTTCACCAGAAAAGGCACACTGAGCAAGCAGTACTCATATCCAGCCATCGCATTACTGTGCACTGTACTGCACATGGCTGGAATTCCTAGTTGCAATGGGTGGGAGAGATCTGCTGCTGCAATGACAAAATTGTCCGTGAATGGGGTGGTAGATTTCTTTCAAGTCCGCACTCTCTCTGAAACTTCCATCATCGGCAGCTTCCTGTTGATTGGTGGCCAAGGGATGAGCCTTTGATAGCATGGCTGGATTGGCCAAACACTGCCATGCCTCTGCAATACTCTCCTCTTCTCAAAATACTTCTTGTGCTGCATGCACAAGCAAACATAAAATGGATCACCAGCTATCACAAAGTACTAGGTAACCCGAGATCAATTGCTTGAGCATTTTCTGTAGTTTGTGTTGGGTTAGCTGTGGTATCACTAGCAGGGACCCCAGCATGCCCCTAGGATAGTAGCAGTGGCCAGTGGTGTGAATCTGCTACTATAGACCATAGCACTGTAGCCTTGATGTTTCTATTTAGTTTTGCTTTTATGAGTCTGCTGGAAGGGTCACATTTCATTGTAACTGAACTGTGTTGACTTCTGGCTGTTCCTGGAGTCGGTAGCAGGGCCCAGGACACCATAGAATACTGCTGGCAAGCTCCAGTAAAGGATAGAAGTTGTAACTTTCCAGGATTAATGCTGCTGTCCTGTTAATCCTCAGGCACAAATTTGCTCTGAACCCTCACCTTAGTAACACCGATGCAAGCTTAACCTTCCTAGAAATAGAGAGGTAGATGCTGACTGAGACCAGTCACTTTCAAGGCATTACTAACTACCAGTACAGAGCTGTATAATTACATTAATATTATATATATCTATTATATCTATATTTATATCTATAGCTATATACAGTATATATTATATTATATTATATTATATTATATTATATTACATTATAGTGGCACAGTAGTGCCGCTACAGTTAGGGTTGAGTACCCCATTTAAAGTTAAATTTGAAATTTGGCAGCTTAATAACTTTGCCACTGTATGACAGATTTGCCTGAAATTTGGAATGCATGGTCTAGTACCATGGATCTGTGGACCTGCCAAGTTCTGTTATGATCAGATATACAGTTGCAGAGCTACAGAGCACAGAAAAAAGTACAAATTACGGGTTTTTGCGTGTTTCTTTGCTTGCGCCTACAAGTCGCACAGTTTGCACGACTGGTCCAAAACCTTCAGGGAACATGCAGCCATGGTCCCAATGTGCCTTTAAAAGATTTCGTGAAAAAATATTAAATGGTTCAAAAGTTATTCAAAAAAAATGTTCTCCATTGTAGTCAATGGGAACAGTTAACAAAATATTCGAAAGTGTCATAAATGCACTTTTACTTTTGCAAATGACCCTTGTAGTATGTAAATCAGCCATCTTGTTTTCAGTTGATGGTCAGAGAAATGCTTGGCATTTAAATTTGGGACCCTCTAGGAACATAATTCTTATTGTGTTCACCTAGTGAGAGCCCTAAGGATGCTAGCCATGACCTTTTTTTGGGGTAAAACACCCCAAAAATATGTTTTTTTAAATTTTGGCAAACAGTAGTGTCGCAAAGTACTTTCTAATATGCGACACTTTCGTGATTTTGTTTGTGAAAGTGTCGCGATTTGCGACACTACTTTGAGACACTATGCCCAAAACAGCAGGAAATCTTTGCCACCCTGCTGAAAAAGAATGATTTGGTCTTTTGGGCTGAAATTCAGAGGGAAGAAAGCTAATACCCCACAGATGTGTCTTTTAGTGGTTTGGTGACACAGTATTAAAGGGCTGCAAAGTTACAGCACTCTGAAGTTGACAGTTTTTCCCATAGGCTAACAATACACCGTCTGTCGCGCCTTTCAGGAGCCTGTATCTCAAAAACACTTCGAGATACAGACGTTTCGTCAGAAGAATGCTTAATCTCCTGTTAGGAGGCTAAGTACAAAACTAGCCTGAAAAGTCATAAATAATATGAGATTTTAAATTTTTTTCCTACGTCGTACAGTTACTGAGATATAAGGAATTTAGTATTCCAAGTGATAATTTTCTGCTCCAAGGGCCATTATTATACATACATTCTTTGTATTCACTGTGTTTCTGAATGCACCTTTCTGGGAAACAAAAAGGTGTGCGTTTGCATTACTATTACCGTTAGTGTTTCTGCCTGCATTTCCATAACTGTTTGCATTAGCATTTCCATTTACATCACCGTGTGCGTTACCCTTTGTGCTTGCGTTTGTATTACTGTTACCCTTTTCATTTCCGTTACTGTTTTTGTGTTTACTTTTGCATCACCATGTGCATTACCATTTGTGTTTGCGTGCACGCTTGCATTTGCATTTCTGTTTGCGTTAGTGTTTCCTTTGGCATCATCGTTGGTGTTACTGTAAACATTTGCGTCTCCAATTGCGTTACCATTACCATTTGCATGTTCATTATTGTTTGCATTTCTGTTGGCCTTAGCATTTGCATTTTCGGTAGCGTTTACCTTGTCAAGTGCATTACTGTTTCCTTCTGCGTTGCCGTTGCCATTACCATTTGTATTTCTGTTTGTGTTAGTGTCTGCATTTCTGTTACCGTTTTGGTTACCGTTTGCGTTCCATTGCCGTTAGGTCTGCGTTATATTTTCGATGAATTTGCGTTTCTGTTGCTGTTAGTGTTTGCGTGCTGTTTGTGTTACTATTTCTGCTTTCATTTATGTTTGCGCTTGTGTTTCTCTTACAGTTTGCGTTATCATTTCAGTTTGCGTCACCGTGTGCGTTACCATTTGTGCTTGCATTTGCATTACCGTTAGTGTTACTTTTTCCTTTTACCTCACTGTAACCATCACCGTTTGCATTAACATTACCATTTGTGTTTTTGCATTTGAGTAGTACAGTGCAAAACATTATGTTTCTGCTATTTTTCTGCACTGTCTTCCGTGACGCATAGCGCAGCCAGTGTGTCATTGATTGGCCTGAATCTTGGCAAATTGAAAGACCTTTGTTCAAGGAACATGTTATTTTTTGTTTGGTGAAAACATGTTGGCCCATTCCCGAGTTATTG
This sequence comes from Neoceratodus forsteri, assembly GCA_016271365.2. NCBI lineage: Eukaryota > Metazoa > Chordata > Ceratodontiformes > Ceratodontidae > Neoceratodus > Neoceratodus forsteri. Next base: position 357,266,575 of record JADMNL010000026.1, read on the forward strand.
CCATTTGAAGTTGCCCTGCTTCACAGGTACTGATTTTTCGGTCACCAGTTCTGCCGTTTTAGCACATTTTCGGCTGCGATTTCTGCCATTTTGTGGTGGAAGACTTCTAAAGGTGCAGAAACTTAAACATTGAATATCTCTGGAATGGTTTGGTCTTTTCACAAGAAATTTGGAGGGTTTTGAGTGGATGTCCTGTGGATGTAAATGATGTTGCTTACGTGTTGGAAAAATAATTTGCTATGGAGATACTGTGTGACACAATTAATGTTTTGTGCATAGCATTCGGCATGTTGCTACTGGCTTGAAATTTATAGTGTAGGTAGCCCTAGTGGTACAGAGAGGTGCCTTGCAGTGGTTTGGTGTAAAACATTAACAGGTGTGGAATTATGCCACTCCAACGAATGACAATGTGGTTCATTATGCTTCAATAACGTCTGAACCGTGTATCCGATTTGCCTGGCATTTAAAATCTACAAAGATTTCTATCACATCTTTGACTGTGACAATTTTAGGTTGCTGGCACTTACAGTTGCTGAACTGTAAATGTTACATTGTTTGCTTGTGGCACTGTGCAACCGCTGAATGGATGTACATACAATTCTGGACACACGGCGTGCTATGGTACATGTCTTCTTTTAACAATTTTTGGTTCCATCGGATATATGGTTCTTGTGTAGCAAAGTGGAAAATATTTTATTTGTGGCACTCTGGTGTAGTTTCATAGCACAGCCAGTGTGTGGTTGATTAATCTGAAATGTGCCAAGTAGAAAGACCAGTATTCAAGGAATATGCCAGTTTTGTTTGGTGGCAAAATGTTGTTCCATTCAGAGTTAGTGCCATTTGAAGTTGGCCACCCTCACAGTTACAGATATTTTGGCTGCCAGTTCTGCCATTTAGCACATTTTTAGGCCACAACTTCTGCCATTCTGTGGTGGAAGACTTCTTAAAGGTGCAGAAATGTAAAATTGAATATCTCTGTAATGGTTTGGTCTTTTCACATGAAATTTGGAGGGTGTTGAGTAGATGTCCTGGGATGTGAATAATGCTGTTTACATTTTGGAAACATTCTCTGCTGCGGACAAACTGTGTGACGCAGTTAACATTTTGTGCATAGCATCCTGCATGGTGCTACTGGCTTGAAATTTATAGCGTAGGTTGCCCTAGTGGTTCAGAGGTGCCTTGCAGTGGTATGGAGTGTAGAACATTTACAGGTGTGGAATTATACCACTTCGATGAATAAAAAATTGGCTTATTACGCTTCAATAACTTCTGAACTGTGCATCCAATTTGCTTTGCATTTGGAATGTACAAAGTTTAATAATACATCTTTGACTGTGACAATTTTTGGGTCCCTGGCTCTCATGGTTGCTGAATTGTGCATGTTGCGTTGTGTGCTTGCGGCACTGTGTGACTGTTGAATGGATGTACACACAATTCTGGACACGCGGTGTGCTATGGTACATATCTTCATTTACCAATTTTCATTTCAGTCAGTCATACAGTTTTTGCGCAGCACAGTGACCAAAATTCTCATGGTGGGAATGCAGGCCTCGCGCTCCCACCACCACATTCCATTCACTATTTATAGTGCACATTCTTAAAAAGAAGGGAAATTCATGGCAAAAAACTCCAGTTAGGATTATTCCACAGTGACAAAAGTGAGGAAATTTGGTGTTAGGGTTGAAAACCCTAATTGCATATTCCCCCCATCACCACCACCACCACACACACACACACATATACATGCAAGTTGGGGAAGGACCAAGGCAACACAACCAATCACACACAACCAGCAGCAGGTAACAGGAATAATATACAACTATCTAAACCATGAAACCACACATCCATGCTCCCATCGGGCTGTGGCATGGGGTCGTCACTGCCAACTCTGCTCCCAGACATTCCACGCACCGCAAAACACGTCACTATGGACAACTGGACATCTTGGGCCACACGCTGCCATCAATACATAACACAGACTACACATATGGTATTTTGGGGTTCACAAGATCCAAAACAGGATTTTGCACATTCCCAGAAATACTTTTGAAAATCCTTTTGCAAATGTGACAGTGTCATGCTATGCATCTGTAACACTTCCATGTTTGCGACAGTATTTTGCGACACTATTTTGCTTGCTTTTGCAAATGCGATACTGTCATGTCTTTCATTTGTGACACTTTCTTGTTTGTGACAGTATTTTGCAACACTACTTTATATGCTTTCACAAATGCAGCACTTTTGTGTCTTCCGTTTGTGACACTTTCATGTTTGTGAAACTATTTTGCGAAGTATGCTCCTAATGACTGCCATCATCCTGCAAGCAAACGGTTGGGTCCTTTGGGCTGAAATTTGCAGGTGGCAAAGCTGGTCCCACAGATGTGCCTTTTCCTGCCTTTGTGCTAAAATACTTAAGGATGGCAAAGTTACACTGTTCTAAAATTAAGCAATATGCCATAGACTAACATTGCGGCACTCATGACGCCTTTCGCCACCCATATGTTGAAAACTAAGTGAGGTACACCGTTTTCGCTACTGCCAGCTTGATTCACCTTTATGTGAACTAACCTCATAGAACAACTTTTTAAATAATGTATGATATCTGAAGTTGGATTTTTCCACTTCCTACAGTAACACAGGTATACACCTGCTGGTTGTGTGTGATTGGTTGTATTGCCTTGATCCTTCCCCTACTTGCATGTATATGTGTGTGTGTGTGGTGGTGGTGGGGGTGGAATGCGTAGTTAGGGTTTTGAACCCTAAGACCGAATTTCCTTGTTTTTGTCGCTGTGGAACAACCCTAACTGATGCATTAAACGGAGTGTTTTGCAGTGTTGTGTAAGTTACTTTTTCTATTACTTTTGGAAACTTGATCCAGAAAGCTCTGTGCAGTCACTAGCAAGGATGGAGAAGTACTGGAAGATGTAATACACCTGGCAGTTACAATTACTTAAGTATTTTTATACAAAAGTAATACATAACTGTAAGTGATCACATTTATTTGAAAGTAACTCATAACTAACCTTTTACTTTCAAATAAATGTCATCTGTTTAGTTTTTATTATTTTGTATTTTTTGTATAAAAGAAATAAGTAACTGTAACTGTCAGGTGTATTACTTTTTCTAGTACATCTCCATCCTTGCTAGTGACTACATGGAGCTTCCTGGATCAAGTTTCTAAAAGAAATAAAAGAAAAAAGTTACTTAACCAACACTGTTTTTTTGCAATGAATATATATGAATATACATCTATATACATATATATATATATATATATATATATATATATATATACTATATGTGTGTGTGTATATATATACACACACACATATATATACTGTATATATATTCTAGCTGCATGGTAGTGCAGCTATAGTTAGATTAGAGCAAGCATTTAATGTTAAAGGGCAATTTTGCAGGGTAATAACTTTGTGCAGGTTCAACAGATCTGCTTGATATTTTACATGCAGCTTTGGAAGGAATGGGCATATTGATGTGCCAAACATGGTTTGAATCCTTTTCTGGTATCTGAGATGCAGAGTGTTGAAAAATAAAATATTTTTATGCTGTTTCTTTGTCAACCTGTATCTCACAAAATATTAATCCATTCCAAAGTTATGAAATTTTTTTTCCCATTATATCCTACGGGAAAAACATACTGTATATACTTGTGTATAAGCCAGCTCATGTATAAGATGAGCCCCCCACCCATGCAAACAGGTAATTTCTGTAAACATGACTGACCTGCGTATAAGCCAAGACAAACTTATTTATTACAAAAACATGATTATAATAAAAAAGTCACTGCTAGTACTTGCAGTCCCTTTTTGAATTTCAGGCTATCCTCCTTGATGTCAAGAAAACTCTAACTCAACCCATTCCCAAACCAGTGTGATAATGGGTTAATCAGGGGAGAGGTAGTGAAGCATGCCGTGACAGAAGACACAACTGGAGACTGCAGTACAGAGGGAGAGAAACCCTGATCTGGAAGGACAGCTTCAAATACCTTTACACAGGTACTGTGTTTGTTCAAGGTTCAAGGTTCTGGTTTACAGGACTCATGAAGACTTATTAGGAGGGGTCAGAGCACCAGATGAACATAATTCAAGGAATGGCTTGTGAGTGCGAGCAAAGGCTTCAGCATGTGGCAGGAGTTTCTTTAAAAAGGGAAATAAATTATAGTTTACATGTTACATATATGGCACTGTGTTACTTGGGTAGCTACAGAAATATGCTGGAGCTGTACTAGCATTTGTGAAGTGGTGCTGACAGGGAGGGCATACCAGTACTTAGCTGAAGTTCCGTTACAGTGAGATTGATTGCGGATTTTACTGACTGACCTGCATATAAGTCGAGGTACCTGATATACAGTAGCAATGGAAAAGTAGTCAAACAATTTGGCTTATACATGTGTATATACGGTAGATGTCCCTGGAGGCATAGATTCTAGTCCGATGAAGAATCCTGTATCGGCATAGGATTCTAGTTCAATGCAGAATCCTGCACTGGCATAAGATTCTAGTTTGATGCAGAATCCTGCAACGAACTGCCATGCTAGATTCAGAATGATGATGATGATGGTTATTTTGCTCTTATATTGTCTCTTGAATGTAATATTGTCTCTTGAATTGTCCTGCCAGCTGTTATTGTACACTGCATGCTATATGTATTTTCCCATACTCCCTACTCCCAGGATGCATCTGGCATCAAGCAGTAGCCTACTCAGCAAGCCTTCCTGGAGAAAGAAAGAAAGAAGGAAGGAAGGAAGGAGGAAAGAAAGAAAGGAAGGAAGGAAGGAAGAAGGAAGGAAGGAAGGAAAGAAAGAAAGAAAGAAAGAAAGAAAGAAAGAAAGAAAGAAAGAAAGAAAGAAAAGAAGGAATCCTGCATCAAAGTGGCATTTTATGATGCAGAGTCCTGCATCAAACTGCAATGTTGCAATGCAGAATCCTGCATCAAACTGTAATTTTTCCAGGCGTGCCCCTTTGTAATTACTGTTTCTTGACATCGGGGTACCAATCCCGAAGATGGCATTTCTTTAACCCTTCACTACTGTGGTGCACTGGGGAGACCACCCCCAGTGCACCAAGACCATTAACATACTGATAACTTTCTGTTGTTTCTGACACTGGGATGCCCACCCCCGGTGTCAGATGCCCACCGCCACCCCCATAGCCCATTCTTATTATTCTTTGCTGATATCACGGTGCTCAATCCCTGTGTCGGGATTTATTTTTCCCTCTCTTACTGTGGCACACTGGTGAGACCACCCCCAGTGTGCCAAAAGCCTTTACTTTTTTTCAGTGTTGTTTCTGACACTGGGAAGCCCATACCCAGTGTTGAATGACCACCCCCACCTACTGAATATTAATAGTGTTCCTCACATGGGTGCCCAATACCTGTGTCAACATTATGAACCCCCAGTGCTATATGGGACACTGGGAGCCCTCCCAGTGTCTCAAAATAAGTCATCCCTGCCATAAAAAGAAAACTGTCCCCAAAGTCTTTTTTATCCTAGAAAAGAAAACAGTTCCTCTTCATCTCCACTGTCCCCCCATCCCAACCCTCTCACTGAGCACCCACCTCCCCGCACACTCTCTCACCCTATACTTACCTCTGGAGGTCAGTGGCTGTCATCTTCTCTGGACTGGGACACATCCACACTCTTCAAAGCCCATCCGCAAACTGAGGAATCAAGGTAGACTTGTATTATGGCGCTCAAAGAGGTTTCAACTTATGTTGATATCTCAGTCATTTTAGAAATATTTACCCCAAATTTTAAACACCGGGCTCTTGAGACCCCCACCTCATGAACACCATCAATGACATTTCATTATTCGGTCCAGAAAGGTGATTTTGTGGTCACTATGTAGAATCTCCTTTCTGGACCAATTAACAAAATGACAGTGCCAGTATTTATGAGGGGGGAGGTCCCAAAAAGCCCATGTTGAACATGTGGTGCAAAAGTTCCCCAAAATGACTGTTTTATGAGTGTGTGTTGCGCAGTTTCTCCGCATATTTGTAACTTCACCAATTTTTAATATTTTCACTCTAGATTTTCAACATTGAGATTTTTTCACACCTCCTCATGAACAGTACAGCTGTCATTTTTTAGATCCTGCCCAAAATGTGTTTTCGCATCTGTGGCGCAGAATGGCACAGTCATTGTGTAAAACCAACTTTTGGGTTGTACCAATGAAATCACTGTGCCAATGGTCATTAGGTGGGGTCTCAAAAAGGACCATGTTGAAAATGTGGTGTAACAATTCCCAAAAATGACTGTGTTATGAGTGTGCATTGAGCAGTTTCTCCACAATTCGTAACTGCACCAATTGTTAATATTTCTCTTTAGATTTTCAACATCAGGATTTTTTTCACAGCACCTCATGAACAACACACCTGTCATTTCTCATGTCCTGCCCAAAATGTGTTTACACAGCAGTGACATGAAATGGCGCAGTTGCTGCTCAAAATCACCTTTTAGGAGTTAGTAACGAAGGAAAGTGTCAGTGTCTCATGAGGTGGGTCCCAAAAAGGCCATGTTGAAAATTTGCAGCAAAAATACAAAAAAACTCCCATAAAACTGGGATACTATTATACTATTTCAAAATGTAAGGAAATTAATTAACAAAAACTTCATTTAAAATAAAGTTAGGGTTCTAGACATAGGTCTTCAACCAAAGTGATTCAGGTCAGGAAATTAGATGTTAGGGTTTACAACTGTTATACCCCTCCCCCACCAAACCCTTCCATTGTAACCATACCCCCCACCCTCCACACACAAACAAAGCATCAGGGTGTGCCTCAGGTTCGTGAGCCCCACCCCACCCAACCCTACCATCACAACACCACCGGCATCCACCACACACCAACAAGCATCGGTGTGAGACTTAGGATCATGGACCTCAAAACTCACCCCATTCCATCTGTAAGGAACCTGACATGTTACACTATAGGAGAATGGGTGAGCGTTGAGTCCATGACTTGTGGGCACACCCCGATGCTTGTTGGTGTGTGTAGGATGGGACTGGTGTTGCGATGTTAGGGGTTGGGTGAACCCATGACCCTCAAGGCATACCCTGACACTTGTTTCTGTGTGGAGAGTGGGGGTGCAGTTCAATGGTAGGATTTGGTGGGGTGGGTATAATAAGTTAAACCCTAACATCCAATTTCCTGACGTGTATCACTTGGTTGAAGACCTATGTCTAAAAATACTAACTTTGTTTTAAATAAAGTTTGTGTGTGTGTGTGTATATATATATATATACACACACACACACACACACACACACACATACATATACATACACATATACTTATATGTGCTTTTCTTTGTTTTCTTTTCATCTTCCTTAATTTCAGACTATACCACGAGCCATGCAGTTCTTAACTTTGATCTTTTGTGCAGCTGGGTAAATACAGCACTGTACATTCAGGAGCTGATTAGTTGTGCTTCAACCTCTTCAGATGCACATTGAAAACTGATTCAATATGGGAAGGATCCCAAAGGAAAGGGGTCAGACTTCTTTACAAATCACATGTGTATCAAGCAGTCTACCAGATGAACACAGCCCTTGATGTAATGACTGTGGAATGCCTCAGAGATTACCCCCACAATCAGGAGGCATGCAATGAGCAACAGACAGACAAGTAGATTTACAAACAGAAATTCAGGGCTACTTCTGCTGACTTTTTGCTACACTAAACACCCTTTTATGACCTTATTTTAATATTTTCAGGGTCCCACGTGTTGACCTTTTTCTAATGTCTAATAGTGAGGTAGTCAGCTACTTCCACATTTCTTTTAGTAATCTAGGATGAATCCCATCCAGGCTGATAGATTCCTCAATCTTCAGAGAGTTTAGACCCATCAACACTCTCTGTTCTTAAAACTCTTAAAACTGAGTAGGCAGAGATCTCCTTCTCTTGCAATCTGAATCTACACTGGTGGACCCAGTAGTACTGTGGGAAGTTTGTTTCCAGTGGGCAACATGGGTATGGACCATTTAAAGTCAGCACTAAGAGCCCCATGTGGGTCCGGTCCCAATTTACACTTTGTATATAAAAACATTTTTTTAATTTCTGTTTACTGAAGTGCAGTAGATTGTAACAGACTGTCCTGTTGACTTACAAGTTTACATTTTGTGTAATCAGAAATCACAGAAATCCCTGCAGCTGCCATCAGAGCTGGGCTACAGCATTGAGAGAGTTCACAGCCTGCAGTGCATGTTGGAACTTTTATGAGCTCAGATCAGATGTTTGCCAGTCCAGCAGTTCATTCAAGGCTAAGTAAAGTCCCCTTTGAAGGTACTTACAGTACCTCTGGTAGGACAGCGGGACCAGCAAACAAAAGAAGGAGGAGCAAAGAGTTACTAGAGAGTGTCAAAACAGTGAGAGTGAGGGGGAAGAATACATGCACATGAAAGGGGTGCTCACAGAGTAGTTTTCATAGTGAAGAAGGAGGAGGAAGAGGGAGTGCAGAGAGAGATGGGCAGGCTAGACCAGAAACAGAGACATCTTTAGAAGAAGACACTCTGCCTGGCTCTGGTCCTAAGGAGGGAAAAGGAAAGAGTCAGAGTTGGTTGAAGATGGAGGGAGTGGAGGGAATGGAATAAATTGTAACAAAAAGCAAGTAATATTGACCAATATGTAAGGCTTAGATCACAAGTGCTGGATTCCATGCTTGACTGTTCCTCCGGATGCACTAATACAGAAAAACTGTGTGTTTATCATCACTCTATATAGATAATCTTCTGCAAGACACTTCACAACTAATGATGCAGCTCTGTCCTGATACTGGGTATTGCCTTACTCCTTCTCCACATCCCTCATAATTGTGTGGTTATAGAATGTTAGAAGAATAAATATGTGGTGGTGCTTTGATAACTAGGTCAGTTAAAGTTTCCAATGCCACATGCACATGTCCTCATCTCTGAGTTTTGAGCAGACCTTAATGGCTGTGCAGTGTAAGCTGTGCGTCTGGGATATAAGAACACTATCTCAAGGTGTGCTACTTGTACAACCTCTTACAATTACTGGGGAAAATGAATTCTTTGCCCCTAAAAGGTTGTAGTCACAGAGATAATATCAGGGTTCAAGAGAAATTGGGATATATTTAAGGGAGTTATCAGCTGGGATCATGCAGGAAGAAGAGGAAATATGACAGAAATAACATTAGAAATATTTCAAGGCGAGAATATTGGGACAGACTAAGATGGACTGTTCAGGTCATTTTCTGTCCCTCACTTTTCTAAGTTTCTAAGAGAACTGACTCCCATATCAGGAAGAAGGTGGGTTTTATTTCCTTCCAAACACCATACTGAAGAGGGCCTTCATGCACCCCCAACTTAAATCATGGGTCAGCAACTTATCTTTAGATTCAGCAACCCCTTCCTAAATTCTTTGCAACAAAAAATAGAGAAATGTTTACCACACTGTGGTTGATGGAGATTTCATTTCTTTCCAAACACTGTACTGCAGGGGTCTTTGTACACCCCTAGAGTCAGGTCATGGGTCTCATATGTAGCTGTATACTCAAGAACCACTTATTGAATGCTTTGTAACAAAAAGGTATATACATGTCTCCCTTACTGGGGTTGATTTCATCTCCTTTCAAACACTGTACTTTAGGGGGGCCTTTATACACCCCCAGACTCAGGTCATGGGTCACCAACTTAGCTCAATATTCAGCAACCCCCTCCAAAATTCGTTGTAACTAAAGGATAAATAAATATCTCCCTTGTTGAGGTTAAAGATAGATTTCATCTCTATCCAAACACTGTACTGCAGGGGGCCTTTGTACACCCCCAGACTCAGATCATGGGTCACCAACTTGGCTCTATATTCAGAACCCCCCAAGAGTTCTTTGTAATACAAAGGTACAGACATGCCTCCCTCCCTACTGGGGCTGATGATGGATTTGATTTCCATCCAAACACTGTATTGAAGGGGCCTTTGTATACCCCAGTGCATACCTCTCAACCTCTTGCCTCACGAATTAGGGACAAAGCTTAAAAAATCAGGGACAAAGATCCAAAATCAGGGACACATCTTAAAATTGGTACTATTCACTCAGAAAGCTGATAGAATAAAGGGGTGTGTGTTAAGATGCATTTTCTAAAGAAGAACAATTCTATAACTTTAATATTTGACATTAATTTGTGATTTTAATCCCCACTGCTCTGTCAAACAAATATGCAAATTTTACGAGGGACAGAGGAGAATTTTGAGGAAAATCAGGGACGCCCCTGAAAATCAAGGGACAGTTGAGAGGTATGCCCCAGTGTCAGGTTATGGGTCACTAATTTGCTTTTAGAGTCGGAACCCTCCTGAATTCTTTGTAACTAAAGGGCAAGGAAATGTTTCCCTTATTGAGGCTAATGATTGATTTCCTTTCCTTCCAAACACTGTACACCCCCAGACTCAGGTCATGGGTCACTAAATTACTTTTAGATTCAGACCCTCCCCCAAGAACTATTTTCAACTAAAAGGTAGAGAAATGTTTCCCTTACTGGGGCCGATTATGTATTTCATTTAATTCTAAACACTGTACTGTAGGGGGCCTTTGTACCTCACCTGACTCAGGTCATGGGTCACCAACTTAGCTCTATATTCAAGAACCCCCAGAATTCTCTGTAATAAAAGGTACAGACATGCCTCCCTACTGGGGCTGATGATGGATTTGATTTCCATCCAGACACTGTACTGTAGGGGCCTTTGTACACCCCCAGTGTCAGGTTATGGGTCACTAACTTGCTTTTAGAGTCAGGACCCCCCTCCTGAATTCTTTGTAACTAAAGGGCAGGGAAATGTTTCCCTTATTGAGGCTAATGACCGATTTCCTTTCCTTCTGAACACTGTACACCCCCAGACTCAGGTCATGGGTAACCAAATTACTTTTAGAGTCAGGAAACCCCTCCTGAATTCTTTGTTACTAAAAGGTACCGAAATGACTCCCTTACCGGGGCTGATGATGGATTTCATTTCCTTCCAAACACTGTACTGTAGGGGCTTCTGTACAGCCCCAGACTCAGGTCATGGGTCATCAATGTAACTTCAGGTACACCATCCTTTTCTGTATTTTGCGAATCTGAGGACATAGGCCAGAAATTATATTCATTTTGTACTTCGTGTAATAAAATGAATGACAACACTGCTGCACATTCATTAGGTATGTATAAAGGTCAAACCAGATAAGATTATCTGACAGCAGAGTGATTTTATTAATAAATCACCATTATGTGCAAAAAGGCATTTGAACAAATCATAAGGCTCACTGCCAGAAATAGGTGGATTCCTGCTGGAACTCTCTCATCAGTCATTTCCAGGCACTTCAGCTCAACAGAGGCTTCATCAGGGAAGAGCATACTGAGGAGAAGTCAGCCTTAAATACTGAAGGCATTCAAAGGCATATTGCACAGTTGCATTCTTTAGGGCTGTTACAGCTTATAGTTCTCAAAACACAAAGTGCAAACCAAATCCCAGTCCCAAAGGCTTAGACATATTTATTTCGTTATCAATTTATTTAAAGGAAAACAGTCAACAATACAGGCTCCCAACCCCGCAAGGCTTACCCTCCAATTAATCCTTTTAAGTATGTTGCAGCATTTTTCTCGTGCCGCAACATACTTTATTTTAATAAAGAAAAGTCAGTGACCAGGAAGTATAGCAGACAGTGGGGGGCTCCATTATCTGTAAAGGTGTGGTGCCGCACCATTTGCTTCAATACATAATATATTTAAGCAATGGGTGCAGTGCCACACCTTTACAGATAATGGTGTCCCCCCCCCCGTGTTTGCTATACGTCTGGTCATGGACCATTCTTTATTAAAATAAAGTATGCTGCAGCCTGAGAAAACACCTCAACTTATTTAAAAGACTTAACCAGAGGGTAACCCATGCAGGGATGGGAGCCTGTATTGTTGATCATTTTCCTTAAAAATGTAACCTGAAGTACATACTGAGCTGAAAACAGCTTGTTTCCAGAAGTGTTCTGGGGGGAAGGGATTAGGAGACAGCTAACAGTAAAAAAAGCAACAAGGTAAAATACAATAATATAGTTTTACAAACAGAATCATCGATATTATAAGCAGAATAGTAAATTAAGCCATTTCGAAAATAAGACACTTTCTTATATATACAGAAAGGGAAAATAGCAGAACAGTAAGAAGAAGGCAAGACTAGAGAGTGGGGAAAAAGAGGAAGAGGAAGAGTCACAAGCAGTTGCAGGTAGGATGACAAAAGTCAGAGAGAACAGACTTTAGGGAAGAAGGAGATGAGGCAGAATGAATAGGAAGGGGGAAGGGAGGACAAAAGATTTTCTAGACAGAAAAGAGAATGGAAAGGATTGTTGTGGAGAGGGTAGGAGGAAGAAGGAGGAGGGGGAAAGGGATTTTAGATAAGAGGGAAGCATGCCAAACTAGAATTTGGATATAAAAAGAGACATACTGCAAAAGGTGCCTAGCATCAAGAGAAGGAAGGGAAAGAGCTGCGTAGAAAGCAGTGGTGAGTATGATAGGGGTAATGTAAAGCAAAGCGTCAGAAAGAATGAAAAAGTGGGTCCAGTCTGACAATGGAGGATTTAAGGGCACTACTGTAGACTAAATCACTGTAGTCAAAAATGGGAAGGATCATTTTTAGGACACTTTCTTGGTTGGGAGGGAGCGGTATACTCACTTTATTCCTGTACAAAGCACCATGCTTAGGGTGAAGCTTTGGTGAATTGCATCAATATGCACAGAGAAATCAAGATGCCGGGTCAAGGCAGGCCCCAAGGTACATAAAGGAGGAGACATCTTCAATGTTAGCACCATCGAGGGTATTACATAGTAGGGAGAAGTAAGTTGGATAAGCTCTGATGGGTGCAAAAGTCATTAAGACTATTTTTGGCATTAAGAGACAGCTGGTTATCGGGACAATGGTTTTCCATTTTTACCGGTAACACCGGTAAAATCACGGAATCCTGCTTGGTTTGCAGATTTTGAATTCTTGTACTGTGCCTCACGAAATTGCATTTCTCTGCACAGAATCCCTAAGATTTTAGCATATTTTTAAATGTTTTTATTTTCTTCTATGCCCCTTCTCACTGTCAGTCTTCACTTTCAGAGAACCCTAGCTGGGTATCCCCTAGCTTCAACCCAGGTAATGCTCAGGAGCTTCTGTGAGCCTGCCCCCATCCTGCCTAGGTTGTACCCCCCAGGTGGGAAGGGAGGGGACCCCAGGTCACCCCTCCACGTACTTTAATGTGTGTTGGCCAGTCCAGTGGGTCCCTCATGGAAACTGGTTATGAAGTCTGGGGCAGCTAGGTCCCTTCTACCAGTAGCCAATGTGGGGTGATTGTTACTGGTTTTCTGGTCTCTGTTCCTGAGGGCACCAACACTCGAGGGGATCCAAGGAAGTAGGGGCAATAAGAGACATGCCACTACTCCAGATCCTGGCTAGCTTCTTCTCTTCCCGATTGCTCAGCAGTCTCATTGCACCACCACCTGTGGTCACCCAGGTGGCAGTAAAGCAGCAGGACCTGCAGGCCACCGTTTCCAGAGGAGGAGAGCAGCCCCTCAGGTGCTCGCTCCTACTCCCCTGACCAGACCTCTAGCAATGGGAATTCACTTCTGATCCCGAGTCCCTGGCATTGCAAGCAGTAGTGCAACCTCAGGCTATTTACAGCGCTCTGTCAACTATACACCCACTTTGGTGTAAGAAAACATAAGTAGATGGAGAGGGAAGTAATTCAGTTTTAGTAAAATGTTGCAGTGTTCTATGTTCATAGTTTGCACTGTAGGTACTGTGCACTATTATTGAAATCATATATTAAAACATTATATATGGGTGTATGGCTGGCTAGTATAGCCTAGTGGTTAGAGTAACAAACAGTGATCAAACTGAGTACATTTAGAAGACTTGGGTTTGATGCCCACAACCTCCACTTCATGCATTGTGTGACTCTGAGCAAGGCACTTAAGCTCCACAGTGCTCCTGGGTCACCTCTGAAAGCAGGCAGTTTTGCCTAGTGGGTTTACCCAGTTTACAAAAATATAAAAAAATTACTAATATATGTTTACTACATCATACAGTAGTCAGGGTACCATGTAATTTATCCGGAGTTATACTCAGGCTGCAATGATGTTGTATAGGTAAATATAAATGTTCAGATACATTTTGTGTTTTATAAGCTTGTTTTTAGACTTTAGTCAGGTTTTTATTGTATTTTTTGCATATGAACATCTAGGATACAGATTGCTAAGCACAAGATCACTGTTACCAATTAGTTTATTCAAGTTTATAATCAGCAGAGCCATCCAAAATCCTCAGTTGTTTGACTGAAAATTAGTCTGAATGAAAGTATGTTCACAGGGCACAAGCTGCCTTACTGCTTATTCAGGTGAATGGGATAGAAACATAGACTTTGACAGCCCACCTAGTCTGCCCATTTCATCATTTGCACCTTCTTCACTTGGGAATTTTTTTTTTTAGGTGAAAACATTATTTCAAAGAAGCAAATTCAGTCAGTTTTTTTTGTTCCTCCTACCCCTGGCCATCCACTCCTTCAGGCCTGCCAAGTCCCCTCACCTTGCTGCTGAGTCCCACCACCATCATCCACTGCCCCTTATGGCCATGCTACCAGGTAACCCGAAGTAACCCTTCATCGGTGGGCCCCTACCCCTGTGGAAGGCTGACAGGAGAAGACAATCACCCTAAAGAGCTTCCTGAATATCCCAGGCATGGCAGGGGTCAGAACAGATACATGTGTCTGGGGCTTCATGCTTATGGAGGGACCAGAAACCATCCTCTGGGTGGCCAGCAGGTGTTTTTCCATTTTCGTGAGAGCGTGACAGGCACATGATGTCAAGGCACAAGCTGATGTCCTTCATGCTCTCTTCTGCAATGAGGGCCAATGTGTTGCCATGCCTCCAGCCTCCACCTGGGGTCAGCAAATGCTGAGATATGAATATACCCTACCTCCCAGGAGAAGGCGAGTGGTCGTTGGACACTCAAGCCTTCATCACCCCCCGGCCTGTCCTCCAACACCCAAACATGTTCCCAAACCCTGGTTGGTGGTGTCACAGGCAGAAATCCAATTCAAGCAGTTAAATGATAGGAAAAAACAAATGTGGTCCACCTTAGTAGTGGTGGTGATTCAGATTAATTCACATCTGAGTTCTAACAAGCAAAGAGACTAAGTAATTTGTTACTTGTGCATGTTGGGTTTGGGTGTTGAAGAAAGGGGATCATAGTGCTGTCACTACTGCCATCATCCCTGAGGGATGTGGACTGCATTGTTGCTACTGTCATCATGCCTGAGAGGCGGGGGGCCGTAGTGATTCTGTCATAACCACTGGTGGATGGGAAATGTTGTACTGCTGCTGTCCACCAGAGGGATGGGGGCCATAGTGCTGATACTGCCATCACACCCAAGAGGCGGGGGCCGTAGTGCTTCTGCCATATCCACTGGTGGATGGAGAATGTTGTACTGCTGCTGTCCCACCTGAGGGATGGAGCCATAAAGATACTGCATTCACACCTGAGGAATGTGGAATGTGGTACTGCTGCCATCACACCTAATGGATAGAGACCGCAGTGCTGCTGCCATCACACCAGAGGGATGGGTCTGTAGTGTTGCTGGTGCTGCCAACACACCAGAGGGATGGGGCCTTGCTGCTGTTTCCATCACACCTCAGGGATGAGGGCTGTAGTGATGTTGCTGCCATATTTTGTACCTAAAATAACTTTAAATTGGTACAAGGATGGAAGGATGTGCAATAGTGAAGATCAAAACTGCTAAAATGCATGTTAGCAGAGTTAAAATTGTTAAATAAAGTACACAAACCAAACACCGTAAAACCGATTTTGGCTTAGCAGACACCGTGACAATACTGCTTTTAGCAATTTGCAAATGGAATTTGCCCTTTCTCAGTCCCGTAAACCAGTGTCCCTGCTGGTTATCCTTGAATTAGTGCTGAATGTTGTCAAAATCCAACTGAAGTTTGCTGATAAAGAAATGGGGAAAGGAGCCAGATGCCAAAAGAACTGTGTCACCGGCATACATATGAATAGACGCAGATGAACAGACAGAGGGTACATCATTTAGGAATACTCAAAAGAGAATAGAACCCAGGGTAGACCCTTGAGAAACACCTGAGCTAATGGGAAGTGAAGGTGAAATGGACTTTCTTATCCAGACAGCTTGAGGTCTGCCTTTAAGGTTACTCCTAGATAGATAGATAGATAGATAGATAGACAGACAGACAGACAGAGACAAATAAATACAAATCATGATGACTGGATAGAGCAGCACAGAGGAATGGGTGCTCAGAGATATCTATGTCTGCACTTTGCACTTTGTATTGTGTACTCAGTTTTGGTCACTGTTTTTTGAAGTTCTAAAGTAAATTTGTGATATCAGTAACATCCTCTGTTTGGAGAGTTTTATTTATGTCCAATGTGGTGTGCCAAGACTGTTTTGTTAAAATAAATACAAAGGTAGGAACAAAATCAACTGACTGAAGAGTCAGAAAGGCCCACAGCTTTTAAGTGTGTCCAGTGGGAGGATGTGCTACAGTGTTAAAAGCCTTAGTAAGATAAACAAACTCTGATCAGAGTTGATAAGGCTGTGCAGAGCAGAGTTACAAGTTCTGTGTGTGAAAAAACCAGATAGTGGGTAAGTATAGCAGTGAGCTCCAGTGAAACAGTAATCTGCCTCTTGCCTCACCGATGCAGTGTAACGGAAGATGCAGCACTGGATCAGTTGTACGGAGGATGAACAGAACTGCCTATGTGAGACTCCACACATACGCAGTTGGCTGTGGTAGCCATCTGGGTATGGCACCATCAGTGCTGGAATAATGCCAGAAATGTAGAGTGTCAGTGAGAAGGGGCTGTGTTCATGTCACCCATGGAGGGAAGGGACACATCAACTGTACTGGTGAAGTTTCACTGTAGCACTTTGAAGCACATTGATAGCAGTCCAGCCAATGCGCTTCCATGCTGCTATACTAAACTCCACTGTTGCCATAATGACTGCAGAGCACTGCCCCTGCAGCCATAACAAATGGCAGAAGTCATTAGTCCTATATCCTTAACTGTAAGTATGGAATCAGTGAACCAAAGGAGGGAGGTAGAAGTGGAGTGAAATTTCCTAAAACTAGTCTGAAAGGGAGTGAAAAAGGAGGAGTTGTCAAGAAAGGAAGTAAGCTGAGATAGAAAAATGTATTCCTGCAATGTAGCCAAGGTAGGAAGGAGTGAAACTGGATGGAAGTTACCAGGAGATGTGGGATCACCACCTTTGTGTATAGGGATGGCAACAGCCAGTTTCCAGACATCAAGAACAGAAACGGGGAGAAGGAGATTTAGAAGTAAGGTAATGGGAAGAGCAGTGGCAGGTGCCAAGTGAAGGAGAAGGTCAGGTTGAGAGCATCAGGATTTAGGAAAGCAGGGCCTTTAGGGAAACAGTAGGAGTGACAGGGAGAAAGAAATGAAAGAGGAGAAAAGGCAATGAGAGAAGGAGGCGGGTGATAGAGGGATGAGAGAAAGAGCACAGGTAGTAAAGTAGGAATTAAAAGAGAAAGCAACAGCAGAAGGGTCAGAGATAGGGAATCACCAGTCTTTAGACTGGGAGGGGAGACTGGGTCTGAGGGAAGAAAAGGTTATGGATAATCTTCCTAAAATTGGAGGGGTTATTAATGTTGTTTGGAGCATGGAACCAAACTACTATGACTTTGCAAGTCTGACGGCATTGGTACAGGCATTACAAAGGCTTCTTTAGTGGGTCAATGAGGACTGAGAGCCAATGATTTTAAAAGTACACCAGGCAAGGTCTCTGGAGTGAAGACAAATAAGTACCTAAGCTGATATCAAGGGAAGATGTGAACCCCACACTAGTTCTAAGCAGGGGTGTATGACTATCCCATACAGCCAAAAAGTTAGACTGAAAGTAATGAAAGGCAGAATTTATATCACAGGCTGTAGAGATGGGAGACCAATCAACTGACCAAAGCTCTGCAAGGAGAGAGAGGTCAAGTGACTTGAAAGACCTGAGGCATATAAATTTAGGCGGAGCTTTAGGATGGTGTAGCTTGCACACACAGTAAACCATATGATGATCGCCGAGTGCATCAGGAATACTTGCATCTACTACACAGTGGGGATGAGAAATGAGGACCCAGTCAAACAGAGAGTGGTTCAAGGATCTGAAAATTAAATACGCGGGTTCAGAAATTAACTGAGTCAGCTGCAGCTATTTTACATTTTGCGAAAATGTATTTGCATGAGTGGAAAGCCAATTTATATTAAAGTCACCAAGTATACGTAGCTTATCATTCAAGAAGTTAGAAACAATCGAGGAAGGAAGCTCGGTAAGTGAAGCAGAGGATACACCAGGGCAGCAGCAAACAATCAGCAATAATGATGGGAATAGGGAAAGGAAGGGAGAGTTTAAGGAGGAGAAGACAGTGAGAACAGTTGTACTTACTGTGGGCAGGGGTCAAAAAACAGAGAGGTTGTTGTGCATACATACCTTTCTATGTCATCCTTGATTCCCTGTATGGAAGTAAACAGTATAGTTGTAATATCACCATGTACCTTTGGTAATCTGATTACATATGTGCAAGGCCCCTGGAATTCTGCGATTCTGCAGTTGCGGAATTTGCTGCAGAATTTGCATCATGCCGCAGAATATATACAGTGCTGCAGAATTCATTGTTTTTGGTGAATTTTCATATAAATATACTGTTTTTCCATAGTGTCAGGCTTTCTTTCCCACCTTGTTTATCCTGAAGCCCCTCCTCTATACTCAGCATATGATGTCATCGATGACATCACATCATATTTAGCCAATGACAGGACTGCATTCTGCCAGAGAAATGAATAAATCATGCCACAGAAATCATTAAATGCTGCCGCAGAAGTCAAGGAGCCCTGCATATGTGTCTTTAATAGGACACGCCATGCGTCATATATTATGGTTTGATAGTACACTTGACCTAATGAATTAAAAGCAGTTAATTATGTAGCCACTCTGCTGCAATACTCAGCCACCAGGTCCCTCTTGTAAAATATATGATGTACTTACAGCCTGAACCAACAGTAACTGGGGCTGTCCAGGTGTTCAAAACTACATACAGTAACTAAACAAAAACTGTTGTTATATATTGTACAAATCAGTATGAATTGTTAATTTTTGTGCAATGTGTGACCTACAGCAGTTTCTCTCTTTCTCTCTCTGCCACGCACACACACACACACACACACACACACACACGCACTTCCATCCTCTCCATTGCTCACACACACACACTATATGAGGTTCTCTAAGGGAGTATCAATACCTTATTTCAATACTGAGGCTGAATATTATATTCAGGTCCCCAAATATTCAGGCATTTCATATCCAGATTTATTATTCAGAGATTTATTAAATAAAAGAAAAGAAACACCTCACACCTTTCTCCCGACTCAAATTCTTAAATAACCCCCATACCTTCCATCAGCTAGAATCCAAATCCCACCTTCCTCTCCCAACACCTACAATTTGATATTTAAAAAACTTCCACTTAATGATGACTGACATATCCTGCATGCCTTCACAGATGGCAGCTGTCTTTCTGCACTCATTTTTGTTAAAATAAATATGTCTCCCCAATCTAACCCTGGCATCAACCTCCTCCTCTCTGTACTTAATTATTCACGTGATCAACTGGATTTACTATACAGAAAGAGCAAGTGTGTGCCTCACTCTGAAGTAGGTAGCTGTTGGTGGAGGAGGTGGGTTGTGTCAGTCATCTTCTTCTTGGTGATCTGTGGTTTGTAATAAGAACTTAGTGATTGGGGACAGGAGTGTGGGAGAAGGGCCCTGCCAGGATGAGGGGTGGAGGACATATCTTAGTGCAAACTGTGATGCTTGGCCAGCTGGGTATGATTGTTCTATGATATTTGTAATATAGAATGTGGTATGTGAGTGTCTCACATGAGACATCCTGTGCTATGGGTGCCCCCCACCAGGTCAGTGAAGTGACAAGTGACCTGAAACCAGGAGGTAATTAAAAGACTAGAGAGACTTAATTAAGGGTCTCCTGTTTTTCTGTTTTAATTAGAACTGACCCAGCTGACAGGATGTAGGGCTCGTAAAGTTTAATGATACCTAGAGGAAGAACATGTTATCCCAGCATGGTGGTAAAAGTTATAAAATGCTTTGATGTCCTTGGGAAAGGGAACCACACAAGATCAAAGAGGAAAGGCTTGATTAAAGACTGTCCTAATTTGGGGAATTTGATTTGCTGATATCACATTATTTAATATATCTCCTGGCAGGAGATCATTGTTTGTTTTGTTTTTATATTCTAAAAGGAGGAGCTAGATGACATCATAGAAGGGTGTGAGAGGGACACAGTTTAAACTAGTACTTGTGTCTGATCTTACTGACATTTCTTTTGGGCTGTTAAGAAACAAGATTTCTGATCTAACTTAAGCACTGTATAGAGGTACTACATTAGATAGAAAAGAACTAACTGTATGTTGGTAGGAGTTTGTCTGTAGTTTTCCTTGTTTTTGTATGTGATTGTATGCTCTTTGATATAGTGGTCTGTGTTTACATTTTACATATTTTAATCCATTTTTAAGTAAACCTTTTATTTGAAAGATACTGCCTGGGTCTTCCAAGTTCTTTCTTTTGCATGTGATGTATAAAGGGTTAAGACTGACAAAACTGTTCAAGAGCTTGATGGTATTACTAAACTGGGAAAGGTAAGAATATACCTAAGGTCTTTTATAGAGTTTTAAGGGTTCAGTTTGGAAGCCTGGGTTGGTGTCCCCTGGCATAAGATTGTACCGCAATCCCCAAAGAGGGTACGAATCTTCGCCTGTAAATTTGGGTATGTTAGCATAAGGTTCACAGCTTGAATCCCCCCAGAACTTGAGACTAAAGGTGATTTGGACCCACAAGCAGACAGGAGGGTTACCCTGTCTGTTACCTGTTCACATTACTGTGCATGGAGGTTGGCACTGTGGGAGCAGAAGACCTGACCTGCCGAGTGCGTTTGAGACACAAGTGAGCACTGAAAGATGTCAGCCAGCCATGGAGACAGTCGGGTTATGGTGTTCCTCTGTTGTGGGAGTTTTTTAAATACCCAGTATCCAATAAAATAAACTGCTGGTGCTTGAGGGGGAGCAGGTTTGGACTGGCCTTCTAACTGAGGGTGGCGGGACAGGATTTATATTGAAGGATTCAGACTGAGAAGAAGAGTGGGGCCTTTTGTTTATTTATGTTTTACAGTTTCATGAATAGGGAACAAATAATTCCATTATTAATTATTCAGATCCAAATAACGAACTGTGCATTATTTGTGGCATTCCGAAATGCTGTTTGTTACCAATGGTTAAATTGAAAATGTATAGGTGAGGGAACTCTCACATCTAGATTTCAAGGTGGATGAACTGTCATTTCTAGCTGGTAGAACTCACTAATAGTAGTCATTAGAGAAAGATAACAGAGGTGGTGGAACTGTCACAGATTTTTAAGAGGTGGTAGAACTGAGTTCCTGTGGGTTCTTGGCTAGATTAACCCTCTTAATTGCTTATATACCCCATGGAACCTTGTAATTTACAGGATAGCACTGCATCTGTTATAGCAGATCAGCAGTATGGGGGATTATTATGTCCCAGTGTCCCAATGTCATCAACAACTGAGCTAGAGGCTTGTGAAAGCTGAACCGGAATCCTACAGCTCAGAAAGGGGGGTTGGGAATGTAATAATAATAATAATAATTTTATTTATATAGCACCTTTCAATATATCAAGGTGCTGAACAACTTTGACAGTTCAAACACTACATAAACAAACATATACATAAAATCAGCATACAACAAGATAAAATATATAATAATAAAATCCAAAGCATTAATAAATAACTAATTATCTAAAAAGCCATGCTCCACAAGTAAGTTTTCAGATCCTTTTAAAGAGTTCTACGGAGGTGCACTGTCAGAACTGACATGGTAGAGAGTTCCAAAGGGGTGCAGCATATGAAAATGCTCTGCTGCCAGAAGATTTCAAGCTCACCTTGGGATCTCTAACAACCCCATGCCGCCGAGCGGAGTGATCGGTCAGGGCAGTAAGGCACCAGGAGGTCTTTCAGATAGGCTGGACCCTGGTCGTGAAGGGCTTTGAAAGTCAACAAAATGACTTTAAAGGTGATCCGCCACCGCACAGGCAGCCAGTGCAGTTCGCGTAGCACGGAGTAATATGACAGAACCTGTGCTGCATGCTGCTGCAACTGTGGCGACATGGATTTCAACCCCAAAAGTCCAGTACAGGGCGCTGCAATAGTCTAAGCTTGAAGATACAAAAGCATGAACCAAAGTAGGCAGGGAGTCAAACGGAACAAGATGCTTCACCCTGGCAATGTTCCTGAGATGATAAAAGGAAGTCTTGACAACAGCTGACACCTGAGCTTTGAGAGTCAGCCTATCGTCAAGAATGAATCCAAGGCTATGCACCTGTTCTGAGGACGGCAAAGATACTCCACCAAGAATAATTCCAGATGGAGCACCGATATCCGGCCTCACCACCTGACCACCAGGATCCACTACCAGCACCTCTGTTTTCTCCGAGTTCAACTTTAGCCAACTAGAATCCATCCAGTCTTGGATCTCCCTCAGACAGTTGTTAAACACCGAGAGAGCTCCATCCTGGTCGGGTGCAAAGGACAGATAGAGCTGGGTGTCATCCACATAGCAGTGAAACCTCAGCCCATATCGTCTAATGATACCTCGAGGGGCAACATAACCACACTGCAAACAACATGGGCGACAGCACGGATCCCTGGGGCACTCCACACAACAGAGGGATTGGGTCAGAGGAAAAACCTTCCACACAACTCTTCGTATCTCCCGTAAGAAATGACGGAACCATTGCAGAACGGTTCCAGACATTCCACAAATTTGCCCCAGGCGAGCTAATAGCACCATGTGGTCCACTGTGTCAAAGGCTGCAGAGAGATCAAGAAGAACAAGAATGGAACGTCTCTTCTGATCCCTCGCCATCAGAAGATCATTTAACACCCGAACCAGCGCAGTCTCGGTGCTATGTCTTTTACGGAAGCCCGACTGGAAGGATTCGTAGACATTATGGATGGTTAAATGGTCATCCAGTTGAACCGCTACGACCTTCTCGATAACCTTCCCAATAAAGGGGAGGTTAGAGATAGGTCGATAACTAGAATAAGAGTCCGGGTCCAAGGAAGCTTTCTTCAAGAGAGGAGTTACCACAGCCTCTTTCAAGGAACAGGGAAACTCACCTAATTCCAAGGAGCACCAGACTATTTGCGCCAGGACCGGACCAATGATGTCCAAACAACCCAGAATAAGGGGAGTCGGACCGGGATCCAAACCACAACTTGTGGGGTGCATAGAATGGATGATCCTCATAATGTCCACTTAACTCAGGTCGCCGAAGGAACTCCAGGAGAAATGAGGCACTGTCATCTCATGCTGACCAAAAGCTTCACCCATAGAGCTTGCCGGACCCAGGTTCTTCCTGATGTCGGCCACTTTAGTTGCAGTATCGAGCGAGCCTGCCGCACTCTGCTTATGCAAAAGCTTTCTGAACATGCAGGCAGGCTGGGCTGCACAGTCTGTCTACAGTTCAGAACAGCTGAGCCGGTCAATTCTGAGCAACTGCAATCTCCTGGACAGGAATTCTGCCTTCTTATGGGTGATTGCAGATTGATAGTTAACATATAATGTTCCATCAATCTAGAGTAGTCGGCATCAGGGGACCTGCGCCAGCGACGCTCTAACTTTCGGCCTCTGTTCCTCATGATTCCCTCAGGGTCCCATCAAACCATGGGCCTCGGGCGTAAGGGATCTGCGCCACTTACAGGAGCAATGGAATCCAGAGCTGCCGCGACGGCCTTATTATAGGCCAACACTAATGCTTCTGGGCCATTGCTCACTGAACCGAAGGATGAGGGATTAAGGACCGCCGCTAGACCTTGTGGAGTAACATTCGAATAGGCAGTACCTGACCATCTCCACAGGGGCTGGTCTTCTCAGGGGGGTGCAAAAATTGGAACCTCACGATGTGGTGATCAGACCAGGCGACTGGTTCCACCCCCATGTCGGATGCGTTGATCCCTAGAAGGAAGACTAGATCTAAAGAGTGTCCAGATTTGTGCGTAGCAGTGGAAACCACCTGTGTAAGGCCCAAAGAAGACATCAATTGGAGGAAGTCATTACCCAAATTTGAGAGTTCATCGTCGACCCAGGCGTTGAAGTCACCCAGGACCATCAACCTGGGCGACTCAAACGACATGTCGACGAGGAAGTCTACATTTCCTGTAAGAAGCGCCTCCATCCCGGGTGGACGGTAGATGAGGACGATCAACGCCCCACCTGCTATGACTGTACACTCAAAAGACCTAGTCTCACCGACTACCACATTCGTGAGACCCAATTCTGGCCTTAAAACAGACTGCAACCCCCGCCCCCGCGGTCCAATCTCGGCGGTGTATCAATCGAGTACCGTCGGAATCATGGCCTCCAAAGTGGGGCCAGAGTTTTCATCCAGCCAGGTCTTGGTGATGCAGGCCAGGTCACCGAACCAACAAGATCGGCAATAATAGCGGTCTTATTCCTAACAGACCTGGCATTGCATAACACACAATGTAGAATTGCATAACCTAGCTAAGATGGAGGGTAACAAGTTTCATTTATGAATTATTATAGTGAAAAGCAAGTCACTAAAGGGAAATGGCTACTACTCTATAATGCAATTCCATTACGATAGAATGCAAAACAGAAAATTATTACAAATATCTCTTACTGTTAGAAAAGCAGAGAATCCTCTTGCTCCATCTTTGACTGAATATCAGATATTTGCCCCTGAATGGTGCCGCTCTTTTCTTTAATGGCCCTCAGGTTTTTCTCCATCTCTCTCAGAATTCCAGCGGCTTCCTCCTTGAGCTGTTGGATCAGCTGCTGTTCCTTGTCCTGGAGAAACTGGTGCAGTTTGGCAAACTCAGATGTAACGTGCTGCTCCAAACTCAGGGCTTTTTTCTAATATGTTTAAAGTATGAAACAGGAGACATAGTCAGAGCTGAAAAGATACAAAGGGCGATTTTCTCACATTAGAGCTGAAAAGACACAAAAGGGGATTTACTCACTTTGATGCCTGTGACCTCCAGTTCCTGTTTTTTGCAGTTCCTGGAGTTCCTTCAGTCTGGATTCCAGATGGAGTGAGGCTGTTTTAGCTTGTCCTAGATAAATACATAAAGTATTACAACATTTGCACAAATATTCATTCGCATTTACTTCATACCTGATTAATAAATCCCCATTCTCTGGCCAGGATAAGAGAACTAGAGGATATTTTTTATTCGCCTGCATGCATGCATGCACAGCAAATATTTTGTTAGGAGACTAGCTTTTGAGGGATGTGGCACTGTCTGCAAGAGGCTCGTCAGTGCCACACCAATCATCAACCAGACTGATGATAACACTGTTCTGACTTGCTGGGGGTAAACTTTGTGTATTTCAAATGACAGAGCTGCTCCAATCATAGGTCAGCTCTTTCCTTTGATCTACACTGCCCAGCAAGCACAACTGATCTGTTATGAACAGCCTGCTGTGGTTAAATTACACCCTGCAAAAAAAGACCATCCATTGATGTCTGTTGCTGCCTCTGCCCTTACAATCCCCCGAGCCTACCCTGCCTCTCAGAACTCCAGCCCACCCAACATAACACCAACACTAGGGGTGCCCAGTCCCCAGTGTCGCCACCTGAAATGAAGAAAACCACCCCTCACTTTTTATATGCCCTGTAAAAGAAAACTGTCCATCTATGTTTGTTTCTGCCACCTTTTTGTCCACTCACCCAGCCCTCCCACTCAGCACCCACCCACCCCACAAATCTAACACCGATACTGAGGAGCCCAATCCTGTAGTGTCACCACCAGAAATAAAGAAAACTGTCCCTTGTCATTTTTATATATACCCATTAAAAAGTCCATTGATATCTGTGTCTGCTGCCTTTACTGTTCACCCACCCTACCCTCCACTCAGCACCCACCCACCCCCACACCTATCCACAAACACAACACTGACCGTAGAGGTGCCCAATCCTCTAGTATCACCACCTAAAGTAAAGAAACCATCCCTCATTGTTTCTTTTATCCCACCAACAATAAAACTGTCCATTGATGTCTATTACTGCCATTAACTGTCCCTCCACAGGAACCTCCCAGTCAGCAACCACCACCCCACACCACACACCTCCAAGCCCTTACTTACTCATGGGGGTTCAATGCTGTAATGCTGTCTGGACCACAGACACATCAACACATCTACACTCTTCAAAGCTGGACCACAAACTGAATAAATCAGGTATGTGGTTCAATGTATTTCAAAAGGGTTTGAACTTAGTGGCATAACTTACCCAGTTTTTAATATTTTTGCCTCAATGTTCAACATGCCTTTTTTGGGACCACACCTCAGGAACAACTGCAGCAAAATTAGGCAATTTTTTTCCAAAAGGTGATTTTGTAGTCAGTGTATGAAATCACCTTTTGAACATTTTCTCCATGCTTGTTCAAGATGTCTGTGTTTAAAACCTGACTTAAACATATTGCAACACAACAAAGTTATGAGCCTACATTGAAATTTATGAACACAGGCTCATAACTTTGGACATTTTCAGTATTTTGACCCCCAATTTTCAACATAGGTATTTCTTCGCAGCATCTCATGAATGTGACAGCTGTCACTTTTCAAATCCTCACCAAAATGTGATTTCACAGGGCTGGCTCAGTGGCGTGGAGGGCTGAGGCATCCATGCTTACCTCCTGCCATGCTGGCGACCCATGTTAACGGTCACGAGTGGATTGCTGGGGGTCGCCAGGAGGGAGATGATTGAGCATCCGGAGGACAGCCTCCCTCCCGAAGGGGGATTGGCAGTCCACTGAATGACTTCCTCCCAGGTGGGGGCCAGAGAATAGTGTGGGTTGGGGACACCAATGGGTGGGAGGGTGCCACGTTACTCATAATGTGTGCACCTCCATGTATGCATGCTGACATCTGTGCCCTGGTAATGGGGAGGAGGGGAACAGAAAATGGGAAAAAGCAGGTGACCAGCAGGATGGCTCTGATCTCCTGCAGGCTCTGTACCCGCCAGCTGAATATCTTGCACCACCAATGTAAGACCCGATGGATGCCGAGGTGACAGGGCTGGGGGACAAGGGAAGGGCACAGGACAACCTAAGGAGCCTAAAGTATTAAAAAGTATAAAATGATCTGAAACTCATCTAGCAGGTCATGTCTGCTGTCCTTTTTAAATCACTAATAAAATGAAATTTTAAATCTAGACCCAGTGTCCGTGTATTAGAGGTGGTGAGTGATCGGCTTTTCTTGTCATACATATTAAAAATATATGTTCCTGCTGTTGCGCTCATTTTGAACGCAGTTTGAATATTTGGGCCCTTATGTCTTATTCCTTACTTAGTATAAACATGGATTGCCTTATTTGTGCAATGTGTGTCTGTTGCTTTAATTCAACAACTCATATGTTGGTACTGTATATCTATTAATGTGCAAGGGATTATCATATTTGTGCAGTAAGTAGCTGTTAATTTAACTCAGTAGTTCATATTTTGGTACTGTATTTCATATTAATTATAAGGGATTGTATTATTTGTTAAAATGTATCTGTTGCTTTAATTCCGTGATTCATTTGTTGGTGCTGTATATTGAATTAATGTACAAGGATTGTATTATATGTGCAGTATACAGCATTGATGGTGCTATACATGAAGGGAAATCAGATGTTCCAATCTCACCAGGAATTTCCTTCATAAATACTGCATGTCAAATAAACAAATCTACATACTACTTTATTATTTATTCTTCCAGAGCCTCCTTTCATTATTCCTCTTCATTGAAGATTGCATTGTTTAATAATGAATTTTTGAATTTTTTCTATTGATAAATTTTCATTTGTCATTATATAAAAAGGCAGAATCCAAATATAATAAATATTATTTACACCACTCAGAGTGGGAAACAATGCATTCCGATATGTAAATTAGCAATGAAAATATATGCTTTTTGTCTTAGTTGTTTGTGCTCTATGACAGGTTTAGCAGCTTCATGAACCTTGCATTATTAAGCAGCTTATGAAGTGAACTGAACTTTGATGGCTGTTCATGAACCCTTTAGGTTCAATACACAGCCAACATAAGTTGATGAACTTCATTTCCCAGCATGCGTATCATTTGACAGCTAGAACTGAGGGACAGAACATTGGAAGTAGACGTGGACAAAGCTATCAAAATTTGCATTGTGCTGAAATTTGCTTTGCAACAAAATTTGTCATTTTAAAACTTTGCTTTATGAATAACCACAATTAGCACAGTTATTTACCTGGTAAATTGGCCAAATTCAAACAGTGAATCTATGTCAATTGCCAACTGCAGGCAATAAGCCAATTTGCATAGTTTGAAAAGTTTGATACACAAATGTGTGCTGTTCCAGAGAAAACATGCAGATTGTGTATCTAGTAAAAACATTTGCTCAGCTACCCACTTTGTTATAATTCTACCCTCCTCCCACCTCCCAAAAATATTCTAGTCATGTAACCCCTCCCATCTTGCACTAGCACCCTTTAACCTCCTCTCCCACTGTGCCATGGTGAATTTCAAAGTAATAGAAATTAGAATCAAGCATGACATTTACCCTTCACCCATCCCTATATTCCAAACACACTCCCCCTGCCTCCCACCCACCCAAGTCCTACCACCACCACCCCAGTCCCCACCACCATCCTCTGCCCACCAGCACCTAAAGAAATATGACCTGTTATGGAGTACAAGATGCCCCACCCCACCTTGGTGCAAAGCATCTGTTATATGCATTGTCCATCTCAGTAGTGGCACTGGCACTGGCACAGGAATGAATGGTGCTGTCTTCTTTCCTACTAAACTCTGACTGGCTGAAAATTGGGCAGTGTCTCCTTTTCATCACATGACTAGATGGACACTATCTTTTCACAAAGGCTGATTATGAGTCTTGTAAACTAAAGGGGAGGTTGAAAGAGGAATTGGCATGCGATTAAATTATGTGTTTAATATCACCAAGCAACATACAGGGCATTATATTGCTTAGGAACATTAAAACACAGATGCAGTGTTTGTATTAAATGCATTCCAAGCATGTAAACAATTGTAATGTTCTATAAAATTGGGCAAAAATAAAACCTCATTAAATTTAAAACACCAAATTAAATTCTACATGTATGCTACCTTTAGTCAGATTTGTTGGTTAAAACAGCCTCAACCAGCTGGTAGGAATGTAACACTGACTCTTTAAAGTTCAACAGTTTCCTCTGAGAAACCCAACAATATAGTATTTAGACAAAATATACCTTTAATATGGCTATTTTCAGTATTAATCTTCTCTTTATTCTTTATTATTAGATATATGGGTATGAGAACTGGGTCCTGACACTTTAGAGTTCATTTGCATTTTCTACTTATTCCCAACTTAAAGTCATAATCTTCCTCTGTGACATCACAGCATTCTGCCAAGGAAGTGACTTTGATGTCACAAGTACAGGATTAGGACTTCAGGTAAGGAAAAACCAGCAAAACCTGAGAAAGTCAAAAGGGACAAGGTGCCTGCTTACATGCACATATCCTTTGTAAGGGAGTGCAAGGAACAAAGAAATCCAGAAAATATGAAAAGTAACAGAATTCAGTCTCAGTATTATGTTTTCAGAAGTTTTCTAGAGGTGTCAGAAGCACTTTAAAGCTGAATACTGTTACACATGTATAACGTTTTTTTTCTGAAAATAAAAACATACCACTACACAAACATTTAATTGTTCATAATTTAATTGACGATTATTACAGTGTTACAAACTAATAGCAATTTGAAAACACATCAGATGGATTCTGTATGAATAATTTGGTTCAGAGATAGAAAAATCACATTTCTGTGGTGAGGTATAACACTGTACTAAATTCTCTGGTTATCCATTTTAACAGCTAGATTTCTGTCTGTGGTACAACAGGTATTCTGCCTTCACAAATGGCTCTAATTATCCATAATTAGAAACATGGACAAAATACACTCGGGCCTTGTACTCCAATTAATAAAGCATAGCTATTGCCCTAGCAACTGTTGCACATCTACAGTCATTGTAGAATTTACACAATGAGAAAATACCTTAAAGTGCACTTAAACATGAACGTGCATATTCCAATAATAATATACAGAACTTTCTAACAAAATAAGAACAATCTGTTCTCTCCTTTTATACATATTGTATCTATCAATATGAAGAACACAGTATACAAACTAAGGGGCATTCCAAATGCTACAGGAATATTTAATTCCTGCACTAAAGTTATATAATCTTTTAAAAGCTATAATAAGTTAAAAATATCCTTCAGTATGAAAGTAAACAGTCTCTGTGTATTGTGTTGTATTTTCCAATTTAATACACATAAAACATAACTCACCAGAGGGGGCCTTCAGTAGGAAAGTAAACAATCTCTGGGTATTGTGCTGTACATTACAATTTAATACACATGAAACATAACACACCAGAGGGGACCTTCAATATGAAAGTAAACAGTCTCAGGGTATTGTGCTATATATTACAATTTAATACACATGAAATATAACACACCAGAGGGGCCTTCAGTATGAATGTAAACAGTATCTGGGAATTGTGCTGTATATTACAATTTAATACACATGAAACATAACACACCAGAAGGGCCTTCAGTAGAAAGTAAACAGACTCTGGGTATTGTGCTGTATATTACAATTTAATACACATGAAACATAACACACCAGAGGGACCTTCAGAATAAAGTAAACAGTCTCTGGGTATTCTGCTGTGTATTACAATTTAATATACATGAAACATAACATACCAGAGGTGACCTTCATTATGAAATGGAACAGTCTCTGAGTATTGTGCTGTATTTTACAATTTAATACACATGAAACATAACACACCAGAGGGGACCTTCAATATGAAAGTAAACAGTCTCTAAGTATTGTGCTATAAATTACAATTTAATATACATGAAACATAACTCAGTAGAGGTGACCTTCAGTATGAAGGAAACAGCTTGAACTTTTCTCTAACCTGTAAACTCACAGTCGAACCTACACTGGGCTCCTATAACTAGAATACAACATGAACACAGCTCTTTATAAAAGATTGAGATTATTCTCCATTTAATCTGGAGATACGAATATAAACAACATGTTAAATAAACTATCTTGGAGAGTCTCTCCTTCAGCTATTTGTCCGTTACAGATGTAACCAGTTTTTTTAACAGTTAATGCCTTATAAATGTAATAGAACACACAGTATTAAGAAAAGCTTTTCTTCAATAGGAAATACATACTTTACAGTTTCTACACTGTACTAATTACCAAAGTAATATAAACTACTGTCCCTCTATAGCAGGTACACAACTTGATCCATTAGGGACAGCCTTCAGTATGAAGGAAAGAGTTGCAAAGCATTTCAGTCACTTTTGAAATAACAATCTTCATGGAAATCAAAATTCCCTACACAGAGAGGAGGTCAGGACCCTCATAAAGTCACATCTTCCTCTGGTTCCAGACCAAAAAGTCCATCAGAAAGTGTTCTGTATTTACCAGGGTCTCCAAAGAGGTCTGGTGCTGTTCAGTGGAGTCTGTTCTGAGATGAGCTGACAGGAAGGGGAAGCTGGGGGAGACATGGGGGGGACTCAGGTCCTTAGCTTCAGCCTCAGCTTGGTGGAAATGGTTCAGCACTTTCATCTGAGTTTCCTTTTTGGGTTCATGGAGAGAGAGAGAAAGTGGAGCATCTCCTGCAAACACCTGGAATATTCTTCCTGGTAATCCTCTTGAGGGCTCTTCTGCAGTGACGAAACAGCTGGAAAGAGAAAGGAACCAAATTTAGTCATTAATGTGACACAAGGTGAACAGATTACCTAGTGTTTTGCTGCTGTTATAGTTCACATTTAACACTAAATCTCTACCCCCGTTGACTATGGCTGCATCATGCCACAAAACCCAGCTGTAAGGGGTACAGGTGGTGATCTACTATTAGACACCATCAAGTTCCACCCCTATTTTGCCTAAGTGGTGGGTGGGGGTGGGGAGGCTCTGAAGAGTCACTCAACCAGCCTTGTTTAACCAGACAGAGATCACATCACCTCTATGATATACTAGTCCCGGTCCCTCTCCCACACATGTGCAGTAAGCAATGAACCTTGAGTTATTCTGCACCCTGGTCTTCTGCCTAGCAGTGTCATGTGATTTTACTGACCAACTGCACCAACAAATTTTATATTTATGGCTCCACTCAAACATGCATCGCATGTACATGCAAGTAACCTTATCTAAATATCCTTACTGAATACAGAGATATCTTCAAGTAGTCAATACAGGTGATATTATTTATTTATTTATTTAGTTAGTTAAACATCAGTTTAGAAACCTTTGAGCCAGAGGCTCATTTACAAAGTACCTCATCACAAAGGGACATCAGAACAGTAGTACAAGGGACACAGTACTTACAAACAAAAGATTATAGTTCAATTACAATTTTGTTACAATAGAATACAATCTCCAACGAAGCAAAAGATAAAGGTGCATAACTTATGGTCGGGAGAGCTGGTGGGAGTAGAAGGGAGGAGATAGGGAGGAGAATTAGTAGGGAAGGAAGGAGAGGCCACTCAGTGAGCATTGTCAGAGTATATATATATATATATATATTTTTTACACTAGGCTAGCGGCAGTTGCATTTGCGAGAGCTAAGCAGGAAGTTTCTGAGCCTGGGCTTAAAGCAAGCTAAGGTTAGTGAGTTTGAGACACTGGCAGGGAGGGAGTTATACCAGTGGGGCGCACGGTAGGGGAATGCCCTCTGACCTTGAGAGGTCCTGGCTCTCAGAATAACTAGGGTAGCTCTTGACAAGCTGCGCGTGATCAGGGTCAGTGCAGTATGGCGAATGGAGTTGGATAGGCCTATGGGGGATAGGCCACGCAGGGCTTTAAAGGTGAGCTGGCATGTCTGATACATGAGTCGCTCTTCCAGGTTGAGTAGGGTAGCCAGGGTGTACAGCTTACATGTGGAGTGAGTCTGGGAGCACCAGTGATAAGTCTGCAGGCCTTATTAACTGTGAGGTGAACCTTGTTGAGGGCAGTCTGATCTGCTGAGCCATAGACCGAAGGCCATAGTCAATGAGAGAGACATGACAGGGAGGTGACAGCCAGGCAGAGGGCATCAGGAGGAGGCATTTCTTGTGCCGGTAAAGAATGCCTAGCAGTGAGTTGGCGACAGAATTTAGGGCAGATATATGTCCATGGAATGAAAGTGCAGGGTCAAAGGTTATACCAAGATATTTATAGGACTGCACCTGGCCAATGACGCAGATTGGTGTGGAGTGGACAGCTAGGAAACTTGCTGTACTTATTTTGGGGTGGGAGAAGAGCATAGTTTTGTTTTCTTAAGGTTGATAACAAGTCGGTGCTCAGTGAACCAGGTAGCTGCAGAGTCAAAGACTAGTTGGAGGGAGTTCTGTAGCAGCATGGGGTCATTGTGGGAGGCAACGAGAACAGCATCATCAGCATAGAGAAGCATCTTACCCGCATAACTGCTGGGTAGGGAGTTAAGAAAGAGTGAGAATAGTAGGGGTCCAAGAATTTAGCCCTGCGGCACCCCAGAGCTGAATGGGGCATGTTTCAGAAAGAGTACGTTGACTTTCACACAGAGCGGGCGGAGAGATAGCTGTGCACCAGAAACAGGTCCTGAGGCAAAGCCTATTAGGTTGAGGGTGGAGAGCAAAGAGGATGCGAAACGGTCATCTAATGCTTTAGACAGGTCAATGAATATAGCACCAGCCAGGGCACCAGAGTCCAAGGAGGCATGGAGGAAGTTGGAAAATTCCAGGAGTGCTGTATTGGTACTATGACCTGCTCTGAACCCGTGCTGTTCAGGGCAGAGCACATTGTACTTACAGAGGTAGTCAGATACTTGGGATGCCACAATTTTCTCTAACGCCTTAGAGAGGGGGGAGAGGACTGAGATGGGTCGGTAGTTACCCGGAAGAGTCCTGTCACCACCTTTATGGACAGGGGTAACTGTGGCAATCTTCCAGGCAGAGGAATTGTCCGAGACAGAGTGATTTGTTGAAAATGCACGTGATAGGTGAAAGGACCTGATCCAGGACCTGGCGTAAAGGCGGGGATCAAGTGAGTCATTACCGATGGTGTTACCTTTTAGGGCTTTTAGCAAGTAAGGCCTAGCTTCTTGCATGGTGACATGACGAGGTGGAAAGAGGGGCGGCAATGGGTGGTGGTACAGATGGAGGTGGACTGAAAAGTTACCAGGAAGTACTGAGCTAAGGTCGGTAAAGGAGTTATTGAGGTGGGTGGCAATGAGGGCAGGGTCAGAGTAGATGGTACCATTGATGTTGAGAAGAGAAGGAGAGGGGGACTGGGAGTGACCATTCAGTTGCTTGATGTTGTCCCAGGAGTACCTGGGGTTCCCCCAGGAGGAGGTAAGAGAGGCTTGGTAGTATTCCGCCTTTGCTTTGCAGATGGCCCAGGTGCACTGTTTGCGGGCGGCAGCATAGGACTGCCTGTCAGCTGAATGGCCAGTAGCAACAGCAAGGTGCCAAAGATTGTCACGTTGCTTAAGTTGCCACAGTAGGGCAGGGGTGATCCAAGGGGCATGTTTCACTTTGGTCCTCCTAGCAGTTATGGGAGCAAAGATATCACAGGCAAAGTTGAAAGTGCTTTCAAAGAGGCCAGGGCCAAGTCAATGTTGGTTGCCCCTGGCCAGAGGGGACCAATCAGTGTGGGCAA
Organism: Neoceratodus forsteri; assembly: GCA_016271365.2. NCBI lineage: Eukaryota > Metazoa > Chordata > Ceratodontiformes > Ceratodontidae > Neoceratodus > Neoceratodus forsteri. Next base: position 357,301,428 of record JADMNL010000026.1, read on the forward strand.
GGAAGCGCTTAAGGCCTATGAGTCCCCCAGGCCTAAGCCGCCTTCTGAGAGGTGGTTTTGACCGGGATGAGGGCCGAGGGGTTTCCAGTTGAAAAGCACAGGGAGTGGTCACTGAGGCAGTCAGGAGGATTTGGATGTTGTGGATGTGGATTGGCCTGTTGGTGAGGACCACATCCAGGAGGGTGCTTGTCCCCCCTAGGGTTTTTTCTAGTAGGCTGTGTGACCAGTTGAGTTAGGTCAATTGAATCGAAAGCCTCACGGTGGGAGGAGGACGAGGGGCAGAGCCAGTTTATATTCAAGTCGCCCACCAAGATTTGGTCCGACGAGTTGGGTAGGGAGGTGAGGTAGTCAATTAGTGGGCCCAGGGCCTGGGATTGGTTCTTGTGGGGTATGTAGGCTACGGTTAGGAATAATGGGCCTCTAGCTGGGTCAGGGGACAGCTTTAGAGTAAGTGCCTGGGCCTTATGGTTAAGTCAGGGGGAGGTAGCCCCATGAGAGAATCCTTCAAATAGAAGACACAGCCCCACCTCTCCTGCCGACACGGTCCAACCAGTGGAGAGTGTAGCGGAGAGAGACATGAAGGTTAGGAGTGGAGGGAGACAGCCAGGTTTCAACCAGGGCAACAACATCAGGTTTATAAGCGTCACCCAGCAGTGTAGAGAGTCCAGATTTTCAGGAAGCTACAGATGTTCATAGAAGCAATGCGCAGCCCAGGAGATTTCAGGGGAGGACCAGTGCAGCCAGGCCCGGGATTGGGGTGGACATTGCCTGACAGGAGCAGGAGGAGGAGGAGGAGGAGGGCTGATCTGGGGAGTGCACAATGGCGGGATAGCTTTATCGATTGGAGAGGGGTGATGAGGGGTGATCACCAAGTGAAAAACAGCTACTAGAGAGCAGTAAATGTGACAAGTGAGGTATTGGGGAGCAAATTGTTCAAACTTAATCAGGCTCCTCTAGTGGCAAAACAATATAAGGAGCTAATGGAGAAGTCGGGTGCTAAAAGAAAAAAGATCAAGCACAGGCAAAAGATTAACTTGCTGGGGGCGGCTGGTAGTGGTGTGGGGAGAAGAGCAATGGGCTGGGGCTATCAGGTACTATTGTGATTCAAAAAGAAGGTGATTACTAGCAGGGCAAACTGAAATTCAACACACAGGAAAAGCACTTAGAAGTTAAACAGTCCCCAAATGAGTTTTTCAGGCCGAAATATGACTCACTTTTGCCCTGCAGCTGGTGCTGCTGTCTCAGAAAGCTGACAGCCATTTCCAGGATCTCTGCTTTCTCCAATTTGGAGCTGAACTTGTGTTTTGGAAACTCCTTTTCCAGTGTCAGCTTCAAGATTTCAATGCTTTCATTGATACGATCCTCCTCATCTTCTCCACTATTGGTTTCTGAGCTGCAGAGAAAAAAAATGCATTTTTAGCCTATCATATGAAACATGTTGACATTTTGTGTTTTGTTATATCTAAATTGTAAATATTAAGGGCTAATATGACCTAACAATGAATTAATTTTTGTTCATTACCATTTATGTTCAGAATGTTTAGCAGTGGTTAATGTTTTACCAAAAATTGCTTGCTACATGGATTTTTACTTAAAATATAAGAGACTTCATTTATGTCTTATAATACCACCATAAATATATAAATAGTACTTACTTTATTCTTTTCCTTGGTAGTTGTCAGACCAGCAGTATATACCATAGAGAGATTGCTGGGTGCCATTCTCATCACTGTCTGTCCAACAAGAATAACTGATCCTTCCCAGAGGGTGATTGTGTCTGATAGAAGTCTGCAGGCTGAGCGGAGATTGCCTCTGTATACATCTCTGTCAGCAGGGAAACCTGTGGGTCTCTGGCTTGGTGTAGTTTCCACACTCAGTAGCCAATCATTGATCAGAGAGGAACAATAGAAGTGTGCCTTACTGAAACAAATGCTTGTTTGTTCCTGATGATGATGTGAAACTTGTAAAGAGCCATTGGTTCAAAGGTGATAATTCCAAGAACAATAAACTAAAACTAAAATAAACCCCCACCATAGAAAAGAATGAAAGCACCTCAACCAGGTATCTCTTTAGAGTCACCAGGTAGTGATATTTAACCTAGAAATGGTGGACGGGGGGTGACCACAAATTTATTGGAAATGTTGTTGTACTGTTTGGCAAAGAGTTGGAATCTTACAGAGAGATTTGATTAAGCCAGTGTCTTCTTTCATGTTTCATTTGTATGCATAATCAAACTTGGATCACATAACTAACTGCATAAAAATGCTGCACCACTCCTGATTACTCACTGCTGAAGAGTTATATACATCTTTTGATAAACTGAAATCAGTAAATCTGCTAGCTTTAACTGAGAACACACAAGTATAACACTGATTTAAAAAGTTCCTAGCAGAAATTTTTGCAGCTCAACAGTACATAAGAAGAGTGACACTCCTGGTGCTGGCACTCAAAATATAATGTGGTACCCATGCTCGTCTGCTCTTTTTAAAAATAAGCATCCCTATTCCTTGTTTTTCCCCTATTTGTCCCATATTGTTGCTAATTTTCCTTGATTTGACAGATGAGGAGTACCACTCATTAGTGAATCAGATGATGAGAAAGAAGTTAAAAAAGTTCACACTGTCAGTTAGAAGCATATGCCAGCTAGCCTCATATTGGATACAATGTTTAGCATAAAATTCTGAGCCTGGAATTTTGGAGAGCAGGGTTACCATAGCAATTAAAGTAGAGGTTATAAAATATATGCAGAAAATGAATACTGAGCCCAAACAGTGTGTCTAAGTTCAACCTCCTTTGTAAAACACAGATCTTTTTCTGGCCTGAAAAGACATACTAGGCTGAGGCTTGTTTTCCAATATTTGGTTAGTAACTAAATGTGATTGGCCAAAAGCTCACATTTATTGAAATGCTACTCATACAACTAATGCTATTGCACTTGTATACCAATAGTTTTGGTCACTGTGCACATGCGCATGCAATATATTGTGGTAGCTTGAAACAGCAGGTTTTGGAGGAGTAGTCCTGTTGTGGCCAAAGCCCCCACTGCTTTTGGGGGCTTGTCTCTGTGGCACCTGTAAATGCACACGCTGTCTATGACAGCAGTTGAAAAGCGTGCCACCAACTTGAAATAATTTTGCAGCTGCAAAGAAGGGGTGACCCCCTCATTGCAGGGCATGCCTTCCCTGGTGTAACATTTCAGTAGACATGGTGGCTGTCACTGTCTGTCTCTAACAGTTGCCAAAAAGTTGATGCTCTACATACTGTCCCCCTCATACAAGTTGCTTTGCTGGCGGGGTTGCCCAGTCACACTCGGCATCATGTCTCTCCCCCAACACAGGCCCTTTTTTATTTGCCGATGGGGTGCCCAATTCCTGATCCCATCCATATACCAACTGTGCTGAGACAGTTCTACAGCGAAGACCATAACAGCAGCATTGTTGGCAGTCACTGTAATGGTCTCCAGTACCCAACACTGGTACCGGTGAGGTGTTTGCCCCCATCCCCAAATTAACTCTGACTGGAGTTAGCAATCTTAGGTACGGTGAGTGCAGGGGCCAAGCCTCCCACACAAAACACCTGTTCCTGAGTGACAGCACAACACCAGCTGGTGCTGTTGTGCTGTCGGTTGACAAGAAATTGTCGCCGAGGCATAGTGGAACCAATCCAATCGGTTCAGGTAAGTTTGCTCTCCAAAACATACAGGTGGCACACTGGGAGCCCATCCCAACATGCCAAATGTACCTGTAAAGAAACAAAACCTTCCTGCGATGTTTTAATTTTTTTTAACTGCAAAGTAGAAAATGGTCCCTTGCTGTCAGCAGCCCTCTCCCCCAATCTGCATCCACTCGCTGCACACTCCACCTCACCACACCCCTCATAAACCCCATAATTACCTCCAGAGTCTGGTGCAGTGATATTTTGTGGACTGGGAACATGTCGGTACTCTTCAACTCTGACCACAAACTGAAGAAACGTCAGTAAGCTGTATAATGGCATCAATGGGGTTTTCCAACTGAGGTGGATATCTCAACCATTTTTGAGAATTTTGGCACCTGGGCCCGGATATTCAAACTGTGCCCAAAAAGTGCGCAACAGTAGGAGCAAGTGCAAGTCCACTTCACCCATGTGCAAGAAGTGCGATATTCAAAACTGCGAGGGTCAAGATGCTCCTGCGGCACACAACTGAATATCGCACCAGAATGTGCAGTTGCACAGTTCAGATGTGCCATAGTGCAACCAGGGATGCCTCATGGAGCAGGGCAGCAAGTGCATACGCACAACCAGGGATGTGGGGGACAGGATACAGGGGCCCACCACCATGCCAAGATGGGCAGAGGAGCACACAGCAGAACAGAGATCGCCTCACACCCCATGCACTGCACAACTGGTGGAGAGCCAGAATCAACCACTGGCCCATGGATACCAGCAACCAACCCACAGCCGTGCATGGTGCCCTCAGCACACCACCTGGCAAGCTGTGAGCTGACACAAGGAGGGCCGACCACCCTGTGTCACACCATCCCACCAATGCAGAGCAATACCCTGCACCACTTATCCCACACACTTGCCCAGGAGTAGCGCCCAACAGTGTAGGGACACCCCATGCATGCCACCATCCACACTGTGACACGTAACCCTGTGCACTATGGAGCCATGCAAGGCAGCCCCACCATGTGCACCCTGTAGTAGGTGGCAGCAGACAGCGATGCAACAACTGGATACACAGTGCCACCCTGCATGTCCCCTCTGAGGTACAGCTGAGATTCGACCATCTGCTCGGGCACACGAGGTACCCCACATGCGACAGGGCATGCCCTGACCCCACCACCAGCAGTACAGCACCCTGCACACCCTCCCATGACACATCCCATCGCAGCATTGGCCACAACAGCCAGCACAGACACACACAGTGTTGCATGGAAGCATGCTCCACACAGGATGCAAACATGCGCATGGTCAAACACCCACCCATACCCAAGGGCACACCAACATAGGGACACAGAAGGGACCAACCAAGCCACTGGCATGTGGCCACAGCCATGTACACATGGCCAGCACCCTACATGGCACAGGTGTGCCAGCCACTCTGCGCAGGCACCATGAAGCTGTATGCCATCAGCATGCGGCTGGAGCACAAGTGACAGACAGTGGAGCACATCCCCTGCAACAGACACAAGTGACAGCATGGAGGTGGGACAACAACAGCGGAGGCCATAGTGCCACCTGAGGCAGACGGGCACCACACCGGTGACAGGAGGCAACCTGGCATTGTGCTGGGTACAGTGGTTGTCCAGCATGGACAGCCACAACTGACATGCCAGCAGATGGTGCATATCACCGACATGCAAGGGTGTCAGCTGCACAGCCCATGGATGGTCTGACAGGGGCACCATGGACATGGAGCATGCTCCGTGGACCACTGCATAGGCAATCAGTAGACAGAGAACAACATACAAACCACAGACAGTGACTGATTCCCCCACCCACACCATCAGCAGGTCCCTGATGGACACACACACACACACACACACACACGACCATTCCTGCACCACACCTGACACCATAAACACCACTGCAGCCAAGCACCTGTAGCCCACTGCAAATCAGAGACCACCACAGTTGTCATAACAAAATGTATGTATTAAAAAACTATAAACAATCAAACATATTTACAAATATATACAAGGGTGGGTGGAAAGGGCCGCAAACCAGGTGGGGGAGGGCATGGGTGTACAAATGGGAGCGGGAAGAAGGGGTGTTAAGGTGGGTCCAGGGGGTTAGGTGCATCAGGGGTCATGGAGGGCCTATTGTCTGCCCCACTGTCCACTCCTGTGGTACCTCCGGGTGCTTCTCCTCTGGACCCCGTGCTGCTCAATCTTCTCCAGAAGTGCCAGGGACACCTGCCAGCTGCAGCAGCTCCTGCTTGCCACGTTCTAGGGTCATCCAGCATTGCCCACCTAGGACAAGGTAGCAGAGTCAATACGTGTGACTGTCCAGCCCCCTGTAGCCCACCCATTGTGCATGGCATACAGCAGTGTGCTATGCCCCTGTGATGGTGTGTGACCACCCAAAGTGACCGCGTACACAAGACCTGCCTACTCAGGCACCCACAGCCATGCAGACCGCTGCACACACCCACCGCCCATGTCCCACACAGCATCACCGTGGCTGTAATAGTGACATGGCTATGCTGTACAAAGGCAATGGCACAGCCATTTACCCGGTGCACACATGGACCACCATTGATGCATTCCCAGACATGCAGTGACACTGGACTGCTGACTGTAACAAGTTGCGTGCATGGCAGCAGTGTCAATGGATGGTGGTCATGCCCCACTGCCCGCCCTGTTACACAGCATGCAATAGTAATCATGGATGTAAGGCACTCACCATCATCATGCTGGTCCCTGCGCCTGTGTGGACCGGCATCCCTCCCCGGCTGCTGGTCCTCTTGGTGCCTCCTCCTCTCCCTCACCCGCCGGTGCTCTTCTAGGCCTAAAGTGCAAACATGGAGAGAGGAACATCAGTACCATCTGGTAGCAAAGTCCCCCCAACCCCGTGTGTGTGCAATCCCACACAGCCATACCCATCCACCCCCAACCCTGATACCACCACCCGGTGCTAACACTGGATGGCTCCCCTATGTGCCAGACACATGCAACCGTGATACCCATATGGACTATAACAGTGTATGGATGGGGCACCCACTGGCCATGGCACCATGCCCTCTTGGCATGTGCCTGCAGGTGGGCAAGCCTGTCTGGGTCCCTGCGCTGGAGGTCCCCATAATGGTGGTGACACTGCTCAGCCATACACCCGATTCCTGTGGCCTCCTCCAGTGCCACTGCCACCTCCTCCCATACTGCTCTCCTGGCCCTGTCCAGGGGTGCATCTTCAAAAAGTGCCCCAACATGGGGCTCTACTATGGCCACCAAATCTGCCAGCTCCACCTGGCTCCAAACAGCAACCCTCCTTCTTGCCATCTCTAAAGTAGGTTGGAGTCAAAATGGCGCTCGGTAGCACGGTCTGCCACATGCAGATGCTGTGCAGTACAGCGCTGCCATTATCTATCGCGCTGTCACTGAACAGTGCGATAGTGGTGCACCCATGCAGACGCATGGTGCCTAGGGGGCCTAGGTCGGGCACAGGGTCAAGGGTCTTCGCGACATGGACCGCCACAGCACGATTGGTATCACTGCGTGAGCACGGTATGGGTGCCGGTGTGCCACCTCCTGTAGTGGTTTATCATTCTTAGGCCCCAGTGCTTATGACTCCCAGTGCCAGAGCACCATGGGACATATGTGAACAGTGCAGTAGCACCACTGGCACAATGGTGGCTATGCTCCCGTATTGCCTCCCATGCACAGCACATCAGCAGTGCGGCAGGTGTCTGTGTCATCACCCCTGGCATGTGCCATTCAGTGTGTACTCCGTATGTCACAGAAATGAGCCCTTGCCTGAGCATGTTCAACACAATTGTGTAAACCACAACAGCGTGATATTCAGCCGGCATATGCAAATCAGCTAATCACCCATTCAGTGGCACAGATACTGCATTTGCTTCCACTTATAATTGTGCCTCGCCTCATTTGCATGCGTTGCACTATAAAAATGCAACATTGGGCTGCATTGGCCATAGTCTGTTATTGCAGTCTATTGTGGTGAGTTGCATACTGTTTGTGAGGACTGTGGTGTGTGGGACATGAATGGGACTGCACAGTCACAGGTAACACCTGTCATTCTCACAGGATGAATAATGAGTGATCGTGAGGTGGAGGAAGAGGAACATAGACGTGGGAAGAAGAGGAGGCCTAACTTCACAAAGGCAGAAACAGATGCCCTGTTTGAAGCCTACCTCGACCAGGAGCCACTGATCAGCAGATGGCAGAAACACCAAAGGCCCGTGCTGCTGCATGGGAAGAGGTGGCGTGTGCCATCAACCTGCATGGCAGCCACCAGCAGTCCTTGCAGAAATGCAAAAAGAAGATGGGCATGGACAGGTGGAGGATTAAGGACAAGGTGGCTGCCATCAGGGCAGCATGGTCTGCGACCGGTGGGGGACAGCCGGCCATGCAACGCTTGACCCCACAAGAAGAGTGGGTTGCTGGCAGCATGTGGCATTGTGCCATCGAGCGTGTTCCAGGTGGTGGATTCCAAATGGTTGGTAGCCCGTCACTGCATGGTAGGTCCTGGTCTGTCAATGGGGGGGACAGGGTAGGGCAGATACATTAATGCTACTGTGTTCCTTAACAGCTCCTGAGTGTCTACATGGGTCAGTGGTGATGGGCTTGTCCACTGAGGGCAATACCATTGACAGATAGGAGGGCCCATCCACCTCCACAGGCATACGAGGGTCAGGCGACAGTGGGCCCACCTGGACATCCAGACTGATGTTGGTGGAGCAGGTGCAGAGGAGGCCCTGCCCATGTCCCAGCACGCCAGTGTCCATGGATGCCAGCATGCTGAGACTTGGGCTGGTGCCTGATCTGTCACTGATGATGATGGAGCTCACTTCATGGACAGTGATACGGTGGGCCGAGGATGGCCACACAGCAGGGTGACATCATAGGCACCGGCCATGAGTAGTGCCTCACGTGGAGGCTCATGTCGCACATCACAGTCCCAGACTGTGCCTGTCTGCACCAGTGGGGCAGCACTGGTGTATGTCCAGGACAGTGGGTCTGTTGCAGCCACTGCGGTGGCACCGTTGAGCCATGGAGAGTGGCAGCTGGAAGGGCAGTGTCAGCAGTCGGCCAATGGCCATGGGGGTACAGTGTCAGGGGGCAGCGTCAGTGCACTGCCTGTGGACATGCCCAGGCCTGGCCCTGGTGTGCAGCACCCACCCTTCAAGGGGTGCTGCCCATCAGGGTCATGAACACTGTGAGGGACAGCATGCCAATCAGGCAGATGACCTTTTAGAAGAGCACACTTGCATACTTCAAGAATCAGTTGATCAGCAGTTGTGGCTTGTGACAACAGTGGATGCACTCAGTGTGGCTCTGCATCAGGCAGAGGAGTGGCGCAGCAGAGACACTGCTCTGCTCCTGGCTGGGATGGACCGGATGTGGGAGGATGTGATCGCTGCCATTGACAGGCAGACACAGGCAATCACAGCTGTCATGGCCACAATGGGCACACAGTTATTTGCCCATGCGTTGCAGACACCATGCAGTGCAATGTCTACCCCCCTTTCTGGGCATCGTGCAACACCCTCCTTGTAGACACCGGGTTCAGCTGTTGGCATTCTGAGCATGCCTGGCGCAGGCATGTTCGGTGTGCTGCAGACCCCTGTGCAAGCACAGTTGCATTCACACAGTGGAACCCCTGGGGGACCGTTGGTGCCACCCCATGAGGCCATTGGTCAGCCTCTTCCACTGCTGGTGGGTCTTTGGCGGGCCGCCCACACATCCGTGGTGGGCATGGCACTGTGGCACGGACTGACCTGTCTCCCACCATGGCTACTGTCTGATGTTACTCTGTGTGCATTTGTTGTTCAACGTGCGTAATGCACGGTGGGGTACCCAGCCCCGCACGCATTACACATCGCTCCATCTGCACACCCTCCTGGCTGGCGTCCACTGTGGTGTGTGTGATGATGATGTGCTCGCGTTGCGCTGTCTGCCACTGTGCATAGTGCCCAGCGTCTGACACACGCACAATGACAGGCACTGGGTGTGGTGGTCTGTGGATGTGTGTGTGGCTAGGGGTGACGGTTGGGGTCAGCGTGCCTCCTACCCTTTGTGCGTATCTTTTGAGGTGTGTGCATGTGTGTGTTTGCGTGCGTGTGTGAGTGTGTGTGTGACCGCATGCCATGTTAGACCTTGCCCATCCCTGACGGCATGTGCAGTTCCATGCTCGGCCAATTCCCTTAACGACATGCACCCCTGGGGTTTGTCCATGCATGTTTGTGGGTTGTGTCCTTGCCACTGGTGGTTGCACATGGCCCCATGACTTACCTGGGTTGGTTAAAGTGTTTCCCTCTGTGATGGTGTCCCGTGCAGCTGTGCCATCTGGATCAGTCGGGGTCCTTCGACTGAGGGGGCTGCCCATCGCCATCTTTACCAGCATCCTCATTGTCCCCATCGCTGTCCCCCTATTCGACCTATATGGCTATCCCACAGTCGTTGACCATGTTGTGCAGGGTGCAACAGGCCAGGAATAGCCTGCAGGCTTTTGAGGGACTGTACTGTAGGGCACCACCAGACATGTCCAGGCAATGGAAACGTGCCTTCAGCATCCCGAACACCCGCTCGATGACATTGCATGTGGTGGCATGTGCCTCATTTTAGCATTGCTGTGATGGGGTCGCGGGCCGGCGGTATGGTGTGAGCAGCCAGGGATGGAATGGGTATCCACTGTCACCTGTGTGTAGAGGGTGGACATTAGTTTGGTGATCAGCATCGCCCTGCCTTGGGCCATCTAGGCCAATACCAATGTCACCTCTGACTATGTCCCTCCCAAGCTCCATGTCTTTCTGCGTGGTTTGCATACTCACCCACTAGGTGGCCAGTGGGGATGTCCCCACTCTCGAACCTGTGGCACAGTGCGGAATCGTGCCCAATGAAGGCATCATGTGCTCCCACAGGGTGCATGGCACAGACATTAATTATGCACCCCCTGGCATCGCACATCACCTGGCAGCTGATGCTTGCATACCCCTTCTGATTCATGTATGCGGCCCCTTCAGGGCCAGGTGGCATGTTGATGGCCACATGGGTGCAGTCTATTGCCCCGAGCATGCTAGGCATATATGCTACCCTGTTGAACTCCTGTATGTTTGCTGTGTGCTCCGTGGTGTGCTGGGGAAATGGATGTACTCCGCAGCACGTGGCAGCAGTGCGCTGAAGAATTGGGTGAGGTGGCATGACGCGACTGACTGGGTTATGCCTGTCGTGTCCCCTGTAGGTCTTTGGAAGGCACCCATGGAGGGCAGGCACATGACATCTGTCACTTTGGTCTCCACTGACAGAGCATGGCTCCGCCGTGTGGGTGCCTGCATCACATCACTGCACAGCTCACAGAGTCACCTCAGGATCACCCGGTTCAGGTGGTACCGGCCCACGATCTCAGTATCAGTGTACAGCTCGGGCTGGTACAGGCTCAGTACTGCCTGTTGGGGCATACCGATGGGCCCTTCCATGGCCACGCCCCTGCTGCCTACCTTCTCACCCCCCTCATAACTGCCTCCACCTGGATGTAGGCACCGGCCATGTCCATGGCTTGTGTTACCCCCGCAGCTGTTTCCTGTGTTCCCCCGCCATCCTCATTGCTACCCCTGCACTGGAACACCTTCCTGTAGTGGCCATACTGCCCACTATCTGTGTCCTCAGTGCTGTGTGACACTTCCCCCTTTTGACCTGCACTGTGGCACAGGCTCCCCACACCTTCCCTGATCCTGGTGGTTCCAGGTGCTCTGTCCTGCTCCTGCCCTGTTCTGCTCCCAGTTTTTGTGTGCCTGTGTGGCTGCCTGCAGTTCACCAACATGTGGCTTCCCGTTAGCGTTCCTGCACCTCTCCCTTGGTCCTTTTTATTTTGGCTCATTTCCGCTATCGCACAACTTCCGCTGGCTCCTCTATTGCGCATGGCGATGTTGTTGAATATTGCACTGCACCATTTATGCATGGTTCCTCCCTTCAGTTGCGCATGCATTCATTATCATTGCGCTCTTGCACATTGTGATTTGGGGGGGTGCATCTGCTTCCCGCTGAATATCGCAAAATGGCACATTTTCGGATTTGTGCAAGGTGCAACCCTTTTAAATATCTGGACCCAAATGTTTAACATGGTGTTCATGGGACCCTACCTCATGAACTCAGTCACTGTCATTTTGTTATTGGGTTCCGAGAGCTGATTTTGCAGTCACTGCGAGGAATCACCTTTTGGGTCCAATTAATGAAACAACAGTGTCACAGTTCATAAGGTAGGCTCCCAAAAAGCCTATGTTGCAAATCTGGTGAAAATATTCCTAATAATGACTGTTATGAGTATGCGTTCCACAGTTCCAACTCATTCTCGTAACATTGAGAATTTTTAATATATTTTCACTCCAGATTTTTCAACATTACCATTGTTCCATACCTCCTTATGGACAGTACAGCTATTGTTTTTCACACCATGGCACGGTAACTGCGTGAAATAAATTTTCAGGACAGAGTAAGAAAATCACAGTGACTGTGTTCATAAGTAGAGGTCTCAAAAAGCCCATGTTGCAAATTTGGTGAAAACATTCCCAAAAATTACTGTGTTCTCAATGTGTGTTGTGCAGTTTCTATGCACACTCTCTCTTCCTCAGGTCCGGGCTCGGACCCGACCAGCGTGTGCCCCATTGGCACGGTTCAGACCCCTAGCGCCACCAGCCGGCGAAGCCCTCTCGGTAGCCAGGTAAGGACTTCACTGGCCTGGGAGCAGGATGTTGTAATTGGCCAACTGGGCTCTGGAGGCGCTCGCCCATTGGCCGCGGTTCCAGCCACTGCGTTCCCATTGGTGCCATTGATAGTGTGCTGTGCTGGGCTCGGCGCCCATTCACTTGCACTGCTCTTGGCCGAATTTTTATGTTCGCCCCCCCCTCCGACCTTTATTAAATAGGCTCTTCGCTCCACCCCTGCACATAGTACCTGCCCCTTAAACAACCATCCGTCCATCCTGGTCCCGCTGCATATACTCTCCCTCTCCTCCTAGGCTCTGCCTGACTCCCTCCTCTGCATAACTAAGCACACTTTTTCAAACCACCAAAACCTCTTTTTAGTTTCCCTCTACTTCTTTTCTTTTGTTTGCCCTCATCCACTGCCTGATACCCCTAGTACACAGCGTTGTGCTGTCTTTGCCAAAAATGCCTTCCCTTGGAAACCTCCTCTTGTCCTTTCTGTTTCTCTCCCTTTTCTATCCACTGTGCCAACTTCCTCTCTCCTCCTACCCCTCACAACCTCCCACTGTAATCATCCTAACCTCCTACCTACAATATGGAACCATGGAAAATCTTTTTTACCCTTACCTGAGGCACCCCCTTACTAAGGACTGGGTGCAAATGGCCACCCCACTGGAAAGAGCATATATCAACACCTGCCACCAGCCATCCCCCCTCTGTTGGGACCCTAGATGACTACACTGTCTCCAAACCAGTAACAAAAACAGAGGAATAATGTGACATACTATGAGCTTTGGGAGATATCCCTCAAACTCCTGCTCCTCCTCCTTCTTATGTCAGGTGGGGTCCACCCAAACCCTGGCCCTACCTCAGACAGGTTTACAAAGCTTGCAAAAACTGAAAAGGGGCTTTCCATTGCTACCCTAAATATCTGTGGCTTCCTTCCTAAACTGGCATCTCTTCAAGCCTTTGTTGGACAAAACAATCCTGACATATTAGCTATTGTTGAGACCTGGCTATCGCCTAGCACACCAGATCATGCAATCTCTCTTCAAGGCTACAATCTCTTCAGACCTGACCGGTCAAAAAAAAGGGGGGGGGTTGTGTTATCTATATTAAGGATTACCTCTCTAGCCACCCTGCCAGTTTCTCCCCTGAAAACACCCTAGTGCAACTTTTCCCTGTCAAGCTACTCTTGGTTCCCAAAACAAAGTGCTAACCGTGGCTGCAGTCTATATCCCCCCTAAAGACCCTCAATCCAGGCTCCAGACAGTTCTTGAATTTGTAAGATTGCAACCTCCTGACTCTGAGCTCCTCCTCCTTCTTGGTGATTTCAATGTCAATTGGCTCGCCTCTGATATCGGATCCAGCAAGGATGCTATTCTAGCAGCCAACCTCACACAGATGGTCAACTCCCCTACTAGAAAAAACTACAAGACTGGAACCTGCACTCTCATTGACTGGATACTTACTAGTCACCCAGACCGGATAAAAAAACACCACTGTTCTGTCCGACTCTCTCAGTGACCACTCCCCTGTGATCTGCACCTGGACAAATAAATTCCATAAACCGCCTCCCAAAACCATCCTAAGTAGAGTGCTACCACATGGAAACCTCACTAAACTTAAGACCTGTCTCCTACAACAAGACTGGTCCCCAGTCTACAATACGCTGGATGTTGACGCTGTCCTAGAGTTCTTCATTACAACTTTCAACTCTGCCTGTGACACATACGCACCATACTCTAATCCCTGGCTAACGGCCAAACTACTGTCTCAGCTCAAAGCTCGTGACCATCTTTGGGCCATAGCTAGGGCTACAGGCTCCTCAACAGACACACAGAATTATAAACAGGCACGCAACCTATGCACCTCACAAATCAGGCAAATGACGAGCTCCTATTTCAAGAATGCTTTAGCAACCACCTGGGGTGAGGGGAGATCCTTCTGGGACAATATCCAAAATATTACGGGCAAACAGTCCAAATCCTTTCCCACGATAATGAATATTGATGGCTCCACCACCCTTGACCCAAAGGTTATGGCAGATGCCCTAAATAAAACCTTCACAGACCTCAGTGGGTTCCTCCCCAGACTTCTTCTTGGACTTGTCCTTGCCAAAACTCTCATCCCACATCACCTCACCTGACCAACTGCTATTTCATTTTAAAATAATAAAGGCACATGAAGCCTACAGATACATAAAAAAGGCCTGCTCTAAATCTAGAACTAGCAGTGACACCATTGATCTAAAACTTCTGTCTCTCACCTTGGAAGAAGTGATCCACCCTTTCACCAAAATTCTCAATCTCTCCGTCTGCCAAAGTCAATTTCCTAGCAAATGGAAGTCCGCTATAGGTTCACCAGTGCTCAAAGAGGGTGACAAATCCACACCAGGGAACTATCGGCCTATATCAATACTTCCACCCCTCTCCAAAGCTCTTGAATGGATTGTGGTGGATCAACTCTCTGACTACCTGCAAAAGTATAATCTACTCTGCATGCAACAACACGGATTTAGGAAAGGACACAGTACGTCGACGTCCCTACTAGATTTTTCAGGAGAAGTTCACAAGGCCATGGATAAGGGACATAACAGAGCTGTTTCATTGACCTCTCAAAGAGCCTTTGACACTGTTCATCATGGCTTATTAATCCTTCTGCTCAATACTGGGCTAGCTGAGGGACCAGAAGCCTGGGTAAAAGTTACCTGGCACAACGATCACAAACAGTAAAAATCTCATGTTCTCTTAGACTCCTAAACCAGTCCTCTCTGGTGTCCCCAGGGATCAATCTTGGCCCTCCTTTTCAGCCTATTCTAAACTCGCTCCCCGAATCCTGCCCAGAAAAATAATACTGTATGCTGATGATGCTGTAATTCTCTCCTCCCATAAGGATCCCAAACCACTCGTCAGAGCTTGCAACTTGCTTTCTCTTGTTGTTGAAAAGTGGTTCCTTGATCATAAGCTGGTCCTAAATTAAAAAAAAAAAAACATGCTTTTCGCCAGTCATCGAAACAGAAATAGGCATATTCCACTCACAATAAAAAACTTCCACTGGAAATACACTTGAACAAGTGAACATTTTCAAATACCTTGGCATCACTTGACCAATGTCTTACCTTTGGGACCCACATTGATAACACAGCAAAAACAGTGAACCAACGCATTGGAATACTGTACCGGAACCATCAATTTTTTAACCAAGCTGCCTTGAGGATTGCTGTTCAAAGCGCCATCATCTCAATCATAGACTATGGTCTAATTATCTATGGTTCTGCTACTACCACCACACTAAGGCGCATCTCAACAGCCCTAAACAAGGCCTGTCGACTCCTCACAGGAGCACAGAGATGGACCCACACCTGTGAGCTCTACACAGAAACCGGTTGGTTACAATTGTCAAATTGCCTCATGTATCTCATTTACCTGATGTCAAAAAAAATCAATCTTGGAACTCACTCCACCATGTATCCAGGATCTACTCTGCCAGAACAACAGCACTCGTACCACCAGAAGATCTGAGCACCAACCTTTCCAGGTCCCTAGATGCCGGACTGCTTAGGGACAAAGATCATTTGCCTATCGTGCCCCTACCTGGTACAATGCCCTTTAACTTACCTCTCTATCCTCCACATCATTAGGAGCTTTCAAATCCATACTATACGCTCACCTCACAGCCTCCAACTCCTGTGACTGCTTTGACTAAAGACTCTACCCTCTGACTACACTTACAGCTGTTCCATTCAACCACCACAACTCCTCATTTGACAAAGACAATCAGAGTACCTCTAACTGGTCCTGTCTGCATTGAACTTCCTATTTTTCTCTCTCTCTATCTCTCTCTACTTTTCCAACCTTATTGCTTTCCTTAAAATTGCCTCTGAGTTTCATTTCTTTTCTTTAATTGAATGTTACTGTTTTATTGTAGTCTTTAAACTGCTTACCAATTGTTTGTAATATTGCCTACCTTGTTTATGTACTTTTATGATGTGGAACCTTTGTAAAAGAGCCTTTGGCTCAAAGTTATTAATTCCTAGAACAATAAACAATAAACAAACAAAAACAAACGAAACAACAATTGTTTGTATTTCTCAAGAGTTTCAAAATTGTAATTTTTGCACACCGCCCAATGAACAGTACAGCTGTCATTTTTCACATCCTGTCTGAAACATGTTTTCACACTTGTGGCTCACAATAGGCACGGTCTCTTTGCGAAATCCAATGTTTGGGAAAGATTAAGAAAATCACAGTGCCACTGTTCATGAGCGGAGGTCCCAAAATACCTATGTTGGAAATCTGGTGACAGGTGTCAGCATGGCTCAGTTGGTAGCACATCCGCCTCTGGACCAGAAGGTTGTGGGTGGTCATCCCACACTGGGATTGGACTTGCACCTAAAAACACAGGCATCTGAGTACAGTATTGGGGGTACTGTACCACCGGGGTGTGTCGTCCTTCGGATGAGATGTTAAGCCAAGGTCCCATCTACCCATCCTGGTGCTGTCCTGGTGGATGTCCAGGTGGAACTAAAAGAACCCAGGACACTCTTTGCAAAGAGTAGGGGACATTCTCAGTGTCCTGGCTAACATCCCCTTTCCATAAAACCAGTTCATGCAATTGTCCAGGCTGTGTGTGGGTGTTCATGTGCGATATGACTGCCACTACATATTCAGTCACTTCACTACCACTCTAGCATTGCTTGTAAAGTGCTTTGGGATACACTGTGTATGAAAAGCACTATATAAATACTGATTATTCTTCTTCTGGTGTAAGTATCCCCCCAAATACTTGCATTAAGTTGTACATTGTAAGTTTCTCGCTGTGTTGTAACTATAATTTTGTATTATTTTCCTCCACACTT
Source organism: Neoceratodus forsteri (assembly GCA_016271365.2). Taxonomy (NCBI): domain Eukaryota; kingdom Metazoa; phylum Chordata; order Ceratodontiformes; family Ceratodontidae; genus Neoceratodus; species Neoceratodus forsteri. Next base: position 357,318,653 of record JADMNL010000026.1, read on the forward strand.
TTAACATACCATTTTTTACACCTCCTCATGAACAGTACAGCTGTCATTTTCACATCCTGTTCAAAATGTGTTTTAACACCTATGGTGTCAAATGGCACAGTTGTTGTGCAAAATCACCTTTCAGCTAACGAACTGATAGTGTCACTGCTCATGCAGTGGGGTCACAAAAAGCCCACATAGAAAATTTAGAGTGAAAAGATCAAGAAAATCCCAGGGCGTTAGGCTTTCCGACCATAATGCCCTACCCTGTTGAGACTGGCAGGCATTAGGGGTGTGACTTGGGATTGTTGACAGTAATGCTCAGACCATTCCACCTCCACCCTGCAGACAGTGGCAGACATTGAGCTGTGTCTTGGACTCTTGGCCCCAAAGTTCACTCGATTCTCCTATACTGCACCCATTCCTTATGGAATGGGGTGAGTGTAAAGTCAGAAAACCTCAAGGCACACTTCACCATTTGTCGGTGTCTGTAGGGTAGGGTGAGGTTGATGATCCAGAGGCATACCTCAGTGCCTGTCAGTCTCTGCATGGTGGGGCGGGGTTGACGTTGGTTCCACACTTCACTGCCATTCATATTATGCATCTCTCTAATTCCTGCACTACCAATGCCAATGCCAGCAGGACAACATCGGGATTGACAAATGCTTGTTTATTGTGCGACTGCTCCTGCTCTCTTGATGGCCAGTTTCTGGATGGCCCCTCCCCCAGCTTAGTCACCTACCATCTCTGGAATTTACCTCGAGATACCGCCATGACTTATCCTGTGAAGGGCCATGCATCATCCTACCCAGCAAGTTGTTTTTCTCACAGTTTTCCCTCCTGTGGCATCCAAGTGAAATGGTGCATTTGCTGATGTCACATTATTGTGTCGGTTCTCAGCTGGAAGACAGACATGCTGCAAAAGATGCATCCCTCCCCACAGAAACATAGAATTTGTTGGCAGAAAAAGAATGCTTACTCTGCTCTTCTCTTCTATATCTATTTGGTCTCCTCATAACCTACCTGGTCTCAGGCCCCTTCCCCGACACACTTTGATACCAGTTCTCCTTTATACCTATCCCATGCCTGCTGTTAGCCAACCACTAATATTATTCCGATCACACCTACAGGAAGATTGTTCCATGCTCCACCACCCTCTCAGTGAAGAAAATGCTTCCTCACATCCCTCCTAAATATTCCCCTCCAGTGTTGTTACATGCCATGAAGTACCTGTACTCCTTCTTTTCTAAAATTGCTCCCTTCATATACACCCCCACGAGGTATTTAAAGGTCTCTATAATAACACCCCTCCCTCCTCTCTTCCAGGGAGTATGTGCAGCTTTTCCACACTAAAGATGCTCTCTCCCTGTACCTTGTTTATACCTGTTCGGTATTTCAATCTTTCAGTCATATCCCCCTTTTTCCCTCCTTCCTTCTAGGAAGTACATATTTGACTACCTAAGGCTTTCTTCGTATGTCTTCTGGTGCAGGCCCTTCACCAGTTTGGTTGCCTTTCTCTGTACCACTTCCACCCTGTCAATGTCCTTTCAGAGTCAGGATCTCCAAAACTGTACACAGAACTTGAGGTGGGGTCTCACCACCAGTAATCTAAATATGGGTATTGTCACCTCCCTCTTTCCACAATTACCCATACGTGTGCATCCAAGCTTCCTGCTAGACTTTCCCACTGGCTTGTCACACTGTTTAGCTATCTCTAGGTCATCTGTAATGATTTTCACCAGGTTATTTTTTTATTTTGTGACTGCTACTACTTTGCCTCCCCATTTGGTACGTTGTGTCGGGTTTCTGAGCCCCAAGTGCATGATTTTGCACTTCATTGCTTTCAAACACAGCTGCCAAGCTTGTGACCATTCTTTCAGATTTTTATGTTGGTTTGCTTTTTTCGTGCCAGCCAACATAATGTATTAGTGGCAGATTTGGAGGCGTGTTCACTGTTGGGTGAATGCAGGGCACACATCAGTAGGTGCATCCCTCATTCCCCAATAAGCCTGCATGCAGGCGCCACACCAGGAATACATAATGTGGTGAGCACATCAAACAAAAGGTCCACTGCAATGACAGCCAAGCTCATCATGCAGTGGCACCAAGACACGCCCTCCCTATGTGCCTTTCCTGGTGAAACCCTTCCAGAAACATGCCAGCACTGACTGCTGTCAAGCGGAGAGCTGACTTCAGGGTTGCCCAATACCCCTGTCAGCATGCCATCACTCAGTTCATGTGCTGACAGTGGAGCCCACTCTCCATCAGCATAATGACCCCCCCATTTGTTCTGTGCGAGGGGGGGTGCCCCAAACCTAAGCTCTGCCCTCTCCATCACTATGTGCTAACTGGGGTGCCCAATCCCCATCAGCTACCCCCAAGCGCCTGGGTGGCATGCTGGGAGCCCACCCCAGCATGCCAAATGCCTAAAAAAAAGTCCTGTGATGTTTGTTTATGGTTTGTTTCCCTGTAAAGAGAAAATGGTCCCTCACGGCCTGTCCTGCTCCTCCCCAACCCGCACCCACCCTCTGCACACCTGTCTCCCCACACACCCCACCCCATACTTACCTCTGGGCCAAGCGCGGCAGTCTTCAGTGGACTGGGAACACGTCTAAACTCTTCAAAGCATACCCAGCGAACTGAAGAAATGCCAGTAAGCTGTATAATGGCATAAATGGGGTTTTTTTCAATGTTGGTGCTTATCTCTGGCATTTTGGGGAATTTTGGTACCAGATTTTCAACATGGGGTTTTTGGGACCTCTCCTCATGAATTCAGTCACAGTCATTATTCTGTCCAGAAATGTAATTTCATGGTCACTGCGCGGAATTACCTTTCACGACCGATTAACGAAAGGACAGTGCAGCTGTTCATGAGGTAGGCTTTCAAAAAGCCTACATTGCAAATTTGGTGAAATAAATCCAAACATTTGTCAATGCTGAATGTTGATTGCTTTGGTCCATTGAGCTCGCTCGCTGGCTTTCTGTCAGTTGCTCGTTCTGTTTCTCTCAGTGCTGCAGGCTGTCATTTTGTACTGGGTTCCTACCTGCATTGGCACCTTTTTATGCTTACAAAGAAATCTGCAACTGTCCCTACAGAGCTCCACTGAGCTCAGTCACTCCCTTTCTCTCACTTGCTCCCTCCATTTCTGCCGACGCTGTAGGCTGGCCTTTTGTACTGGGGTCCTGCCTGCATTGCCGCTTTTTTCTGCCCATGAAGAAATCTGCAGCAGTCACGATACAGCTCTGTTGAGCTAGCTCACTCACCCTCTCTCACTCGCTCATTGTGTTTCTCCCAGAACTTCAGGCTGCCCTTTCGTACAAGGCTCTTGCCTGCATTGGCACCTTTTTCTACCTACAAAGAAATCTGCAGCTGTCCCAGCGGAGGTCCATTGAGGTCGCTCACTCCTGCTGTCTGACTCGCTCATTCTGTTTCTCCTGCCGCTGCAGGCTTCTGTTTTGTACTGGGCTTGTGTTTTTGTTGTCACCTTTTTCTGCCCACAAAGAAATCTTTATCAGTCCCCACAGAACTCTGTTGAGCTTGCTCACTCCACCTCTCTTACTCGCTTGTTCCATTTCTCCTGGCGCTGCAGGCTGCCCTTTTGTACTGGGCTCCTGCATGCATTGCTGCCCTTTTCTGCTCACATGGACATCCACAGCAGTCCCAACAGAGCTCCATTGAGCTCACTCACCCCCCACCTCACTCACTCATTCTGTGTCTCCTGGCGCTGCAGGCTGCCCTTTTGTACTGGGCTCCTGTCTGCGTTGGCGGCTTTTTCTGTCCACAAAGAAATCTGCAGCTATCCTAATACAGCTCCGTTGAGCTCACTCACTCCCCCTCTCTCACTCACTCGTTCCATTTCTGCCAGCGCTGCAGGCTGGCCTATTGTACTGGGCTGCTGCCTGCATTGCCACCTTTCTGCCCACAAAGAAATCCGCAGCAGTCACCAAAGAGCTCCGCTTGTTTTACACTACTCCCCACTCCTTCACTCGCTTGTTCTGTGTCCCCCTGCCGCTGCAGACTGCCCTTTTGTACTGCGGGCTTCTCCCTGCATTGGCACCTTTTCCTGCCCACAAAGAAATATGCAGCAGTACTAACAGAGGTCAGTTGAGCTCGGTCACTCCCCCTCTCTCACTCACTCTATCCTAATTGATCCTGAACACTGATTTCCAACAGCAATTTCGGTATTCTGTGCCGGAAGCATGAAAACACAGTTCGGGCAGGATGTGAATAATGACAGCTGTACTGTTCATAAGGAGGTGTGAAAAAATGCCAGTGTTGAAAATCTGGCATGAAAATATTACTAATTTGAGAAGTTAAAAGGGTGTGTGGAAACTGCATGCTCGTAACACAGTCATTTTATGGAGTTTCATTACAAACTTTCAGCATAGGCATTTTAGGACCTCTGCTCATGAACAGTGTCACTGTGATTTTCTTAATGTGTCCGGAACACTTATTTCCCACTGCGACCGCGCTATGCTGCCCCAGAAGAGCGAAAACACATTTTGGCCATGATGTGAAAATGACAGCCGCTCTGTTTATAAAGAGGTGTGGAAAAATGGCAATGTTGAAAATCTGGAGTGAAAATATTGCAAAGTTGCGAAGTTATGAGCTTGCATGGAATCTGTGCAATGCACAGTCATAAAACACTCATTTTATGGACTTTCATCACAAAATTTTCAACAAAGGCATTTTAGGACCTCTGCTCATAAAAGGTGTCACTGTTTTTCTTAATGTGCCCTGAACACTGATTTCCCACAACGACCATGCTATTCTGTGCCAGAACTGTGAAAACACGTTTCGGCCAGGATGTGAAAAATGATAGCTGTACTGTTCATAAGGAGGTCTGTAAACATGGCAATCACTTGTTAAGGCCCTACCTCATGAACACTGGCACTGTCGTTTCGTTAATTGGTCCCGAAAGGTGATTCCGTGCAGTGACCGTGAAATCACCTTTTGGGGCCAAATAACTCAGTGACAGTGGCAGAATTCATGAGGAGGGGTCCAAAAACCCCATGCTGAAAATTTGGTGGCAAAATTCAAAAAAATGCCTGAGATATGCATAACAGTTGAAAAAACCCTATTTATTCCCTTATACAACTTACCAGCATTTCCTCAGTTCGCGGTTGGCATTGAAGAGCACAGATGTGTTCCTGGTCCACCAAAGATCATCGTGCATGACTCCAGAGGTAAATATGGAGTGAGGGGTGTGTGGGCAGGTTCACAATGGGTGGAGTGCGGGTTGTGGGAGGGCAGGAGACTACGAGGACCGTTTTCTTTTACAGGTAAAAAACAAACATTGCAGGGCATTTTTTACAGGGACATGTGGCACACTGGGGTGGGTTCCCAGTGTGCCAATAGAGATGTTTCTGGGGGGGCAGCTGTACCAATGGGGGATTGTGCACACCTGTCAGCACAAGGGGGCACAACAGCTGAGGGAGATTAGGCACCCCCTCGGACTAATGTACTGGGTGTTTGTGGTGGGGCATTATGCTGATGGGGAGTGGGCTCTCCCTCAGCAAATCAAGAAATGGGAGGGGACATAATGCTGAAGGGAGTGGGCTCCCCGACAGCAGCTAGTAACTAAGAGGGGACTGAAGCTGATGGGTTTGCGGCCCCATCACTAAAAGCTTCACTGTTGTTGGGGGCACATGCTGCCAAGGGGACTGGGCACCCCCTCGGCACTGGGGGGTAATTAATATTATTTGTGAACAACCTGCCATATTCACAAACAATATTATAGTTGGCAAGTTCTGCCCAGCAATGATGGGTTGCTCTCTCATTGCAGAGTTCCACTAATGCTGCAATGACGAGGTGGCTCCTGATTGCTGCAGTTGAAACATTTCAAGGTGGTGGGACGCTGGCTGAACTAGTATCAGCAGCAGCATGCCACAGCATTGGAGAACGTGGGCCAAGCCTTTAAAGGCTGTAGAGGCATTGGCCACAACAGTGCCACACCTCCACAACCTGTTTCTGGCAAGCTGCCGCAATATGTTTCTTGTGCATGCGCGCAATTAACATAAAATGACTGTTTTACCAGCGTACGTAGTGCAGTTGCCACGCACGCTTGTAACTTCATGAATTTGTAATATTTTCACTCCAGATTTTCAAAATTGGCATTTTTCCACACCTCCTTATTAATAGTACAACTGTCATTTTACATATCCTAGCAGAAATGTGTTTTCGCACGTCCGGCGCAGAATAGTGCAGTTGCTGTGTGAAATCAGTTTACAGGACAGTTTGAGAAAATTACAGTGACACTGTTCATGAGCAGAGGTCCTAAAATGCCTATGTTGAAAATTTGGTGACGAAAGTCCATAAAATGACTGTATTGCAAGGGTGTGTTGCACAGTTTCCACGCACCCTTGTAACTTTACAAATTTGCAGTATTTTCATGCCAGATTTTCCAACACTAGCATTTTTCACTCCTCCTTATGAACAGTACAGCTGTCATTTTCACAACCTGCCCAGAATGTGTTTCCGCACTTGTGGCACGCAATGGTGTGGTCACTGTGGGAAATCAACTTTTGGGACAGATTAACAAAATCACAGCACCACTGTTCATGAGGGGAGGTCCCAAAATGCCTATGTTGAAAATGTGGCTAAAAAAATCCCCAAAATAATTGGATTCTGATGAGGGTGTGTTGTGCTGGTTGCTATGCATGCTGAGCTTCACCAATTTGTCATATTTTCAGTCCAGATTTTCAGTGTTGCCATTTTTTTACACCTCATCATGAACAATGCAGTTGTCATTTTTCACATCTTGCTCCAAATGTGTTTTCATCCCTGTGTCGCCAAATGGCATAGCAGCTGTGCATAACTACCTTTCAGCTAACAAACTGATTGCGCCGCTTTTCATGAGGTGGGGTCACAAAAAGCCTATGTTGACAATTTGGAGTGAAAATACCAACAAACGCCTACAACATTAGGGTTTCCAACTGTAACACACCACCATGTAGAGACTGATAGGCACCAGGGCTGTGACTTGGGATCATTGGCTGTAATGTTAACGTCATTTCGCCCCCAACCCCCCGTAGCCAGTGACGGGCATCGAGGTGCCTTGAGTGTTCAACCATAACATTCACCCATTCTCTATGCTCACCCATCTCATTGTATTTCCTTATAGAATGGGGTAAATATAGGTCCAAAGACCCCAAAACACACATGACATCATTTCACAAATCTGGACTGTCATATGCGGTATGGCTGCATGCCCATTGGCTGTATCTGCACCTACGGACAATCAATTCGGCTGTGGTGTGGTGGGTGGGATGCTGCCGCCCGCCCGACTGCCGAGGGAAGCGGGGTGGAGGGGCTTCATGGGTGGGTGGGGGACACTAGACACCAGGAGATGTTTGGGGTTGTAACGACATTCTGCCAATGATTGGGCATACGGTCCACTGGACCACCAGGAGATATTCGGGTTGGGGGCTTTTACATTCTGCCCGCGATCGGGCACAGAGGTTGATACGTTCTGCCGCGATCGGGCATCGGGAGATGTGAGGCGGGGGTTCATATTACTTATGCCTGTGATCGGGCATCCGGGAAATATGTGTGGGGGTCATGTTACTTTATGCCCATGATGAACCCGGGATCTGTGTGTGGGGGAATGTATACACAGAGATACTGCCCGTGATCGGGCTGCAGGGTGTGTATCAGTCCCGGCGAAGCTGCTGCCTGGCAGGTGGCGCATAACTCCTCGAGGGATCGATTGCCTACATGCTAATGGCATGCAAATGGAACCATAAATAGATGCACAAATGGCCCCCTGTGCCTTCATAAATTATGGCCCCATTTGCATGTCACCTTTTGAATATCAGAGTTGCGCGCCAGGCGCTGATGGTGCTGTGCCACCGCCGGTTTAATGCTCAACTCTGGCGGCTTCGCGAGTGGCGCCAGGATCACTCGCCATGTGCAGTGGCTTCGGCTGGGGGTGATATTCAAGGTTGCTCAATAGCGCAACTCGCTTTGAATATCGCTTAACAAACCCTACACAACTATTTTGAGCAGGCGCGGAAGCTGCTATCAGAATGGCGCCAGGTTGAATATCTGGGCATGATATCTAAAACTGTGTGTGTGATCTCATGCTGTTTTCAGCATTTTTCTCATGGCTTTCATATTTCAGCTGAAACCTGGGGGGGGGATGAGTGAGGCCATTCTAAGAGCACCAGATGTTTCAGCAGAGGCAGTCAGTAATATGTTTTATATTAAAAAAATGGTACACAACTCAGAACTGTCTGTCCACATCACACACCTCACAGTCCCATAGCCCATGCGCTGTGACCAAGCAACCAACACTATACCACCATACAGTCTGGCACACAAACCAAAATCATCCCCCCATGCACTATGATGTTCACAGTGACACTACACAGCAATGCACATTGATGCACCTAATGACCCCATACCCCATGCATGCTGGTATGCACCCCAACAACATACTCCATGCACTCCAGCACACCTCACAGCCCCAGCCCATTGCACAATGTGACCAAACATCAACTCTATGCCACTATGCGTGCTGTCACACAAACCAACATCATACTGCAATGCAAGCTGACACACCTCACTACCCCATTTCCATTATGGACTGTGTCACAACACCTGACACACCATACCCTATGACTGCTGTCACACAATCCATCGCATACCACATTCGCTGTCACACCAGCTGACATATACACCCATGCACTCTGACACACAGAAAAACATCATGCTGCGGCTGTTGCACCAACCAACACCATAAGCACATCACTCCTGATGCACATTACTCATTCCATACCACATGCAATCTGACATGCACCCGGCACAACACACTATGCACCACTGTCAGGAGCAATGAGCATCAACCACCACACATGATGATATCCAATAACTATCCTTTGCACTGACATACCAACTAACAGAATACATGCGTGTACTATACCATAACATATTACCTATTCCAACACATAATCGACACCATACCCCAATGCCCTGTCAACCACCACCACCACATGCTGTCCACCACCTGACACTATACCACCTACCATGACTGACCAACATTATACCTCCATGCATGCTGATACCTCACAACCCATATGCACGCTGTCACACCACAAACACCAGACCAGCCATCCTGCCACACATCCCACCATGCCATGCATGATGATACATCTCACAACCACTATGGATTTGGCAGAGAAGGGACAGCTTACACATCGCATTTCCCTACTGGATAAGCTGCAGATCCTAGTTAACTAGCAGCCTACTTTCCTATCCCCACCCCCCGAATTGCCTTTATGACTATCCCACGATGCTTGAATTCCACCACTGATTTTGACTCCACAACCTCCTCTGGAAGGCCATTTCCATGCATCCACAACCCTCTCTGTGAAAAATACTTCCTTAAATTACCTCTCGCCGCCCCCTCTATCTTCAAATTGTGCCCTCTTGTTCTTGCACACCTCTTTTTTGAAGATGCTACCCTCTTGGACTTTGTTGATTCCTTGAGGCAGAAGTTTCTATCATATCCCCCTCTCCCTCCCTTTCCTCGAGGCTATACATATAAGACCCTTAAGTCTCTCTTCATATGTCTTCCAGTGCAGACCCTGCACCATTTTAGTTGCCCTCCTCTGGACAGCTTCCATCCTGTCTATGTCTTTGCAGAGATTGAGTCTCCAGAACTGCACACAGTACTCCAGATGGGGTCTCACTATGCAATCTGACACAGCACCTGACATCACACTCCATGTGCATTGCCTCACAAACCAACATGATACTAGCCAAGCATTCTGACACACCTAAAGACCCAATACCCTATGCACTTAGTCACATCAAACTGACACCATAACCATGCATTCTGACAATGCATGCTGTCACCCCACCCGGGTTCATACCACCATGCACTCTTACACACATACCAGCATAATACCCTCATGCAATGTGGCATACACTGCAACAACATACTACTATGCACACTGAGATAGACAACACAAACCCACAGCCCCATATACAATGTCACGGCACTCAACACTATGCACTATATACACACTGCTACACCACATAACACCATACCACTGTGCACTCTGATACACTAACCAATATCACACCCCAGTGGCAATGCACAGTGACATAACACATTAACAAACTCCCAAGCACTTTGATATACCTCACAACCCCATACCCCATGTATGCTGCCACTCCACCCAAAACCATCTCCTATGCACGCTGACCACAACTCTGCACTATACCTCGATGTATGCTGACAGATCAGACACAGACTATACCACATGCACACTGTCAAGCCAACTAACACCATACCCACATAAGAAATCGCCAGTTTTGCCTAGCGAAACATTTGAAATTATGGCCTTCTGGTGAAATTTTGCATGCAAAATTTTGCTGACAATTTCATCTGCACATCTGAGGCACAATTAGGTGAAAATGGGCATTTCACTCTGCTGGTGGTCACATGGTTGAGTCTAAACAGGCAGTAGTGGTGGTTCATTCCTGTGCTATGTATCGTAAGGAAGCAGGTAGTGTTTATACTCCCTGTGACTGCAGAGTGCACTTACACCTAAATTGCTTAATTTGTGCCATTTGTTTCTAACTTTTTCTTGTTTGTCTTTATCATAGTTCATATTTTAGTACCTGGTGATTATGTTTGTTTTGATTATTATTGTGTCGCACTCATGTGCATGTTCAGATTTAGTTACCACCTAATGGCTATGAACTAGCCTGTCTGTAAGATTATCTGCTCTTGAAAATGTATTTTTATAGCTCTCTGTTAATTCCCTGACAAAATCATTAGAGAGGAGATGTTTAGCACACTAAGCCAGAGCTTATTGCCAGGTGCAAGCTGGGAACACAAGGAACTTAATGACTTGCTCAAGGGCACACAGTATGCAAGTAGGTGCTGATGGGATTCAAACCCAGTTCTCCAGGTTTGTAGCTCAGTGCCCTAAACCACTATGCTACACTGCCTCCTAAGAAGAATGGGCCAGTATTTTCTACTGATGTTCCCCTGACCCCTAGATGCCCGATTGTGTTTTGTAGTAAAACCGATGGATCTGTTATCACCCTGTTCCTAATTCTTTGTTTCTAACAAGGAGTCCCTTTCCATGTTTTTAGCTCAAGAGCATTGTCAAATGTCTGTCTTTTGTAGTCCCTTTGTATGAATGTATTGCACAGTTCCTGAGATTGTTTTTCAAACTCATCTTCCCTAGTGTAATTCTGTCTGATATGTATACATTTTCTATATTCATTTGATTTTTATTTCTTCTGTTCCATTGTGTTGCATTTGGTCTATCATTGTTCGAATCCCACTCAGTCACTTAAATCTAAATCATAAATTAACATGTCTAGACTGTACATATTTAAAACAGCAAGTAGCTAACAATAGGTTGGTTCAGGAAACTGTAAAAAAAGCGATTATTTTGCCACAGTAAAACTGACCCCCATAGGAAGACTTTGTAGAGTGCTGGGGTTTGGGTGTGGTGGTGAGTCACACAACATGTGTCTGTTAATTACCTGCACTAAAAGTGGAGAATTGTTTTACATATTTACTTATTCCTGCATTTCTTATTGTGGAAGACTGGTGAGTGTTCTGCTACCTTGAACTTTTTCTCCTTGGATTTATGGGGGCTAGCTACTACCCCCACAGAGCACCAGGCTCCATTCCAATTGTGCACACCTGTTCGTGCTCTGGGCTGTAATGTGTCTTACCTAACTGTAAAATTCTGGAAATTGCACCATGTACAGTGATTTTCTTTTCAAAATTTTCCTAGGGAAGCATGCCCCCAGACCCCCAAGCTTTGTTATGATTTTGTTTGGGTCCCCCTTGTTCATGGCTTCTGTGTATGCCTTTGATTGGTGGATAGACTTGGGACCAGGAGGGAGAGAGAGTTAGGTCAAGTGCCTACCCGGTGCCACGGCTTGAAGGGATGAACAGCACATGCTAAGGATCTGGGGCAGCAGGATGGGCGGGTGAGCTAGACATCATAGTCCAACTGGGCAAAATGACCTGGCAAGTGGTGAGGCTAGGTAGTGCAGGAGCAGTTCAGGGAGATGGGATGGGTTCTTAGACAGGTGTCATGCTCTGTAACCTTTTCAGAGTGTTACCATCAAGGGCAAGAGGAGAAGAGGGTACTCTGCACCAACAGATTTAATGCATGGCCGAAGGAGTAGTGCTGAATGGAGGGATTTGACTTCACTGGGGACTGGGGTTCCACCTGGAGGATGCAGTCCTGTACAGGGTGATGGTCTGCTCTATCTAGAGGAACCAGGATCCTCAGTGAGAGGCTTAAATGTTTCATCAGCAAGCATTTAAACTAGCTAAGGGAGGTGGCAGAAATTAGCTGAGTGAAGCACCCCAAAAAAATGATACAGATGACAGAAAGGACCCTAAGGTTGAGAAACTGCCAAAGATAAGTAAAACCAAAATAGGTAAAAATGCAGAGAAAGGCAGAATGGGAGTAAGGACAAGAGGGTATGGAGGAAAGATATGGGGTAGATAGGGGTTTTAGGAGAGGAGGCAGAAAATTGGAAGGCCATGTGCACAAATGCCTGTAATCTGGAAACAAAATCCTGGACCTGGACATTGTCACTGTTATTAAGACATGGCTCACAGGGAACCATAACTGGATATGGCAATACCAGGTGACACTCTGTTCAGGAGGGACAGGGTGGGTAAGAGGGAGGAGGAAGGTGGTTAGCTATGTCAGGAAGGAATTAAGGCAACTGAGGTACTGGGAAATGCAGGGAAGTGGAGGCACTCTAGATCATCCTGGAGATGGAAATGGTACTGCCAGTCACACTGGTGTGATTTACCAACTTCCATCACAAGGGAAGAGCTGGACGGGTACTTGTAGCTTCATCCACAGAATGACAGTGAAAGGGAGGTGCTGCTGGTAGGAGACTTCAATCTGCCAGATGTGGATTGCAGAAACCAGGCTTCAGCCTCAGCCAGGAAGAGAGACATCCTATAAATCCTGCAAGGGATGTGCTTAAGACAGCTAGTGATGAAGCCCGCCTGAGAGGGAGCGACTTTGGACCTAGTACTCACCAACAGGGACAGAATTGTAGATGTAAACATGGGAAGCCATCTGGGATCAAGCAATCACAGTATGGTGTGGTTCAATATGAGAGAACAGCAGAAGAGCCAAACCACATGAAGGGAAGGGTTTTGGAGTTCATGAGGGCCGACTTTGCAAAGAAGAGGGAATGTCTTAGGAAATAACTGGCAACGTAGGAGAAAAGGATGGGGATAGAGGAACAATGGGAGAATCTTAATGGAGCCATAGTGGAGGCAAAAAGCCATCGCATTAGGCAGGAAAACAAAACAAAGAGAATGAACAAACCACTATGGTTCTCAAAGGAAGGTAAGGTAGAAAAAGGTGGCATTCAGGAGGCACAAGGAAACACTGAGTAGGTGAAGAAGACAGGGAACTGTATGTGGAAAAGCAGAGGGAGGCAGGGAAAGCAATCAGGTGTAAAAAGGGGTCCCCCCTTCCCTTCCCTTTTCTGGACCCTCCTTAACTAGCTCTGCTCTTCCTGGGTGGTTAGTTTTTCATCATCACACCCCAGCACCCCACATCTATCTCTGCCTCTACATCTCAAAATATTCACTATGACACTTGTCACACCTCTCTACGTGGCTCAGAAAGAAGTAGGCTGTTGGTCAGTTGGGATCAGCAGCTTATCAACAGGTTAAGAAATGGGCTGACAGTAAGGGCCAAGCGGCCCATATCTGCCATTAAAGTTAATGTTTTTTATGCTTCTAAGTTAAGAACTCAATATTGTTTTCTGTAGTATTGTTATATTTGCTACTGCTTAATGTACATGTGTTTGACCTGTGTTGTTAATGTTCATGTATTATGTCTGAAAGCTTTATGTGGACCATTTGTAAATGAGGTTCTAGTTCAAAGGTATTAATCTGAAACTTCAATTAATGAATAAATAAAGGTGCAAACCAGTGGACCATTTGTGGTTCTTTTAAACTGGTGTGTAACTCACCCCAATGAGTCAGATGGAAGGCATGCTACACTAAACAGTACTCATTGGTTTGTGTTGCCCATTTTTTCTTAGTAAAAAATAAGTACACAACAAAAAACCTTGTGTTGTATGGCTTTTAATGTGTTTTCTAAGAAGCATTTGTCAGTGCCGAATGTTTGCTTGCTGGTATTAGCATTGGAAATGCAGGAGTTAGACAGATGCAGAATAGGAGTGGCAGTGAAGTACTGAACTTCACGTGAACCCCACCTCCATCCTGTACAGACGGAAAGGATGTGGGGTAAGTGTTTGGTTCATCACCCATGATGGTCAAGCCATGTCATTTCACCCTATACTGCAGACATTGACACATGTTGAGGTGTGCCTTGGGGTGTTTGGTTTTAAAGGCACCCCATTCCATAAGGGCATACAGTGAAATGGGTGCAGCATAGGAGAGTGGGGTGAAGTCTTGGGCCGAAGAGTGCAAGATACACCTCGATGGCTGTCAGTGGCTGGGGGGTTGGGATGGGATGGCATGAGCAGTACAATCAGCAATCCAAAATCACACCCCGATGCTTGTCTGTTTGTACAGGGTAGGATGTTATGGTTAGAAACCATAATGCCTCGGGCATTTGTTGATATTTACAGTACAAATATTGAACATGAGATTTTTGTGACCCTACGTCAGTAAAGCATTTGGGACCTCTTCTCATGAAGAGTGGCAGTGGATTTTGTCAATGTGCCCTGAAAACTGACTTCCAAAAGCAACAGTGTCATTCTGCGCCACATGTACGAAAACACAGATCGGGCAGGATGTGAAGAATGACAGCTGTACCATCCATAGGGAGGCATGAAGAGATGGCAATGTTGAAAATCTGTAGTGGGAATATTACAAATGCTTGCAGTTCCAAGTATACGTGGAGACTTCGCAACACATGTGCATAACACAGCCACTTTATGGAGTTTTGTCACCACATTTTCAACATAGGCATTTTACAACCTGTGCTCATGAACTGTGTCACTGTGATTTTCTTAATGTGTCCCGAACACTGATGTCCCACAGCAACTATGGTATTCTGCGCCAGAACTGCAAAAGCACATTTCGACCAGGATATGAAAAATGACAGCTGTACTGTTCATAAGGAGGTGCGGAGAAAAGGCAATGTTGAAACTCTGGACTTAAAATATTGCAAATGTGCAAAGTTATAAGTTGCATGGAAACTGTGCAATGCGATGCCTCAGAGCACAGTCATTTGATGGCTTTCATCACCAGATTTTCAACATAGGCATTTTAGGACCTCTGCTAATGAACAGTGTCACTGTGATTTTTGTTATGTGTGCTGAACAGTGATTTCCCACAGCGACTCGTGCTATTCTGCGACAGAAGTGTGAAAACACATTTCGGCCAGGATGTGAAAAATGACAGCTGTACTGTTCATAAGGAGGTGTGGAAAAATGGCAATGTTGAAATATGGAGGAAAATATTGCAATGTAGTGGAAGTAACGAGCGTACGGGAAATCATGAAATGCACGCCTGTAACACATTCATTTTGTTGATGTTTAGTACCAAATTTTCAACATAGGTGTTTTTGGACCTCTGCTAATGAACAGCATCGTGTGATTTTCCTAATGTGTCCCGAACACAGATTTCCCCACAGCTGGCTGTTCTCTACGGCCGATAAAAACACATTTTAGAGGCCAGGATGCTTGAAAATGACAGTTGTACTGTTCGCCAGAAGCTGAGGACAAATGGCAGTGTTGACAATCTGGAGTGCCAATATTGCAAATGTCACGAAGTTCTGGCGTATGTGGAAACTGCACAACCTTTCGTGGCTACGAAGCCAATATTATGGACTTTCTCACCAAATTTTTCAACATAGGCATTTTAGGACCTCTAATGAACAGTGTCACTGTGATTTTTGTACTGTGTCCCAAACATGGATTTCCCACAGCGAACATGCTATTCTGTGCCGGATCCACAAAAACACATTTCGACCAGGTTGTGAAAAATGACAGCTGCACTGTTCTTAAGGAGATGCATTAAAATACCAACGCTGAAAATGTGGAGTGAAAATATTGCAAATTCATGAAGTTACCAGCGTGCATAACAACTGCTGGCAGCTCATAAAACAGTCATTTTGGATTTTCCCACCGTTTTGCAACATGAGACTTTTGAAGACCCCTCTCATGAACCCTGGCACTGTCATTTCGTAATAGGTCCCAAAAGGTAATTCCACAGTGGCCATGGAAATCACCTTTCTGGGGCAGATTAATGCCATGACAGTGAAATAATTCATGAGGAGGGTCCAAAAAAACCACGTTTAAAATTTGGTTCAAAATTCCAAAAATGCCGAATATGCATCAAGTTGAAAAACCCTATTTATTACATTATGCAACTTACAGCAATCCCTCAGTTCGCGGTCAGCTTTGAAGAGTGCAGAGCGTGTTCCTGGTCCACCAAAGATGTCGCGCCGGACTCGGAGGTAAGTATAGGGGTGAGGGGGTGGGAAGGCAGGGTGCACAGTGGGTGGGTGTGGGTTGTGGTAGGGGGCAGGGACATCACCGAGGGACCATTTCCTTCTTTGTAGGAGAGAGAAAAAAACATCTAGTGGGACTGTTTTTGCTTTACAGGGACATTTGGCACACTGGGGTGGGCTCCCAGCATGCCACCCTACTTTTTTGATGGAGGGCCTCTGAAGCCGAGGGGATTGGGCACCTCCTCGGCACAAATATAGCTTTTGGGGGAGAATTATGCAGACTGGAGTGGGCTCCTCGTCTCTCATTACTGGTTGGAGCAGGATAATACTAATGGGGAGTTGGGGCCCAATTGCGGCAAACTACAGACTGTTCAGAGGCACATGCTGCCGAGGATTAGGCACCCCACTGGCACAGGGCTGCATAATATTATTTAGAACGTGGCAGCAAGCCACCACCATGTTCACATACAAAATAGCTACCTAACGCTCTGCCCTGCAATGATGGGTTGCTCCTCATTTGCAGCACGATGACTTCAATGCAATGACAAAGGCAGCCCCTGATTGCTGCTGCAAAAAGCAGTTACAACTTGGTGCACTTTTGGAAGACCAGTGTCATTGGCACACTGTGACTTCATTGGTCCACCAGTGCCAAGCCCCCAAATGCAGTGCCTCCTTTGGCTGTAATGGTGCCGTGCCTCCACAACCCACTTCTCTCCTAAGCTGTCACATAATGTTTCTTGCGCATGTACGCAAGCAAACATAAAAATGATATATCTGAGCATGACATGTTATTTATGCAACAGGGGTCATGATAAAAACTGTATAATTACTGGTGACCCCCTTTAACAGTCAGTCTTGCTAGATCAATAAAATGCCATAATAACGCGAAATCGAGTTATTACTGCATTTGTCCAAACTTTCTCACAGTAGCAGTGTGCTCCAGAGTCAGTGTTTTGAAGTGCACCGTCTTATTGGCCGTTACTCGGGCTGAACTCATAAATAAACATGGCGGCTCCGGTTTCCAGCACCCGGCGATTTACAGTGCTCTATCTCTTGTCAGGTACATATTTTTTTCACTAATTTACATTCTTTATCTAGTTGATCCCGCCATCAGAAATAAATCTGGTTAACCCTACTGTTCGTACCTGACGAGCAAGGCAAGAAAGTGGTTCAGTAGGGAATCAATCGTGTGTGACTCCAGCCATGTAATTCAGAAAAACAAAATAAAACACAACCACTAAAGTTAAAAAAAAAACAGCTTTACAGAGACAGGGTGTGTGTGTGTGTATGTGTGTGTGTCTGACAGGAGAACTGCTTTTGTGTATGAGACAGAGTCTCTGTCTCTGGCAGTATGACAGAACTGCCTTATCATATGCTGCTATTCACTGCCTGCACCAGTGATTATAAAAAATAAAAGTGCAGGTAAGTGTGTGCTATGGAGTTTTTTACACCCTCTTGGTGTGTGACGAACACACAAACCTCTCGAACTTCACTCTCGAGGTTTATGGGTCATCACACACCTCGAGGGTGTAAAGAAATCCATAACACACACTTACTTAACCATTATTCTCTATAGAATAAAACCATTTATCTATGATACTATGGTGATAAATTTATTATCACCATTGTTGTATCTCATTTATCTACACTGTTCTCTTCTAGAATTCATTTAGAATGTTTGGCCTCAGAAGCAGTACCAACCGTATTCAAATAGGAATAACTTTAAAACCAAAAATGGTATAGAAACATAGAATTTGATGGCAGATAAGACCGCTTGGCCCACCCAGTCTGCCCATTTCCTACCTAATGGATAAGCTGCAGAACCTAGTTAACCAGCAGCCTACTTCTTCCTACCTCCACGCCTAGAATTGTCTTAAGACTGTCCCATGCATGTTTGAATTCTACCCGGTTTTGACTCCACAACCTCCTCCGGAAGGCCATTCCATGTATCCACAACCTCTCTGAAAAAAATACTCTTAAATTACCTCTGAGCCGCCCCCTCTATCTTCAAATTGTGCCCCCTTGTTCTTGCACACCTCTTTTTGAAAGATGCTACCTCTTGGACTTTGTTGATTCCCTTGAGGTACTTGAAACTTTCTATCATGTCCCCTCTCCCTCCTTTCCTCGAGGCTATACATATTAAGCTCCTTAGGTCTCTTCATATGTCTTCCAGTGCAGACCCTGCACCATTTTAGTTGCCCTCTGACAGCTTCCATCCTGTCTATGTCTTTATGGAGATTGGTCTCCAGAACTGCACGCAGGTACTCCAGATGGGGTCTCACTCAGCTGTCTGTACAGAGGGATAATAGTTTCCTGTTTTCTACCGGTGATGCCTCTCCCTCGCATCCCAGTATCCTCAGCCCTCCTTGCTGCCCTGTCACATTGCTTGCCCACCTTAGGTCATCTGATATGACTACCCCAGGTCCCTTCTTTTTGTTGTTGTTAGTATCTCACCTCCATTGTGTACTCTTCCCTGGGTTTTGTTTCCCAGCTGCATTACCTTGCACTCTTAGCATTGAATCTAAGCTGCCATACATTTGACCATTCCTCTAACTCACAAGTCCCTTCTCATCCTTTCCACCCCACCTTGTGCATCAACTCTGTTGCAGATCTTGTGTCATCTGCAAAGAGACATACTTTTCCTTCCAGTCCCGCTGCAATGTTGCTTATAAAGACATTGAAGAGACAGGTCTAATACTGAACCTCATGCACCCCACTAGTAACCTCCCTTTCTTCAGAGTGGACTCCATTTACTATTACTCTCCTGTGTCCTATTCTCCAGCCAATTCTTTTACCCAGGCTGTCATCTTGGGACCTACTCCCAGGCTGGCTAACTTGTATATTAATCTTTGTGGGACTGTGTCAATGCCTTGTTAAAGTCTAGGTAGGCCATGTCACAGCCCTCCCTGATTCTACTACTTTGGTCACCCAGTCAAAGAAATCTATCAGATTTGTCTGGCATGACCTTCCGCTTATGAATCCACGCTGCCTTGGGTCCTGTGCCCTCTGGCCTCTAGATACTCAACAATTCTTTCCTTCAGAAGTGATTCCATCATTTTCCTACCACTGAGGTTAAACTAACAGGTCTGTAGTTTCCTGCTTGCCTTGCTCCCACTTTTGTGACGGGAATCACATCTGCCCTCCTCCAGTCCTTGGGTACCACCCCATCCTCCCATGATTTGTTAAAGAGGGTAGTCAGTGGTGTCACTAGTTCTACCCTTAGTTCTTTTAGAATTCTGGGATGAATCCCATCAGGCCCCATTGCTTTGTCCACCTTCAGTTTTGAGAGAGTTATTTAGAACCCTTTCTTTGTAAATGGGTTGGTATCACTTCTGTATCCAGAGTGTTTCTACTGTTTGTTTTAGGTACCCCCTCTTCCTTTGTAAATACTGAACAAAATATTTGTTTAGTATCTCTGCCTTCAAAGTCACCCTCTGCCCACCCTCCCTCCCTCCCTTATTAAGCCTCACTGTCCCTCCCTTGGTCTTCTTTGCCCTGATGTACTCTATAAAAAGGTTTTATCCTCCTTCTTAACTGAGTTGGCTTAATTTTTTCTCGGTTTGGGCCTTTGCTGTTCTGACTGCCTTCCTAGCTCCTTTTGCTTTAACTGATACAGTTCTCTGTCCTGCTCCTTCTGTGATTCCTTGTACTTCCTGAATGCTTTTTCTTGACCCTCACTGCTACTTCCTTTAAGAACCATAGTGATTTCTTACATGGTTTCATTTTGTTTATTTGCTTCACACAAAGGCTTGTTACCTCTGTGATGGCAGTTTTATTATTCCTCATTGTTCTTCCACCCTCCTTCCTGCCCATTTGCTAGTGCATTCCTTAGGCACTCACCCATTTTAGCAAAGTCAGCCCTCCTAAAGTCCAGTACTTTGCCTTTGTATGGCTTGACTCTATTGCTGTGCTTATTGTGAACCATACTGTTCGATAGTTGCTAGTTCCTAGATGGCTACCCACTTCTACATCTGTGATCCTCTCTTCATCTCCATTTGAGGGAACCAGGTCTAACATTGTTCCCTCTCAAGTGGGCTCCAAATACTAGTTGTCTAAGGCATGCCCCCTGTTTGGCATCTACAATCACCCCACTCTTCAAAGTGGCTGCCTCAACTCCACTCCAGTTAACATCTGGCATATTCAGATCGCCCATCAGCAATATTTCCCCTTTTTAACCATTCTAAGTATACTTTCTATCATTTCCTTGTCCAGTTCCTCCCCCTGAGAAGGGGGTCTGTATACAACCCTGTGCAGATTGTGGTGCCATTGCCGGTCTCCAAATTTACCCACAGTGCTTCTTCTACTCCCTGTTTATCCTTTTGTTCTGTTACTTTGATTCCTTCCCTTATGTAAAGAGCTACTCCTCCTCCTCTTTTACCCTCCTTGTCCCTCCTGTTGGTAGTGTATCCTGGTATGTTTACATCCCAGTCATGATTTTGTGTGTACCATGTTTCTGTGACTGCCATGATATCCAGATGTTCCTCCTCCATTAAGGCCACTAATTCAGGAAGCTTGTTACTCAGGCTACGGGCATTGGTACTCATTGCTCTCCATTTTTTGATGGCTTTACCTTCTGTTGCAGCATCCCCCACTGACCTTTCTACCTCAGTCATTTCTCATTTAGTACCCCTGTTTAGTAGGGAGAGGCTGGATTTTCCTGCTGCTTATTAGTGCCTCCCCTTGACTAGTTTAAAAGCTTGCCAATGAAGCATTTAAACCGATTGCTCAAAAGACTTGTTCCCTTCCTGGACAGATGCAGACCATCCTGCCAGTATAGGCTGGTGTCCCTCCAGGTGGAACCCAGTCCTCAATGAAGTCAACCCCTGTGCTCCACACCATTTTTCAACAATTCATTAAACTGGATGGGTGCAAGTGCCTAGCCTCACTCATACCATTGACAGGCAGCACCTCTGAAAAGGATACTGTCTAAGCTACGGTTCTTAGGCCCCTCCCAATTCTACAAAGTCCTTCTGCACTACTCTAATCTCATGATGAGCCAAGTCATTTGTCCCTAGGTGCACAATGATGTCCAGCTCAGACTCCCGTGTAGCTGTTTTCGTAATCCTGAGGATTTGCTTCCAGTCCCTCCAAGCCATGGCACCAGGCAGACACCTTACTTCAGTTTTCCCTGCTCCCCCAAGTTCTATCCCCAAAATAATTGAGTCCCCCACCAGGAGGTGCTTCCTTTCCTGTGGTGGTGCCCGCTGCCTCCTTCCTGTGGGCCTCCCTTGTGACAATTGTCCTCAGCCTCCTTAGTCTCCTCTGCGGGTGCATCCATAGGGGAGCAATGCTCCCCCAGAATGGTGTATGGATTGTGGACTGGAACAACTGACTGGGTGTCCCTCTGTTCCACCATCCTCATCCTCCCTGAGCCCACTGTGGTCCAACTGCTGCTGGCATGGTACTGTGAGCACGAAAATTGTTCAGCACAAAAAGATCTACAAAATGAGTGGTGTTTCATTTATAGATACCTTATATATTTTTTATAATTAGCAAGAAAACAGAAGAAAATGTAATTTTTTCTTCACTTTTTTGACAAACAAATGTGAATAACTTTAAAACAAAAAATGATAGCATGGTACCTTGAGCACGAAAAATGTTCAGCAGAAAAATAGCTAAAAAATCAGTCGTGTTTTATTTAAAGACACCATTTTGTTTTTTTATAATTAACAAAAAGCAGCATGAAATTCAATTTTCTTTTCCCTTTTTTGACAAATTATTTACACCTACTAAAATTAAAACATTCATATAACATCTAAACCTGTTGCATAAATGGAGTATGCCATGGTTCAGCGTGTGATGATGCATTTATCTTGTACAGTTTCCAGTGACCTCTCATAACTCTCACTTGTGCCTAATCTAATGTCTGACTAATAATCTTGGGGAAACCAGCGTAAAGTGGGTACCATGTTCTGAGCTTGACCTGTGCAAATGAAAGTTAATCATCAACCTTGTTAAACCCCCAAAATGCACAATAAAGCTGGAGGTAATGCTATAAGGCCTGTAAAATGGGTAGAGAAAATCCAAGCTACTAGGGCTTTAGACAGGCTGACACCAGGCATCTGCATAGCAGAGTGCTAACTAGGGGGACTGTACTAGTGCCAGACTTCCCCTGGCTCATCACCTCATAGACAGGCTGACACCAGGCATCTGCATAGCAGAGTGCTAACTAGGGGGACTGTACTAGTGCCAGACTGCCCCTGGCTCATCACCCCAAATATGGCACTGCCAGTGTAAAATCCACATTTTCAGAAAAATGTCATGTTCCTCCAACCAAACCTGTTAGCATACCAAGGTGAAGAAAACTTGTCTAGTGCTGTTCATTCGCCAAGTTTCAATCATATTTCTACTCATATTACTACATTTTCTATTGGATGTCTCTGCTGTGTGTGAGATGCAGTAGCAGAAAAAAACATGATCCAATACCCCCCCCAATGCTGCTCTAAAGAAGCTACCTAACACCTAGAACCTACACCTAACTATGGTGCTGCCCACAATTGGTTACTTTCCAATGGACTCTTGGTAAATGAAAAGAAAACAAAAGTAATACTTTTTGGATCCAAACTATTTCTCACAAAGATCTCCAAGACAAACTCCTCCCTCCTTGCACCCACACCTGCTGGTCCCCATCATGAAAATGTCCCTAGTTTTAAATACTTAGGTGTCATTCTAGACCCCTCCCTTACATTTGCTGACCATGTCAATAATTCTGTAGGGAGAGTTAATCAGAAGCTAGGTGCCGCCTATTGCCTAAATCAATTCCTTTCTTATGAGGCACGCCTAGCAATTGCACAAGGAAACCTACTGCTCCTTGAATAATGCTCTCCTGTCTTTTCCCTCATATCCTCAGCTCTGCACTGTAGACTGAACTCAGACTACAACAGTATCTGTTACTTAGCCCTCCATGCCTCCTTTTCCACCCATCATTGTGTATTGTACCAGCTACTTGGTTGGCTCTCACTGCAAGGATGGTTTGATTATGCCCTTGGTTGTTTAGTTGACAATACTCTGAAAGGCAGAAACCTGTCCCCACACTTATCCCTCCTCATGGGCAGAGTGGTAGCTAGGAGCCTCCGTGAATCATCCATACCCCCGGCATTTCCACAAATCTCCTCTACCATGGGTAGTAAAGCCTTTTCCTTCTCTTCCCCCTCCCTATGGAACAGACTCCCTACATCTCTTCACTCTTCCACCTCCCATCTCTACTTTAATAACAATTTCAAAAGAGTAGCTACTGTCTGAAGCCAAATGCCACTGCTCTCCTGGGTAATCTCTGGCATTCCACCACTGCCACTCCTGTCCTCTTCCCCCACTTTTCAGGGCTTCTACTGTTGCCTCCCTTTTCTAAGTCCCATCACCATTTACCTAGGGGGAGCATTAGAGGCCTTTCGGCACCATGCATTTCTGCTTAAAGTTGAACCAACATAATATTCTGTGTGATTTGTATATGCAGCCCATGATGTTTTGCATTGTGGAGTGTATGTGATTTGTATTTCTTTGAAACTTGGCTTCCCGGCTAATGCCCTTTGGAGTAATCATTGCCTCAGTGCTTGCGCACAGAGGTTCTTTGTTTTTTAAATTGTTTTTTTGTTTTAATTGGGTTCACAGCAACATAACTCAGCTGGACCATCTTAGAGTAGCTGGTTCATTCCACTAGGGTGTCAAACAGACAGAGCACACTGATGAGTCCTGGTTGGATGAAACAAGTGTCTATGTCTTCTGTTGGCACCCTTTGCAACTGTGTGGAGAGCCTTTCAGCACCATGCATTTTCAAGCAGTTGAACGAGCATAATATTCTGTGGTGACCTGTACATGCAGCCTAAGGGATGCTTTTGTATTGTGGGGGCATGTGTGTGATTTTGTATTTCCTTTTGAAATTGGCTTCCGGCCAGTTTCTGTCTTGGGTAATCTATTGCCTCAGTGTCATATTACAGGTTCTTTTGTCTCTAAATTGTTTTTGTTTTAATAGGGTTCACCACAACATAACCCAGATAGACCATCTTAGGGTAGCTGGTTCATCCAACTGGGGTATCAAACAGATGAGGGCATACGATGAGTTCTGGTAGGACGAAACATGTGTCTAATATCTTCTGTTGGCACTCTTGCAAACTTGTGTTGAGAGGCCTCTAGGCACCATGCATTTCTGCTTTGCATTGTGGGGGCATGTGTGATTTTGTATTTCTTTGAAACTTGGCTTCCTGGCCAATGCCCTTTGGGGTAAACATTGCCTCAGTGCTTGTGCACAGAGGTTCTTTGTCTTTTAAAGTGTTGTACTTGATTTCAGAAGTTTCAATCTTGCTTGCTGACCTGTGCACCAATAGGGCTGGATATTCAAACTGCGCCTATCTATAGGTGCAAGTCCTAAAGTGTACAAATAGTTAAGGGCCAGGTGTCTGAGACATATTCAAAGGAGTTGCTTATTGAGCAACTCCTTTGAATATCACCCCCAGCCACAACCACTGTGCATGGCTTAGGGAACCTGGGCCACAGGGGTAGACAGAGTGAGTATTCAACTTATGTGGCGAAGTATCATTGCGCACGCGCAAAACCGATATTCAAAAGTGACATGCAAATGGGGCTATAATTCATGTGTTGCATGGGGCTACTCTGCATCTGGTTTATGGGTCTCATTTGCATGCCATTAGTATGCAGCTGCACCGATCCCCTAGGACTTGCACTCTGCACCCTGCCAGGCAGCAGCCAGCCGACCTACACTTCTGCAGTCTGATCACGGGCTGAATAGTGTGTACTTCGACTCCATCTCTCTCACTAGCCTGATGGGCCAGTTCAATCCTCTCACCAGCCCGATCGCTGGCTGACATGGCCCCCCCAACGATCCCTTGGTGGTCTAGTGGACTGAACATCCGATCACGTGATGGATTGTGTATTCAACCCCACAAAACATCCCTGGTGCCTAGGGCGTCCCCACCCCACCCTTCACTAAGCCTTCCTCACCCCGGCCCCCGCAGCGTGGTGCATCCCACCCACTGCCACCACCGCTTGTCGATCTGCTTGGTCGTGGGTAGGAGCCACGGGCAGCCCATACTGCAGAGAGAGTCTAGATTTGTGAATGAACATCTTTCTTCTGCTATGGACTGAGTTTTATTAGTGTATGCACTTTCATTGGCTCTTGCCCTGCACTATCGGGCATAGGGCCTCACCGGCAGTCAGTCGGCGGGCGGGTGGGCGGCATGGATGGGATGCTGCCGCCCAACGCTGCTGGGGAGCGGTGGGAGGCTCGTGGTGGAGTGGGGTGACACTAGACACTAGGCACCAGGGATGTTTTGGGGTTGTTAATACACAATCCATCAACGGATTGGGATGTTCGTCCACTGGACCACCAGGGATATAATGTGGAGTGGGGGTTGTTCATACACAATCCCGCGATCGGGATTTTTGGTCAACTAGACCACTAGGGATATAATCGGGAGGTGGGGGTTGTTCATACACAATCCCGTGATCGGATTTTCAGTCCACTGGACCACCAGTGATATGTTGGGGAACACTTTGGTGCCCGCAATCGGGCTGGGTGGGGGAATTTACGCTAGTGCCCGGGACCGAGCCAGTGGGGGGTGTGGTGATATTACTCTTTTGCCCGCAATCAGGCCGGGGGTGGTGGTGGGATTTACAGTCGGCTGCAGGCACAGGGACTGGTTGGGGCAGCCATAGGTGGCAGCTTGCCGCGCCCTGCAATACAGCAGCTCACCTGTGGGAGGCCCCTGACCGCTTCTTTTTTGGGCTCAAAGTCCTGCAGGCGAGGTTGGGTTGTGCCGAATTTGCACAGCTCGCTGAATATTGGGCTGTGCAGTTTATGCATGGTTCCTTCCTCCAGTTGAGCATGCATTCATTTGCATTGTGCTGTTGCTCAGCCTGTTTTCAGTGGTGCAACTGTTCCTGCTGAATATCGTAGAATGGCGCACTTCGACTTGCGCATGTGTAACCTTATTGCGCATATGCAACTCCTTTTGAATATCCGCCTATAGTGTACAACGTATTTTATGTATTATATCTGAGACTTATGTTTGGTCTCTGTGTTTTGTGACTTATATTTCAGTCTGTTGCCTGGCCTATGACTATGTATTTTTGACCTGTATGCTGGCCTTCTTTCACACCTTGTATTCTTATGTAATTGCACTTTATGTAATGACCCCTTGTTCTGTAATTTCCTGCACCTGATGTTGAGACCTGTGTTTACTGTTCTCGACAGCTGTATTGCTTAATGTTTCATGCTGTGGCTTGGGTTGTGCCTGAAAATGGTCCTTTGAACAGTGCACTCACCCGGTTATCAAAGACATAAATAAATAAATAAATAGAATAAAATAAATAAATAAATATCACCCATTTTATAAATGCAACAAACAGGACAGGGTATCCCATGTACTGAGATAATCACCCTTCCAGGGTTGGAAGGCCCTTTGACTTCATCATTGGGTTTTACAACTCCCCATGGCAGCCAGTTGGCTAGTTGTCTTTGGATAAGGCCCACCACCGTTCTTTCATGCATTATTGCATGCAGAATCATGAAAGACCCATTCTACGCCAGCTCACCAAAAACTTTTCCTCTTGTTTCATCACTTTTGAATTCTCTCAAACCACCCCATGTTTTAGAAGAGAAAAAAATTCAAAGTCACGTGACTACTTCCCATACTTTATTGTATGCTTGAGTGGTTTCTATGGAGATGATTTTGCTGTGCTGTGTACAACCAGTTGTGTCACACTAGGAGTTCTGATTCGATTTGACCTCAAGAGCTAAGCTCCAGAAGTCCGGATGGAATCAGAACCTTAAGGTGGCAGCACAGGCTGGTTGGGAACAGTAGCCCAGCCAATATTTTGTATAGTGTAAAATGTTGTTGTACCACAGTGTGGTGTACCCGCGTTCCGTGAACTTTGAACTGTGGTACAACACCGTTTGAACTGCGATGGAATTTCATGTGTAACAAGTTTCTCCATACTCTGTAATGAGGAAATAGAGCCCCTGTGGTGTTTCTTATGGTAGAAGACAATCAAACTCCTATCTTGAGGTTTGAACAGCAGCCAGAACTGCTCTAATATGCCTTGTGCTCCTCTCACCCCATCCTCACGATAGGAGCCTCTTCTATCATGAGACATTCTAAGGAGATCCCGATGTTTACAGTATCAAAAGCATCATATTTTCCTATTTCAGTTTTGTAACTCATTTTAAACTGATTTTTAAGCAGAAATGCAGTGAAGGGAGGGGCTAGCCAGCAAGACAGTACAAGTATATATTTTTTTTGGCAACAGGGTATAGTCCACTAGACAAAATTGCCTATTTTTAGAGGCAATCTGTGAGCACTGGGGAGGTTAAATGACTTGTTCAGTCACACAGTAGGCAAGTGGAGGTTGTGGGAATCAAACCCACCTGAGCTGGATTTACCAAATGCATTCACAGATCATTATTCTACCCTCTAGGCTAGCCTATTCTGCTACATTGCACAAATCTAAATATAGTGAGCTACTAAAGAGTGAAAAAAAAACATTTTTCATAAAGTACCACAAGTCTGACTGAACTCACTTCTATATCCTGCTGTGAGGAAAATGGCATCAACAAATGACCTTATTCGTAGAGACAAAACAACTGAAACTAGGGACCCAAAGCAGCACCAAGGAGCATACTGTCATGTAACACCCTCACAAAATGGGGTTCTTTAAAAGTTCCCAAGATCTTGCCTAAAATGTCAGCTGCCGGGTTGGTGTTCGGGTGCTTTAGCCATTTAAATGTATTGCCAGTAGAGTGTCATGCGGGGCTTCACCAGGTACTGTTGCTTTAAGAGCTGCTAATTGCAGTGATAATTAACCTGAAAGGGGAGGCAGAGAGTTGGCATGCTCGAGTGCCACCCGGGCTGCTGGAAAATGGCTCCGTTTCTGCCATTGCTAATAGTGCAGAGGGAGCTCAGTTGAAAGATGTAACTTATTTCTGAGAGTCTTTTAGAATGACCCTGATATTGTTGTTTGTTCTAACCTGCCTTCTTTGCAGCAAGGGCTGTTCTGACTGTATCCACCATTTTGATCCCGAACTGCCGAAGTGGACCAATCAGTAATGGGGGACTCTAAAATGGAGCCTGCTCATAGGGGCTGAATGGACCCAAAACTGTGGGAATTGTAGTTTTGGACTGTTGGCACCCTTTGCAACTGAAGGTGGGTTCTTGTTGTGATTGACAGCTGTACCGACCAACCAAACGGTTTGGATCTGAGGGAAATGCCCCGAGCTGTCTGCTGGCAAGCGAGATCTAAGTTGGGAGTTGAGAGAGAAGCAGCTTGTGATAGTTGAGCAAACATCTGCATAGTTTTGAATGGGAGAACTGTGGAAAGGCCTGAGTTGAGGCCTGCTGGTCGGCTCATCGCTCTGGGAGGGGAGAGAGAGAGAGAGAGAGGGAGAATTACGTTCGGATTAAATCAGAGGCTGGTGAACCAAGTAAGCTACTGAAGGGGGATCCGGCTTTACCTGAGGAGGAACAAAGATTGTGCTGAATGCGATCGGCTTGCCAGAAATCCCTCTTCCCTTCAAAACTCCTCTGCGGTGCAGAGAAACCTAGCAAATGTGACCAGGGAGTGCTATGCCTGTGGCAGTAAGTTTCCCCTTACATATAAATGTGCTGCAAACCAGAAGTGGGTCGCAATTTGGTTCCCCACATTGTGAACAGTGTTCTGCTTGCTGGAAGTTGTGTCCAGCGCAAACAGACTGAATCCGCTGTTAGCTCCATGTGGCTAGGCCTTGCCACGAGGGCCCCGCCATCCTACCCTGCTGCACAGAGAAGAACCATCGATGAGAGACCCATTTGGGGATCAGCCCCTTCTCCATGCCTGAACAGGAATGACACATCAGTGAATCATGTGGGCCCTGCTTCTCCCGGCTATCCAGAGAGTCCATCTGCTGCCTCAATTTTCATCCATCCTGTGTCCAGCCTTAGATATTGTGAGTAACTACCAGGGTAGCTCCCTGCAACACATAATCTAATTAAAAGTGTGTCACCTGATTGTCTTGTTATCTTTTTCTTTCTGTAACTGAGCCACCTGGCTCTGGATTACAAATTGTGTGTTGTGCAAGTTGCTTTTCCATTTCAGGGCCCCAACCAGCTGCAATGCTGACCTACCCCGAGCAACGGTCCTGGCTAGCCCACCTTCCCTCCACTTGGGTACCCAGAGAGTGTGACTGTCTTAGGGACTCTGAATGCATGCACAGTAGTGTGAATGATGAAGAAGAAGAAGAAAAATCGGCATTTATATAGTGCTTTTCATACACAGTATCCCAAAGCGCTTTATAAGCAATGCTTAGACTGGTAGTGAAGTGACTGAATGTGTGGTGGCAGCCATATCGCACATCATCACCCACACACAGCCTGGATAACTGCATGAACCATGATAGAGTATGACCTACTAATGACCCTGATTATGGCCCTCCCTTTTTATTGCCCCCTGAATAAATCAGATCTACCTTTTTTCTGCTTTCAATCAGACTGTGTTTCCAGTTTGTGCTTGAGGTATTGTACTGTTGCCCTTTGCTCTGTCTAACCTTGTTTACAGGGGTTCCCAGGGTTGAATTGAAGAAACCTGCCCTGGTGGTAAGTGCAAACCGTCTGGGTACTGGTAAAGTACATCAGGGGCATTGTGAAAGTAATTATTGTGTATTGTGTTGGCCACTAGCAGAGAAAGAGGGGGGTTACAGTGTCCTGGAGGGCTGTGCCCAGGCTAGTTTGACTATTACCATCCCTGACCTTTGGGTGGAGGCACCTGTTTCAGAACTCAGGACCCTTAACCTGCTACTAGCCAAGAAGGCAGGGGTAGTAGCCCTTGGGATAGCGCCACCTAGGGGTTACATCTTGGAGACACTACTGGTATTAGTGCCCTCTAGTGGCCAAAGGATGGACTTACCCTGATATGTTCAGATTTGGTGAGAAAATGGAGGACCTTGCTAATCCCAAGCTCAAAATCGCCCCCCCTCATAAGCTGTTGGTGCTCCGAATGATGGGGTGGAGCAAGGCTGAAGGGTTAGATTCCTGACAGACCCTCCTGTTATTTGATGTCCCCTTAAGGACCACTAATACTGGTATTATAGAAGCTGTGGAACACGTCAAAGGTTTGGGCAAAGTTGAAGTGAAGGGGAGGGATTCAGACCTGTTTGAGCAGACTATGATAGTCTTACTCTCCTGTAGTTCTCCAATAGATCCAGAGAAGAGACCCCCTGTTATCCTGCCAGAAGGGACCCAGAAGGGGTGGAGGGTCATTCACCTGCATAGTGATCTGGCTACCCCGGGCAGGTCCCCCAGTATAGAAGGGTTTAAGGACAAGTTATTCAAGCTATTAGCATCTGAAGGATGAACTGTTCAAGAGCTAGTAAAGGTGCTAGACCTTTCTGAGGAACACATGTCCCTGCAGTCCCTGGCCACATCTCCTGCTTCTCCTAGGAGTTCCCCAGTAGTCCCCTTCCCAACAGTAATTCCATCAGTGAACTTGGATTCGTACCATAAACTCAGACTTTTCTCAGGCACAGTCCCAGTGCCTACAGTGGAGGAAGACCTGGAAACATGGATGGACTATGCTACCCCCTTGGTACAGGAATGGCAGTGCTCAGAGGGGGACAAGAGAAAGAGACTTATGGAGAGCAGAAGGGGGCCTGCAATGAAGGCCATCTGCTTCTTGTGAGCCACTAGCCCAGAGGCTACTGCGGCTGAATACCACTCTGCACTGGAAGGAGTGTTTGGAAGCACTGAGTCGGGGGATGATTTGCTGTGGAAATTCAAGTCTACTAAGCAATGGAAAAATGAGAAGTTGCCCGCATTTGTTACTAGAATCAAGAGGGCTCTGCAGAGGGCCAACAGGAAAGGAGGGGTATCAGCTAACGAACTGTACCGGGTCAGATTGGACCATATTTTAAAGTCAGCCAGGTACTCCAGCGTGATGATGTTAAAACTTAAACTACAAGACAGGAAGGCTAATCCTCCCGAGTGCTGTCATCTTATGAAAGAGATTTGAGAAATAATGAATGATGAAGAGGTTTGGGAGCCCTGTCCTGGGATTGTTGGTACCTGCCAGAGCCCTGAGCGAAGTGACGCTTATGAGATGCAGCAGCTGAGGGAGCGGATCAAAAAATTGACAGAGGCAGCCACAGAACCTGACCTGTATCAGCCACACCCGGAGACAAAAACTGGGGTGTAGTGCATGTTGTTTCTTCAGACACCCGGACTGAGGGTAACCTATTGGAGGAAATACGAGAGTTGAGAACTCTGGTGGGAGACCTACTTCGAACCACTCAAATCCCCAAACCTGGTGGAAGTCCACAGGATTCAGGATGCAAGCCACAAACCAAAGAGAAGTTGCAAAGTGCTCCCGATGTGCAACAAATGGGGGATGACCCATGGTTCCCTAGAGACCCTAGAGATCCCACCTTTTGCTATCATTGCAGGAAGGATGGACACACCCGTTACTATTGCCATGCACCAGAGAATCTGAGGAGGGTCACCACTAGACTACTAGCTATAATTCGACAAAATAACAAATGACCACCAGGGGGAACTACTCGAAAAGGCTACTCTTCAAAGTCCATGGCCCAGTTGACCCCAAAGGCTGTGCCACCGGGATGGTCCAAGGTGGTGGGTCCTTCGATGGAGACGACAGTGAAGGTGAACGGTGTACCCACCTGAGCCATGCTTGATAGCGGGTCCCAAGTGACTATCATGTTTCATGATTGGTATCGGAAGCACCTGCCTGATGTGCCCTTACAACCCTTGGAAGGTTTGCATGTCAGGGGGTTAAGTGAGAAGTCGTATCCCTACTCTGGATATATTCAGATCTGGTTGTCTTTCCCTACCTCCATGGCGGGAGTGGCAGAGCAAGTTGAGACCTTGGCATTGGTGTGTTCCACTACTGGACTGTGTGATGAGGTCCCTGTGGTAATTGGTACCAACGCTCATATGTTTGGGAGGCTGGCAGAATTATGCTACGAGAAGCGGGTACCGACCTGGTAGGGCTCTGAGAATTTCCGTGCTGATCAAGAGGGCCTATGAGTTGCAGCAGAATCCCGAGGAGGTGGACCAGGATAAAATGGTTGGGGTTGTATGGAAGAAGGATCCTGAGTTGATGGTGCTAACCCCCAATGCCCAGTGTACCCTACAGTGGGAGGTCCAATTATGGAAAGATGTCAAGAATAAAATACTTATGCTGGATGCACCAGGCGATAGAAAATTGCCAGAAGGATTGTTGGTCAAGCCCAGCATCTTGCCCGCTCATGCTCATGCCTGTGCATGATGGTTGATGGTTCAGATTCACAATGTGTCAGATCAGAAGATTCAGGTGAACAGAGGCTGCAACCTAGCTACAGTACACTGCACAGACACTGCAGTGTTACCCAGTGACAAGCACCCTGGTGCAACTGTTGGAGTGACTCCCGACTTGTTTGACTTTGGTGACCTCATTGCCAGCTGAATGGAAGACTAGAATCAGCGATTCTGCCCAGAGAGAGACCAAGTGTTTTCATTGAAGGAATGGGATGTGGGATGTGTCCAGGGTGTGGAGCATCACATACACCTGCACGATGAATGGCCATTTCATGAGAGGTCTCAGCGTTTAGCTCCAGCAGATATAGATGATGTGAGAAGACACCTGCAGGAAATGTTTGTGGCTGGTGTGATACAAGAATCCAGGAGCCCCTTGCTTCGCCATTGTGGTTGTGCATAAGAAGAACGGGTCAGTGCGAATGTGCATGGATTATCAAACCCTGAACCGGTGGACCATTCCTGATCAATACACCATGCCCAGTATACAAGATGTTCTGGATTGTTTGAATGGGAGCAAATGGTTCTTGGTGTTGGATCTTCACAGTGGGTACTACCAGATCCCCATGGCCCCCGAAGACTGTGAGAAAACAGCCTTCATCTGTCCATTGGGGTTCTATGAGTTTCTAAAGATGCCCCAGGGGATTTCGGGTGCCCCGGCCACTTTTCAGTGATTGATGGAACAAGCTGTAGGGAATATGAATTTGTTGGAATGCCTGGTGTACTTGGACAATGTCATTGTGTTTGGACATTCATTGAAGGAGCATGAGAGTCGACTGTTTAAAGTATTAGACTGACTGGAGGATTTTGGCCTCAAGCTGTCCATCGACAAGTGCCATTTTTTTCAGACCTCTGTGAAGTAAGTGGGGCACATAGTATCCACCAAAGGGATAGAGACTGATCCCAATAAAGTTGAGGCCTTGACCACCTGTCCCCAGCCCCACAATCTGAAAGAATTGCAGTGCTTCCTGGGGTCCAGTGGCTACTACCATAGGTTCATAAAGGACTACTCCAAGGTGATTCACCCACTCCTGAACCTTATCCAAGGTTACCCTCCCACGAAGTGTAAATACAAGAAAGGAGCCACCTCAGGAACAGAAAGTTTATACTTCCATCCAGGTGAATTTTTCGGATCTCACTGGACTCCTGACTGTGAAACAGCTTTTCATGAAATCATATACCACCTCACCCGTACCCTCATTCTCACCTGTGTTGACCCTACCAAACCCTATGTGCTGCATACCGATGCTAGTTTACAAGGTTTGGGAGCTGTGCTGTATCAACACCATGAGGATGGCTTGAGACCCGTGGTCATCGCTAGTAGGAGTCTGACCCCATCAGAGCGAAACTACCCTGTGCATACCGGTAAGTTGGAATTCCTGGCATTAAAGTGGGCAATCATTGACCAGTTCCATGAATACCTATATGGGGGCAAAGACACTAGTGAAGACTGACTATAACCCATTGACCTACGTGCAGACTCCAGCTAGGTTAGATGCCACAGGGC
Source organism: Neoceratodus forsteri (assembly GCA_016271365.2). Taxonomy (NCBI): domain Eukaryota; kingdom Metazoa; phylum Chordata; order Ceratodontiformes; family Ceratodontidae; genus Neoceratodus; species Neoceratodus forsteri. Next base: position 357,352,874 of record JADMNL010000026.1, read on the forward strand.
ATCAGTGGCTTTCTGCATTTTCTACCTATGATTATCCTGTTGAATTCAGATCAGGCCTGAATCACATCAATGCAAATGTCCTATCCCGGAGGACTACTTCCAAAAGTGACTGGGTCAGGCTGTCTGAACTTGACATTCGAACACTGTGCCAAAATTTTGATAAAGATGAACATATGTCCACGGACACAGTGGACTGCTTAGTAGATTGCTTGGGCCCCTCTGATACATGCATACCAACTGCGTATTGTCACTTCTCCACTCTAGATATTAGTACACTACCTCAATTTGTCAATTACAGCATTCAGTGGGCTCAATCCCAAGAGCCTATGCTTCAGTCAGCCCTTGATGCCCTCTGTGCAGGGAAGGATGTATCCAAGTTGCGTTCTTCTGATTTGTAAACTGTATATTGCTTAAAGAAGGCCCCAAGTTGAAGCTGATTAATCAGTTACTATATAGAGAGACAGAAGATTGGGGTGGCGAACTGGACAAACAGCAACTGGTTCTGCCTTTAGCCTTCAGAGATTTGGTGCTGAGGTCCCTCCACAATCATATGGGCCACCTTGGTTTCGACCAAACCCTTGATCTAGTATGATCTTGATTTTACTGGCCCAAGATGGGGGCTGATGCAGAGCACCATGTTAGGACTTGCAGTCGTTGCTTGCAGAGATAGGCCCTGCCTAAGAGAGCTGCCCCCCCGTTAACATTACTACCAGCACCCCAATGGAACTAGTCTGCATAAACTTTTTGAGCTTGGAGCCTGACCATAGAAACATTGGTAATGTTTTAGTGGTTACGGATCATTTCACACGGTATGCACAAGCTTTCCCCACCAAAGATCAAAAGGCATCCACCGTGGCCAAGGTGCTAGTGGAGAATTTCTTAGTCCATTATAGAGCCCCCCAGCGAATTCACTCTGATCAAGGTAGAGACTTTGAGAGTCACTTAATCAAAGAAATGCTCTATCTATGGGGGGGTGAAAGTCAAGAACCACCCCTTATCACCCGCAGGGGGACCCACAACCAGAACGCTTTAATCGCACCCTGCCAGACATGCTAGGCACTCTTCACCCAAAAGACAAGCATAAATGGAGCCAGCAGGTTAGCACCTTGGTACACACCTATAATTTCACAAAATATAATGCTACCAGGTTCTCTCCCTACCGCCTCATGTTTGGGAAAGAGGCTCGGCTGCCGGTTGATGTTTGTTTTGGGGTCTCTCCAGATGGGATCTGAGCTGAAAATTATCTACAATATGTACAAAAACTGAATGCTCAATTGAATCATGCATATCAACTGGCCCAGACAATGGCCGCCAAGAGAAACTTAGCCAATAAAGAGAGATATGATAAAAGAGTAAAGGCCCAAGAGCTTCGAACTGGAGAATGTGTGTTGTTGCAAAATTTGGGACTGCATGGTAAACATAAAATTGCTGACAGATGGCACAATCTTTCCCATATAGTAGTAGGCAAGTTGGACGATTTGCCTGTGTACAAAGTGCAGCCTGAAAACAACTCAAAAGCTGTCAAGACCATGCACTGTACCCATTTACTGTCTATTAGCCATGTCATGATTGAAGCTGAACCCCCCGAGATTGTTCCCCCTTGACCAGTGACTCGTGCTGCTGCAAAACAAAGAAAGAGTCAACCTACCCCAGTGGTCCCAGACTTAAGGTTTTCTCCACCGCAAGTCCAGAATGATAATGACTGTCAGTACACTTCTGATGAGAGTAAGTGAAACTATGCTTATTACCCCTCTTATGAACAGAGTCAGCTTTTTCGAGGTAACCTCATGATAAATTGTGAGGATGAATCTGAGCTTTCTGACTACCTAACCTCGAGCTTCGTCCTTGGAGCCAATACCCTGAAAGTGAAATGCAAAGTGTCATGTCTGATGATACTGAGTCACTCTGTAAGGTGGAACTGTATGATTTACGGCCGATGATATGAGTCATTCTGTTGACATGCCAGAACCTGAAGAATACTTTGAGTGTGATGACAATTCCCTTCCAGTGCCAGAGTGCCTTCCAAGTGAGCAAAGTGTCATAGAAACAGAACCTACAGAGTCAGGGGCTGACAGTGCTCCAAGTTCGAACTTTTCAACCCAGGCAGAGGTCCCACTCACACGTAATGAAAGCCCCAAAGCTGAAGCTGAGAGTACAGAGACTGTGGTTGTTCCCCCAAGAAAGACTGGCTGAGCTGTCAAGCCTGTGGTGTGCTTCAGTTATGATTTCCTTGGGAGGCCAGTGAATTTGCCCCTCAATGTGGTCCGCAAGGGAGTTTATGTTTCCCAGAGCTCACTGCCCAAACTGAGTCTAAGTACCAATTCCTGGTTAATTGTCCTGCCCTCTAAGTATGGTGCCCCTGCCCTGTCTAGCACCAGGTTAGCTGATAGGGAAGGGCCCCCTCTCACATTGTTCAATGTACAGGAAGTTGTTACCTGATCTTGTATGGTAGGATGTGTAAAGTACCTGTGTGAAATATGCTAAATGTAAGTTAGAATAGACAGTGCACTGTGAAATGTGTATAGTAAAGGTTGAATATATTGACTAATGCCTTAGAAGCTATAGGACTAGCTAGCCAGTGGTGTAGATGTATAGTATAAGCTGCAACTGTAATTATTGTGAAGGTGCCAACTTGATGCGGACGCCAAGTTTTCTCCAGGCAGGAAAGAGTGTGACCCCCCTACAGTGCAGTGTCAGTGGCTCAGTAGGTAGTACACTCGCCTCTGACGGCCGGGAGATCAGAGGGCTGTGGGTTTAGTTCTCACATCTGGCACTTGAGTTAACATCCCAGTACTGACACTGTAGCGCAGCATGAGAAGGGTGCTGCGCTTGTGAGGTAGCATCTTTCAGATGAGATGTTAAACCAAGGTCCCACCTGCCTGGATTGGTGGTAGTTCAGGTGGATGTTAAAGATCCCATGCCACTTATCGAAAAGAGCAGGGGAATTTCCCCCCGGTGTCCTGGCCAAATTTCCTCATTCAGTAAAAAAAATACCACCAACAGCTTGATCTGGTTCAAGGTCAGTTGGCATTCATCTGTATCCTCCCGGTCGCACTCTGAAAATAGGCAGGAGTTGTCTAGTGCACTTACCTGGTCAACAAAAAACGTAATAATCATAAATGAGGGTTCCCGAAAAGTCTTCCATGAGCTTGCCTAAATGCTTGCTGCCCGGTTCGTGTTCTGCGCTATAGCCATTTAAATCTATTGCCAGTGAGTGACCATTTGGCCTTCAGGTACTGTCGCTTTAAGAGCTGTTAGTTGCAGTGATAATTAACCTGAAAAGGGAGGCAGAGAGTTGACATGTTCGAGTCCCGCCTGGCCTGCTGGAAAATAGCTCTGTTTCTTCAATTGCTAATTGTACAGATGGAGCTCGGTTGAAAGATGTAACTAATTGCTAAGAGTCATTTAGAATTACCCCAATATTGTTGTTTGTTCTAACCTGGCTTCTTTGCAGCAAGGGCTGTTCTGATTGTATCCACCATTTTGGTCCTTAACTGCCGAATTGGACCAATCAGTAATGGGGGACTCTAAAATGGAGCCTGCTCATAGGGGCTGATTGGACCCCAAACTATGGGAATTGTAGTTTTGGACTGTTGGAGCCCTTTGCAACTGAAGGGGAAGCTCTTGTTGTGATTGACAGCTGTACTGACCAACCGAACCATTTAGATCTGAGGGAAATGCCCCCAACTGTCTGTTGGCAAGCCAGACCTAAGTTGGGAGTTGAGAGAGAGAAGCAACTCATGATAGTCGAGCAAACACCTGAGTAGTTTTGAGTGGGAGAACTGTGGAAAGGCCTGAGTTGAGGCCTGCCAGTTGGCTCGTTGCTCTGGGAGGAGAGAGAGAATTACGGTCGGATTAAATCTGAGGCTGGTGAACCAAGTAAGCTACCGAAGGGGGATCAGGCTTTACCTGAAGAGGACTGAAGATTGTGCTGAATGCGATCGGCTTGCCAGAAATCCCTCTTCCCTTCAAAACTCCTGTGGGGTGCAGAGAACCTGGCAATTGTGACCAGGGAATGCTGTGCCTGGGGCAGTAAGTTTCCCCTTACATATAAATGTGCTGCAAACTGGAAGGGGGTCGCAATTTGGTTCCTCACGTTGTGAACAGTGTTCTGCTTGCTGGAAGTTGTGTCCAGCACAAACAGACTGAATCCGCTGTTAGCTCCTTGTGGCTGGGACTTGCCATGAGGGCTCCACCATCCTACCCTGCTGCACAGAGAAGAGCCATCGATGAGAGACCTGTCCGGGGATCAGCCCCTGCTCCACGCCAGAACAGAAATGACGCCTCAGAGATTCTTGCGGGCCCTGCTTCTCCTGGTGATCCAGAGAGTCCATCTGCCGCCTCAATTTTCATCCATCCAGTGTCCAACCTTGGTTATCATGAGTAACCACCAGGGTAGCTCCCTGCAACATATAGCTTAATCAAAAGTGTGCCACCTGATTGTCTTGTTATCTTTTTCCTTCTGTAACTGAGCCATCTGATTCCAGATTACAAATTGTGTGTTGTGCATGTTGCTTTTACATTTCAGGGCCCCAACCAGCTGTAATGCTGGCCTACCCCAGGCAGCGGTCCTGACTAGCCCACCTTCCCTCCACCTGGGTGCCCAGAAAGTGTGACTGTCGTAGGGACTCTGAATGCATGCACAGTAGTGTGAATGACAGAGTATTTTGTTTTTCCAATTGTTTAACCAGGAGAGACATACTAAGCTGAAAGCTTGTTTGCAGGTGCGACCTGGGGGCACAGGGAAGTTAAGTGACTTGCTCAGGGTCACACAGTATGCAAGTGGGGGCTGTGGCATTCAAACCCAGGTCTACAGATTTGCAGCTCAGAGCCTTAAACCACTGTGCTATACTGCCTCCCCAAGCTAATGACCCTGATTATGCCCCTCCCTTGTTGTAGTCCCCTGAATAAATCAGATCTACCTTTTTTCTGTATTTAATCAGACTGTGTTTCCAGTTTGTGCTTGAGGTATTGTACTGTTGATCTTTGCTCTGTCTAACCTTGTTTTACAGGGGGCTACCAGGGTTGAACTGGAGAAACCCACCCTGGTGGTAAGTGCAAACTGTCTGGGTACTGGTAAAGTACATCAGGGGCATTGTGAAAGTAATAATTGTGTATTATGTTGGCCACTCACTGGGACAGAGGGGGGTTACAGTGTCCCAGAGGGATGTACCCAGGCTAGTATGACTATTACCTTCCCTGACCTCTGGGTGGAGGCACCTGTTTCAGAACTCAGGCCCCTTAACCTGCTACTAGCCAAGCAGGCAGGGGTAATAGCCCTTGGGATAGTGCCACCTAGGGGTTACATTATATTCCAGTCAGATAGTACTGAAAATATGTCCTCTTAATTAACAGTACCGGCCACCTTCCTCCTTCTGAATACTGAATCTTCTCCTGTGTGTTCTCAGACAAGAGGGAGTGCCTCGTTTATCTCTGGTCTTGGTGCCAGATAGAGAACAAGAACATAATTCTTTATAGGACTTAAAACCTCTAGTGTTATAATTGCTTAATGCTGCATTTAACTATTTTGGGGACCTTAACCATATAAAGTCTTGCTTCCCACCACAGTGATAGCCTTGCATAGATCCCTTTCTCAAAAGTGTCTCTTTCTAAGGTGTGAAGGGGTAACATGAGTTCCCAATGAAAGAACGACTGCCAAGGCTATGAACCTGGCATTACTGAAGCGTTTATTTTTCATAGCTACTGGGGCTCCTTAGAGAGCTACTGGGCTGAACCCTGAAAGGCCCTGGTGTAATTCCAACAATGGTGCAAAGAGAAGGAAAAATAGCCCAGGCAATAACAAAAGGGGACAAGAGCTTTTTCGGGTACATTAGTGACAGAAAAAAGACTAAGGGTGGGATTGTGAGACTCAAAAGGGAAGGAGGGAAGTGTACAGAGGGGGCCAAGAAAAAGCAGAAATCCTGAACATGTATTTTGTTCAGTATTCACAGAAGAAGGTGAAGGAAAGAAACCAAAGTTATGTGATGAAAGCACAACTGGGAGGGAGGTGAACACCAGTCCATTTAAGGAAGAGAGAGTCTTAAAGGAACTCACTAATCAGAAAGTGAACAAAGCAATGGGGCCAGATGGGATACATCCTAGAGTATTAAGAGAAGTCAGGGAGGTGATGGCAGCACCACTGACAGCCCTGTTCAACAGTTCACTGAAAACATGTGTGGTACCAAAGGACTGGAGAAGGCAAATGTAGTCCCTCCTCAAAAGTGGAACAAGTATCAGGCTGGCAATTACAGACCTGTCAGCCTGACTCTCGGTAGTGGAGAAAATAATTGAATCACTACTAAAAGAATGGTTTATGATATACCTTGAATATAATGGAGCACAGGGTCTGAGGCAACATGGATTCACAGTGGGAAGATCTTTTCAAACAAATCTGATATAAGGGACCTAAACAAGCTTGAGGAGTGGTCAGGGTGCGGCAGCTGAAATTCAGTGTAAAGAAGTGCAAGATCATGCACTTGGAGCACAGAAATGTGGGGAAGAGTACACAATGAGGGGGAGGTACTGACAGCCACCAAACAGGAGAGGGACCTGGGAGTAATCATATCTGATGATCTAAAGGTTAACAAACAATGTGAGAAGGCTGTGAAGAGAGTCAGTGGAATGCTGGGGTGCATAGGGAGAGGTATCTCTAGCAGAGGGAAGGAGGTGGTGATGCCACTGTGTAAGACATTGTTGAGACCTCATCTAGAATGCTTTGTCAAGTTCTGGAGGCCACATCTCTGGAAGGACACAGACAGAGCAGAAGTGCTTCAGAGAAGGGTAACAAAAATGGTGCAGGGGCTGCACCAAAATTCATGAGGGGAGACTGGAGGATGCCATAATGTATTTCCTGGAGTGAGGGGATATGATAGATTTTGAAATACCTTTTAAGGGTGCAAATATAAGTAAGAGGAGCATATTAAAAAAGATGTTCATCAACAAGCGTCATCTTGATATGGAAACAGTTTGAGGTAGACTTAGGTAATGTGGAGAAATAATTTTTCAAGAAACGGGTGGTGGATCCATGGAACAGCCTCCCAGTAGAGGTTGTAGGGGCAAAAACAGTAGGGGAATTCAGAAATGCATGGGACAGAGATAAAGGAATTCTAGCAAAGGAATAAGAGGGTAAGCCACAGATCACTTAGGATCTGCGATATATGAAACAGGTATGGAAAATGGACAGACTAGGTGGGCCAAGCTGTCCTTATCTGCCATCAAATTCTATGTTTTTCTGTTTCTATGGGTTAGTGAGGTTTGTTTTCTTTGAGGTTGGTTTGTTGGGGACTTTTTCTTACCTTTTGTGGGAAATTCTTTTTGGGGGGGTCTTATTGATTATCTTTCTTTTTTTGTGTTTTTTTTGGGGGGTTGGGGGTTTGTTCTGGGGATGGGGCTGCTGCCCACCCTACTCTAAATTAATATTTGATTGACCCCTCTGGACAGTTTCAAGTCTGTTTTTTCTTCTTGATTAATCATTTTGTGTATGTTACTTGAAATGTTAAAGGCACTCAGGAGACACAGAAAAACTATATGATTTTGTGACACCTGAAACAGTTAAAGACTGATGTGGCATTTTCGCAGGATACTGAGTGTGGGCAGAGTGAAGCGAAGTGGGAACAGGCTCCACACAACTGACAGGATAAGGCTCATTGGCCATCAAAGTGGTGGCAAAACAATTCATTGTCTACTGTAGCCCAACTAAGTTTGGCATTAAAATGGGCTAGAGCTGCCACTGCTTTGGCAGAGAAGGAGTGGAGATAATTGTAGAACAATGTACCCCCATATCTGGCACTCAGGTTTACCAAGAGATAAAGGCAGGAGTCAAGTTTCTGGTGGTGGGATGGAAAAGCAGAACATACTATGTCTCTGTAGAAGCTGAAGGCAAGTGCAAATTCAAGGATGGTCAACTTTGTGGTGAGGCGAGGGTCATTTGACTTAAGTATAACTGAAACATCACCACAGGAGATGACTCTGTTTTCTAGAGTGTCATGAGAGGAAATCAGGAGGGAGATGACAGTGATGTCTTTGCCCTCGATTACATTTTTGCGTGGGTGAGAGGGAACCAAGTGCATTGTGAAGATAGCTGGTAGGAAAGCAGGAGAGCCAACAGATAACTGATATGTGTCATACTTTGTAATTCCTATCACTAAAGCTGTGGATGGTAAGTGGGCCAAAGTAAACCATTCTGAAGTGGGAAAACAATCAGTAGACACAGTGGAAGGTAAGCCAGGTGTTGGGAGGCTGGGCTGGGTACCCATTCAGGCGTCAAGTGCTGAAAGACATTCTTGCAGGTGCATCACAGCAGGACTGGGCGGTTGTGGAATGGATATGTGGGCTTCCAAGGATGCTAGGCAATTCTGTACATTGGCGAGGGAAGTAGCCAGAAGAGTTAGAAGTGTACGGAGTTCAGCAATGGCATCGGGTGCAGGTTGAGGCTGTGAGGCAGGAGGAGGAGCCAAACGAAGTCCATGATTGACCCTCAGGAGTAATTCAAATTCTTTTAGGTCCTGCTTCTTAGCAGAAGGAGAATGGGGAATGTCCAGCCTCTTTAGTTCCATTAAAAGACAAGGAATTGTCCAATCCTTCAGAAAGTAGTGGGATTTAGGATGCCTCTGTCTAAGGACTGGCAGGTCTTGTACTAAAGTAGGCTGTGAAGATGTGCCCTCCTCTGGGTTGGCTGGGTCAGCTGTTGGAGGGTGGCTCTGGCAATGAGGGCAAAGGTCAATGAGCCTGAAGATTTCCCTATGCAGGTGGTTAAGGAGGATAGAAGGAGCTGAAACTTTGCAACTAAGACAAACTGTACAGAATATGGCAGAGAATAATGTTATGCTTATGGTTAAATACAACAATGACTTTTACAACATACAGGAGACAGTTCTTAATTGCTGACATGTTTTGAAAGTACCTGATATTACTGGAAAAAACGTCAAACCAATATTGTGAAAGTACTTCTCTATGTTCTGGAGTTTTAATGGGTTTCTAGATAATATTTTAAAGTATGTTCTTTTGTATTGGCTACAAGCCATTTAAAAACTTTCAAATGAGAGATTGTATTTAAATAATTTTGTTTGACCATATTCTGTATTCGTTTGGTAACAGTTTTTGTATAGGCTTTATTTAAGATGATACCATTATCAGTCCAAAACTTTAAATATGTGAAATCATACTTTTCCAGTAGCCTGTATACAAATGTGAGCCAGTTACCAGCATTTTCTTTTCAGTGGCTACTTTTCTCCCATATACATCTAGCTGTAATAGTTTCTTTATTCCCCATTTGCAACTTTACCTGTGTGTTTATTATCTTAGCATGAACCAGATGTGTAAAGCTTACCTGGCCAATCTATGTTCTGACCAAATTACTTGGAGTGCTATAAGGGGTTTTAGTAACTATTTATATTGCATGTTTAATATGGTATATATTTTTGACACATCTATAATTTTTCAGATTATACAGGCATATAAGCCTTGATTTATTAACTTTGCATTTATAACGCTTAACATGAGGGAAACCACCATATTTAAGATTAAATCTCTGTAGTGCTCTCAAGTTACTTTTCATTTTCTCATTGCTCCATTCTAACTGTTTTTTCTAATTACAATTACTGGCAAACTTTACCCCTAAGTATGGGAATTCATTCACAAAATTCAAACTACTGCCAGCCAATGTTAGTTTCCTGTGCTTTTTATTACTGCAAACACCATCATTTTCATTGTTTTGTGTTTGGTTTTAAGTTATGTTTAGTGCACAGACATTCCAATTTTTGCAATTGCTCTTTGCAAGCCAATTCTACTTTGTGGTATTATGGCGAGATCGCCCGCATAAGCCAAAACGGGAATGTTTTGAGGTTCAGTCTTTGGTTGATAAAATGAATTATCTTCTCATTTTATTAGGATTTCATTGATGTAAATATTAAACAATGTGGGTGCTAATACACACCCTTGGTGGATGCCTATACTTTTGTCTTGATATGATCAGTTAATTGACCAGTTTTACTGTATTTTATTTTCATCCATATATTGGAATATAGTTGTCAGATTATTATCAATAGGTGTGTGTCAATACCCATCATTTCCAACTTCTCCCACATGTAATGCCTCAAAATGAAATCAAAAGCAGAAGTGAAAACTACATAGGCTATAAATATTTTTTGTCTTTTTATTATACAGTATTTTTCTATAAGATGTGAGTATGATAACTTGAGTAATTGTACTCTCATCTTTTTTAAACCTTGCTTGTAGTGGAGAAATAATGTTATATTGATTTATCCAAATGTGTTGCCTATTTAATAAAACTTTTACAGAGATCTTGACTATATTATCAAATAGACTGATGGGTGTACAATTTTGTGGGTTGTGTGTACTCCCTTTTTATCTTGTCTTGCATGTGCAGTGCAGACAACATATTGTGGTAGCTTGGAATTGAGTAGCAAGTTTTGGAGGTGCAGTCGTGTTGTGGCCAATGGCACCATTGCTTTTTCAGGCTGCGCTCTGTGGAATAAATAAAATAGCACACTGTCTATGTCAGCAGTTGCAAAAGCATCCCACCAACTTGAAATGATTTCACTGCTGTATGGAGGGAGCTCCCCCCCTCATTGTAGGGTGTGCCATGTCTAGTGTAACATTTCAATAAACATGGCAGCGGCTGTCACCATCCACCTGTCACAGTCTCTAAGAAGCCGACGTTAGGGGTGCACAATCTCCTTGACAGTATGCCCCCTCCCCAGTTCATTTGCCAGTGGGGGAGCCCCATCCCCAACGGCATAATGTCTCCCATTTAATAGTTTGTATGCTGAAGGGGTGCCCATTCCCCCTCGGCATCATGCACCCCCCCAAACACAGGCCCATTTTCTGTGCTGACAGAGGCCCATTCCCCATCAACTTCAGTCTCTCTCCCCCAAAAATACAGGTGGCACACTGGGAGCCCACCCCAGTCTGCCAAAAGCAGCCTGTAAAAAGCAAAATCTCCTAATTGTTTTTTCCTGTGAAAGAAAAAATGGTCCCTTGTTGTCTCCAATGCCCCCTCCCCAATCTGCACCCACCCTTTGGCACCCCACCTCCCACATCCCTTCATCCCATGCTTACCTCTAGAGCCCAGCGTGACTATCTTCAATGGAGAGGGAACACATCTGCACTCTTCAAAGCTGACCGCAAACTGAAGAAATGCCGATAAGCTATATAATGGCATAAATGGGGGGGAGGAGTTCAACTTAGGTGGATATCTCAGCCATTTTTGTGACTTTTGATCCCAAATTTTCAACATGGGATTCTTGGTACCCCACCTTATGAACTCAGTCATTGTCATTTTGTTATTCAATCCCAAAAGATGATTTCAAGGTTACTGTGCAGAATCAACTTTGGGGACTGATTAATGAAATTACAGTGTCACTGTTACATGAGGTGGGCTCCCAAAAGCCTAGACTGCAAATCTGGTGAAATGATTAACAAAATGACTGTTTATGAGTGTGCATTGTGCAGTTGCGCACACTTTAAGTTTCAAGAATTTTTATATTTTCACTCCAGATTTTCAACATTGCCATTTTTCTCACCTCCTTATGAACAGTACAGCTGTCATTTTTCACATCATGCACAAAATGTGTTTTCGCGCATGTGGCACACAATGGTGCAGTCACTGTGGGAAATCAATGCTCAGGACAGATTAATAAAATCACAGTGCCACTGTTCATGAGTTGAGGTCTCAAATGCTTTCATGAGGTGTGATTGCAAAAAGGCCATGTTGAAAGTTTTGAGTGCAAATACCAACAAACGCCTGGAGAATTAGGGTTTCTAACCATAACGTCCCACCCTGTAGAGATTGATCGGCATCAGGGGTGTGGCTTTGGATTGTCAGCTGTATTGCTCATGCCATTCCAAACCCACCTCCACCCTGCAGCCACTGACAGGCATCAAGGTGTGTCTTGGATTCTTCGGCCCCAAAGTTCACCTCATTCTCTTATACTGCACCCATCTCAATGTATTTTCTTAAGAAATGGGGTGAGCATAAGACCTGAGGACCCCAAGGCACAACATGCTACTTGTCAGAGTCTGCAGGGTAGGGTGAGGTGAAATGGCATGAGTGTTATGGCTGACAACCCAAAGGCACACCCTATTGCCTGTCAGTATCTGCAGGGTGGTGTAGGGCTGGCGTCACTTCCATACTTCACTGCCATTCCTATTATACAGCTCTCTAACTCCTGTACTACCAATGCCAATGTCAGCAAGACAACATTGGGCATTGACAAATGCTTGTTATATATAGGAACAATATAGCAAAGAACAGGTAATGAAGGAAGCAGCTTGCCATGGCAAAACTAGTGGGATGGGGTGAGGGTGGAAGAGAGTCATGGACAGTTCAGGAGGGTGAAAAATAGTCATGAAGTAGAGACTTTAAGAAATAAGCAAAAGAGGCAGCGTGAACCCTACCAGGTCATAACTTCATACGCTTAATAGTGTACGATATTATGGCTAGACGACTACAGCATAGTCCATAACCATTACTGGTGCAATACCATGTATACTGCTGTATGCGGTATTGCACCAGTAGCACTCTCCCAGGCAGAGGATATGACTTCTGCTGGGAGTGGGTTCCACCAAGCAGCTGCCGTGGCTCACAAGACTGAGTCACAGCAGCAGGAACCCAGGCACTGCGTCTAGGACCAGGTTTGATTCCTGGTCGAATAATCTTTCATTTTTTCACACTTTTGAGTGCTCCCAAGTTGGACCTCCCCAGAGTTGAGAATCTTTAGTGAAGAGGTTTCTGGGGGTGTAGACCCCTATAACAGAGGGTGTGGGGGTGGAGTCTCCCACAGAAAAAAGGCATATGCCTCATGGCAGAAATTGCTCTTTATTGGCAGCCCGATTTTGCCATGAGACATAACGTCTTGTGATATTATGACCCCGTGCTGAGTGAACTGACAAGGGAAGGGAGGACCAGAGTTTAGGAAAGTGGCATGAAAAAACAGACTGACCAATAGAAGATTTTCTGGAAGGATAGTGAGGGAATGGGAAGTAGTATTGCATGGAATGTAGTGGGAAGCTGAGGGAGAGGATAAGAGGGATATAAGGTAGGAAGGAAAAGATCCAAACCAGAATTTAGATATTAAGGAGGTACACTGGTAAAAGAGTCTGGCATCAAGAGGGGGAAAGGACAGATTAGAGTGTGCAATGGTAGTCATGGGGGGAACAATCTAAAGCAAAGTGTGGAAGAGGGGTTCCAGTCTGGCAAGGGAGTATTTGGGAGCTCCACTATAGACTGTGTCACCATAATCAAAAATAAGGAGAATAGTCTTTAAAACAATCTCTCAGTGGACAAGACGTGGGATACACACTTTGTTCCTGTACAATGCACCAAGCTTGGGGTGGCGCTTTTGGTATGTTGCATCACTGTGAACTGAGAAATCAAGATGACGGTCAAGACATACTCTAAGGTATTTAAAAGAGGATGCATCTTCTGTAACAGCACTGTCAAGGGTGTGAAATAAAGGTAGAGGGGTGAAACATAGAAACATAGAATTTTATGGCAGATAAGGATCGCTTGGCCTACCAAGTCTGCTCATTTCCCTACCTAATGGATAAGTTGCAGATCCTAGTTAACCAACAGCCTACTTCCTCCTACCCCCTGCTCGAATTGCCTTATGTCTTTCCCATGCATTCTTTAATTACCCCACTGTTTTTGACTCCATTGCCTCCTCAGGAAGGTTGTTCCATGCATTCACAATCCTGTCCATAAAAATACTTCCTCATTACCTCTGAGCCGTTGCTGCCTTGTCTTCAAATTGTGCGTTCTCTCAGCTTAGTATTATATTTTTTTCGAAAGATGTTATTTTCTTGGACTTTGTTGAATTCCCTTGAGGTACTTAACAAAGTCCAAGAGGGTAGCATCTTTCAGAAAAAGGTATGTGCAAGATACATTTTCATTCCCTTGAGGTACTTTAAAGTTTCTATCATGCCCCCCTCTCCCTCCTTTTCTCAAGGGTATACATATTAAGCTCCTTTAGTCTCTCTTCATATGTCTTCTGGTGCAGACCCTGCACCATTTTAGTTGCCCTCCTCTAGACAGCCTCCACCCTATGTCTTTGTGGAGATGGGGTCTCCAGAACTGCATGCAGTACGCCCGATGGAGTATCACCAACTGTCTGTACAGAGGTATAACAACTTCCTGTTTTCTACTGGTGATGCTTCTCGCTATGCATCCCAGTATCTCCCAGCCCTCCTTACTGCGTTCTCACATTGCTTGTCTACATTTAGTTCATCTGATATAATTACATGCAGGTCCCTTTCCATTTTTATTGTCAGTATGTCATCCCCCATTGTCTACTCTTCCCCTGAGTTTCTGTTTCCTAGGTACATTACTTTGTACTTCTTTGCATTGAATCTAAGCTACCATACATTTGACCATTCCTCCAACCTTGCCAAATCTTTTCTCATCCTTTCCACCCCACCTTGTGTATCAACCCTGTTGCAGATCTTTGTGTCATCTGCAAACAGACATACATTTCCTTCCAGTCCCTCTGCAATGTCACTTATAAAGGCATTAAAAAGGACAGGACCTGGTACTGAACCCTGCAGTACCCCACTAGTAGCCCCTTTTTCATCACTGTGGACTCCATTTACTATTATCCTCTGCATCCTGTTGTCCAGCCAATGTTTTACCCAGGCTACCACCCTGGGACCCACTTCCTGGCTAGCTAATTTGTTTATTAAACTTTTATATGGGTCTGTGTGAAATGCTTTGTTAAAGTCTTGGCAGACCATGTCCACAGCCCCTCCTTGGTCTACTGCTTTGGTCATCCAGTCAATGAAATTGATTAGATTCATCTGACATGACCTTCTAACTGTGAATCCATGATGCCTTGGGTCCTGTGCCCCACTTGCCTCTAGGTACTCAACAATTCTTCCTTTCATAAGTGTTTCATCATTTTCCCTACCACTGAGGTCAAACTGACAGGTCTGTAGTTTCCTGCCTTTGTCTTGCTCCCACTTTTGTGAAGGGGAATCACATCTGCTTTCCTTCAGTCCACAGGTACCACACCATCCTCCCATGATTTGGTACAAAGGGTGGTCAGTGGTGTTACTACTTCTCCCCTTAGTTCTTTTAGAACTCTAGGGTGAATTCCATCAGGCCCCATTCCCCTTCAGTTTTAAGAGTTCTTTCAGAACCCTTTCTTCTGCGAAAGGACTGATATCAACACACACACACTCCCACCCAGAGTGCTTCTATTGACTGGATTATGTACAGTACCTCCCCGTCCTCTTTTTTTTGTGAATACTGAGAAGTATTCATTCAGTATCCCTGCTTTTTCACTATTCTCTCGGCCCACCCACCTCCTCTTTATTTAGCCTTAGTATCCCTCCCTTTGTCACGCTTCGCTCGTAATGTACCTATAAAAGGTTTTATTCCCCTTCTTAACCAAGCTAGCTATCTTTCCACAGTCTTTACATTTTTGCTATTCTGACTGCCTTCCCTGCTCTTTTCTGCTTTAACTAGTACTGTTCTCTGTCTTGCTCCTTCTGTGTTCCTTATACTTCCTGAATGCTATCTTTTCTCCTAACCTTCCCCACCACCTCTTTTGAGAACCATAGTGTTTTTTCTTTCATTTTGATTTTTTATTTGCTTCACACAAAGGCTTGTTGCCTCTGTGATGGCAATTTTGATGTTTCCCCATTTTTGCTCCATCCCTCCTTCTTGTCTGTTTGCTAGTGTTTTCTGAATGCACTCTCCCATTTTGACAAAATCAGGCCTTCTAAAGTCCAGTACCTTCACTGTTGTATGGCTTGACTCTACAGCTGAGTTTATTGTCAACCACAGTGTTTGGTGGTCATTTGTTCCCAGATGGCTCCCCACCTCTAGATCTGAGATCCTCTCTCCATCCCCATTTGAGAGAGCCAGGTCTAAGATTGCTTCCTCCTGAGTGGGTTCCAACACTAATTGTTTGAGGTGTGCCTCTTATAGGGCATTGAGAATGGCCTTGCTTTGGATGTGGCTACAGCAAAGGTGCTCCAGTTAACATCTGGCATATTCAGGTCACCCATCAGCAATATCTCCCCTTTCTCTGCCATCCTAAGGATGCCTTCTGTCATTTCCTTGTCCATTTCCTCCTCCTGAGATGGGGGTATGTATACAACCCCTGCCTGGATTGTGGTGACATTCCCAGTCTCCAGGGTGACCCACAGTGCCTACCTCCTCCCTGTTTACCCCTGAAGTCTGTTGCTTTGATCTCTTCCCTTACATAGAGCAATGCTCCTCCTCCTCTCCTACCCTCCCTATCCCTCCTGTAAATTGTGTACTCTGGTATACTGACATCCCAGTCATCATTCTCTGTGTACCATGTTTCTGTGACTGCCACGATATCCAGGCATTCTTCTTCCATCATGGCCACCAGTTCTGTGAGCTTGTTACCTAGACTACTTGCATCGGTACTCATTACCCTCCATTTTTTGATGGCCTTACCTGTTTATGCCCCATTCCTGTCCTTTCTGCCTTTGTCTTTTCCTCCATTTACCCCTGCCCTTCTCCTATAACTTCTCTATCTTAGTGTTTACCTCACTAACTATTCTGATTTTTTTTGGGGGCAGAATTTCACTTTTCCTTTTCAGTGCCCCCGGCTAGCTTTAAGTGTTTGCCAATGAAGCATTTAAACCTATCACCTAGGATCCTGGTTCCCCTCCTGGACAGATGCAGACCATTGTGCCAGTATAGGCCTGCATCCCACCAAGTAGACCCCCAGTCCCCAGTGAAGCTAGACAGCTCTAGACAGCCTCTGACTGATGCCAAAGTCATGGATTAATAAAATTAATTATCAAATAATGCAATTTAAGGTACAAGTAGTATAGAATAACTGGAACAATGCCAGACAGCAGCTGACAGTAGCTGATTACCACCACCCAGACTGCTAAGGTGTGACAGCTGTCAATGTCAGTGTAGAGGGTAGAATCAGAAGTAAAATATAAACCAGACAGGACTAACTGTGTTAGCTGCAGTTTAGCCTATGGTGTTTAGGGAAAATTTCTAAGTGATGAATGGTGGGGGCAAAGGGGGAACAACAACAGAAGAAGGAGGGAACACAAGGGACAGGGGATCAGGAACAATTGCAAAAGGAGGTGGAAGGGTCATGAAGAAGTGATTTGAGACAAGAGAAGTGCAAGGCTGAGAAGACATATAGGGATGGAGAGGACCAGGGTTTAGGAGAACTATACTAGAAGTCAGCCTGGTATACTGATATTTTCCGGAAGGGAAATCAGTATAGCAGATACATGTAATAGAAAAAGTGAAATAATTTAGGTGATAACACTACTCTTACATGGCACAGACCAGATAATGAAGGAAGCAGCTTGCCAGGGGGCAAAACTAGTGGGGTGTGGGGGTAGAGTACAGTATGCCATATAGTTACACACACACATGCGCACACACACACACACACACACACACACACACACTCACACACTCACACACACACATATGTACACGCACATACACATATTCTTTGTAACAAGCTGCATTAATGCACCAGTTAGGGTCCACGTTAATGCCACAAAAGTAGGGAAATGTGGTATGGTTTTCCATGGGTTGTCAACCCTAATGCTCACCTCTTCCCCAGCTTGTGACCTCTACTCTAAATACCAAGGTACAGCTTCAAAACAGTTCCTCAAAATGATACACTCTTCAAAGGTAGAGAATTATGTCTCGCCACATGTTGCCAACATAATCTGTTGCAGCTTTCTTTCCCACAGACAAAAGAGATCATGCTGATATTGTTTGCTCAGGGAGGGGAGGTGGGCATTAACATTGACAACCCCAAAGAACACTCCACCACTGAATCGCCATGACTCCAAAGACCCCAAACCTAACTGTTTTGTTCTTTTGCTGCTTAGGAGTGGGTTGGGAGTAAGTTTTGAAACCCTAACATCACATTTTCCCTTTGTGGTGCTAACTTGAACACTAACCGTACATTAAAGCAGTTTTTTTGCAAATAATTTCCTTTCTTTGAGACAGTGGAATTGGATCTTCATCAATGCAGGCCACTTTGAGCCCTGCAAAAAGGAACACTGTGTCCCTTATGGAAGTGCAGGGCCCTAGGGCTTGGCACTACCATGCAATGACAAATGTCAAGAATCATGGGGCTATCTGGTGGTGGACCACAGAAGTGCAGACATTCTGGGTACAGGGTTTCCATGCGGCCACAGACACAGGGCAAAGAATATATCATTCAGCTGTAGCACAAAGCTCTGTGGAACCCATGGGAGTAGAGGTGCAGGGCCCTATACAATGAGGAAAGTTCTTTTTACAAAATGGTACTTGCCATGCAGGCAACCCTGCACCTAGCCTCAGTCAATCCAGCTGGGTCACTGAGCTCTACCCTGAACTCAGCTCCCCAGCACAGGATCACAAAGCACTTCCTGCTGATGTGAAGGCTGGTACTACACACAATGGGCCCTATGCACTATGCCAATATGCCACGTAAACCAGGCACATTGGCATAGCTAAGCTGGAATGCTGTGGAGTGGTAGTCATGTGGCATTCATGACTGGGGCATGCAGCTGGTACATGCCTGATCTCCTGGCTGTGCAGACAGCAATGTGCCAGAGGCAGGAGGGAGTATGCTGGGGTGGGCTGGCCCTACACACCATGCACAATGGTGTGTAATGCTGCCCATGGGGGTGCAAAGGAAGGAACAGGTTATGCCAGGTGAGACCCTCCATAACCCACTACACCCTCCAATAGACAACTGCCAGGTAGTGGCAGCATGGGAAAATGTACATCTATGCCAGCCGATTCCACTAGGTGGATGGGGAGAGCTGGACTGGCCAGGCAACTGAATGCCCAGATGTGTTGGTGGCCTGGGGTGAGTGGATCCACACCACTGATGTGCACTGGCCGGCAATGCCCCTGCCTGCAAAGGACAACCCCCTCCCCACACATGGTTGCACCTCACCCGTAGGTGCCATGCCCCCACCCTGTATGTATGCCCACATGTCACTGGTAGCCTCTCCCCCCAACCATGCAGTCCATCCCCACCCACCATGGCCTGTCCACCTCAGTGCCCCAATCCTGGCCCCAGCCACAATAGTGATGGACAGTGGCCTCCCCAACCCCACAGCACTGAGTCCTCCATGCACGTGTAGAGTCAGTGCTATGGTTGGAGACAACCAGTAGCACAACACTCTGCACAACTCCATGGCTGACAGACATCTGAGTTACACAGGGGTGCTCAGCCAATGCACGCCTGCATATTTCAGACAGCCGGTGGCCATGAAGGTGTACAGAGGGCTGTGCCACTGGAAGTCTCTGACATTGGCACCAGCCAGATGGTAGGGGTATGGGGTGGGTAGCCGGTGCCATGGAGGGCACTCATGACAGGGATTGGCACTGGCCACTGGGTGCAATGGGTGCCTCTGTGTGCAGAGGGGAGAAATGTGCCAGCCAGAAACAGTGCCTGCATGTGAGGGGTTGGCACAAAGGGGGTGGCTGTCATGTGTGGGGTGGCTTTGGGCCCACTGAGCAGCTTGAGATGGTGGCATGAGTCCATGCACCTTTGCATTCTCTTCATGCACTCAGACCCATGCCTGCCTGCAATAGGCATCTACTCCGGGATGTGGTATGGGCTTCCTATTGGATGCCAAACCAGGTCTGCCACTCTGCCTGGAAGCACCATGCGGTCCTGTGTGCCATGTGGTCAAGACCATGGACAGGTGGCCACTGGTAGTGCATACCAACACGTGTGCACCTGACCACAGATGTGGTGCTACGTGGGTGGGATACGCATCTCTGGTGCATATTTCTCACCCATTAGTGAATAGGGCCCAATGTTTTTTAATAATTATTATTATTTTTATTTTGACACCAAATTTTCGAGATAGTTGCTTTATAACTGCCCGTAATAAACACAGGTGACATTTATAGAATATTGACCAAAACATCATTTTACACTACAAGTTCTAAAACACATCTCATCCAGAATTTGAGAAACACTTGTCACATTTATGAACTAGAGTGAAAAAAATGGCTATGTTGAAAGTTTGGAATCAAAATATTGAAAATTAGTGAAATTATGAGTGAACATTAAAGTATATTTCAATGTTCACTCACAACTTGGTCACTTATAACATACTTTTATATCCAAATTTGAACACAGCAGCTTCCGGTGACGTCATCGGCAACATGGAAGCCTAGCTACAGAGTTCTCCCTCTCGAGACTCATAAAAAATATTTCCACACAGCTAAAAATCTGAAATCTCGGCAAAAATGCTTAAAACAACTCAAGGAAATACACCCAGAAAGAGATCCCATCCAAGAATGTAAAAGAGAAGCAGGATTACCCAGGATTGAGCCCTGCAAGCTCCGTCGTGAGTGGAAGAGAGTCTCCGTTGAGCATGGCAGGAGGTGACACAGAAACTGAAATGGATAGCCTTTCCAGATCGAGATTCAAAATGCTTCTGGCAGAGATAAAGCAATTCAGAAATGAAACAAAACTTGAATTCAGCAAACTGCACTCTGACCTAACTAAATTAGAAAACAGGGTCTCTGGGGTGGAGGAGTGGGTGTCGACTGTCGAAGATGATCTACGGCAAATCTCAAGAGCAATTGAGTATTTAGTTCAGCAAAATGAGAATATTTCAGCCAAGTGTCTTGACCTGGAGGCATGATCTCGGAGAGACAATCTAAGAATATTTGGCTTACCAGAATCTGCCGAAGTTGGGGAAATGAGTGATTTCATCGAGAACCTACTGCACCATGTTTTAAATCTGCCTCAGGCCTTTACCTTTAAGACTGAAAGAGCTCACCAGGCACTTGTGCCCAAGCCAGCCTCGACTACAGCCAGACCCCGTTCGATAATAGTAAAGTTCTCGAGTTACCGAGATAAAAAGAAGATTTTAAGAGCAGCATGGAAACAAGGCCAAGTGGAAAACAACAGGGCTCGATTTATATTTGACCAAGATTATCCCCAACTGATTCAACAACAATGACAGGCATATGCACCCTTGATAAGGAAGCTTAAAGAAATCAAGGTATAATTTCAGACACCATACCCGTCGCGACTTTGTGTGAGCTGGGAATCTGGAACCAAGATTTACCATTCAGCCGAAGAAGCCCTTCAGGCATTCAGAGAGCGAGGACATGAGGTACTGCTGGTCCCCAGGTGCAGAGACTTGCCATCCGTGCTACAGAATCCATGGCAAATAAGCGGCTCCCGAATTGGAAATAGAGAGGGGAAGAAAATGGTGAATACCACCCTGAAGGACATTAAAACAATGTTATTCCACTTAACTTATGTCCAGAATCCTGAGGACCCACAGCAGAACAACCAGTCGAATACCTGAAGGACTGGTTCTCTCGGTGAGGTCTTTGATAACACATTTTTGTAGGCCTTTCTGCCGGTTTCTCTTTCTCCATAGAGACAATATACAAGTTAAATGACTCATTATCATTTCTAGTAGTTCTCAGGAAAAAGAAATAAGATTTGTGAATAATGATATCTTGAATAATTGGTTTGTTGACTTGGGAAATGTCTCTGGGGGGAGGAGCGGAAGGAGGGTTCCTGGGGAGGGGAGTTCATGCGGGTAATGAAAAGCTGGCAAGAGAGCCTCCTCGTGGATCCTCCCTAACCTAGGGATGCTGCTGAAAGAAAAAGGGAGAAGAGAGGGAAGAGGAGGAGGAGAAGAAGGGAGAAGGGAAAAAGTTCGATAAAAAGGGTGGGTTTAGTAGGGTAGCTTAGAGATGGGATGGATATAAGATGTTCAGAAGTGGCTATTCGCTCAGGATGAGGAGACGAGCTGGTGAGAGGGGTAGCATAGGGGACGTAAGAGTCGCGGGGGGGCGGGGGTCAGAGCTCTCTCGTGCATCAGACCTTTTCGTACAATGGTGAATCGCAGAGCTCGGGCACCCAAGACCAACGACAGCAGCAGGGAGACCACATGTAGGAGGTATGGGTTTAGTCAGCAATCCGGGAGTGATTTTTTATCATGGTCCCTCGAAAGACGATGAGGGTCCTCCTGTGACTGAGAATTACACTTAGGTAGGGGATTCCATTAGGCTAAATATATTTAACAACAGAATAAGCATGCAGACATTGGGTATAATGACTAAAAGCACGAAGGCCATGAGATGGAGCCTTGGAGGGAATCTCAGGGGCTCGGGGCCGATCAACCATTGGAGGAAGTTATGAATTTAGCTAACGAGAGACTGGGTATTTGAGCCCGGACTTGATATATACCCCATCAGAGGTGAGATATTCCTTTTAGGACCTAACATGAGGAGCTTCCCAGGATGCTCACTCGGGGATTAATAAAATAAACAATGGGGAAATAAGGAAGCGATTGCCAGAGAATGCAGAGTATCAATAAGCATGATCTGAGGCAAAATCGGTAGAACAGGGCATATCACACCAATAGAAAGGTATTTGAGATACTTCGTATAGATAGCAGAGGGGAAGCGGATAGGGTTTTTTTTTTTTCCTCCATTTGACATGGGAGGGGAAGGGATGGGGGGCTACCCATGGCTGCAACCAAAACATATCGAGGGGTCCGACTTCAGAATTGATCCAAAATAAATGATAGTTCTAGGATGGACGGTGAAATTACGGACTCCCTGTGATATGGATCATCTTCTTAGCGGGCAGAAGGGGTAGTTTTGGGACGTGATCTCATGATGCAAGAGGGAAGATTTAAAATGTGTGCAGGGAATGTGGAGGGAGAGCTCATGTCTCTAGCTCTGCCTTGGTTCTCTTATCCCTTAGGGAGGTTGCTGGCCACATGTAGACCCCTTTGCAGGGGGGACCATGGTGGGAGGGAGGGAACTTCAAAGGGTAAATCAAAGATGCTGAAACGAAGAACGCTTGGGGATTTTTTTAGGACCTTATTGATAGCCCGATGGATATTGGGAGAGGGGGAATGAGGCCTCCTAGATGGTTGCAGCAGCCCTCCCCAACATTTGTCTCTTTTTTATAAAAAAAACATTTTGAATCCTTGCTGGGTGAATCGACTTCACATGTTTGGCTACACGCACAGCCTAGAGATATATAAAGCTGTTCCCTGATACCTGTTGTTGGAAAAATGAAGTTACACTAGTCCGTTATAGTAGAGACTTTAAGATCCATAACAAGTGGGGTGGGTTACCAGTAAGTATGGGTCTCCCATACATAACTAACATAAGATATGATTCTCGGGGAGGTAAGAGAGTAGATGGGGAAGCCAGAAATCAGGCTAAGGCGTGCATGGTAGATTGAAACCATCCACTTTATCTCTCAGTAGAAGTATTGCTGATGATGATATGCTATGTCATCTGGCAAGACTTGATTACCTCGGGTCCAGGAGGAACGAGCATTAGTTATGACTCCTTTTCTCCCAATCGAGTATGGTTTACTGATTTTTAGGAACAGAATATTCTGCTCCCCTACCTTGGGAGTCATGGTGTAAATAGAGTTTATCAGGAGGCAAAGTTGCTCAGTTAGGAGCGCCTTCTAGGTTGTATGAATCTAATTGTTATGTTTGTGTTGATGTTTGGCTATATGTTTTAATGATAAACATACAGTTACATAGGCAAAAAATGTATGACTACCAAGAAGAAAGAAAGGGCAAGCTGTGTCCAATGGAGGACCTGAGATCTATTATGGAGATCAGCAGGAGGGCATAACGTCAGAGAAAACAATGGGTCGAAGGGAGTTAATTCTCACAAACTTGAAGGGTAAAAAATCTCAATACATAAATGGGGGATAGTAAAAAGATTAAAATCAGTTCGCACAATGTTAATGGGTTAAGCAATCCGGTAAAACGACATAAAATTATGTCGACCTTGAAAAGAGAGAGCCCTTCCTTCATACTTCTACAAGAAACACACCTTAATAGATCGGAGCATCAGAAACTGGGGAAGTTTGGTTTTGATCAGATAGTGGCAGCCTCCTTTGGGAGGGGAAGGAGAAGGGGGGCTGAGGTGTTAGTGGCAAAGGGACCCAATTCCAAAAACTAATAGCTATAGACCCAGAGGTCGCTTTGGCTATACTTGTGGGCAACCTGAGGGTGCACCTATCACCCTGGCCTCATTGTATGCACCACCGGGCTCCACAAAGAGGTCATCTGCTCTTTACTCAACAGGATTTCAGAGTACCATAGTGGGATGTTAGTGGTTGGTGGAGATTTGAATCAGATTTGGGATACACATCTAGAGTGAAGGCTTTTAGACAGACTCCGGCTAGTAAAATAATTAGGAGACACCTGAAAGGAGCTTTTTGGATAGATGCCTGGAGAAATCAAAACGCTAATAAAAAAAGAGTATACTCATTATTCATACCCCCATGGCTCATATGCCAGGATCGATTACATTTTAGTTTCAGGGGAGCATCAAGGCCAAGTGTTGGAATGCAGGCACATCCCATCAGTCCTTTTGGATCATGCACAGGTGACATTGACCATGAGCTGGAAGACCAAAAGAGGTCAATCCCTCTAGAAATTTAATAATTATCTTTTAAATCTGAAGGAGTTCACAGATATGGCCAAGAATAGACTAATACAAATTCCGCAGGACAATGAGTCCAGGGAAATACCAGATACTGTGCTGTGGGATACCATTAAAGCAGTATTTGGAGGGACTGTATTAAATTCACCGCGCATGTTAAGAGACAACAAAACAAACAGTTAGAACAGTTACAAGATCAACTTCAGACCTTGTTGAACCAAGCGGCAGCAGGAAAGACCTCGACACAACTGGAAATTCAGAAAGTTAAGCAACAGATTCAAAAAATTATTGATATTAGAACAGAACAGGCATTACAGCGGTTAAGACAGAGGTACTACGAGTCCGGACCTCAGGCTTCTCGCCTCCTGGCACACAGACTTAGACAGCAAACAGCGGGGAACATGATTACACAGATTAGGGATCCTAAGACTGGAATAATAGTAAAGTCCTCAGAGAAAATCCTATTGAGTTTTAGGGAGTTTTACACAAACCTTTATAGGGCAGACCACTCCCCAGACAGAGAGCTGATTAAGTCTTTCTTAAACAAACTTAGACTACCAGTACTGACACAAGAGATTAGAGAAACCCTAGATACCCCTATATCCCCAGCAGAACTAGCAGCTGCAATTAAGAGACTCAGAACTAAGAAATCACCTGGCCCAGGTGGATACACTCCGGAATTCTTTAAATTCTTTAGAAAAGAGATAAATAGTTCACTAATGAGGGCCTGCAGATTAGCCCAGTCAGGGGAAGATTTACCAGACAGATGGCACTATGTGATTATTTCAAGCATCCCCAAACCAGGGATAGGATACTACTCAATGTGGATCTTACCGCCCTATTTCTGTATTGAACATTGATTATAAACTATATACCTCGATATTAGCAAAACGACTGGAGGGATTTTACCCAAACTAATTAATTATGATCAAACAGGATTTATTCCAGGTAGACAAACCCAGGATAACATCAAAAGGACCCTCCATGTGATGTTCCATGCTACCCAGTTGGGGGCTTCAGGGATGATTTTGAGTCTAGATGCTGAGAAAGCCTTCAACCGGGTGGCATGGAAATTTCTGAAATTAACCCTGAGTAAATTCGGATTCTCGGAAGCCTTCATAAGGATTATAAGTAAGATATATACTAAACCAAGGGCCTACGTTAAAATAAACGGAGGAGTCTCCCAACCAATACTTTGCAGCGAGGTACCAGGCAGGCTGCCCTTCCCTCTCCTATTTGCCCTGTATCTTGAACCATTAGCCCAAGCCCTGAGACAAGATAAGGAGATTAGGGGGTGTGAACTAGGAAGGGAAATACATAAACTCGCCCTGTATGCAGATGACTTATTAGTATACCTTTGAGACCCAGAACAATCGTTAGATAAACTATGGGCTGCCCTTACAGAATTTAGTTTCTTGGCCGGATATAAGCTGAACACATCTAAGACGGAGGTCTTAAAAATGAATTACGAGCCACTAGAACAAATCAAGCAGAGATATCCTTTTAAATGGGATGTAACACATATCAAATATCTGGGGATGCACTTGGGACTTCAGGCAGACAGTCTCTTTTCACTTAATTTCTCCCAGATTTTGGAAAATATCAAGTTAGAGCTGGAACATTGGTTGAATGTTCCCATTTCCTGACCCAAAAGTGGAGGCCATAAAAATGATAATTCTCCCAAATTTTATACCTGGCACAAACAATTCCTATTAGAATACCAGACTCCTATTTTAATTGGCTAAACAGGACAATCTCACATTCTTATGGGGTCACACAAGCCCAGGATTAGGCTCTCAGTCCTTCAGATCCCGAAAAGGGCAGGTGGCCTCTCATTACCTAATTTTAAGTTATACTATTATGCTGCACAACTCCGGATGATCATGTATTGGCTAGACAACTTATATATTGCAAAATGGAAAAATTTAGAACTGAAAGAAGGGTCTCTCTCTAATTTAAATAGCATGCTCCTCAGACAGGGAAAGAGGTCTCACTTAGGACAAGTGGAGAATCCTTTCACAGTTCCCACACTTGAAGTATGGCATAATATTCTGAAGGACAAAAGAGCCAACAATTGGAAATCCCTGTTGTTATCCATTCCATACTTGGATGCTTTTTTTCTGGGGCATGGGACAGCGGGTTTAGGAGATGGGAGGCAAAGGGTCTGCATTTGGTGTGGCACTTTGTGGAGGATGGGAGGTTGTGTCCTTTGAAGCTCTGGTTAACAGATTTGAAGTCCCCTGGAGGACAGATTCAGATACTTTCAAACCAGAAACTTTGTGAGAAGTCTTATCATGGAGTTTGGATGGGCGGCCTCGTAACCTCCCCAGATTGCCCACATTTTCAAAAAAGCGATAGAAGGGGCACCCATCAGAGAGCATATTATTTCCAAACTTTACCAAGACCTATTACTATGGAAGGGGAATACCACAGAATCCATTAGGAGGGCCTGAGAAAAAGATTTGGGAAGTCAGATTTCAGAGGAAATGTGGACCAAGGGCCAAACTAAAATACAGTGGGGCTTATCAGCCATTAGCTGGCAAGATTTTTCTTGGAAGATCTTTATCCGTATTTTCACTCTCCAACAACCATGAGAAGATCTTGAGAATAACTCCACAGACTGCTGGAGGAACTGTGGCCAAGAAACAGGCAACACATGTGCATGTGTTGTGGAGCTGTCCAGCGAGCTCCACTTTTATGTCGGACTTACAGCAAGCCCTAAGGAAAATAATTGACCCAAACCTGATAGTGTCCCCCACCTGTTATTTCTTTGCAGAGTCTCCAAAGGAACATAGAGATCGGCTTACAATTAAGTTTTTGAAAATAACATTCTTAGCTGCCCAGAAGGTTGTAACTAAAAATTGGATGACCAATAATTCTATTACATTAAGTAAATGGCAGGAGATTATGATAAATATATATAGGATGGAGTCAGTGTCAGCTTCCTTGAACAAAAGACTACCTCAGTTTGAAATCCTGTGGAGACGTTGGGTCTTATATATGGCAGAGGAAAGACCTGACTTCATCCCTTAACAAGCTGAATTATCTGAGGTATAGAACAATTACCTTTGGGGGAAACCTGATCTCTTGGGAAAGTGGGTTGGAACTAGGGTATGATGATCTCAGGCCCTCTATAGAGTGTTTAACATAAAACTCTAAAAGAAATGTAAATGATGTATTTCTGAAAACAAAGTGATTTGTACATGACATTAGTATAATGAAGTACATGGATACCTAGTATTACTTAAGCGACTGTTAGACAAGTACCTAAGTGTATGAAATTGCCTATAGAAACTTGTTTGTAACTATTTATGTTGGAAGGTTGTATGTAGTACGTATGTATTTTATCTACTTGGATAAAAAACAATAAAGAATGAAAGTTTAAAAAAAATTTTCAACACAGCTTTATTATGACCCCATCTCATGACCCCAGTAGGTGAACAGTTTCAAATCAAGCCTGTAAGGTGATTTCACAGTCACATAGTGACTGCAAAATCATCCTTCAGGCCAGATTACAAAAATTCCACCTCCGCTGTTCATGAGGTGGGGTCCAAAAAAAACACCCTCCAGAAAATCTGGTGTAAAAATATTAACAAGCATTTGTCAATGCCAAGTCGTTTCGCCAGGTATTTGCAGTGGTGTTTGGCACGTATGGTGCTTTACCCTAATGCCCTGTGCGATTGCTGGTATTTGCACAATAAAATTTCAGCATGACCTTTGTTACCCCATTGTGTGCTATATAGGCGAAACACGCTTTGGGCAGGATGTGAAAATGACAGCTGTACTGCTCATGAAGTGTGTGTGGTAAAAATGGCAATGCTATAAAATCTGGAATGGAAATTTAGAAATCTGCAAACCTACGAGCGCAGCATGGGAACTGTGCAACGACGCTCATAAAACAGTCATTGTTAGGAATTTTGTCACCAGATTTTCAACATTGGCATTTTAAAACCTCTGCTAATGAACAGTGTCACTGTAATTTTCTTACTGTGTCCCATACGATTTAGCACGCAGGCTACGCCATTGTGCACTACATGGGGGCGGAAACAACGCTTTTAGCGGGATGTGAAAAATGACAACTGTACTGCTCATAAGGAGGTGTGTGTAAAATGTCAATGTTGAAAATCTGGAGTGAAAATATTGAAATTATTAAACTTAAGAGCGTATGAGGAACTGCACAACGACGTCAGAAACAATTATTTTTAGGAATTTGTACACCAAATTTTCAACATAGCCATTTTAAGATCTCTGCTCATGAACAGTGACACTGTGATTTTCTTAATGTGTCCTCAGACACTCAGTTCGTGACTGCGACTGTGCCAATGTGTGTTAAGCATGGTGGAAACACGCTTGGGCAAGATGAAAATGACAGCTGCACTTTGCTCATAAGTGAGGTGTGGTAAAATGGCAAATGTTGAAAATGTGGAGTGAAAATATTGAAAATTTATGTAACTTACAAGCTGTGCATAGAACCGCGCAATGAACACTTGTAAAACAGTCATTTTTAGGAATTTTGTCACCAAATTTTCAACACAGCCATTTTAAAACTTCTGCTCATAAACAGTGTCACTGTGATTTCCTTAATGTGTCCCATACATTGAGTTCACACACTGACTGCGCCATTTTGCGCTACATGGGTGGAAACATGTTTTGGGCAGGATGTGAAAAATGACAGCTCTACTGCTCATGAGGAGGTGTGGTAAAATGTCAATGTTGAAAATCTGGAGTGAAAATATTGAAAATTCGCAAACTTACGAGTGTGCGAAGGAACTGCGCAAAGCAGACTCGTAAAACAGTCATTTTTAGGAATTTATTCACCAAATTTTTAACACAGCCATTTTAAGACCTCTGCTCATGATCAGTGTCACTGTGATTTTCTTAATGTGTCCCACACATTGAATTCGCACACCGACTGCGCCATTGTGCGCTACATGGGCGGAAACACATTTTGGGCAGGATGTGAAAAATGACAGCTGTACTGCTCATGAGGAGGTGTGGTAAAATGGCAATGTTGAAAATCTGGAGTGTAAATATTGAAAATTGCAAACGCGATAGCCGCAGTAGGAACTGTGCAACACACGCCATTAAACAGTCATTTTTAGGAATTTTTTCACCAAATTTTCAACATAGCCATTTTAAGACTTCTGCTCATAAACAGTGTCATCGTGATTTTCTTAATGTGTCCCATACATTGATTTCACACACCGACTGTGCCATTGTGTGCGTTCATGGTGGAAACACGCTTTTGGGCAGGATGTGAAATGACAGCTATGTTGCCTATAAGGAGGTGTGGTAAAATGGCAATGTTGAAAATCTGGAGTGAAAATATTGAAAATTTGCAAACCTCACGAAGGCATAAGTAGGAACTGCGATAATGGCTGCTCAGAAACAGTCATTTTAGGAATTTTTCACCAAATATTCAATATAGCTATTTTAAAACTTCTGCTCATAAACAGTGTCACTGTGATTTTCTTAATGTGTCCCATACATTGATTTCACACACCGACTGTGCCATTGTGCGCTACATGGGTGGAAACACGTTTTGGGCAGGATGTGAAAAATGACAGCTATACTGCTCATAAGGAGGTGTGGTAAATGGCAATGTTGGAAAATCTGGAGGAAAATATTGAAAATTTGGCGAACTTACAAGCCTGGCGAGGAACTGCGCAACGCACGCCTGTAAAACAGTATTTATTTATTATAATTAAATTTCAACATTTACGGAGACCCTCTATCGAACGAGCGTCACTGTCGCAGAAGAGTTCAGCCCAAAGGTGATTTTGGCGCAGTGACTGTGAAATCACCCTTCGGCCTGAATAATGCCATGACAGTGACAGCATTCATGAGAAGGGTCCCAAAACCCCATGTTGAAAATTTGGGCAAAATTCCAAGAAATGCCTGAGATATGCAATAGTTGAACCCCCATCTAGCCCATTATACAGCTTACCGGCATTTCCTCAGTTCACGGTCGACTTTGAAGAGTGTAGACGTGTTCCTCGTCCAATCAAGATCATCGCACCGGCTCTGGAGGTAAGTATGGGGGTGTGGGAGGATGGTACAGGTGGGTGCGGGTTGTGGGAGGGGCGGAGACCGTGGTGGACCATTTTTACTTTACAGTTTTTTTTTTTACTTGACGACGTGATGTTTGCCATGATGGGTGGGCCTCAGCATGGCACAAGATGGTTGGGGTCCGAGGGAGCTGATCGATTGGGCACCCCCATCGCAAACAACGCAGGACGCTTTGCCATGCTGGGGTGGTTCCCAGTGTGGCAGCAAGGATTTGGGGGCAGCGTGATGCGGGGACGGTCATGATGCTGGGGCAGTGTGATGGTAGCTCTGCATGACAGCTGTGGTTTTTTGAAATGAAGACCACCACTGTCATACACAGCTCCTGCACCCATTGGTGCAGGATCGCCACACCTGCTCAACTGAGCAGTGGATTTAATTGGAGAGGCACACCTCCAAAGTGTGCTACCCTCACAAAACGTTCCTTGCGCATGCTCGCAGGCGAACGTAAAAATGACAACAATATAGGTAAAGGTTCCGAACCCACTGAAATACATTAAACCACACTAAAAGGAGTACTGCATCCCCATAACTTCTAAATGTTATTTGTTTGCTTGTCAACAGACTTTTCTTTTTCTTTTTTATCTACATTTTCTCCCCACTTTTTCCATACCCCTGTTTGCCTCCATGCCATGTCACAGCTGCATGAGTACGTGTGGAGAAATGTGCATTCTGCATTTCTGCTTTGCCCTCCCTCTCCGTACCACTCTCCTGCCT
Source organism: Neoceratodus forsteri (assembly GCA_016271365.2). Lineage (NCBI taxonomy): Eukaryota > Metazoa > Chordata > Ceratodontiformes > Ceratodontidae > Neoceratodus > Neoceratodus forsteri. Next base: position 357,384,099 of record JADMNL010000026.1, read on the forward strand.
ATGCTACCTTCAGGCCTCCACCTAGGGACAGTGGAACTGCAGAGGTGTGACAGAGTCCCTCCCTGGGAGAGGAGAGCTTTTCTTGTGGCTGCTCAATCCTGCTCCCTATACACCCCTCCCCACTGTCTCCCAATGACTCTGGCTCATTTCTGAACCTAAGTAGCTGGCACGGTGCGAGGTAAGGCATCCAGTGCCTTAGCCCTCAGTGCCACTGGTTGGCCTCAGACAACTCTTTTTCATGTCGCTGTTGGAGATACATGTGTTTGCTTCACTTTATTATCATTGTTCACACCAGTGCCTGTAACCAGTCTGGGGATCTCCATTTCAATGTTTTTTAAATCCCAATGTGCCTGAGAGCTGCATTAGCAATGAGAACATGATGTGTCAGCAACATTTGAACTCCACGTTATATCTCTCTGCTTAATTAGAATTTGCCAAAACAAGTTTATTTATTTATTTGTTTTTGTTAACCAGGTGAGATGCACTAGTCAAGTGAATGACTATTTTCAGACATGACCCGGGCGGTTACAAAGTAGTGGTACAGAAATACATAACAAAACCAGAACAATACAGAAACAGATACAGAGCTAAGCAGTAATGCATAATACAACAGGCAAAGTAAAAAAAAAAAAAAAAATTGTGTCATTTAGCAGAACACGTAAGATACATAATGTACAAGATAAGTGCCATCACAAAAGAGAGACAGAACTGAGGCTGAGTTTACATTAGAACTTAATTGCGGTAAGAAATCAAAAAATAGTACACTGCAAGTAGTATAACAGTTACAATGTGGATAAAGGCAATTACATGATGGGGAAACTCAACCAGCCCCAAATAAGGTTTGGAAGGGCTACAGCAAGAAAGAAAAGGTCACAAGCTAGGTGGGGCAGACGAGGAAGGACAAGGGTGAGAGATTGGCAGGGGGTGGATTAAAAAATTCATATGTAGGAAGGAGGGAGTTAGTAAGTGCGGGTATTTGAAAATATGGGATATTCGGGGGGCTACAACATTTGCAGGATATGAATATTCAGGGGTGATTCAAACATTTGCATTGCACACCAGTGGTGAGAAAAGAGCAATGTTTCTTTTTAAATAGGGCATGAGTGGGTGAGAGCTGCAGTTCAAGGAGGAATGTGCAGCGGAGTTGCAGCAAGGTGTGAAATACCATGTTTACCTTCAATTAGTTTTGCAAACTGTTTTAGCTGCAATGTAGTTTTTTCCAGCTTAAACTGCATTCAATCTGTATGTTTCTGGAGAGCAGTTTTTTTTAAGTTACAGTATGTGTACTGTCAGCATAGAGATACATGGTTTAAATGGGCATCTGTGGCATCATGTTCTCACATGCTAATGCAGCTGTTGTGGACAATGAGATTTCAACAGCCATACCATCGAGATCCCCAGGCTAGTTAGAGGGGCTGGTATGAACGGTAAAAATAAAGTAAAGCAAACAGATGTATCCTCAACAGTTATGTGAAGAGCTGTCTGTTAACAAGGAAACACACGGCATGTCCCCAACAGTTACGTGAAGAGCTGTCTGTTAACAAGGAAACACATGGCATGTCCCCAACAGTTACGTGAAGAGCTGTCTGTTAACAAGGAAACACATGGCATGTCCCCAACAGTTACGTGAAGAGCTGTCTGTTAACAAGGAAACACATGGCATGTCCCCAACAGTTACGTGAAGAGCTGTCTGTTAACAAGGAAACACACGGCATGTCCCCAACAGTTACGTGAAGAGCTGTCTGTTAACAAGGAAACACACGGCATGTCCCCAACAGTTACGTGAAGAGATGTCTGTTAACAAGGAAACACATGGCATGTCCCCAACAGTTACGTGAAGAGCTGTCTGTTAACAAGGAAACACATGGCATGTCCCCAACAGTTACGTGAAGAGCTGTCTGTTAACAAGGAAACACATGGCATGTCCCAAACAGTTACGTCAAGAGTTGTTTGTTAACAGGGAAACACATGGCATGTCCTCAACAGTTAAGTGAAGAGTTGTTTGTTAACTCATTGCCTCCACAGGCTCACTCTCAGATTACACCACTTGCCTCCAGAATCTCCTGCATACTTTTAACAGTGAATCCTGGGCCTTTCTAAGCAAAATCAAGCCATAGTCAGCATGTTGCAAACAAATGCTAATAGCTCAATAACTGTACATGCTAGACACAAAGTATGAGTGGCAGAGTTATTCAGCACAAAATTGCCTTTCCAATGGTAGCATGCATGTAATAATAAGTAATTTAGTTTTTTTCCTATGCTGGTCGAAAGAGCAAACTAAATATTTTTTTTCACTAAAAAAGTGCAACTTGAGCCATTTTTGTTGGAAAATATGTAAAATATCAACACCAAATTAAGCATACAGACATTAGATTGTGTTTTAATATTATGATAGTTAAAAAAAGATATCTTTTTACTATAAAACATAATTTTTCCCCATTTTAGTCAAGGTGCTTTGGTGAGATTTGAGGGCTGAATCTCAACCACACACATCATATCATAAACAAATGCGTATAACTCCAAAAGTATACATGATACACACAGAGTATCAGCATGAAAGTTGATTAGCTCAAAAATGCCTTTCCAATGGTGCTATGCAACCAGTTGTAATCAATATGGTTTTCATTTTATACCTGCTGAAGTGCCAACAAAGTGAATTTTATTCAAGCTGCTTAAGTGAATCTTGATGGAAAACATGTTAGCCATACACACCATACCATAAACAAATGTGAATAACTCCTAAAGTATACATGATATACACAAAATATCAGTGGCAAAGTTGTTCAGCCCAACATTGCCTTCCCAATGGTGGTATGCAAATAATAATATGTAATTTTGTTTTGTTTTTTTAAGCTGGTTGAAACAGCAAAAAACATATTTTTTCACTAAAACAGGCAACATAAGCCATACACACCATACTATAAACAAATGCAAATAACTCCTAGAGTATACATGATATGCACAAAATATCAGTGACAGAGTTGTTCAGCATAATATTACCTTTACAACTGCTATGCAGTCAAATATATATTATATTCTGTTACACTATATATTAAAAATATATAAGACTCTCCAGACGTTGCTTGGGCACACTGGGAGTCAGTAGCTGACTCTGCAGATGTACTTTAGGACACACCAGTGTTTTTTTACTGACGACTACAGGCGTCTGCTAGGAGACAATGAGTTAACAAGGAAACACACGGCATGTTCTCAACAGTTACGTGAAGAGCTGTCTGTTAACAAGGAAACACACGGCATGTCCTCAACAGTTACGTGAAGAGTTGTCTGTTAACAGGGAAACACATGGCATGTCCCCAACAGTTACGTGAAGAGTTGTCTGTTAACAAGGAAACACACGGCATGTCCCCAACAGTCACGTGAAGAGTTGTCTGTTAACAGGGAAACACACGTATGTCCCCAACAGTTACGTGAAGAGCTGTCTGTTAACAGGGAAACACACGGCATGTCTCCAACAGTTACGTGAAGAGCTGTCTGTTAACAGGGAAACACACGGCATGTCCCCAACAGTTACATGAAGAGCTGTCTGTTAACAGGGAAACACACGGCATGTCCCCAACAGTTACGTGAAGAGCTGTCTGTTAACAGGAAAACACACGGCATGTCCCCAACAGTTACGTGAAGAGTTGTCTGTTAACAGGGAAACACACGGCATGTCCTCAACAGTTACGTGAAGACCTGTCTGTTAACAGGGAAACACACGGCATGTCCCCAACAGTTACGTGAAGAGTTGTCTGTTAACAAGGAAACACACGGCATGTCCCCAACAGTTACGTGAAGAGTTGTCTGTTAACAGGAAACACACGGCATGTCCCCAACAGTTACGTGAAGAGTTGTCTGTTAACAGGGAAACACATGGCATGTCCCCAACAGTTATGTGAAGAGTTGTCTGTTAACGAGGAAACACATGGCATGTCCCGGAAGGCCATTTTAATGTGCTGGAGCGAGCAGTCTCAGGAGCAGCTAAGCACAAGGACGGTAACATGAGAAAATAAGGGCTCTTATTGTCTTCTTTATCGTGTTGGAACCCTCCCAAAGTTAAGATACGTATCTTTACTTAATTTCTGAGCTTGAAATTGAAAAAGAAACAGTGTCTTTGCTGTAGCTGGAAGCGTGGAGTTGCCCCAGGTTTTAACAATGGCTGAGCTGTCATTGTTTTCAAACAACCATTCTGGTGAACTTCAAAGATCTCAGGTACTGACATTTAAGTATTTTCTTTTCAGTTAAAAGAATCGCTCCTATGTCGAAAAAATTGAGAGGTTCAAGGAAATTGAAAAAGATATCCCCGTCATTTCAAGTCTTACATTGCGTAAAGCCTTGTCAGCTGCAGCAATCAAAGTTAACAGCTTACTGATCCAAAATAACCCCTCGGCAGACAAGTCAGGCATACTTAAAAAAAATATTGGAGGAAGTGATAAAATAAGCAGCATTAGTATACAGTAACTGCCAAACTTCAAATACCTCCTCAAAGTGGGCCAGTAGAGTCATTCTTACAGCCATATACACCCGCAAGTTTAAATGGGGAAAAGAAAATGACAGACAACTTGCAGGCAACAAGCCCAGCCTTCTCCCAGATGGAGATAATCCCCGAAGAACTAATGTGGGAAAGGGTAGGTAGGCAACCAGAGGCACTAAACCAGAGCAAAGACTAGAATATTTCAGTACAGGATAGCGCAGACTCTTGGGAGTCACATCAGGATTTGGGTATAAAAGAGACAAACCTGGCTCAAAATGAAATACAACAAGCATTTGTCAATGCCGAATGTTTGCTTGCTGGCATTAGCGGTGGAAGTGCAGGAGTTAGACAGATGCAGTATAGGAATGGCAGTGATGTACTGAACTGACGCCAACTCCACCTCCACCCTGCAGAGATGGACAGGCATTGGGGCATGTCTTTGGGCCATCCCTCATAACAGTCATGACATTTCACCTCACCCTACCCTACAGACACTGACAAGTGTTAAGGTGTGTCTTGGGGTGTTTGGGCTTTACACTCACCTCATTCCATAAGGAAATATGTTGAAATGGGCGCAGTATAGAAGAATGGTGTGAAGTCTGAGGCCAAAGAGTCCAAGGTGCAACTCAATGCCTGTCACCGGCTGCAGGGTGGGTGTGGGGGTATGGGTGGAATGGCGTGAGCATTGCTGTCTACAATCCCAAGTCACACCCCTGACATCTGTCAGTCGCTAAAGGGTAGGGCAGACACCTGTCAGACCCTACAGGGTGGCATTTTTTTTTATCATAGAATAATTTTTATTATTTTCATAAACAAAATCTCCAAAAACCAATGACTTCTAGCAACGAAGAGTAACACATAATCGGGTGTACACATCATTATACGGAATACATATCACTGTTGCAAAAATCTTAACTCTTCCTAATGCTACAACTTACAACAGTAAACAACCATAATTTGTCCACTACTTCCCCCCTACTATTTAGGTCACATGGGCACTGCTATCCCAACACTAAACATCCCACACGCTACTCAGATCAGATATAGAACTAGTATGCAAACATAAAGAGAGAGAGAGAGAGAGAAAAAAAAGCCAAATGAGGGAGAAAAATCCCCCTCCACCTCAACCCAGCACTACCAATACCAATTCCCAAACCCCACCCAAATGTCTGCCCCCTCCTTTAAATCTGCATTTAATCCAGACAGGATCTGGTTCCCTGACCGAGGCCCAATGAAGTAATCACTGTAGTAAAGGGGAAGGGGAGCCTGACACAAGGCCGAGTTAAGGTATGCCTCCCATTTGGTGAAGTAAGCAAGGAGCTGCCCCTTGCCACATAAGTTAACCTTTCAAAGGTAGCTAGCTTGGAGACAGCCACATGCCATGCATCGATAGGTGGAGATGCAGGTTGTCGCCAATATCTTAGTGTAAGCCATTTAGCCTCCAGTAAAACCACAAGAACCCAACCTTGGTGTTGTGGACTCAAATGTGCAAATGGGGCTCGATCACCCAACAGCAGCATTGGATGAAATATGTCTATAGGCTGTCTCACCACCCCAGAACAATCTCTTGCTACCGCTGACCAAAAAGGAGCCAGCACCTGGCAATTCCAAAAAAGATGCAAAATGTCAGCAGGACTGTGTTTGCATCTCCAGCAACCATCATGTAAAATAACTCCCCATTTAGACAAGATAGCAGGTGTTCTATACCAGTGAAGTAGAATCTTGAGCTGGATTAATTGGCTTCTGGCATCCTTATAAGTAGTGTGTGCTGCCCGAAGACAGCGAGACCAAACTTCCAAATCGATATGTCTACCAATTTCTATGTTCCATGCCATCCTAATCAGCTCTGTATAATCTGTCTGCACTCTCTCCAGGTGCTATAGAATTTTGCCGGCTAACCCCCAAAATGATGATTCAGGGTGGCATTATGGTTGGAAACCAAGGCCTTGGGCCTGTCTTGGTCTTTACTCTAAATGTTCGTGGACCCCACCGCATGAACAGTTTGTTAGCTGACAGGTGATTTTCCACAGTGACTGTGCCATTTGGTGCCACAGGTGCGAAAACTCATTTCCAACATGATGTGAAAAATGACAGCTGTACTGTTCAAGAGGAGGTGTAATAAAATGGTAATGTTGAAAATCTGGAGTGAAAATATAAAAAAACTGGTAAAGTCATGAGAGTGCATAGAAATTACGCAATGCACACCTGTAAGGCAATTATTTGGGTGATTTTTTTTTTGCACCAGATTTTCAATATAGACATTTTGGGACCTCCACTCATGAACAGTGTTACTGTGATTTTCTTAATCTGTCCTGAACACTGATTTCCCATAGCAACTGTGCTATTCTGCACTGTAAGTGTGAAAACACATTTTGGCCGGGATTTGAAAAATGACAGCTGTACTGTTCAAAAGAATATGTGGAAAAATGTCAATGTTGAAAATCTGGAGTAAAAATATTACAAATTTATGAGTTATGAGGGTGCATAGAAACTGCGCAATGCAAGCTCATAACACATTCATTTTATGGACTTTTGTGACCAAATGGTCAACATAGGCATTTTAGGACCTCTGCTAATGAACAGTGTCACTGTGAGTTTCTTAATCTGACCCAAACAATGATTTCCCACAGTGACCACACTATTCTGCGCCGGAAGTGCGAAAACACATTTTGGCCAGGATGTGAAAAATTACAGCTGTACTCTTCATAAGGAGGTGTGAAAAAATGCCAGTGTTGAAATTCTGGAGTGAAAGTATTACAAATTCATGAATTTGTGACTGTGCATGGAAACTGCACAATGCACGCTCATAACACAGTCATTTTTGGGGATTGTTTTATCAAATTTGCAACATAGGCTTTTTGAGAGCCCACCTCATGAGCACTGACACTATCATTTCATTAATCAGTCATGAAAGGTGATTCCACGCAGTGACCACGAAATCACCTTTCTAGACAGAATAACCAAATGACAGTCACTGAATTCATGAGGTGGGGTCTCAAGAACCCCATGTTGAAAATGTGGTACAAAAATTCAAAAGAATGACCAAAATATGCACCAAATTTGAAAAAAACATATTTATGCCATTATAGAGCTTACCGGCATTTCTTCAGCTCGCGGCCAGCTTTGAAGAGTGCAGACGTGTTCCTGCTACACTAAAGATCATCACGCTAGCCTACAGAGCTAAGTATGAGGTGGGGGGTGTGGAGAGATGGGATACGCAGAGGGTGGGTGCAGATTGGGGGGCAAGAGAGTCACAGAGAGATTGTTTTCCTTTGTTACAGGTTTTGTTTAATTTTACATAGACAACTTGGGACTTTTGCCACACTGGGGTGAGCTCCCAGTGTGGCACCTGGAAGTTTTGGGAAGAAGTGGAGCCAATGGGGGACTGGGCACCCCATTGACCATACAGTGCAGGGGGACATGAGGACACTGAACTTTGCCACGTTGAGGTGTGCTCCAGCATGACATCTGGAAGGTTTTTGAGGGACCACTAGAGCCAATGGGATTGGGCACCCCTGTCAGACTTACTGTGTGCTTGTGGGGGAGTATGCATGAGCCGAGGGGGATTGGGTACACCCTTGGCACACAATAAATGGGGGGCATGCATACAACCACCGCTACAATCAGCAGTGGTGAAGTGTAGGCAATTTGCATCCTGCTGACAGCACAGCAGTATGCAAACTGCCTACACATTACCACCACTGATTGTAGAGGTCTTTTTTTTCAACTGTATGCCACTGCATCTGAACCAGTGTCATAGACAGCTGGGACATTCATTGGTGCAGTGGGGCCATGCCTGCAAAACCTTCAGGGCATTGGAAGCGGCGGGGGTGCCACACCTACAAAAACTCGTATGGTGGCACTATGTTTCTTGCACATGTGTGCAAGTAAACATGAAAAAAAAACAAGCTCAGAGCCAAGGGAGGTGCAAAGCGAGCCATGTGAAAAACATGTAAATATCACAACTTTCTCAAAGGCTGTGACTGGGGGGGAGGGGCAGCAACAGACAAGAGGACGGGTTGAATCTATGTTAAGAGAATAACATAAAGTCCCTTCCTCAACAGAAGATTTACAGAGGGGTAAATCAAATCAAACATCAGTAAACAAAGAAGAAGGGGAATATGTTTGCTAGGTTTCAAGAAGCATAAGAAGCAATGGAGAAAGAATTAAAACGAGGTTTCCAGAATATGAACTTAGCATTTGAAACCACTGAAGGCTCTATCTCGGCTCTAGATATAAAAATGGATTCATTAACACAAGGAGTGGAAGAACTAGAAATCAGGGTGGGTGGAGCTGAAGATCAGCTTGCGCCGGTGCAAATTTCAATATTTCAACATCAAAAGAAACTGCAAGAGTTACAGATGAAGATAGAAAATATGGAATCAGGCTCACAAAGGGGATACTTAAAAATCAATCAGTCAATCGATCTTTATTTAACCAGGTGGAACACCACTGAGTGAGTTCATTCACAAGGTGGACCTGGTTGGTTTACAACGAAAACACATAACAATGAATACAGGTTAGCTAAGAAAGCCCTCATCAATACATACAGTTTGGTGCTGATGGCTTCATGGAATGTGCCTGAAACAAAAAGACACATATCCAGGAATAACAATGATGGAATACAGTTTACACAAATAGACAATGAAACGTGAGGTAGGATTATCAGGTATGATACAACCATGTAAACAGTATGTATAAGTCAAGGTAATGGAGCAAAGCATACTTCACAGAATGAGCAAGGAACCACAATGTATACAATATGTAAAATGCAATGGCAGCACCAGGGATATATACTGTAGCAACGGAATAGCTAAGGTTAACACTGAGAGCACAACAAAGAGTAGGAGAAGAGGAGGGGAGGGTAAATGTAGGAAGTTGGTGTCCACACTAATGGTAGTCATAGGGTGCGGTGGAGGAGAGGCAGTGTTTGGTAAGAATGTAGGAGATGCCGCAAAAAGGGAAAGTGAGCATAGTGTAGGGTGAAAGCAAACTATGTTTCAGAAGAGAACTGGCATCAGTACAGGGCACCATACAGAAGGGCTTAGGTGAAGCAATTGCAGGAGTCTTGCAATGATTGGTTAAGTAAGATTTTGAAAGTAGCTAATCTGACTGGGCTTGAGAGTTTAAGGGTCTTTTGAAGGTTGTGCCAAAAAGTGGAGAGTGACTTATAGTGTAAGAGCCATGGCGGGTTCTAGCTCTGGTAATGTCTAAAGATATACAGGAATATCTCCTAAGTGTATAAACACTGGGAATGTTCCTGAGGGAATGGAGTGCTCTAACCCCTTACAATATTTTGAGGAGTTACTGACAGAAGCCTTGGGAAGAAATACCCTGAGCAGAAGGTATAATTATATAGAGCACACAGAGTGTTCTCTTCAAGGAACGAGCAACCTAAATTTGTGTTTGTTTGTCCACATATCTACCAAGTAAAAGAGGAGCTTCTGAAGAAAGCAAGAGTCAAAAGAGGACTCCATATTCAGGGGTACACATACAAGTTTTCCCAGAATTGCCTTCCTTTTTACATGTTAAAAGAAAAGCCTTTGATAATGTAAGAAATGTGCTTTATTCCACATAATCTGCTACATCCTGCTAGATTGAAGGTTTATTTGAATGGGAGACGACGCATTTTAATACCCCGAGAGAGGCTGAACAACATGTAAAAGCATACTTCTTTCACACAGAGGGTCAGAATGTGAATCAAGGTGCCCCCCACACCAAATTTAGGGGAAAGAAGCAGATTTCCCTCACTGATAAGGCTCCACATCAAATATTAAATATAACTAAATATTCACGCACTATTAAGTGCAATAATGAGGGAAGAGGAAAAAACTAAACACAATATTAAGAAAATGATGGGGAGAAATATAAAATGTTTGGTGCTGGGGAAAATAGTTTCTTTTCTTAGGGAAAGCAGATAAAAAAGATAAGTGTATCCTGAATCTTTTCTCTAGATAAGGTCACTGGGGAGTGTTCTCACGTCGTCACACCAAACATTTTGACTATCTTTGTAGACTGTCTTGTGAGGGGAGTGGACTCAGCATTAAATCTGAGTCCATGGGCTGTAGTTCTAGTTATAAGGGAGGAAGGGAGGGTACAGGGATACATGATATTAGACATGTCTCAGGTATATTTAGGTATGATATTTCGGATAGAATTTATCTGTCTTTTCATACTGGTATAGGGTTATGTAAATTCAAAATCACACATGCCCACACAATGCAAAGCATCATAGGCTGCATATGCAGATCACCACAGAATGTTATGCTGGTTCAACTTTAAGCAGAATTTCATGGTGCCGAAAGGCCTCTCACACAGTTTGCAAAGGGTGTTAACAGATGACATAGACATGTGTTTTGTCCTACCAGGACTCATCAGTATGCCTGATCTGTTTGACACCCCAGTGGAATGAACCAGCTACCCTAAGACTGTCTTGGTTATGTTGTGGTGAACCCATTAAAATAAAAAACTATTTAAAAGACAAAGAACCTCTGTCCACAAACACTGAGGCAAGAGTTACCCCAAAGGGCATTTGGCTAGGATGCCAAGTTTCAAGAAAATACAAAATCACACATGCGCACACAATGCAAAGCATCATGGGCTGCATATGCAAATCACCACAGAATGTTATGCTGGTTCAACTTTAAGCAGAATTGCATGGTTCCGAAAGGCCTCTCGCACAGTTTGCAAAGGGTGCTACCAGATGACATAGACACATGTTTCATCCTACCAGGACTCATCAGTATGCCTCATCTGTTTGACACCCCAGTGGAATGAACCAGCTACCCTAGAAATTACAGATGTATTGACTCATTTTTGAACTGGAATCTCAGTTAAAATGTCTTAGTTAGAATATAAAGGGTGCCAAGGATGGAACAAAAATAAGAACAATTGTGCAATATACAAACAGAATACAAGCGAACTGTATACTGCTACAAGAAACTCATTTTTTGAATGGGGACTTTAGGTATTTTTGCAATCTGTTTAAAGGATGAGGGGTACACTCGCCATTTACAAGCAGCTCCTGAGGGGTAGCCATAATTACTAAAAATAATCGAAACCTGAACATATTACAAAATGAAATAGATATAAATGGTAGATATAGATTGGCAAAATGTCAATCAGGCCTCAGCAGATTAACTGCCGGATCCATGTATGCCCAAAATGAGGAAGATGTTCGTTTCTTCACATATTTTCTCTTAGCTGTGACAATTATTCTATACTATTTCTAATTGGAGGTGATTTTATTCTTTCATTAAACTCAATTGAATGGCACTATACAAGACCTCTTAAAAAATAATAAATCAGGTGAAACTTTGATTATAACAATATGGGAAATGTTAAATTTACATAAATGGATGAGGAAGTGTGCTTAATGAGAAATTAATGGTTGCCCGAGGTGTGGTAAAGCATCCCACACCGAGGGCAACCATTAATTTCAAATTTAATCATACTTCCCCATCTTTTATTATTTAGAATTGCTGGGCAGCAATTTTTTTCCAGCCCTGAGTCTAAGACACACACAGACACACACACTGACTCACTGACTCTCTCTCTCACAAACATACACACACACTCTGTCTCCCCTTCATCTTTTTTTTTTTACTTTTCTTTTGTTACAGTTCCTTTTTAGGTTTAGTTCATTTGGGCAGGTTGTGTGCTGACATACTGATTGTGATCTTCTTACCTCAAGAAGCGAGGTCAGAGCCGTTCTTGGTGAAGCACGTGCGAGTCATTCCCAGCAGCTTTTCTGTGGTGGGGCTCTGAAATGCTTATGCAGGCTGTGAATGGCAGGATCAGGCAGATACAAATAGTTTTAAAGTACAAAAAAACAACAGCATTCATGTTCATGGTGTGGCGGCTCCTTGCTAAGTGGGACAGAGGAGTCGCCATGTTTGTGACGGTATTTAGCCAGCCCATTACAAGTGTAGAGCCAATCAGAATGCGTCTCTTTATTTACTGATGTGGCGCGTGTTTGCCATTATAACCCAGGGATGGATAATTTCATATAGCTGTTATAAAAATAAAATACAAATAGAAGAAATGAAAGCTTTGGAGCTTGATTTATTAGTGACAAAATCTGCCTATAATAATTGTAAATTAGAGGTTGCTCTGGAAAACATTCTACAAATCAGAGAAGAATACAATAAAATATTAGTAACTAAAATGGAAAAAGCTGGAGTCACTTGATGCCTTCCATGGAATAAGTTGTACTCTGGAGGAGCTGTCACATTTTTTTCTCTGGTATTTTGTGATTTCTAGCATTTGATAAAGTGGTTTATGTTTCAAACAGAAAATTAAGAGCACTGATAATCTTAGATATTTGTTAATAAGCATTCTTTTTCCCATGTTGTTCTTTTTTTTTTTTCTAACTCATAGGAGTGCACATGTAGGGAGAGTTAGGGGAAAGCAGGAGAATTCAGTAGTGTCGTTGTTTCCCCGGTGATAGTTTTGTTTAAGGTACTTTTATTGAGGGGTGTAATTACTTAGATATGTCTTCTGCTTTGGGTAATGATTACATTTTAACTGCCAGATGTTTTTAGGTGGGTTTTCTTTTCTTAATACAGATCCCTGTTTATGAAGGTTTTATTATTACTAGATGTTAAATTACCTGTGTCTGACTTGGATGTGTGGATTTTTCTCTGTTTGATTAGCAGGGTATTTCTCTATCAAATTGTTGTGTAGGGCATCTTGCTGACAGGAAGGCACTCATTGCAGCAGTGGGTCAGAGCTTTTAGCTGATTGTTTTGCAAGGGCACAGTTTAGGCCAAACCCCTTCCCCACCTCACCCCACCCACCCCTGGAAATAGTTCCTTTATACCTGAGGTTCTGACATCATTTACTCAAGAGTGCAAGGTGCATGTCACTGTCATATCCTCTCTAGCACACTGCACTGACAATATAAGCATACACATTGTATATTATAAATATATATTTCTATATTACAAACCAATCACACACACACAAAAAAAATGTGGGAAGTAGTACAATGTAATGGCTGTGGGGCAGCAGTCTTCTGGGAGTCTTTCTGGAGGCTGAGATGCTGTCCTATTTGCAGACAACTCTCTGCCCTGAGGGAGGAAGTTGCCCGTCTTCAGGCCACACTGGAAAGTAGTATGGGGACCTTCCCCCAGGCCACACTGGACAGTAGGAAGGGAACCTCCCCCATCCAGGGAGCACCACAGCCACCACCACTACCTCAGAGGTTGCGAAGAAAACACAGCAGTTGGACCACAGTGGGCTCAGAAAGGGTGAGGATGGTGGAACTGAGGCACACCCAGTCAGTTGTTCCACTCCACAATCCATACACCATTCTGGGGCAGCATAGCTCCCCTATGGATGCACCCACAGAGGAGACTAAGGAGGCTGATGACAGCTGTCACAAGGGAGGCCCACAGGAAGGAGGCAGAGGACACCACAAGAAGAGGAAGCAGCTCCTGGTGGGGGACTCAATTATTAGGGGGATAGAACTGGGAGGAGCTGGGAAAACTGAAGTAAGGTGCCTGCCTGGTGCCATGGCTTGGAGGGACAGGAAGCACATCCTCAGGAACACGACAACAGCTGCAAGGGAATCTGAGCTGGACGTTATTGTCCACCTAGGGACAAATGACTTGGCTCATCATGAGGTTAGAGCAGTGCAGGAGGACATTGCAGAGTTGGGGAGGGGCCTAAGACAAGTAGCACACACAGTATCCTTCTCAGAGGTGCTGCCTGTCAAAGGCATGGGGAAGGTGAGATGTGATGGCACCATGCAGTTTAATGAATGGTTGAAAAAATGGTGTGGAGCACAGGGGTTTGGCTTCATTGGGAACTGGGGTTCCACCTGGAGGGACACCAGCCTATACTGGCAGGATGGTCTGCATCTGTCCAGGAAGGGAACAAGTCTTTTGAGCAATCAGTTTAAATGCTTCATTAACAAGCTTTTAAACTAGTCAAAGGGGGAGGCACTGACAAGCAGCAGAAAAATCCCAGCCTCTCCCTACAAAACAGGGTACTAAATGAGAAAAAGACCAAGGTAGAATGGTAAGTGGGGGATGCTGCAACAGAAGGTAAAGCCATCAAAAATGGAGAGCAATGAGTACCAATGCCCATAGTCTAGGTAACAAGCTTCCTGAATTAGTGGCCTTGATGGAGGAGGAACATCTGGATATCGTGGCAGTCACAGAAACATGGTACATAATAAAACCATGACTGGGATGTAAACATACCAGGATACACTATCTACAGGAGGGACAGGGACGTAAAAGAGGAGGAGGAGGAGTTCTTTACATAAGGGAAGGAATAAAAGCAACAGAACAAAAGGGTAAACAGGGAGGAGAAGAAGCACAGTGGTAAATTTGGAGACAGGCAATGGCACCACAATCCACACAGGGGTTGTATACAGACCCCCTTCTCAGGGAGGAAATGGACAAGGAAATGATAGAAAGTATACTTGGAATGGCAGAAAAAGGGGAGATATTGCTGATGGGTGATCTGAATATGCCAGATGTTAACTGGAGTGCAGTTGCAGCTGCCACTTCGAAGAGTGCAGTTATTCTAGATGACCTACAGGGGGCATGCCTTAGACAACTAGTACTGGAGCCCACTCAAGAGAGAGCAATATTAGACTTGATACTCTCAAATGGAGATGGAGAGAGGATCACAGAAGTAGAAGTGGGTAGCCATCTGGGGAACTAGCGACCATCGAACAGTATGGTTCACAACACACAGCAATAGAGTCAAGCCATTAAAAAGACAAAAGTACTGGACTTTAGGAGGGCTGACTTTGCTAAATGCGTGAGTGCCTAAGGAATGCACTAGCAAATGGGCAGGAAGGAGGGTGGAAGAACAATGGGGAATAATAAAACTGCCATCACAGAGGTAACGAGCCTTTGTGTGAAGCAAATAAACAATACAAGACGATGTAAGAAACCACTATGGTTCTCAAAGGAAGTGGCAGTGAAGGTTCAAGAGAAAAAGAAAGCATTCAGGAAGTACAAGGAATCGCAGAAGGAGCAGGACAGAGAACTGTATCAGTTAAAGCAAAATGGGTCTGGGAAGGCAGTCAGAACAGCAAGGGCCCAAACCAAGGAAAAGATAGCCAACTCAGTTAAGAAGGGGGATAAAACCTTTTATAGGTACATCAGGGAGCGAAGGAAGACCAAGGGAGGGATAGTGAGGCTTAATAAAGGGGAGGGAGGGTCGGCAGAGGGAGACTGTGAAAAGGCAGGGATACTAAACAAATATTTTTGCTCAGTATTTACAAAGGAAGAGGGGGAGGTAGATAAAACAAGCAGTAGTAACACTCTGGATACAGAAGTTGACACCAGCCCATTTACAGAAGAAAGGGTTCTGAAAGAACTCTTAAAACTGAAGGTGGACAAAGCAATGGGGCCTGATGGGATTCATCCCAGAATTCTAAAGGAACTAAGGGTAGAACTAGTGACACCACTGACTACCCTTTTTAACAAATCATGGGAAGATGGGGTGGTACCGAGGACTGGATGAGGGCAGATGTGATCCCTTCACAAAAGTGGGAGCAAGGCAGAAGCAGGAAACTATAGACCTGTTAGTTTAACCTCAGTGATAGGGAAAATGATGGAATCACTTCTACAGGAAAGAATTGTCGAGTATCTAGAGGCCAGAGGGGCACAGGACCCTAGGCAGCATGGATTCACAGTGGGAAGGTCATGCCAGACGAATCTGATAGATTTCTTTGACTGGGTGACCAAAGTAGTAGATCAGGGAGGGGCTGTGGACATGGCCTACCTAGACTTTAGCAAGGCATTTGACACAGTCCCACACAAAAGATTAATATACAAGTTAGCCAGCCTGGGAGTGGGTCCCAAGATGACAGCCTGGGTAAAGAATTGGCTGGAGAATAGGACACAGAGTAATAGTAAATGGAGTCCACTCTGAAGAAAGGGGGGTTACTAGTGGGGTACCGCACGGTTCAGTATTAGGACCGGTCCTCTTCAATGTCTTTATAGCACTTGCAGAAGGACTGGAAGGAAAGTATGTCTTTGCAGATGACGCTAAGATCTGCAACAGAGTTGATGCACAGGGTGGGGTGGAAAGGATGAGAAGGACTTGGCAAGGTTAGAGGAATGGTCAAATGTATGGCAGCTTAGATTCAATGCTAAGAAGTGCAAGGTAATGCACCTGGGAAACAAAACCCAGGGAGGAGTATATAATGGGGGTGAGATACTAACAACAACAAAATGGAAGGGACCTGGGGTAGTCATATCAGATGACCTAAAGATGGGCAAGCAATGTGAGAGGGCAGCAAGGAGGGCTCGGGGATACTGGGATGCATGGGAGAGGCATCACCAGTGGAAAACAGGAAGTTATTATCCTCTGTACAGACAGCTGGTGAGACCCCATCTGGAGTACTGTGTGCAGTTCTGGAGACCCAATCTCTGCAAAGACATAGACAGGATGGAAGCTGTCCAGAAGAGGGCAACTAAAATGGTGCAGGGTCTGCACCGGAAGACATGTGAGAGACTTAAGGAGCTTAATATGTATAGCCTCGAGGAAAGGAGGGAGGGGGGACAGATAGAAAGTTTCGAGACCTTAAGGGAATCAACAAAGTCCAAGAGGGTAGCATCTTTCAAAAAAGAGGTGTACAAGAACAAGAGGGCACAATTTGAAGATAGAGGGAGGGGCAGCTCAGAGGTAATTTAAGGAGTATTTTTTCACAGAGGGTTGTGGATGCATGGAACGGCCTTCCGGAGGAGGTTGTGGAGTCAAAATCAGTGGTGAATTCAAGCATGCATGGGATAGTCATAGCAAATTCTGGGGTGGGGTAGGAAGAAGTAGCTGCTGGTCAACTAGGATCTGCAGCTATCCAGTAGGTAGGAAATGGGCAGACTGGGTGAGCCAAGCTGTCCTTATCTGCCATCAAATTTATGTTTCTATGTTTCTATGAGGGCTGTTTACAGATTACATATATATATATATATATATATATATATACACTCTATGCTGTAAAAGCTGATAGGTAGATCAGGGCCTTCTGTCCCTCCTTATATTGCATAAATATTTTACTTGAAAGGGCATTTCAGCTGGCCCAGTGTCACTGAAGATTGAGGCACTGGACACCACACCTCCCACCATGCCAGCAACCCAGGTTTGGGAACGAGCTCTGATGCCGAGGGGTTAGCAGGGGAGGTAGAGGGTTGAGAATCTGGAAGACTGCTCTCCTCTCCCTTGGGAGGGTTCCAGGGGTTCTCCAGCAGAGTAGTGACCCTCAGTGGAGACCAAGGGTAATACTAGCTTCCGAGCAATAACCTTAGAGAAGGGTGGCAGATGTCTATTGGCAGCCGTGCTGATGTCATTGCATGGCTGCACTCCTGGGGGTGAAAGAAGGAAATCCCCAGTCACAGGGATAGGTGAAGGCACCTCCTGTGCCTTGACCACACTACCTGCATGTCAAGTTCACCATCCAGGGCCCCCCGACTCCAGCCCGGCGCATTGGATTATAGATAGAGTGTCAGGGCATAGGGCGGACCCACCTCAGGAGCTCAGAGCCAGGAGATCCACTTGGCTGGAGTGGCCTGAAAATAGGAGCTTCAAACAGGGAAAAGGAGTCAGGGTCATAGGAGGTTGCTGGAGAGGGTTTCACGGGTGTCCGGAGTATAAAAAGTTGACAAAAAAGAGGGAATTTCCCTTCTATAAAGGGGTCCTTGTTAGTGGAATGGACAAGGGGTCCAGGCATGGACTCAAAAACTACACCCCTCCTGCTTCTGCATACCTGTCCATTTTTGGAACCAGATTAAATAGGGACAGTCCTGAAGACAGTGAGGAAAGGGTGATCTATATTTTAAACAGTGAAGCTCAGGGTGGAGTCAGCTCCACCTCGGACATCATGTACTGGATGATTAGGAGTGGGCATAAGGCTTCATGGGTAAGTTTGGAGAAGGGGAGGGGAACGGGACAGTTTGTGGGGGAGTAGGCAACATGGGGGGTGGGGAGGGAGAATTTGAGAGATTGCTAGGTGGGTGTTTTCTTTGGTCATTCAGGAAAGGTATGTCAGGTTTTCGGGTATTGTATGGTAGGTATAAATAGCTTTAACATTATATTGTGGAATATAAATGGGAAGAGATAACAATAACAAATGCTGTCTTTTAAGGCATCTCAATCATTACCATCCACATGTAGTTATGCTACAATAAACTCGCATTCCAAAAGGTCAGTTAGACAATTTAAAGAAGCTTTGGGTAGGTCAGGTTTTTGGGGCTGACTCAAGTTCTAGGCATAGAGGAGTGGCACTTTTAATACATGAATCAGTCCCTTTTAGTCTGAGTAAGGAGTGGTGTGATTCAGAGGGTCATTATGTTATTGTCCATGGCCAATTGGCCAATGTAGAACTAATTTTAGGCTCTATATATATTGCTCAAATGTTAATTCCCCTTCCTTTTTTCCACCTTTGGCTATTATATTAGCCTCCATATGAAGCATTCCATGTCTTTTGGGTTGGGACTGAAATTTAGTGATTTCTGATCATTTAGGCCAGCCATTTCACAGTAGAGTTTGCCTCTCTCAGACCCAAGGGGGAGGTTAAAAGAATTTCTGTCTGATATCAGTTTGGATGACCCCTGGAGGGTCCTTCAAGGTGATGAGAAAGACTATACATATTATTCCCCATCCCACCAAGCATATTCACACATCAGTTTCTTTCTCCTTAGTAATTTTTGCATGAAGGAGGTGGAAGCGGTGGGCATTCATCCTGGGGTGCTCTCCGACCATTCACCCATTTGAATTACTATGACTTTGTTGCCACGCACCTCCGGGCCTAATAGTTGGTCTGTTAATACTTCATTGTTAGGGATATAAGTTTGTCATGGATGAGGTTTTAATGATTCATTGTTTGTTCATGAAATCATTAGTAAACAGTAGTAAATGTTGTGGCACTGTCATAATTGCTACATTCTTATGACACTAGTGAAAGTCATGGAAGTCCTGAATAAAGATCAAACGTCATGGAATCAATGACGTGTATGACTGCCATGACAAACTTACATCCCTATTCATTGTTAACTGACACCTATGTTTTGGAACATATGCAGAAATTCACTTAAAATTCATGGCAAGAAAACTCTCATTCGATACCTGCTATTGATACAGTCTGGGGATCATTAAAAGCATTATGGCAAGTATGAAAGAAAACGTTAAACCTACAGGTGGAAGAATGGCGGTCTCGAATAAAGGCGTTCGAATCTAGCCTATCTATAAGATCTGCCGAAACTCTTTGGTCAGAACTTCATTCTCAGTGTGCCAAATATTCAACATTTCTACTAGATAAAGTACCCCAGTCTGCATCAAGGATAAAGGTAACATACATAAGACAGGGGAACAAAGCTGAGAGGCTTTTTGCCAGCAAGTTGAAGCAGTGGAAAGTTGCTCACTGGGTTACAGCATTGGTGGATCCTGGTTCAACTTCCTTAACTTTGGACCCTTCTTAAATTGTTGAGATTTTTAAAATTCTCAAACGTCTTACAGTGCTCCCTCTCGGCAGTTGATTATTCTTCTTCCCTTAATCATTTTCTACAAGGAGTAGACTTGCCACAGCTAGAAACCCCACAACAATAAAGGCTTATAGGCCAACTACCGCTGCAAGAGGTTGTTGCGGCTATCGACTATCTCCATGTTGTCAAAGCTTCTGGTCCAGATGGATTTCCTTCCTCCTTTTATAAAACTTTTAAGCTGGAAGTAGCACCCATACTTAAGGATCTTTTTAACAACCTCTACCTTCATACAATTGAAGAACAGGCATTATTTGAAGCCGCATTGCAGTGTTACCCAAACC
Source organism: Neoceratodus forsteri (assembly GCA_016271365.2). Taxonomy (NCBI): domain Eukaryota; kingdom Metazoa; phylum Chordata; order Ceratodontiformes; family Ceratodontidae; genus Neoceratodus; species Neoceratodus forsteri. The sequence continues at coordinate 357,404,360 of JADMNL010000026.1, forward strand.
GGGCAGAGATCCAACTACCCCATACAGTTAGAGACTCATTTCCCCTTTTTAACACTGGTATCAAGTTATTAGCTAGTATTTTGGCATATCGACTGAAACCAGCATAGGTCTCCCTAATAAGTCCGGACCAGGTGGGTTTTGTAGCTGGCAGACACTCTAGTGGCATTTTCCGTAAGCTTTTCCATATTCTCTCCATGTCTGGGGAGGGGAGGGCCGTTGGAGTGCTCATCTCCCTAGATGCAGAGAAAGCCTTTGATAAGGTGGCTTGGGATTTTTTGTTTGACATATTACCCCATTATGGGTTACCATTGGAATTTATTCAGAGAATGAAAATATATCTCTGCCCAACTGCCAAGGTTATGAGTAATGGTGTAGTATCCTCACTTTTTTCTTGTCCTGGGGAACATGCCAGAGGTGTCCCCTTTCACCGATGCTCTTTAATTTATATATAGAATCTTTGGCTAGAAAGAGCATGTGTTCTTCTGGTGTAAGAGGTATCAGGGTGGGGCCATTTGAGAGTAAGCTCTCAGTGTTCACAGATGATATCTTGCTTCACATTTCACAGTGGGGCACATCTCTACGGAATGTTTTTGAACATCATAAAGGACTTTAGCAGGTTAGCAGGCTACAAATTAAATCAACACAAGGCTACTGTCTGTACACTGTCAAATTCATGTTCAAAGGCAGACATTTGGATCTCAAATTGGCCACTCAGTCCCTACCCTTTTTGGGAATTGAACTCACTGACAATTTTCAAGCCCCAAAACAATCAAACTTAGACCTCTTAGTGAAACAAGTTGAACAAGACCTCTCCCAATGGAAACCTTTACCTTTAACCCTCTGGAGCAGGGTAAACATTTTGAAGATGGCTATTTTTCCATGTTTTATGTACCCTCTTTCAGTGTTAAATCTCCCACTTCCTAGGTCCTGGTTTCAGAAAATTAATGTAATGTGGTTAGACTTTTTATGGTTAGGGAAACACCCCAGGAGGGCCATAGATAAATGATGTAGACCCAGAATGATAGGAGGCTTGCAGGTCCATCAGCTGTTTTTGTATTACTTAGCATTCCAGGGTAGCAAATATTGTCAGTGGCTAAAAGAACCAGATACAGGGTCTTCATTCTTGTTGTGGTGGAAGATGGAGCATTTTATGATCAAGTCCTTTCATCTGGCTCTACCTTTTCTTCTTTATTTTTCTTGTAACAAACTCCCTGCCTAATTAAAACAATCCCTGATTGGTTGGTCTGTAAGAGCACATCAGCAGCTCTGTCGTTTTGTTTCAACCTTAACAGAAGGACTTGGGACAGCCACTCTTCAGTGACCTAAACTTTATAATTGGTAGAAAAGTGATCCTGCCCACTACTTGGAAAGGTCTTAGTGTGTCTTTAGATCAGAACTTATCAGAGGGGAGACATTTTTATCTCTGATACAATTTAGAGACATATTTCACCTCCCTGTTTTTCTGATTTTTGGGTATTTGCAATCGAAGCATTGTCTCTGTTCTTCATTGGAGATACCCCAATGGTCAGAGGGGGCTCCAAATTGTTCTCTCAGCTGTCTTCCTAAGCATCCCAAGAAAGGCCAATTTCAAAATTATATAAGGAGCTTGGGTCTCACCTCTGGAGTTCTTGTGCTCCCTTGGCTTATTATTGACAATTGGCAGCCGGTCTTTTGTATGATGTAGCTGCCTGGAAGAGAATACGGTTGGATGCATACAGGTTTTTCAAGCAGGACAGACTGAAATTGATATAATTTAAAATACTTCATAATTTATATTACATGCCATTCAGACTGTTCTGTATGGGCAGACAGGAGGATGCCATCTGACATAAATGTTAGCAAGAGGAGGGATCCCTGTTACATGTGATTTGGGCCTGCCCTGGTGCAGCCTCCTTCTGGCATTCTATTCAGCTATTTCTTACTCCATTTTTTGGTCACGCCACTTATTTTACTATAGAAGTCTGTGTTATAGGTAATTATTCTTCCATTCAGCCATTAGAACACAGAGCATCCATGAATCTTATTTCTACGGTGGCCAAACTCTTCCTGGTAAGACACTGGATAAGTGCTTCTTTTCCTCCAAAACCAGTTTTTGTTGCATTAAACATTGAGAGAGCCACAGTAATTCAGAACCACAATTTTCTGCTATTTCAAGACCATTGAAAGCCCCTATTAAACTTCCTGCAGGGAAGGGACACTTCAAGATGAAGCTTCATTTCACTCTCATCCCCCTTAAAGAGTGAAGGTTCTTAACTAGTGGCTGATGTTTCTGTAACTTCCTGCCCAATGATTAATAGTTTTTTACTATTTCTGTAGGCTAGTATACTGTTGGTCTCTATTTGGAGGGGTAGGGGAGCTTGGGCATTTGGGATTTCAGAGAGGGATAAGGGTTGGGTATTGACAGGAGGAGACACTGGAGGGGAATTTATTGGTACGAAATCTTACTGTCTACTTGTTTATTTGGTACATATAGATATGGGCCCCAATATTCAGAATGCACCTGGCAATGGTGCATGTGATGGTGCTGCACTGGTACAACCAAGGGATATATTCAAAGGAGTTGTGCCATGGAATATCCTCTCTGAGTATAACAGATAATGCACACTGTACACATAGGATACACCAGCGCATCATCCACCCAACAGGCTGAATACCAGGAATGTGAACTGTGCCAGTGCAACAGAGTTATCCTGTGTGCAAATCCCTGATATTCAGCCAGCAGTATGCAAATGGAGCCATAATGTATGCAAGGCACAAATGAGGTTATTTGCTTGTCATTATGGCCCCATTTGCATGCATTGTGCTGGACAGGCCAGTAAAATACACCTGGCATGCTGCACAGCATGGGGTGCAGCCAGAAGGGGTGTCGTGGCACCCCGCACCCACCCTGTAGCGATCACCATGAAATACATGTGTCTGCAGTCCCTGGTAGTCTAGTGGTCCCCTCTCCCTCCCTCTAGCCCTGGGTGCCAAGGAAGAAATGATTCCATAGTCCCTGGTAGTCTAGTGGTACCTCCCTGCCTGCCAATAACATGATCACTGAGGAATAAGATTTTTTATGTTCGCTTGCTTGCATGCGCAAGGAACGTCTTGGGAGAATGGGACACTTTGGAGGTGTGCCCCTCCTCTGCAATCCCCTGCTCCATTGAGCAGGCATGGCAGTCCTGCACCAACCGGATGCAGTGCTGTGTATAAAAACCACCACTGTGTGCTTGCACCACGTCACGCCCCCCCCAAATCTTTGCTGCCATGCTGGGAGCCCACCCCAGCATGGCAAATGTCCCGCGTCATCTGCCGAGGGGGGTGCCCAATCCCCAGTTGGCTCCACAGCCCCACCAGCCATCCTTCTGCCATGCTGAGAGCCCACCCCAGCATGGAAAACATCCTCGTCATCTGCCTATGGGGTGCCCAATCCCGTCGGCTTCACAGCCCCCCAGCCATTCTTCTGCCATGCTGAGGCCTACCCCAGCATGGCAAGTATCCACGTTGTCTGCGACAGGGGTGCCCCAATCCCGTTGGCTCAAAAGGCCCCCAGTCATCCTTCTGCCAAGCTGGGAGCCCACCCCAGCATGGCAACGTCTCCACATCGTCTTTTTAAAAAAACCCTGTAAATTAAAAACGGTCCCATGGCACTTCTCCCTGGCCCCCCTCCCACAACCCACACCACACACTGTGCACCCTGCCTCCCCACACACCCCTCAACCCATACTTACCTCCGGAGCTCGGCGCGACGATCATCGCTGGACCGGCAACACGTCTGCATTCTTCAAAGGCGACCGCGAACTGAGGAAATGCCGGTAAGCTGTATAATGGGCTAGATAGATTTTTTCAACTTTGTTGCATATCTCAGCCATTTTTTGGAATTTTTGCACCAAAATTTCAACATGGGTTTTTTGGGACCCCTTCTCATGAATTCTGTCACTGTCATGGCATTATTCAGGCTCGAAGGGTGATATCGCAGTCACTGCATGAAATCACCTTTCAGGCCTGATTAATGAAATGACAGTGCCAGCATTCATAAGGTGGGCTCTCAAAAAGCCTATTTTGAAAATTTGGTGGAAAAATTCTCTAAATGACTTTGGGCGTGTGTTGCGCTGTTCCTACGCAGGCTCGTACATTCGCACATTTTCAATATTTTCACTCCAGATTTTCAACATTGCCATTTCACCACACCTTCTTATGAGTAGTACAGCTGTCATGTTTCACATCTCACCCAAAATGTGCTTCCACCCATGTAGCGCACAACGGCACAGTCGGTGTGCGAAATCAATGTATGGGACACATTAAGAAAATCACAGTGACACTGTTCATGGGCAGAGGTCTTAAAATCGCGATGTTAAAAATTTGGTGAAAAAATTCCTAAAAATTACTGTTTTACGAGTGTGCATTGCGCAGTTCCTATGAACGCTCGTAAGTTTGCGAATTCTCATTATTTTCACTCCAGATTTCAACATTGCCATTTTACCACACCTCTTATGAGCAGTGCAGCTGTCATTTTCACATCTTGCCCAAAACGTGTTTCCACCCATGTAACGCACAATGGCACAGTCGGTGTGCGAACTCAATGTATGGGACACATGAAGAAAATCACAGTGTCACTGTTCATGAGCAGAGATCTTAAAATGGCTATGTGGAAAACTTGGTGAAAAAATTCATAAAAATGACTGTTTTACAAGCATGCGTTGCGCAGTTCCTACGCACGGTCGTAGTTTTGCAAATTTTCAATATTTCCACTCCAGATTTTCAACATTGCCATTTCACCACACCTTCTTATGAGTAGTACAGCTGTTATTTTTCACGTCACCCAAAACGTGTTTCCGCCCATGTAGCGCACAATGGTGCAGTTGGTGTGCGAAATCAATGTATGGGACACATTAAGAAAGTTACAGTGACACTGTTCAAGAGCAGAGGCCTTAAAATGGCTATGTTGAAAATTTGGTGAAAAAATTCCGAAAAATGACTGTTTTACGAGTGTGCATTACGCAGTTCCTATGAACGCTCGTAAGTTTGCGAATTCTCATTATTTTCACTCCAGATTTTCAACATTGCCATTTTACCACACCTCCTTATGAGCAGTGCAGCTGTCATTTTTCACATCTTGCCCAAAACGTGTTTCCACCCATGTAATGCACAATGGCACAGTCGGTGTGCGAACTCAATGTATGGGACACATGAAGAAAATCACAGTGTCACTGTTCATGAGCAGAGATCTTAAAATGGCTATGTGGAAAACTTGGTGAAAAAATTCATAAAAATGACTGTTTTACAAGTGTGCGTTGCGCAGTTCCTACGCACGGTAGTAGTTTTGCAAATTTTCAATATTTCCACTCCAGATTTTCAACATTGCCATTTCACCACACCTTCTTATGAGTAGTACAGCTGTTATTTTTCACGTCACCCAAAACGTGTTTCCGCCCATGTAGCGCACAATGGCGCAGTCGGTGTGCGAAATCAATGTATGGGACACATTAAGAAAATCACAGTGACACTGTTCATGAGCAGAGGCCTTAAAATGGCTATGTTGAAAATTTGGTGAAAAAATTCCTAAAAATGACTGTTTTACGAGTGTGCATTGCGCAGTTCCTATGCACACTCGTAAGTTTGAGAATTTTCTTTATTTTCACTCCAGATTTTCAACATTGCCATTTTACCATACCTCCTTATGAGCAGTGCAGCTGTCATTTTTCACATCTTGCCCAAAACGTGTTTCCACCCATGTAGCGCACAATGGCACAGTCGGTGTGTGAACTCAATGTATGGGACACATTAAGAAAATCACAGTGATGCTGTCCATGAGCAGAGGTCTTAAAATGACTGTTGAACATTTGGTGAAAAAATTCCTAAAAATGACTGTTTTACGAGCATGCATTGCGCAGTTCCTATGCACGGCCGTAAGTCTGTGAATTTTCAATATTTTCACTCCAGATTTTCAACATTGCCATTTTACCACACCTCCTTATGAGCAGTGCAGCTGTCATTTTTCACATCTTGCCCAAAACGTGTTTCCACCCATGTAGTGCACAATGGCACAGTCGGTGTGCGAACTCAATGTATGGAACACATTAAGAAAATCACAGTGTCACTGTTCATGAGCAGAGATCTTAAAATGGCTATGTTGAAAATTTGGTGAACAAATTCTAAAATGACGTTTATGAGCGTGGATGCATGATTCACATACGCTTTCGTAAGTTAATTTTCAATATTTGGACTCCAATGACTTCCAAATACCTAAACCGCACATAGACGCAAGCAACATTCCGCACTGACAAATGCTTGTACTTCTTTGTCACTGATTTTTTAAGCCATGTCTAAGTGCCAAATACCACTGCAAATGCCTGCAAGCGAACATTCAGCATTGACAAATGCTTGTTTATTCCCTGGTAGTCTAGTGGCACTCCCCTTCCTGAACCCTGATCCTTGTGCTAATAAAAACAACCCAAGTCCCTCATAGTCCAGTGGTCCTCCTCCCTGAGCCCTGATCCATGTACTAATAGAAACAACCCCAATCCCTCGTAGCCCAGCGGTCTCCCCTCCTCAAGCCCTAATCCATGTTATTATAACAAAAAACATTCTCCCTAGTAGTCTAGTTATCCCTTTTCCATGAACCCTGATCCATGTATTAATAAAAACAACCCCAGTCCCTGGTAGTCTAGTGGCACCGCCCTCCTGCTCGTAGTCATACCGCATGTAAAGTAATATGGCCTATTCCTGGTAGTTTAGCAGTAACCCCACCCCACCCATGCCCAGAATCACTGGTGTACAGTAGTACAATACATCCGTGATGGTCCAGTGGCCCCCTTACATGCCCCTGCCAACCCAGCACCCCTGTCATTGGTGGGCAGCTACAACCCACCTGCATAGCACCCGGCCACCCGTGAAATGACAGCACACAGTATGAGCTATCAGCACATTGGTCCAGGATGTAAAAAATGACAGCTGTACTGTTCATGGGGAGGTGCAAAAAATGGCAATGTTCCAAATCCGCAGTAAAAATATTAAAAAAAATGGTGAAGTCACGATCATACATAGAAACTGTGCAATGCACACCCATAATATAATTAGGTTGGGGATTTTTTACAGCAGATTGTCAACTCAGGCATTTTGGTGCCTCCAATCATGAACAGTGTCACTGTGATTTTCTTTTTCTGTCCCGAACAATGATCTCCCACAGCAACAACGCATCTCTGCGCTGAAAGTGTGAAAACACACTTCGGCCATTTTGTGAAAAATGACAGCTGTACTGTTCATAAGGAAGTGTGGAAAAATGCCACTGGTGAAAATCTGGACTAAAAATATTACAAAGTCATGAACTTACGAGGGTGCATGGAAACTGCGCAATGCTCACTCGTAACACAGTCATTTTATGGACTTTTGTCACCAAATTTTCAACATAGCCATTTTAAGACCTCTGCTCATGAACAGTGTAACTGTGATTTTCGTACTCTGTCCTAAACAGTGCTTTTGCACACCAACAGCACCATTGTGCGCTACATGAGCGAAAATACATTTTGAGTGACATATGAAAAATGGTAACTGTACTGTTCATAAGGAAGTGTAATAAAATGGCAATGTTGAAAATCTGAAGTGAAAATATTAAAATCGCAAACTTTCGAGCATGCATAGGAACTGCACAGCACGCTCGTAAAACAGTCATTTTTAGGAATTTTTTCACCAAATTTTCAACATAGCCATTTTAAGACCTCTGCTCATGAACAGTGTCACTGTGACTTTCTTAATGTGTCCCATACATTGATTTCACACATCGACTGCACCATTGTGCACTACATGGGCGGATACACATTTTGGGCAAGATGTGAAAAATGACAGCTGTACTGCTCATAAGGAGGTGTGGTAAAATGGCAATGTTGAAAATCTGGAGTGAAAATATTGAAAATTCATGAACTTATGAGCGTGCGTAGGAACTGTGCAACGCACGCTCATAAAACAGTCTTTTCTAGGAATTTTTCCACCAAATTTTCAACATAGCCATTTTAGGACCTCTGCTCATGAACAGTGTCACTGTGATTTTCTTAATTTGTCCCGTACATTGATTTTGCACACCGACTGCACCATTGTGCGCTACATGGGCGGAAACACGTTTTGGGTGAGATGTGAAAAATGACAGCTGTACTACTCATAAGAAGGTGTGGTAAAATGGCAATATTGAAATCTGTAGTGAAAATATTGAAAATTCACGAACTTACAAGTGTGCATAGGAACAGCGCATTGCATGTTCGTAAAACAGTCATTTTTAGGAATTTTTCCACCAAATTTTCAAAATAGGTTTTCTGAGCCCACCTTATGAATGCTGGCAGTGTCATTTCATTAATCAGGTCTGAAAGGTGATTTTGCGCAGTGACTACAAAATCACCCTTTGGGCCTGAATAATGCCATGACAGTGACAGCATTCATGAGAAGGTCCCAAAAACCCATGTTGAAAATTGTGCATAAATTCAAAAATGCCTGAGATATACAACAAAGTTGAAAAAACCCTATCTAGCCCATTATACAGCTTACGGCATTTCCTCAATTGCAAGGGTCGGCTTTGAAGAGTGCAGACTTGTTCCCGTCCACTGAAGATCATCTGCGCCAAGCTCCAGAGGTAAGTATGGGGTGAGGGGGTGTGAGGCTTGAGATGCGCAGTGTGTGGAGTGCGGGTTGTGGGGGGCAGGGAGACTGTGTGAGACCGTTTTTAATTTACAGGTTTTTGTTTTAAATTGATGACACGGGACATTTGCCACACTGGGGTACACTCCCAGCATGGCAGAAGGACAGTTGGGGGTGTGGAGCCGATGGGATTGGGCACCCCCGTCAGCCATATCATCAATTGCCATGCTGGAGTGGGCTCCCAGCATGGCACCCTGTACTCTGAGGGGGGAGGAGAGTGGAGCCGATGGGGGATTGGGCACCCCCATTGCCTATTCAATGACTTGCCACACTGGGGTGGGCACCAGCGCGTGGCATGGGGAAAGCTTGGGGTGCAGCACAGCCGACGAGGATTGGGCACCCCGTCGGCTATCCTGTGGCTGTGTGTGGGGGCAGCATGCAGTATGCATGCGTGTGTGTGTGTGTGTGGGGGGACGCGCGGGCAGGCGATATCTGATCGCTGCTCACTGAAGCGTAACTCCCCTTTCAACTATGCCACTGCATTTTGGAGCTGTCATAGGCGCACCAGCATGCGATAACCGAAGACGAGAAGTCTCATCTGTCAATACACTGACTGAATTGGAAGACGGGGTGACACACCTCCAAAAACTCGGATGATGGCACTATGTTTCTTGCACATGCATGCAAGCAAACATAATAAGAAGACACCAGGACCAGACGGTTACACATCTGAATGCTACAAAATATTTAGTGGTGGTTTAATGCCACTACTGTAGAAGTCTATACAGAAATAGAATTGAAAGAACAATTGGCAACATCAGTGAATGCATCTAAAATAACTTTAATTCTGAAAGATAATAAAAGACCTTCTGAAATGCTTCTCTTATAGACCTATCTCACTTTTGAATATCAACTGCAAAATATTGGCCACAATTCTAGCAAATAGACAACCATTACACATCTTCTCCATTTTATTTCTCCTGACCAGGCCATGTTTATACCACAGAGACGCCTAACTTCTAACATCAAAAGGCTCTTAATATTACTGAATATACCAAAAATAAAGAAGCTGTGATATTATCGTTGGATGCCGAAAAGGTATTTAATCGGGTACATTGGCCATTTTTAAGATCATGTCTGGTCAGGATGAATCTGTGGGATACATTAATTAAGTGGGTGCATTTGATTTAAAGTACACCACTGGCAAGAATTAGAACTAATAGGAGCCTTTTGGACCTCGTTTAGTGCATAGGGGTGTAAGACAGCACTACCCATTGTCACCATTACTAGTTGCTATCTCAATAGAATTTCTGGCTATTGCTATTCGGTATGATGAAGCCACTGAGGGACTAGGCATAGGAGAACACAATTATAAAATTTCCTTCTACGTTGATGATGTTCTACTATTTCTGTAAAGACAAAGGGAAACAAGTTTAATCGTATATAATCTGATAAAAGAGTTTGGCAAGTTGTCAGGATACAGGGTAAATTGGGAGAAGCCAGAAAGTCTGATATCATAATACTGATTCTGGTAGATTGTTACAAGAAACTTAAAAAACAGAAATAAAGTATTTAGCTTGCAAGAACAAGGCGTCACAATTTGAAAATAGAGGGGTTCAGCTCAAGGACAATGTGAGGATGTATTTTGTCATGGAGAGGGTGCTGAATGCATGGAACCACCTTCCTGGGGAGGCTGTGGGGTCAGAAACCATGGGGGAATTCAAGAATGCATGGGACAGACATAAGGAAATTCTGGTGGGGAATAGGAAGAAGTAGTATGTTGGTTAATTAGGATCAGCAGCTTATCCAATAGGTAGGGAAATGGGCAGACTGGGTGGACCAAGGGGTCCTTATCTGCCATCAAAGTCTATATTTCTATGTTTCAGGTGAGGGAGGAATGCACTGCAACAGATTCCTCTGAAATTGATGTTATGAAGTCTGTAGAATACCTGTCCTTGCCAAAGTATGTCTATTGTTTGCAGGAATCTTATACATGGTTTTGGAGCAGTAGCACAAATTCAGATATTCTACAGCCTTTAAAGCAAATAATTATGTGTTATTCCAGACCTGCAAAGCAGGATACCACTGTCATATACAGAAAAATTGTCAGCCAGTGATATATACTACAGCAGCCACTTGCAGTTCTTTAACACAGCATGTGTGCTAGTGAAATATGTGGTAGAAATGTGAAATAGAAAGTTTTATGTGACTCTTACATGCAAGGTAGTCGTTATACTTTACTTGAAGAAATCTTTCATCATGAGTTTGGCTTTCGTGTGTCAGGATGGTCGAGTGGTCTAAGGTGCCAGACACAAGAAAATAATTCTTCCCTTGACAATGGGTATTCTGATCTCCAAATGAAGGCATGGGCTCAAATCCTGCTTGTGACACACCATTCTTTTAATGTGTGTTAATCCCATTAAATTATTCAAATAAGAGGAATTTCAACTACTGTAATCTTTCTCTCTACTACAGCAGAGGTCAAACCATTGTTTCCTGGTTCACCAGAGGGCAGAGTGGAAAGTCAATCTCCAAGAGCTGGCATCTTCCCTTCTGCCCCTGGAGTAGAGAATCTCACCTGCATGATGCGTTCAGCCCATATTAGGCCACATTGTGAGTTTCCAAGGTTCACAAGGGATGTTTGGTTTCTTTCAGAGGGGTACCTACAGCAGATTGGGATCACCTTTTTCACTTAAACCTTCTTCCATTGATAGAAAAAATCAAGCAGAATTTTGATAAATGGAGTAATCTACTTCAACCAAGTTAGGTAGAATAAATATTATAAAAACGAATATTCTACCTAGACTTCTTTTCTTGTTCCAGACCTTATGGATTGTTTTGAAAAACTCCTTTTTTTCAAACTGGAACAAAATAATTAGACAATTTATATGAAAAGGCAAGAGACCAAGGGCGAGCTTAGAAAAGCCCTTTCCACCACTGGAACAAGGAGGCCTAGGTTTACCTTTCTTTAAATTATATTACGTTGCTGCTTAGATAGAACATTCATTACATTGGCTGAGTGTTCCAAACACAAATGAAACATCTATTTTACAAGAAGCATTTATAGAACAGTATTGTTTTACATTTCTGTTATTAGCTGCTACTTTACATGTTAATTGTAAAAATACTGACCTATAGAAGAACTTACTAAATTCAACCAGATCCACCTCTAGAATCTAAAAAGATATGTATGCATTTCTGGGTAATAAAATCCCACTTGTATATATCCAGTCACCAATATATATAAATAGCTATATGAAATTTACACATAAGAATAACATTTTTCAATGATGGCAGATCCAGGGGCTGAACCATTTGAATCAATGATCGATAAATGGGATTTTAACAACTTTTGAAATGCTCAAAAGAGAATTCGACTTACCTACAGGCAGCTATTTTGCTTATTTGCAGCTAACAGACTTTATGCATAAGAAAATATCAGACATCTTGGCAAAAGCTTCCCCGCTTGAGCTGCTTCTTTGGTATTCACCAGACAAGCCTAAAATGCCATCCAAGATATATAAACTCTTGATGGAAAGAATAAAACATGACACAGAAGAATGGCAGGGTGCCTGCAGTAAGGAAGTGGACACACTGCTCATTCAGTCAATTGGCAAGAAATTATGGCTACACCGGAAACGGTCTCTAAAAATAGTAAATTAAGATAAATCCAATTTAACATAATTAATCAGCTTTATTGTACTCCTAATAAATCATATAAATTAAACCCTGCATTGTCTGAATTCTGTCTTCAGTGCAGCACAGTAAAGGGAACTACAAGCTGTGTTTTCCTGTTTTGTCAGTCCCTTAAAACTTACGGGGATACAATCAGAGCAATTATTGACAAAAGTCTGAATATAATGGTTCCTTTTGATGCAGGTATTCTGTTATTCGGCTCAGTGTCTCTATTAAATATTACCACTGAACAGGAGGCATTTGTTACCTTGGCCCTAATATTAGCAAAAAAATAATATTACTGCATTGGTGAGAGATGGGATCATCCCACTATAAAGAATGGTTATGGCTCTTAACAGATTATGCAAAATTAGAAAGACCTTATTATATTAAGGAAGAGAAGAAGGATAGATTTGAAATAAATGTGGCACCCTTTTATTAGGTATATACAAGAGAATATTGGAAATACTAGGTAACTGATATATAGCCGATAGTTAGATGCTGTTTTCCCCCAGTCATACAGAGATATGAATAAACTCTAAATATCAGGGGCCAGATTATCCAATGGAGGTGCAGGGCTTTCATCCAGCCATGCACCATGGGACTCTAACTTTTGTGGTGCTCCATCCTGCTTTGTTGCAACTGCACCTGAATCTCCATTCACAGGTGCAGTTGCAACAGTTTCAATTTATTTATGGCTGCTTGCACAAATGCTCTGGCGCAAGCACCATACCTTAGTCCTGGGGGAATGGCACAAGCAAGATCACACTTTTGTGGTCTAAGGACCTATGCCAGGTTCAAGGGATGCAAATTCCCGAATGTCACTGGCGAATGCCACATGCCCCATGAACCATATATTCGGCACACCAAGGGCATGCTGCATTCATTCACATTGGAAAATCTGGCCCCAAAGTGTTTATGAATATATGCCTGAGAGCTGGAGTTTTCTGAGTATGGGGGAAAAAAACAAGGAAACACATAACATTTACATGATATGAGGGTGTAGTACTCCTTTAATTTATTTTTTCATATCGCTGTCACCAGTTCCAGCAGCAAGACATGTCTTCAGTCGGACAGTGGATCTGCATTGCGGGACATATTCAGATGAGTGAAGGTGTGTGTGGGGGTGTGTGGGATAGTGTCTGCTAAGGTACAGGGCTGGAAGGGGTGGGTTTGAGCCTAAGTGGTTCTATCAGTTAGGAACCATTTTCCTTTGTCCCCAGATTCCTGACAAAAACACACAGACAACTTTATTGTGGGTGCTCAGAACTGGCAATCAGTTTATTTGTATTATTCCTATGGTTTTACAGGGTTCTGACATGTATACACATAATCATATCTGTTGTTTACATCTTTTATATCATGACATTTCTACCACTCCAGTTTTCCCATCATAACTCATTTTATATCTTTTGATTAATCTCTCGATTAATCTCTCCTTTATTGACTTTATCTTCTCCCCCAAGATGTGCATCATGGTGGGTGGTCTTCCTCTTCTTCTTCTTCCTTCCTCTTAAAGGGGCTGTGAGTGTACACATCGTACCCCTGGTTCTTGTTGTGCTGTCCTCTGTACAAATTATTTTCCATCCCCCCTTTTAACCTCCTCCTCCCCCTATTTTCCACTAGTCCACCTCCAGCTTGTGATGGATGGTGGGCTCCCCCCCATCACCCTTCCTTCAATGATCCTTTCTCTTGCATCCATGGCTCAATGTCATCGGCAGTTTCAGAGTTAAACATTGCCAAACCTAAACCGGATAAGTGGACCCTGTCTCCCCGATAATACTCATCGACATGCTCCAGAATCCCCCTATGTACTAACTGTGGCACATGGACAGCTGGTTCTGATTTCAATATGATATTTTTTCTGCAATGTAAAATATGTAAGTGAGTGTCTGTCAGGAGAAACTACAGTCTTGCTGAAACTGATATATCAAACCCCCCCAGGGATAAGTTCAAATGACAGGACGTAGCTTAAACTGCAGGTATCTGAAATGCAATTACTTTGTCAATTTGCTTTGAAGTCAGGAACCAATATATCCATTTTATATTGCCCTCAGGGAAATCCTTTGATTTGCACTAGGTGTCATGAGGAAAAGGGGCATATGCATTTGCTTGGGGGTATTCAGTAAATTACATCAAAGAGACTTTGATGTCTGGGTGAAGCAGGTCCAAGACTAAATTAGGAAGTCCAATATGCATTTGCTTGGGTTATCCAGTAACTCATCAAAGAGGCTTTGATGTCTGGGTGAAGCAGATCACAGAGTAGTTTTGGCAAGTCACATGAAGGTAGGCGATTCATTTATGTCACTTATTTTTAAATATCTTAGTACAACATCCTGTGTTATAAAATATACATTTTAATACACCAAAGTGGAGTTAGGTGATCTCAGAGGAAAGGCCGGCTCAAGACTGCTTTTAAAAATACTTAGTAGACCTTACAGAGAGACATTCATTTTCTGACTAAGAAAAGAGGAACATCGAAGCACTGAAAGATTAAGAAGTAAGGATACATTAGCTAAGACCAGTCAGAGTGTATGGTTTGTAGGAATTTGCACTTTTAAACCTGTTTTGTTTTTAAGGCTGTATGTGTTGGGATATCTAGTTCTGTATTTTATGGTTTTCCGATTTTACCTATTTTAAAGTAAAAATATGTATTTTAAAAACAGAAACTGCCTGGTGTGCCTTGAAACTTCTTTTTTATATAAGTGAAGCTTATATGGTTATAGTTGACACTGTGCATAAGCTTATTGTGGTACCAAACTGGGAAACAGATAAGAGTTCTCTAGGTCTTGCATAGAGTTCTAGGGGTTCATTTTGAAATACCTGGTTAGGTGCCCATAGGCAAAGATATCTGGCCCCCCGAAGACAGAATTATCTGAGCCTGATAATTGGGTACACTAACAGGAGGTTATCAGTTTGAATCCCTCCAGAACTTGGGACTAAGGTGACTTGAACCCACAAAACAGACAAGAGGGCTACCTTGTTCTGTTAACTGTTCACAATTCTATGCTCAGAGGTTGGCACTTTGAGAGTAGAAGGCTGACCTGCTGAGTGGGTTTGTGACAGATTGGTTGGCAGCGGTGGCATAAAGTTTGGTGGTATAAACTTTATTGTACAGTGTGTCAGCTTGAGACAGTTCAGCTCACTTGGAAAAAGAAAGGCAGTGTTTTATTTCAAAAAGAAACAGAACTATATCCCTTGGCTTACAGTCAAGTTCCTACCCATTTTATTTTTTTTCTAAAGTGCCAATCAGAGTAGTAGTAGTAGTCAGGAAAGATGGCTTCCAAATACAGCTGGCACACTGTAGAATACTTAAAGCAGTTGTGCCGGGACAGGGGAGTCCCGTCCGAGGTGACTGAAAAAGCAGACCCTCATAGGGGCCCTGATGTAGCAGATACCCAGAGCAGCGAGTCACCAACCATGACTGAAAAGGACCAAACCTCGAGTGTGGTCAGGGCTAGTGGCCAGTGCTGCATCCAGGTCCAGTGAGGGAGGACAGCAGGGCCAGAAGGGCCACAGCAGCAGGGGATGGTCACCAGTATCCTAAACCCAGAAGTACTCAGGCTGCAAACTGAGTTGTGCAGGATAGAGCTGGAGTTCCTGGAGAAGAGGGAGCAAGAACGCCAAGAGGCAGAGTGAGAGAAGTGAGAGGCAGACCGTGAGGCAGAGGAAGAACACTAAGAGGCAGATCGAGTCAAGCGAGAGGCAGACCATGAGGCAGAGTGAGAACACTGAAAGGCAGAGTGAGAACAGAGAGATGCAGACCATGAAGAGATTGAGTGCCAGTGAGATGCAGAGGAGAAGAGAGAGGTGTGCCAGAGGCAACAGGAACTGGAGAAGCTACAACTTCAACCAGTGGCACCAGAGCAGGTAAGTGGCTTGGGTTTAACTGGGACTGAAGGACTGGGTTACAAATTGAATTTCAAATTAATAGCCAAATTTAATGAGGGGGAGGACATGGATGCCTTTTTGAATTCTTTTGAAAAAGTGTGCATGTAGGCTAAAATTCCTAGAGAGTCCTGGAGTTTCCAGCTATCCCCGCTACTTACCAGGAAAGCTCGGGATGCATTGGGTCAAATGGACAATGAGGACAGTGATGATTACAGCAAACTTAAAGCTGCACTGTTATAAAAGTTTGAATTAGCTAAATTCCGTAAGCTCAGGAGAAACCCTAATATGAGCTACGAGGAGCTAGCAATGAAACAACATCAGTTTTTAAAACATTGGTGGGAAGGAATTGAGGCAAACTCTGTTGATAAAATTGAAAATGTGATTTTATCAGAACAGTTTTACTGGGTATGCCCAGCAGAGCTAAAAATCTGGCTAGAGGACCGAGATCCAAAAACAGTGCAAGAGGCTGCTGAACTCTCGGACTGCTATGCCAAGAGCAGACCTGCTCTGAGAGTTCGTGGGGCAGGCGTGGCAGCACAAAATGGGAAAAGTGTGCCTTCAGGGCAGCTAAAACCCTCACTGCCTCCACAAAAAACAGTTAGCCCCAGGTTTCAATGAAAAGTTTCCTCTGAAGTAAGAAATGCATGTTGGTTGTGTAAAGAAACTGAGCACATTGCCAGACAGTGTCCCAAAAGGTGAGCCATAATACACTACAGGGTGCTAGAAAAGAAGTGGGTTGTTTGTGTGTCCCTGGAAGCATGCCAGTGAACATGAGGGAGCACATGCACCCAGTCATGGTGAATGGTGTACAGATGCAGGGGTTAAGGGACACAGAGGCATCCCTGACATTGGTGAAAGGGGATCTGTTACAGCTTGGTCAGCTTATATCAAATTAATACATCACTGTACAGGACTTTGCAGGTGAGGAGAAAACAGTGCTTCTCATTAGTGTTCTCCTAGACTGAGGTGAAACAGGGGGAACTGTGCAACAGGTGGCTGTAGCCAAAACATTAGCAGTGGATGTGATCCTGGATAACAATCTCCAGCTGGGAATAGAATGTTCAGTTACCCATAGCCAAGCGGCAAGGGAAAATTGTAGCCCCCTGAACTCCACAGAAACCAGTGTGGAAACCACTGAGAGGCTGGTTCCCCAGCCTGTGTCTCCAGATGGGGAGATTGATAAAAACGGGGTAGAAATTTCCCCAGTAGGCAGTAACCACACAGCTACACAAGGGTTACTTCAAAGAGGGAGAGGTGACCCCTTGTCAGAGGGTTAGGATTGACAGTGATCTTGAAGGCCCTGATGCTAGTTCTAGGGACCTTAGTTTAGTGACTGAAGGGGACCTGTCCCATGCCTTGGGACTGTGTGAGGGGTTTGCAGGTGCTCAGAGGAGTGACCCTAGTTTAGAGAAGCTGAGGGCATGGGCAGACTAGGACGGAACACAGGAAGTGATGGCAGACATAAGTTTTTTTGGGGAAATGGACTTATGTATACTCAGGCAGTACAGACAGAGGAGGATGCTAGACAGGCAGCTTGTTGTTTCCGAGTATCGTGAGCAGTTGCTAAAATTACAAATGACATTCCCTTGTCTGGTCATCTGGGAATCACCACGCACTACACAGCAGTTGCCCAGAATTTCTCACTAACTTCTCACCAGCAGGTGAAAAGTATTGCAGGTCTTGCCACTGGTGCCAAGAAATAGGGAAGGCAGGCAAGAAAACCCAAGCGGCCCTGATTCCATTGCCCATAGTGGAGGAGCCATTCTAGAGCGAGGGAATGGATATTGTGAGGCCTTTAAATACCCCCAGCAATTCAGGGAAGAGATTCATCCTGACTGTGGTGGATTATGCCACCCGGTACCCAGAGGCAGTCGCCCTATCCTCTCTGAGGACAGACAAAGTGGCAGATGCCTTACTTGGGATTTTCTCCCATGTTGGGTTTTCACATGAGGTAATCACCAATTGAGGGGGTTCCTTCATGTCGGACCTGATGAAATGTTTATGGAAGAAGTGTGGGGTGGTGCAGAGATGCATGACACCATATCACCCACAAGCCAATGGGCTTGTGGAACGATTCAATGGCACCCTAAAGTCAATGCTCTGGGCATTTGCTGAACAGCATGGGAGGGACTAGGAGAAATACTTTCCCCACCTGTTGTTTGCATACAGGGAGGTGCCCCAAGAGTCAACAGGATTTTCCCCCTTCAAACTCTTATATGGGCCTTAGTGCGTGGGCCCTAGACTTGATCCACAAGGACTGGGAAGGCAAACATGCCACAGGAACTCCATTGTGGATTACATCCTTAGGTTTAGGGAAGGCTGAAGGGCTTATGGGGACAGTCCAGAGCAACCTAGCAGCGCTCAACAGAAAGAAAAAGTGGTACTACCACAGAAACAGGAGCTTGCCTGTGACATGGTGGGTCAGGAAGTCTTGGTCCTTATTCCGGTCCAGAAAGACAAGCTGCAGGCTGAGTGGGCTGGACCGTATAAAGTGGTTAGTAAGGTAAATTACATGAACTACATTATGGAGTTACCTGACAGAAGACAGACAGAAAGTATGTACCATGTCAACATGATGAAGCCATATGCCAATAGGGCTGACATGATGTTTGCAGTGTGTAGTCATGGGGAGGGGACGGACAAAGGAGACCCCGTTCTGGACTTGCTGGAAGAGAGTAAGTGGGAATCCTCTGTGGAGGCAGAAAAATTGTCTCCCCAACTGACCCCGGGCCAGATCCAGGAAGAAAGGGAGGTTTTAGCAGACTTTGCGCCCTTGTTTAGCACCAAGCCTGGACTAACCTCCTTAGTGACACATGACGTGGAGACAGGGACACAGACACCCATATGGCGGACAGCATATCGGGTGTCAGAGGCTGTCTAAAAGGACATTAGGAAGGAAGTGGATGAGATGCTGGATTTAGGGATAATCCAGAGATCCCACAGTCCATGGGCCTCACCCGTGTCCTTGTACCCAAGCCAGATGGCTCAACTCACTTCTGTGTGGACTATCATGGACTGAATGCAGTCAAGAAGTCAGACGCCCACCCGATGCCCTGGATGGATGAACTCCTGGACAAGTTGGGAGGGGTGACCTATCTTACAACCATTGACCTGACAAAGGGGTAGTGGCAGGTAGAGTTGATGGACAGAGCTAGGGAGAGGTTGGCCTTCATCACTCCGATAGGCTTATTTGAGTATAAAGTAATGCCTTTCGGAATGAAGAACGCCCCGGCCACTTTCCAAAGGTTGGTGAACCACGTGTTAAATGGTGCTGAGGAGTACACCGTGGCAGACCTGGATGACATTGCCATCTTTAGTACCAGCTGGGAGGAACACCTATCCCACCTTAGGGAAGTGCTGAGCAGGATACAGAGGGCCGGGCTCACTGTCAAAGATGAGAAGTGCCAGGTGGCCATGGGAGAGGTGGCATACCTTGGGCATGTGGTAGGGCAGGGGCAGCTCTGTCCTAACCAATAAAAATAGAGGTAATCCAGGCATGTCCCAGACCAGAAACTCAAAAGCAGATCAGGAGTTTTCTCGGGACAGCAGGGTACCATAGAAAATGCATACCCAATTACAGTGCCCTGGCTGCTCCCCTATCTGACCTGACAAAGAAAAGGAAGCCAAAGAAAATTACCTGGGGCCCAGCCTGTGAGGAAGCCTTTTCCAAACTAAAGGAGACACTGTGCAGTGCTCCTGTTTTGACAAGTCCTGACTATAGCAAACCTTTTATAGTTCAGACTGACTCCTCAGACGTGGGTATTGGGGCAGTACTGAGTCAGACATCCAGCCAAGGGAGGGATCACCCAATAGCCTACCTGAGTAAAAAGTTACTTCCCAGGGAGCAGGCATACTCCACGGTGGAAAAGGAGTGTCTGGCCATAGTGTGGTTCCTAAAGAAATTGGAGCCATACTTGTATGGGCAGCATTTTGTAGTGCAGACTGACCACAACCCCCTGGTTTGACTGACGCAGATGGGGAAAAACAATGGTCGATTGCTAAGATGGAGTCTTGCTTTGCAAGGATATGATATGGCCATTCTACATAGGGCTGGATCAACCAATCAGAACTCAGATGGGCTGTCTCATGTGTATAAGGAGTGAACTGATTTGGGAAGGTCATCCCATGCAGGGGATAGACCCCCCAAATTCAGTCTAGGTGGGGAGGATTGTGGCACGTGGACAGCTGGTTTTGATTTCAATATGATATTTGTTCTGCAATATGAAATATGTAAGAGAGTGTCTGTCAGGAGAAACTACAGTCTTGCTCAAACTGACACATCAAAACCCTCCAGTGATAAGTTCAAAGGACAGGATGTAGCTTAAACTGCAGATATGTGAAATGCAATTACCTTGTCAATTTGCTTTGAAGCCAGGAACCAATATATCCATTTTATATTGCCTTTAGGGAAATCCTTTGATTTGCACTAGGTGTCATGAGGAAAAGGGGCATATGCATTTGCTTGGGGTATCCAGTGAATTACATCAAAGAGACTTTGATGTCTGGGTGAAGGAGATCACAGACCGGTTTTGGCAAGTCACATGAAGAGAGGTGATTCATTTATGTCACCTATTATATTTTAAATATCTTAGTAGGACATCCTGTGTTATAAAATAGAAATTTTAAAACACCAAGGTGGAGTTAGGTGACCTCAGAGAGAAGGCCGGCTCAAGACTGCTTTTAAATATTCTTAGCAGACCTTACAGAGAGACATTCATTTTCTGACTGAGAAAAGAGGAACATCGAAGCACTGAGAGATTAAGAAGTAAGGATACATTAGCTAAGACCAGTCAGAGTGTATGGGTTGTAGGAATTTGCACTTTTAAACCTGTTTTGTTTTTGAGGCTGTATGTGTTGAGATATCTTGTTCTGTATTTTACGGTTTTTCTATTTTACCTATTTTAATGTAAAGATATATATTTTAAAAACAGAAACTGCCTGGTGTGCCTTGAAACTTTTTTTATAAGTGAAGCTTAGATGGTTATAGTTGACACTGTGCATAAGCTTATTGTGGTATCAAACTGGGAAACAGATAAGAGTTCTATAGGTCTTGCATAGAGTTCTAGGGGTTCATTTTGAAATACCTGGTTAGGTGCCCGTAGGCAAAGATATCTGCCCCCCCTGAAGACAGAAATATCTGAGCCTGATAATTGGGTACGCTAACAAGAGGTTATCAGTTTGAATCCTCCACAACTAGGACTAAGGTGACTTGAACCCACAAAACAGACAAGAGGGTTACCTTTTTCTGTTCACTGTTCACAATTCTATGCTCAGAAGTTGGCACTTTGGGAGTAGAGGGCTGACCTGCTGGGTGGGTTTGTGACAGATTTGCCCCCAGCGCTCTCAAAGAACATACCTACCCTAGCATTCTTTATTTTCAGGGCCCTATCCATGGCTTTATGATTGGTTGCATGCTGCCATTCCCTCCTCGGGGTCATATCAGACCATACCAGAGTAACCTCTGGCCACCATTCTTTTACCTTTTTTTACATCCTCTTTTATTTGAAAATATATGTCCAGCCATGGTCGGGTCCCCAAATCATCCCCCCCCCAAGTGAATCACAATCAAATCCGGGCGGCTTCATTCATGTCTCATTTCTCTCAGCATAGGTAGCAGCTGGGCACACTTCATGCCACGCATGCCTTTCCATGTTAATCTGATTGCAGATATGTCCAAGTAGAGCTGGGTCCCCCCCCACCTCCTGGCTGCCAACTTTTCCACCCAGCAGACAAATGAATGTCCACAAATCCATGCTTCCAACCTCCTTCTCTGCCCTGGGGGGACCAGAATCAGAATCAATTACTTAACTGCAATATCTTTTAAGCACCCCTCTTTTTTTTTAATACCTGCTGTGGGGAGAAAGCAGAAACAAAGTTAATGTCACTGTACCACTTTGTGTACATATTTCTTATCACAATTCAAAAGCCATCTGCCCTTCTGTTTGATGTCCCCGAGTATGCTGCCTTGTGCCGTCATGACTGAGGCCGCTCCAATCCTAAATGAATGGGAGGAGTACCTCTCTGGATTTTCTCCTATAAAGCCCAGCCCTTTCTTTAAAATTGCGGCCACCTGAGACCCCGTCACTGATGACCCATTGCCATGTAGGAATAACATGGGGCTGTTGCCCTTAGGGAACCCCACTGTGTAGGCATGAAGGCTTCCCAAATGGCAAATGGTTGGCTTCGTGTGATGTCATAGCCATACCCTGTTCCCCTGCTCCACTTGGTCTGTCTTAGACCTCCTCAGCAGTACTGAGATTCCCATCCCAGTCCACTGAACGTCTTCCCAAAGCATACCTGCTGACATGTCTTGTTTGCCTTGTCCCACTACCTCACTGGCCCTGAATGCCCCCCCATGCATTGTGACAAACAGCACTTTAAATAAAGTTACCTCACTGCTGGATATGCACACCAGATGCAGGGATCCCACCAACATCTCCAGTAAGGCCTCAGTCATCTGTCTACACCCATCTTGGGGTCTCCCTGCATCTCTCTGCCACCCTTGCATCATGCACCATATCAGATTGCTCTTCATCGGGTCCTCCCATCCCTTTAGCGTGCATATCTGCCCTACGACCACTAGATGCATTCCCATTGTCACATGCACCATCTTGCTCTTCCGGCCTGCCACTATGAATTGGGCTACCTGATCCCCTGTTACCATCCAGCTTGCCTGGGCAGCGGTCTGTTTTCAAAATGCTTGGAAAGCCCTCCAAGAGGTTTCATATGCCCTCATGGTCCTGGGAGACCATGAGTTCTGAAACAATTGCTCTGCTCCCCCAATCCAAACTGCCAGACATGGGCAGGAATGGTTGTCTGTCTGCTTTCTGCTCCAGGTGCAGTGGTCCAAAACTTGTCCCTCTGCAGGCAGGAGAGGGAGTCAGCTATCACATTATCTACACCCTATATGTGCATCACCCTGAATGATAAGTTTAAAGTCAAACCCTGTAGTACCAAGTGTCGTAGTACCCTCATTACTCTCTCCAACATTGCCCCTCTTTTGTTTAAAACACCCACCACTGCCTTGTTGTCACTACAAATCATGACATTCTAGTTCCTCAACTCCTCCCCCCATGTTTCCATGGCTACCCAAATGGGAAATATCTCCAGAAATGTGATATCCCTTGTCACCCTGCTGTGACTCCATGTGTTGGGCCATGCCACCGTGAACCACTTGCCTTTGAAGTAGGTTCCCATGCCTATTCCCCCTGCAGTGTCAGTGCACAGTTGGAGGTTGGTGTTAAAAGCCCACTCCTCCTGCCAAAAGGTCTTACCATTATACCCTGAAGGAATATCTCCAACATCTCTAAGTCCTCCCTGGTCCCCCGGTGATGTCTACCAAATGGTGTGGCTTTGTGGCCCATTTGTTGCTCTGGCTAG
Organism: Neoceratodus forsteri; assembly: GCA_016271365.2. Classification (NCBI taxonomy): domain Eukaryota; kingdom Metazoa; phylum Chordata; order Ceratodontiformes; family Ceratodontidae; genus Neoceratodus; species Neoceratodus forsteri. Next base: position 357,427,913 of record JADMNL010000026.1, read on the forward strand.
GTGCTGTGTAAACATGCGGCCTGGCGTGATGACCCTGCAAGTGAAATTATGATGCCTCAGCAACTGCTGCACTTGTTGCAGCTGTACCCTCCTTCTTGCCTTGGTGTCCTTTAACAATTCCCTCAGCCTTTTTACTTTGTCCTCTAGGAGCCAGAATAATTCCCCTACTGTATCTATCTTGATGCCCAAGAACTCAATTACTTGGGTAGGCCCTTCTGTCTTTTCTGCTGAGAGTGGCACCCCCAGTTCTCTACACATGACCTCGAAATCCTGTAACAACTGCCCTGTGTACTGCCTCCCCTCACTGATGAACAAAAAATCATCCAGGTAATGGACCTCTATCCTGTACCCATATCTATCCTTGAAAACCCATTGAACCAAGTGCTAAACATTTCAAATGTGGCACAGGCTACCGAGCACCCCATTGGCATTGCCTTGTCAAAGTAATAGCCCTTCCCCACCTTGAAACCCCAAAGATCTCAATCCTCCCGTTTAACCAGCAGCAGGCAGAAAGCCACCTCGATGTCATCTTGGCTAGTCAAGCACCCTTGTTGCCCTAATGATTCATACTGCTTCCTTCAAGGTGGTGAATGTCACTCTGCTATCTTCCTCCTAATGGCATTGTTAACCGATCCCCTCAGGTATGACAGGTGATGTATCACACTATATTCCCTGGTAGTTTTTGAGGACTAGCCCAAGGTGATATTCTCAAATCCAGCAATGGGGGTGCTCGAATGAGCCCTCCACCCTGTCTGCCACTACCTCCTTCCCAATTTGCGTGTCAGTAGGTCCTCGTCGCCTTTTACTGATTTGAGTTTTTGCCCTCGTCCTTTTCCTTATCCTCTAAATGCAGACAGAACCCTCTGTGAATCCCCACTCACTTATTGGCTGCTGTCTGATCTGGTACCCTTCATCCATCCCCCAAGACTTCTACTTTAATGGGTGTACTGGCCAGAGCAAAACCAAATTCCCCCTTCCCTTACTTCACCTGGGCCCAGGTCTAGGAAACATGGCCGCTGCCATTTCCTGACCCCTGTCCTCTGCCCCTCCTCCCCCAATGCTGCCCCTGAAAGCTTGTGTGGCTACCCCAAAAAGGCTATTGATATGCCCTGTCCTGATTGGAATTTCCCTTCTCCCAGGTAAACCTACATTTTGTGGCTGAGTGAGCGCCTCCACACTTGGAACATGGATGCCTGAACCAGCAGTTAGGCCATGAACAGGAAGCTCAATTATAGCCCCAGCAGCACTTCTGAGTCATTCCCCCCCTTTTTGTGACCCTCGCCCTCCGTGGTAGTCACCCCCGTACAGATCTCCAACCATAGGTCAATCTGCCTGGCATCCCATTTTACATCCCCAAAATGTGCCACCCTTTTTCCTAAACTTCTCATCATATGTTAGCCAGCTGTGATCTCCCTTCTTGTACACATTCTTTATGATCAATGAATATGCCAACAGCGAGGTGGCCAGTTCCGGCCATTTTACTATGACAATGGCCATATAGTAGGTGAAATCCATGGGCCAATTGTCCCAGGTTTTTCCTCTTCATGGCTTTATCCTCCTCCCTTTTTCCACAATAATACCACCGCTGCCGCCATATCCTTTATTTCAAAACTCTCATTCTCTTTATCTATGTTGTCTGTATTAGCTAGGGCAAATATGTCCACATATTCCCATTTACAGTTTTTTTCCTTCATGGCCAAGGTACATGGTCCCTTATCTGAACCCCTGGTGCCCCAATCTCGGCCACAGTTGGATTTGTACTGGAACCTGCCCCAACCCCTGTCCCCCATCTCTTTTCCTTTTATGTCCCCTAAAACCTTCTTCAGCTGCCCCACACCAGTACTGCCCACTGACTTCAACATTTTCTCTGCATACTCTCGGACATTGCTTTCCAGCATCACCTCCTTATTACCTTCCATGTGTATGCTGGGCCCCTTCTGCTGTCCATGTTCCTCAGAGTTGCTCCCAGGCAATGGTGAGGGCTGGGGTGCTGACAAAGCTGGCAGCACTGGACCCACCAGCACCGGAGTCTTGGGCAGAGGAGCGGGTATTGGGACCAGTGCCACTGGTGGCATTGGCGCAGGAAGTGGAGATACTAGAGCGACCAGCTCAGGGATGGCTTCCACCAGCCTGGGCTACCTCAGAGCTCTGGGTGCCCACGTCACCTTTTCCTACCTTTTCCTGGGCTCCCTACTGCATCTTGCTCTTGCCTGGGCCGGGCAAGTCAGCTGTCTCCAACAGCTGGTTTGTCTGCTTACCAGATTCATAAGTGCCTGATAGCATTCTTCCTTACTGGGTTTGAGTTTAGTGGCACCATGCTGCTGCACCTGTGAATATCATACAATGCAATATACCATATTGGCATTGCTCTGACCTAAAAAAGGGGTGCAGGGTTCCTTGTGTTACTCACATTTCATAAATTGTATTTCTCCACTCATCACCAACTTCCGGACTATAAAACTTAGCTCAACTGTGAAGCAACTACTAACAATCTCCCCCAATTGCAGCAAACATGCTCATTTCAGCCATACCGAGATGTGCTTGAAACAACAACCCCCAGCCTGCTTGTGAGTGGCACCCAAGCGCTTGCCCCAGCATCCCTCTGGATTGGCTGAGGAGCTGCCTATCCATCTCTAAATCGTGTAAGCGCCACAACCCTTGCTAGCATCCAGCAAGAGAATTCCTTCATAAAGCCCCACCCCATCATGCTTTTTTTTTTTAATTCCGACCTTGGCTAGTGATTCTCTGTCCCTCTTTCCATCAAAACAACTCGGTCCCTTTTCGCAGCTTGCCATGGTGAACAACTCCCTTTCTGGGCCATCCTCTGTGTATCTTCCTCTTGACCATGTGGTGATGATTTCAGATGCCATCCACCACGTGGTCACCCCCACTTTTGTACCTTTCAAGCCAACCTGCTGGCTTCCATCCTCTCTCTTGCTCCACTGCTGTGGCCTTTTACTGTTTTTCTGCCTTTCTAACTGTGTTCCCCTTGCATTCTAGCCATTCCCTTTCCTCAGGCTGCTTCTCCAGCTGTGACCGCATGGCGATGACATCAGATGCTACCCCCCATGCAGTTGTGAGTCCGGCACCTTCGGTCAAGTGCGGCCTTCTTCCAGGACTGAAAAAAAAACAAAGCTGTCCAGTGACCAAACAAAAAAAAGCCTTACTTGGTCTGCATCCGTTTTTGACCCTGGGGCCTGAAAATGTGCTTGCTTGTTTCATGGAGCAAGCAGGGGCCTTGCTGCACCATCCGCCCCTTGCTCCACCATCCCCTCTGCTCAGTGGCCACAGATGCAGCCCAAACCACAATGGACAATGGAAACCCCCTCTACCATGCTCTTCCTGACCCCCAAGGTCTCTGGCTTCTGGGAGTCCCTCCCACGCCTTGCAGACTCTCCCACTGGGCAAACCGCCCCAGTCTCCTGCCAGCGCTGGACTTATGACTGGCTTCTGCTGCTATTTCTGTTGCCACTCACCTTTTTCTAACACTCCTCATATACTCACTTGCTGCTGAAACACTGCTCCAGTGGTGTGTAACTTTAGCACTAAGTTAACTTATCCCACGTTATTTGTAACTCAAATGTTATTCAAACAGCCCTGTGGCTAATTAATCAAATATATATAAACATTTGACAAATCTGATGTACATCCAAGAAAATACTCTTGGTGAAAATTTGCTCAGCATCAGTGCGTGTTCTTAAAGGTACCTCCAGGCTCTCCCCTTTTCTTCCTTATCAATCCTAGGGTTTCTACCTCCACTTCCCTAGTGATGCCCTTAACCCCGTCCCCTTTCATGACCTCACTCAGCCACTCCCCCCCTCTCTTCCAGCTCTTTCTCTATTCTGATTCCCTTTTACTCAAAATGCCTGGGGCTGGGTACAATGGGGTCTGCTCCTTTATGTGAGCAACCCTCTTTTTACAGGTAAATATTAAACAAAAGAAAAACATTGAGGGATGATTTTTTTTCAGGTTTAAATTAATTCAGCATTGGATCTAACACCAGGGATTAGGCACCCCAGTGTCAGCCTCACTCCATGGAGATTGCAACATATTCATTGGGGCAACCAGGAAGGGGGGGTTGGCAAGTGGTATGGGGAGTGGGCATCCCATTACACTTTTCTATAACATATACAGCTTTCAGTATCATAGAAACAAGTGGGAGGGTTGGGTGATCTGGGAGGGGAAGCAAATAAAAAACTTAAAAACAAGAGAGACAGATTGATTGATTTAAAACATTGGTAGCCTGGGAAAGACACCCTGATCATTTCCAGGTGTGACCCGGGGGAAGGGATACATATGAGAAAAGTGATTATAAACATACAAAGTGCATATAGAAAATACACTGGCAGTCAAAGTCAAAGCAAGGTGAAAATAAGTGAGGACTCCCACTTGGCCTAGCAACAGCATGATATCTAGCTTTCAATACAAAATGCGTACATGCGATCCTCACATGGCAGCAATAAACAAAACATGTTAGAGTGCACAAGATTTTGCTTTCTCAATCACAGGAGTGTGGTGTGTATATTTATGGAACACATAGAAACAAAGAGAAAAAAGGAGATAGTATCAGCTGGGACTTGAACCCAAGTCACCTGGATTACTGACCAGTTGCTTTACCAGCAGCACCACCAAAATAACTGGAAGTGGGCTGTCCCAGAGCACTACCCTTTCTTTGATGCAGAACCTGGTGCAGCACAGATAATTATATTTCCAATCACAGGAGGGGGTGTGCATATTTATGGAGCACATACTGTATAAACAGAGAGAGACAGAGTTAGTGCCTCAGCTGGGACTTGAACCCAGGTGACCCAGAATCTCATTCTGGTTGTGCTACCAGCTGCACATCTGGAGAAAGAGTAATGTGCTCCTGGGATGTCCCCAGTGTCCAGCTGCATTGGTGGCACAGCTGGTAGCACAATCAGAGCAGTATTCCAAGTGGCCTGCATCAAGTCCTAGCTGAGGCATCTCTCTCTCTCTCTCTCTGCTGTTTGTACGTGTCCCATAAATATACTCACCGCACTCTTTTAATTGAACATGTCAGTATCTGTGCAGCACCAGGCTGTGCGCTGGAGAAGGAGTACTGTGCTCCAGGACAGCACAGTTCCAGTTGCCTGTGTGTTGTAGCTGCTACTGGAACTGGAACAGTATTCTGGGCAGCCTGGGTTCAAGTCCCATCTGAGGCACTTACTTCTTTCTCTGTTCTGTTTCTTTATGTGTTACATAAATATTCACACTGTGATCTTGTGATTGTAAATGTAATTATCTGTGCAGCACCAGGCTGTGCATTTGAGAAAGAATGTGCTCCAGGATGGCCCGATTTTCAGATGCCTTTGTGGTACATTTGGTAGTGCAATTGCAATAGTATTCTGGGTGGCCTGGGTTCAAGTCCCAGCTGAACCACTCACTTCTTTGTCTCGTCTGTTTGTATGCATATGATTATACACATCATAGATCAGAGGGTAGACTGGTGGCCCAGTTGGAGGAGAAATAAGTTGGGGGGATAGGAGAGACTGGGAGAAGAGTCAAAAGGATCAAATAGGGGAGTGACAAGTACAGGGGGGATGAGAGTTTTCTTTAACAGGCATTTAAAGGCATGGAGACAGAGAGAGGGTGAGCTGAAGGGGAGAAGGGAGTAGGTTCCAGAGGAAGGGAATCTAGTAGGAGAAATCAGCTTGCCCAGCACATGAGTGAGGGTGGGGGATGGTGAAGGAATGGAAATCCCTGGAGCACAGAGAGTTAAAAGAGGAGAAGGTAGGGGAAGGAGTGAGGAGACATAGTATGGAAGAGAGTCAAACCAGTAGTTAGAAATAAAAGAGGCACAATGGAACTGGTGATGTAAAGGTAGAGGGAGGATGGAAAGGGAGGCATAGAGAGCAATGATGAGTGCAGAATGCAGGTTTGTGGTGAAATCTGAAAGCATTACAGAGGAGTCCTAATGTGGCAAGGGGAAAGGAAGGCAGTGCCATAAACCACATCTGCATAGTCAAATACACAGGGCCATTTGGTTATGAGCTCAGTAAAGCTGGAGGGAGAGGAGAGGAGAGGAGAGAGAGAGGAGAGGGAGAGGAGAGGGAGGGAGAGGGAGAGAGGAGAGGAGAGGGAGAGGGAGAGGAGAGGAGAGAGAGGAGGAGGGAGAGGGAGGGAGAGGGAGGAGGAGGCAGTTCTTGTTGTGGTATAGGTGCTGAGCTTGTGGCAAGGTTTGGCATGGACAGAGTCAATATGGGCAGAAAAATCAAACTACTATCAGCCAAACCTCCAGGTACCTGAAGGCAGGGCCCCCCTCAGAGGAGGTGCCATCAAGATGGAAGTCAGGGCAGACTGGAACCTACTAATTTCTTGCTGGAGCTGAATGTCATTGGTACAGTCTTCTTGGTGATAACCCTAGAGTGAACTGTAGTTGACATGGAACCAGTGCAGGACATTATGGAAATCTTGCTGGAGTGGGATCTCAACAGCAGGGATTTGAATAGCCAAAAGTGTAGATGACTGTGTCATCCGTGTACATGTGGATGTGTGAAGAGACACAGGTAGAGGGGAGGTCATTTAGGAAAATGGAGAATAGGACTGGACCCAGGATGGAGACCTGTGGGACCCCTGCATTATGGATAGACAGACAGACAGACAGCACTGTAGCTAGATAGATAGATAGCCAGACAGACAGACAGACAGACAGACAGATAGACAGACAGATGGATGGATAGATGGACAGACATGAGAGAAACACATTGAGACTATCACCACCTTGCTGTTGCCACAGAAGCTAACAGCACATCTCTATCTGCAGTGGTAGATGTTAAGAAACTCCTGCTGTTCTCATACAGAGAACACAGGTGAACAGCTCCTCTCACTGAGCTAGGCACCTGGATTTTGAGGTGCCTAGAAAAATACATTTCTAGATATTTAGTTAACAAAATCATAATCTAGCTGAAAGGATCCCTATTTAGTTAAATTCAGGTGTGTGTGTGTGTGTGTGTTTCTAAAATGTATTTTTTATGTCTTTGGTAACCGGGTAAGAGGACCATTTTCTGCCATGGACAGAGCCACAGGCTGGTAAATAACATGAGACAGAAAACAATGCACACACACACACACACACATTGTGTTTATGTACTTTCCAAGGTTGTTTTTTTTTCTTGGGGAAAAAACAAGATGACAGCCATCCCAACCCACAAATGAAATAAAAAAAAACCCTCTTGATTCCCCAAATTGTTCTGGCCATATCAGAGGGTTATCCAAAAACCTTATTAAGTAAACTCAGAAAACAAAATCCATGTAACTCTGGAACCAATAAATAGTTGTTCACAAAATCTTTGAAAGATGTTACTTTGGTAAAGGCTGCTGATACCGCCAAAGTTTCAGAACAAAATTCCTTTCCATCTAGGCAGTAGGTGAGAACAAAAATGGCTGTTATGTATAGGAAAAAATATATACATTAATGTAAAATTGACATATGTGGATCTCAGAAATCATACCTCTTGCCATCATGAAACATTCCTCATATTGTAATCTTGCCTCCTAAACAATGTATGCCAAATTGGAACAATTTCTTTGAACACTGCCACAGCTATTAAGGTGCAAAGTTAGGAGTTTAACAGAGAAACTCTTGAACCCTAACTATACTGGTGCTTCCATGCCCAGTCAACTTGGGGGATATTTTAAATACATGTGGAATATATTTTTGCTTTATGCAGAACATATATGGGTGTGCAGTATGGGAGAGCTGGGAACAGACATTCTATTACCATCTTAAAGCACAGAGTGCTAATGTATATGATCTCTGTAGGACCGGCGATCCAATAAAAACTTGTCAACTGCTTTAGGATCTCTCAGAGAATCACACCTCTGGAATCTGTTATCTCTTTTCCAGAACTCTATGGCATGACATTGTAGAATTCAATTATTTCAGTCTTTTTTTCTGTTTATGCATATCTACCAAATCTTTATTAATTTAAATTCTTGTGTATAATGAACATTACCATTTCTGTTTTGTGTATCGTTTACATTGTACAAACGCAACAAAATATTATACATTAAAGGGGAACTGTCATCAACAGGATTTCTTAATGTCTGAAAGCCCATAAAAAGCAAATTTGATTGAGCTATTGTGTTGATCTGTGAATCTTTGCTATCCAGAGTTATTCATATGTAAATCACCTGTAATTAAGGGCTGGTGGCAGCCATATGTTTTGGGCTCCTGACAGGAAATGATGTAGCCGAGGGTTTAGGTTTTATTTTGACTGTATTTAATCCAACAGGTTAAACAGGAAATAGACTATTTTATTAAGTGTGTTTTAAGGTGCATTGAAACAAGTGAGTTATCACCTTTTCATTTCAAACTGTTAGTAAAAATAATCTATCTTCAGAATTGCTTTAATCACTAGACTATACTGCCAATGTCAGCTGATCATCAAAAATGACACATCTCAAGGCTGGCTCTGTGGTGCCAACATGTATTGGGGCCTCATATCAAGATTCCTAAACCTTGGCAAAGATTGACAGATCAACACAATACCAATCAAATTAGCTTTTATGGGCTTTCAGACATTAAGAAATCCTGTTGATGACAGATGCAGTTGCCCTAAAGGACAACCTAAATTGTCAGAGTTCCTTAGGAAAAAGACACAGGGGACAGGACTGGCTGGGGGGTGGGGCATGTTAGGTAGGCTCAGGGTAAGGTGGGGATGGTAGGAAGAAAAGGCCCAGGCAAGGGAGATGGGTCATGATGTCATCCCTCAATGACAAATGTAACAGGTCAGGTAAGCAGGTAAGGACTGGACATGGAGGGGAAAAAGGGGGATGGCCTAGAGGGTATTTAGGAGCCAGCAGAGGAGGGAGTCTCCCTCTTTTTGCTGGGATCTGAATTTAGGCCAGAGTTCAGAACATCGGCTGGCAATTCAACAACTTGAGGTAAGGCATTTTCAGGTGGGGTAGGCCTGGCCACATGGGAGAGGTCTGAGCAGTAGCTAGGCAAGGGAGTTAGCTTTCAGTGTGCTAATGGCAGGCCTTGTGGGCTGGGGTTTTTCCTAGAGATGCTTTACAGTCAGCACATAACCTGCAATTAAAGAAGTCCACCCAGAATGTGCAAAAACATACTGTATGTTAAGTAGAGTGTTTTGATATGTATGTTAAGTCCTAGTATGTCCTTCCCTCTGTCTGCTATTAGGAGTTTTTCCTAAATTAGCCTGCTAGCTGTATGGTAGTTTTACGACACCTGGGCATCTCCATCACAAATAGGTTTATTGGCTTTCTTTCTCCTACGATGCACCCTGGCTCATGTGACAATGATGTAGCTATGCCCTTAGATTTAGCAGGGTCTGTCACAGCTCAGCCACAGAGATAATACTTCTTTCAGAGAAGTCACACTGCTAGATTTTGGGTGAGTGCAATCATTATTATTTTTTGATATTAGTACCTTGTTTTGCTATGTTACAATCTATAAGGTGATGTTAAATTTTTGCTACTTAGTACCAGTGCAAAAACTGAAAGTGACTGAGAGGAAGAGTAAACAGTGATATGATTCAAATACACACACACACACACACAGGCGTACAGACAGCAGGACAAGGTACAATATCAAAAAATAATAATGATAACACTCACCCAAAATCTAGCAGTGTGTCTTCTTTGGAAGAAGTATTTTCTCTGTGGCTGAGCTATGACAGACACTGTAACAAGATACTGGCTTCCTGCAGGGGCAATTAGACATCACACCAAAGGGCACTCTGGGAAGACTAGAGGCCATAACAGAAACCAGAATGGCAACCTCCAAGGGCAATAAACCAGTTAGGGAAAGTTAGAAAAAACATCTTTCACAGACAGAGGAAAAGAAAATGCTGGAAACTGGTTAGAACACAGAAAAAAAGACTACTACATATCTTTTTCTGATTTTAACATGGAGTTTTCCTTTAAAAGGGCACTGTCAGCTTTGGCCCTTCGTTGTGTCACACACTGTGAAGAGTGTGCCTCTACTGCTTCTCACATGATGAATAATCTTATGTATGTAAAATGTATTTATTACCTTAATCTGCAGTTTTGAAGTGAAATACTGTTTCATCTGGGACAATCAAAAATCAACTGTGTCCCGGAAGCACATTGAGATCAGAGACGAGGGTTAGGTAGACACGCAGTCCCGAAGTATGACTTTTACACAAGGTAGCTGCAAAACACGTTATTTCTGTCCCAGGTAATATACAGAAAAGCTGCTGCTATTTAAAACATGAAAATGAGCACTGCAAAGAGCACAGTTAAAACTTTTAGTATGCAGCTAAGAACCCACGCATGCGCACAAGAGGCATAAAGATCCCGCGCATGTGCAGGAGCATACCATTTGATGCGCATCGCGGCGGGATCATAGCTGCATACTAAAAGTTACAATAACTCTTTGCAATGCTCGTCATTTTAAATAGCGGCAGCATCCTGGGACAAAAACAACTGCAGCAACCTGTATAAAGATTGTGCTTGAGACTCTTGTCTCTAACCCTCATCTCGATATTGATGTGCTTCCGGGTTCTGTCGGTCTTGATCGTCGGATGAGACAGTAATTCACTCAAGCTAGATGGCAATAAATAATACATTTATCAGAACGTGTCAGCTACTTATCCGGTATGTGCCAGGAGGCACTACAACGTACAAGGAGCCAAAAACAGTCCTACTAAAGAAACAGTTCAATTGACTAACAATGGCTGAGTATTACAACTATAGCAGAGAGTTTGTAGAAGCCATGTGAAAGGCACAAGGTCTGTAGAAAGTAGAAATACAATGTTAGCAGGCATGGAGGAAAAAATAATAATATAAATTAGTAAACAGAGAAACAGCAGATGACATTTTAAACAATTTAGAAAGTAAGATCACCACTGAGAAAGTGTCTTTGGCTTATGTTCTTCCTTGTTGTATTGTTCTATACAGGAATTGTTTTAGGGCAGGAGCTGTAGGAACTGTGACCATATAACAAATGTGGAAGCTGATTTAATAACCTTGTACTAAGTTCCCTCATGAATTAGACACTGAGGGAGCTTTTTGGGAGGTATATAGGAGTTGTACTAAATAACCGAGTATGTAACAGTTATAGGGCACTGCTGCCCTGTTTGTATTTTACATAAATGAGGAATTATTTTGAATTTCCATAGTTAGCATTGATAGCGCATAGCCAATTTATTACTTTTTGCATTTAGTAAGCCATTGAGAGCTGGAATTCCCCCTACTCTTGTACCACTTGCTTCAATGGATTATATATCTACATATCATTTTTTGGCTGCTTACCTAATGATGTACTGCATTGTACAGGAAGTTTTAATGCTATGTACTTGCATAAAATCTATAAATAAAAGCAAAAAGAAAGTAAAGAGTACCAAATGGAAAGGCATAGCAACCATCCAGCTTTATGCCCTTCCTTGTCAACCTCAGGTTTTCTAGTAGCAGGAAGAAGAACAACCTTGAGCTTCTGAACTGGGGGACACATGGGGTGGGGTAGGAGCATTTGGTGAGAGAGGTACAGTTTATTCAGAGTCTCTGGTAAAAGGGCCCCAGGCAGTGGAAAAAGGATATTTGAAGGTATTTTAGGAAAAACAAATCAAACAAACAAAAATAAATAATCATAATAAAACAAAGTACCTGGGATTAGAAAGGCATCGCAGATGGCCACGGTAGTCCTGATCCTCCTCCGGTGACACTCGCTGTGGTGCTTCAGGCTGTTCCTGCTGGGAGATTGCTCCGTGGTGGCAGGGCCCATTTTGTTGATGTTGGCCATGGGAGGGAGTTGGGCATTTATTTCTTCACCAGCCACAGTCTGGATGTTTCTCTGGAATGGCAGGGCCCATTGTGTACGACCATGGGGGTTCACTCACTGTGGGTGTTGGTCAGTTGTGACTACAAGGGTGGGCAGCAGTGCCTGCTTGACTAAAGAAGTTGGGGTCAGCTTTTCCCTTGGTGAGCGGGCCACATGGTGAGAAGGGGTTACAGAAGAGCTGAGGGAGGGGGACAGCAGGTGCTTCAGCAAGTGGTTGGTGCTGGTGTTGTGTGGGCAAATGGGACCTGGGCCCATGTGACAAGTGTGCATCTCTCTTCTCACTGCCAGAGAAGCTGAAGGCAGTGATGGCTCCTGCAGGGAGCAAAAAAGGGGAGATCCTTCCTGGCAGTTGGGTGAATATAAGCCCCATAGGCCTTTGGAACAGCCAGGAGGTTGCTGGACTACATATGGGGGAATAAATTGTGGAACAGGCATGGTAGGCTGAAGGAGACTGCAGGCTTGGTGTGCGGCTGATGTGCAGCAGAAGCAGCAGGCCATGAATGCTTGAAAAGAGGAAGAAATGGTTCACATGTGTGGCCAGCAGCTCCCATGCCATTGTTGTAGTTCCAAGGGCTGGGGAACACCAGGGCAACAATATTGCCTTGTGGCAATCTGAAAAGTGAGGCAAGATAAGTGATTAAAAAATAAATGAATGAATAGAGAAATAAATAAATTGCACTGTATGATACTGGGTGTTTTCCACAGGCATGGGGACAAGGGAATCTACATAAGGTGCACAGACAGGAAGGGTTAAGTGTTCAAAGGCAGCAGGGCCCATTTTGTTGATGTCAGGAGTCGGGTAGTTAATGCTTCATGGGCCGTGGATTGTTTTTTGTGAGGATTTTTTCCAGAGCGGCAGGGCTCGCTTGTTTGCAGAATAGAGGTTTGGTCGTGGTACCCAAAGAATAGAGGAGGCATCATGTTGGTGGAAGCCAGAGACTTGTGTGGGTGATCACTCGGGTTTTGCATTGGGTTAGTGGTGAAAGGCCAGCTCCTCTATGATGTCCGAGCAAGTTGGAGTGTGATGGTGCTCCTGCAGGAAGCCATCCGGCAGGCAATCTGCCATGTTGGGTGGTCTCATTCTCCAATTCAGGCAGCCTGCTAAGAAGGGGAAGCGGCCTGGTGGAGCAGGGATCCTGTTGGGGGGCATTAGGCCTGTACCATGGCCTAGGGATGAAGAGTGAGGGTGTTTTTGCATGAGTTTCTTGGGAGCAACTGCTGAGCTGGAAAGCGGGGGGTGCAGTAGAGGATGGCTGACTCAGGAACAGCCATGAAGAGGATCAGGACAGTGTTCCTATGCTGGAGAGGCCACAGGCTTGGTGTTCGGCATGAGCAACAAGCTGCACATGAGCGATAGTGGGAAGAACGGGTGCGCATGTGCAGGCCAGCTGGTGGGTGCCATGTTTTTAGTCCCAGGCACAAAAAAGAGTGATGGCTGCGTGCAATCACACTGGAAGCGTGGCATATAAGGGAACAAGTTTAAAAGGTAAACAAAGAAAAATAATAAATAAATGAATATACAAATAAATGATTGAATGAATAACAGAGAAAGGGCAAAAATGCTAGAGGGGGCAATAGCATTGTGCTGCCTGGTACCAGCGGTGTGTTTCAAGGGTATAGGGACAGGAGAAACAATATATAAAGGGTTCAATCAGTAGAGGGCCAATGGATTTAAAAGACGGCGCAGTTTGAATCTCAGCTGCTCCCAATGGTTTCTGTCATAAAGTCAGGAGGAAGGTAATAAAGGTTATACTAAACAGGTTGAGGGGCAATTTGCTGCACTTTGGAATTACAAGGGAATGCAAATACTAAACTACTGTGAGGCACAGGCTAATTGGAAGGTTTAAATGTTTAAGATATATATTGAAAAAAAAATTTTGCCTATCAAGAATTACTTATAAAGAAGCCCATGCGGCAGTAGAGGCTTGAGGTAATTATTGGCAGAAAAAGAGCAGCTCAGCACTTCAACTGGGAAGCAAAATAAAATCAGAACTCTGGGCCAGCAGGTGGGTAGCCCAAGGTATGGGAGCATGAAACAAAAAGACATTTACAAGGGAATCATGGAGGAAAGGTTTTAAAAAGAAAATGTGTAGGTGGCTATACAGTATATATATATATATTTATAAAATGGGCAGGGAAATTGCAGCAATATCATTGGCTGAACAGCATCACATGACCTTGCGTATATCAGAATGCGACCGCACACCTGCATTTTTACCCCCCTTCAGAACAATTTTGATATTTTATAAGATAGATAAACCACTCTGAGGTGCGTGGTCATGCTCCTGATACATGCGCCTTGGGTGGTTGGCACTCGACCTCTTGACCTCACCATAACAACGCACACCAAGGCATGCATATATCAGAGTACCACACTTTTACACTCAAGTGGTTTATCTATCTTTAAAATGTCAAAATTATTTGGAAGTAAAAATACAGGTAATGTGATGTATCTAATATACGCAGGTCATGTATTTATTCAACCAATGTCTTCTCACAATTTCTAAAGATATATATATGTATCCTACTCTTTCCTTTCTCTCCAATGTTTCATGGCAGGTCCGCTACTTCCTCAGGGTGAATCACATTTATTTCATTCACTTGCAATGTGAGGCCTTAGCAAATGGACTCATTTGTGTCTCACTGCAAGCTACGTCTCCTTCCTCCTGAGGATTCCCAAGAAGGAAGGATACATAGTATGTGACAGTCCACAAACTGAACTGTCAGAATTTGTAACCAATTCTTGCAGTGTGGTAAAAGTACCTGAGTACACGTCATTGTGATATTAATGGGGCCCCAAGGTGCAACTCCTCCACTGCAATTTCCCATTACCCTCCCAACCAGAGATACATGAAGTCCGAAAAATGTGTTCAGTGAATTTCACAGAATTCATGGAGTGCAATTTGTGAAATTCTGCAAAATTCGCAGCAGAGTGCAAAATTTTGCCTGTAGATTTCATGCTCTGCAGTGAAATTCATGCAATCTGTGTGAAGCTGAAGTTTGCTATGTTGGGGCAGACTTCGCGGATTCAGCGAAGAGCAAATTTTTGGAGATTCATGCAGACTTCATGCACAAATTTAAAATTTGCTACATCTCTATTCTGCACCCTGTCTCCTGGTTCTTCTCTTTCCACAAGTGCCTAAGTGGAATAAAAGGGGAACAGCCCACTGTGAGCTTGCACCAGACTGGTGGCAGTGAAAGTGTGCATGCCATTGGCCAGTTAGTAGTAGCTGAAGGAGAGCTGCACCACATAGTCTTAGAATCCACCTTCATCTAGAAGACAACTTCAATGTTAGACAAAACGGTGGGTACACTGGTCATAAGGATCGCCTGGCCTACCTAATCTGCCCATTTCCCTACCTACTGGATAAGATGCAGTTCCTAGTTAATCAATAGCCTATTTCTTCTTACTCCACACAAGAATTGCCTTATGTCTGTCCCATGCATTCTTTGTTTTTCTGTACACTTCATTTTCCCTCCTTACACCGATCACCAGGCTGTCTCCGGTGGGGACTCTTGACACACCTACCATCTGGTCTGCCTGGAGACTCAGTCCTACAGTCATTTGGAGCAGCTTAACTCCATCTGTTCCTGGTACATCATCCCCTGGATTTAGGCCTCTGGGGTGGAAACCGCTACCTCCTCTGGTGACCTCTCTGTAAATCTGGATGGGCAAATAGGAAGTGGAGGAGCTCTGACAGCAGTCGACACACTTGGCCAGGGCGTGGAGGGTGATCCCCACTATCGCATACCAGTGGACAGGGATATTCCTTCGTTCCATCCCAAGGAGCTCATACATGCAATGGCAGATGGGCACTGTGTGCTGCTGCCTCCCAGGCTCCACCACTGCAAGTTTCAGTGCCAATCACTAGTGCTGCACCAGACTGCTGCCGGGTGCCATTACAGAGTGGTATGTCCCCAGAACCCTCTTCAGGGAAGGGAGAGCTGTCCTCTGGACATTGAATACCTTCCATCCCCTGCCAACCCCCAGTGACCATGGCTCATTCCCAAACCCAGCTCGCCGGTGTGGCACAAGGTGTGGCGTCCAGCGCCTCAACCCTAAGCTCCACTGGGCCAGCTGTCCCATGCATTCCTGAGCATAAATACATCAATAGAGCAGTACTTAACCCAGCCCATGAAAATAGCATAAATATATCAGTAGAGCAGTATATAACCCAAGCCATGAAGATAGTATAAATATATCAGTAGAGCAGTACATAACACAGGCCATGAATATGGCATAAAAATATCAGTAGAGCAGTATATAATGCAACATATCCATGTCCCTAGAAGTTCTATTTCAGGCACATCTAGCTACGAGCACAGGGTGGGAGAAGTGCTCATTTATGAGGTAGCTGAGGTGCTGAGATAGGGCGTTGCCAAGTGCATGCAGGAGGGAGTTCCATGGTTGGGCATACAGTGTCTGAAAGTTACTTGGCCAGTTGACGAGGACATACATGGTACTGAAAGGAGGCGGGTGTCAGCATTTCTCAGGGAATAAACAGGAAGGGTATGCGCTGCTAGCTCAGCATTGAGGTATGGAGGCAAGAACTGGGACAAGTACTTTGCTGTGAGCTTGGCGCAGTGAGCCTGTCGACTGCCATGGAACGAGGGCAGATTGAGAGACTAATAGAGGTAGCAGTGGTGTGAGGAGGGTGGGCTGTCAAGGCGAAGCTGCAGAAAGAGTGGAATAGAGGGTCCAGTCTGGCTAGGTTGGACTTTTGAGTGGCACTGTAAACTACATCCCCATAGTCGAAGATGGGAAGAATAATTTTTTGTATGAGCGCTCTGTGAGCTGGCAACCATGATTGCAGTAGACAGCACCCGGTTTGGGGTGGAGATTTTTGTGGATGGCATGGATGTGTACAGAAAAGTCAAGATGCTAGTCCAGCCAGACCCTGAGATATGTAAAGGAGAGGCAAGCCTCCAGAGTAGTCCCATCCAGGGTGTGGAAGGGGGGGGAGTGGTGGTGAGCCGAGAGAGTCTCTGCCTCTTGCCGAAGGTCATGAAGACAGTCTTCTTGGTATTGTGGAATGGCTGGTTGCAAGAAACCAGAGATGGACTTCATTGAAGTCTTGCTGCAACCTGGTTGCTACATCAGTGGTCAAGGGGCCAGAAGTATACAGGGCTGTGTCATCCACATACATGTGTATGGATGTGTGTGAGCAGGTGGGGAGCAGGTCATTTAGGAAGATGGAGAATAGGAGCGGGCTGAGGACCGAGCCTTGGGGGACCCCAGTGGTAACTGGAAGGAAGGGAGAGGTGGAACCACTGATTCTAACAGATTTGGACTGGCCCACCAGGCAGGAGTGGAACCAACTGATGGCCTTGGTAGATAGCCCTGCAATGGAGAGCTTATCTAGTAGGAGAGCATGGGAGACCATGTCGAACACCTTTGCCAGGTTGACAAAAATAGAGGAGGTGATATGTCCCTTGTCCATGCCATTAAGGATGGAATCGGTGAGCCACAGGAGTGAGGTGGCTGTGGAGTGGGACTTCCTGAAGCCAGACTGGTAGGTTGAGAAGAAGGAGGAGAAGCTAAGAAAGGAGGAGAGCTGGAAGAGGAGTTTCTCCTGAAGCTTCGCTAGAATGGTGGGGAGGAAAATAGGACAGTAGTTTCTGGGGTCAGGGGTGTCACTCCCCTTTGGGAGTGGGACAAAAGTAGCATGTTTCCATTCCAAGGGAATTGAAGCTAAAGAAAAGGAAAGGTTGTCAGAGATCAGCCGGGGTGGGGGAGGGTGCAGCAATAGCAGGAGCAGCAAAGTAGAGCATCTTAGAATCCAGCCCGGTGGGCCATTTGCTTTTGTTAGGGTTTATGGAGACCAGGGCTTTTAATACTACTGATGATGTGATTTGACAGAAGGAGAAGGTAGAGGCAGAAGAGGTGAGCTTGTGCAGGGGTGGCTGTAGTGGGGGGTTGGGCTGGAGTGGGGTAATGCACACAGCTATGCTGAGGTGCAGTTTGTAAAATAGAATTAAATTCAGATGCTACTGCTAGTGGGTCCATTACAGTGGTACCTCCTACATTTAATGCAGGTGTGCAGGGTCTGAGAGGGTGGGGAGAAAGAGGTTGATCACTTTCCAGAATTCTGATGGTTGGTTTATGTTAGCCTGGGAGGAAAATTTGAAGTAAGTTGCCTTAGCCTGCCTGATTTGCTCTTGTGCAGGTGTTGTGTGAGGATCAATATTCTGCATGGTCAGTAGGGGAACTTGAGTCCTGAAAGACTTCCATGCCTGGTCTCTGGCTCCGATGAGGGACATGATGTCAGCAGTGATCCACGGCAAGTGGTCACCTCTCACCTGAGACCGTCTGAGTGATGCATGGATGTGTGCCATGCAGCTAGAACTTGTGTTTGAAATAAAGCCACTCACTGTTGATAGACGAGGCCCTCTGGATGATGGACCAATTAGCATCTGTCAGGTCGTTTATGAGTGAGGCAAGGCCAGGGATTTGAATGACCTTGTCAGAATAGTTCTGGGGAGTTGGGCCTGAACATTTTATGGATTAAGTAAATCATATGGTGATCACTTAGTGGGTTAGATAGGGTGCCTGAGGCAATTATGCAATGTCAGTGGGAGGCAAGGACCCAGTCCAGTAGGGAGTGGTTTTCGATTTCATGATCAGTTGACTGGGTTCAGCAATCGGTTGCAATAGGTTTAGTGCAGCTACTTGATCGTGGATCTTGGAGGTGGTGCTGGATAGCCAGTTTAAATTGAACCCCCAGGATTTGAGTTTGCCCCCCAGCATGGGATTTCAGGGAGTCCAGGTGTTCCAGGATAACTGGCATTGTGTATTCTGGGGGCAGTAAGACCTGCTGTAAATACTGGAGTAGTATGGGGGAGAGTTTGATTAATGAAATATCTGGGTTTAACTTTCCAGGTAACTCCTTGCCATCTTGGGGACATTGATAAAGTATGTGATCACTCCTTTCTGTTGTACAGATGCTACTAATGTTATTAGACGGGCGGTCTGTGAGACACTCCCTCTCCCCATTTTCTTGCCATAGTTGCCTGATTACATAGTCTCTTATATGGAACTACCTGAATTGGTCCTTTCTATGCCACACAAACTCATCGCTACACTCTGCAAAGTCTTTAATTAGACTGACTGCTAGGATCTAACTCAGAGAGATGAACCCTTGCTTCACCTGCCATCTGTACGATAGGTTCATCCATGCTGGGGTGATGCCCCCATCCCAAGCTAGCCAATGAGTTTGCCACCTTAAGACATTTACTATCCCAAGCTTGCCGAGTAACATCTACTGCACTACAGACATTGGTTGTCTAGTCTTTTCTAAGAGAGTAATCATACAGAAGAGCTGTTATGGGGTTTCCTTTAGTACCTGCAGCTCTATGTCCTACTGTTCCACTTTATAAATATCTTCTTCACATAACAGAGCCAATTTCACTTGCATCCCTTAACAACAGTTTTCAAGTGAAGGAAGAGCCCATCCTCCCACTGTTTTTTTGGATAGTAACACACTACTCCTGATTCTTAACCTAATGTTGACACAAATGAAATGGTTAATTTGTTGTTGTCCAAGGCAAACCATGCTCAGGCAATGTTCACAGGTGCACATTGCAATAGACAGAGGTAGCAAGGTCACACATTCATGTCTATTACCCGTAGTCTCAAATAGAGTGGAAAGGGGGAGTAACGCCCATCACCTTACATCCTGTTTGAGAGAACTTATGAGCAGGAAATCATTTTTTTTTATTTTTTTTATTAAAAGTCTAGGAATTACAACCCTTTGAGTCAGGGGCTCATTTACAAAGGCTCCATGTCATACGGAAAATGAAGACAAAATACAATGGCCCAGATATTCAAAAGAGTTGCACATGGTGCAACAGTGTTGCACCATGTGCAACCCACTGATGTGCCCCGCCGCGATATTCAAAAGGGAAGAGTGCACAATACAAATCCTAATGCGCCCAGAGTGAATCAGCAATGTGCGCAGGCACAGGTGGGGGCGTGCCCATGCACAACCTGCACAGCCCGGATTCAACCCGGGATGTGCAGAGCCATGCATGCACAACCCCTACCTGTACCAGCACAAAGTTAAGCCAAAAAAAGGAAAAACTGATGACCACCCCACAGGTGAGCTGCCACGCTCATGAAAGTGCATAACCACGGCAGCTACCACCTGTGGTAGCCCCAATTCCAGCTGCACCTGGCGGTGCTCCCATTTCCGATTGCGGACATATGTTTAAAACATAGATCCTCGTCCAATATCCTAGTGGTCAGTGGACCGCTATGTGTGATGCGGGCATGTGTAAAAACCTCAATATCCCTGGTGGTCTAGTGGCACTTACCCGCCCCCACTGAGTCCCACACCCTACTGCCCCCGTCAGCTTTCAGCGAAGGCAGCACCCGACTGGGCCTGCCGCCCCGCCGCCCACTGACTGGACATTTTAGGGGCTGCACACCCAATGGTTCACAGCATAAGCCAATGGGTATGCAGCTCCTTATTGCATTGCATATTCCAGATATGTGAATGAATCATTCACATATCTGGAATGTGTAGTTCAGTGGTTGCATGCCCATTGGCTCACGCTAGAACCAATGGGCGGCAGCCCTACCGAGTGTCAGTCGGCAGGCGGCGGTGGCAAGCGGATGGGTGCTGCTGCCTGCTGGCTGACCGGGGAATGGGATGGTGGGGCTCAGTGGGCAGGTGGGGATTACCACTAGACCACCAGGGATATTGGAGGTTTTCTTTTTTACACATGCCCGCAATCGGGCACATAGCGGTCCACTGGACCACCAGGGATATTGGACGGGGAATTTATTTTTTAACATATGCCCACGATCAGGCAGAGAGAGGTCCACTGGACCACCAGGGATATAGGATGGGGAATTTATTTTTAAACATATGCCCGTGATTGGAGCGGTCCACTGGACCATCACAGATATAGGACGGGGATCTAGGTTTTAAACAAATGCCTGTGATCGGGCTGCAGGGGGCGTCAGTTCCTGATGGCTGCTGCCTGGCAGGGTGCCTGGCACTAGTCGTAGGGGATCAGCGCACCTGCATGCAAATTGGATGCAAATGGGGCCATAATGACATGCAAATGGCCCCATCTGCACCTTGCATAAATTATAGCTCATTTGCATGTCACCTTTGAATATCGCGAGGTGCTGTGAATGGTGCAATGGCACTTGCACTAGCGCATCTCCATGCTCCACTTGGCCACTTGCACTGACACAGTGCCACCGCGCCATGCACACTGGGGTGGCTCAGGATGCAATATTCAAAGCCTGCTGAGCCATGGTGCAGCTCCTTTGAATATCGCCCAGGCTACACCCCTGCGCAGCTCACGCTGAGCTGCGCCCATGCTTGTGCCACAGCCTGGCGCAGTTTGAATATCCGGGCCAATGAGTAAATACAGAAGCTTAGAGCAAACAGACACAGAGAACATCACCAGAGGTGCACACAATAAATTCAAGTAAATATTTCATATAGAAACATGCTATTACACGGAACAAGAAGTCAGCCCATAGGCATAATTATCCTGATACAGCAAAGTGTTTGCATTTCTCAGGCTTATCCCAGAGATTTAAGTTTTGAAATCCCTTTTATTTTTGCGTTCACTTCATGCGCATCTGCAAGGAATGTTTTGGGACAGTAGGACTTTTGGAAGTGTGCGACTCTTCTGTCCAATGCGGTGCTCAGTGTAGTGAGTGCGACCATACCACACCAATGGATAAGTGAGCTGTCTATGACAGCAGTGGTCTTCAGGTCAAAGAAAAGCACCATTACAGTCAGTTGTGGTAAAATGTGTGCATTTAACATATTGATGTCACCCTTTTCTCCAACCCTCCTGCATGTCTGTGAGACTGTCTGCATTGCAAACAAAATATCTTTCACTTCCTACCTCTGCTGCTATCTTCCCCACTCCCACATTCCTCAGCTCACCCTCCATAGACTTAAAAAAGCAATGCCTGTTTGTTGATTTTCTCTCTCATGAAAGTAAACACTATATTCTGTAAGGGTAATAAAAATGTGTTTCGCTACGCATGTTTTAAACTGAGTGAGTTTCATCCAGCGTCAGCACTGATTTACATATTAAGTATGCAGTAAGGTGTCTGTTTTAAGTACAGCCCTGGTCTCCAGCAGTATTAGTTACAGCATTTGGAAGATCACAGAGAGAGGTGAAGTGCACACAAAAAACAACCATATAAGGGCCCCAAAACAGAAATGGAAAAATCAAACAGAGTAGAGGTCAGGACAGTAGTAATGTCTGGAGCCCACTCAAGAGGGAGTAATCCTAGACCTGGTTCTCTCAAAAGGAGATGAAGAGAGGATCACAGATGTAGAAGTGGGTAGCCATCTGAAAACTAGCAACCATCTAACAGTATGGTTCACAATAAACACAGCAATAGAGTCAAGCCATACAAAGGCAAAAGTACTGGACTTTAGGAGGGCTGACTTTGCCAAAATGGGTGAGTGCCTAAGGAATGCACTAGCAAATGGGCAGGAAGGAGGGGTGGAAGAACAATGGGGAATAATAAAAACTGCCATCACAGAGGTAACAAGCCTTTGTGTGAAGCAAATAAACAAAACAAAATGATGTAAGAAACCACTACAGTTCTCAAAGGAAGTGGCAGTGAAGGTTCAAGAGAAAAAGAAAGCATTCAGGAAGTACAAGGAATCACAGAAGGAGCAGGACAGAAAACTGTATCAGTTAAAGCAAAAGGAAGCTGGGAAGGCAGTCAGAACAGCAAAAGCCCAAACCGAGGAAAAGATAGCCAACTCAGTTAAGAAAGGGATAAAAGCTTTTATAGGTACATCAGGGAGTGAAGGAAGACCAAGGAGGGTTAGTGGAGGCTTAATAAAGAGGAGGGAGGGTGGGCAGAGGGTGACGTGAGAAAGGCAGAGATACTAAACAAATATTTTTGCTCAGTATTTACAAAGGAAGTGGGAGGCACCTAAAACAAACAAGAAACACTCTGGATACAGAAGTTGATACCAGCCCATTTACAGAAGAAGGGTTCTGAAAGAACTCTTAAACGGAAGGTGGACAAAGCAATGGGGCTTGATGGATTCCATCCCAGAATTCTAAAAGAACTAAGGGTAGAACTAGTGACACCACTGACTACCATCTTTTAACAAATCATGGGAGGATGAGGTGGTACCGAGGACTGGAGAAGGCAGATGTGATTCCTCACAAAGAGGGAGCAAGGCAGAAGCAGGAAACTACAGACCAGTTAGTTTAACCTCAGTGGTAGGGAAAATGATGGAATCACTTCTAAAGGAAAGAAGTGTTGAGTATCTCGAGGCCAGAGGGGCACATGACCCAAGGCAGCATGGATTCACAGCGGGAAGGTCATGCCAGACAAATCTGATAGATTTCTTTGACTGGGTGACCAAAGTAGTAGATCAGGGAGGGGCTGTGGACATGGCCTACCTAGACTTTAGCAAGGCATTTGACACAGTCTCACACAAAAGATTAATATACAAGTTAGCCAGCCTGGGAGTGGGTCCCAAGATGACAGCCCTGAGTAAAGAATTGGCTGGAGAATAGACACAGAGAGTAATAGTAAATTGAGTCCACTCTGAAGAAAGGGGTTACTAGTGGGCAAATTTGAGGTTCAGTATTAGACTGGTCCTCTCAATGTCTTTTATAAGCAACATTGCAGGACCGAAGGAAAGTATGTCTCTTTGCAGATGACACAAAGATCTGCAACAGAGTTGATGCACAAGGTGGAGTGGAAAGGATGAGAAGGGACTTGGCAAGGTTAGAGATGGTCAAATATATGGCAGCTAGAATCAATGCTAAGAAGTGTAAGGTAATGCACCTGGAAACAAACCCAGGGAAGAGTACGTACAACGGGGTGAGATACTCACAACAACAAAATGGAAAGAGACCTGGGGGTAGTCATATCAGATGTCCTAAAGGTGGGCAAGCAATGTGAGAGGGCATCAAGGCAAGGAGGGCTGGGGGATACTGGGAATCATAGGGAGAAGCATCACCAGTAGAAAACAGGAAGTTATTATCCCTCTGTACAGACAGTTGGTGAGACCTCATCTGAGTACTGTGTGCAGTTCTGGAGACCCAACTCTGCAAATACATAGACAGGATGGAAGCTGTCCAGAGGAGGGCAACTAAAATGGTGCAGGGTCTGCACCAGAAGACATAGGAAGAGACTTAAGGAGCCAATATGTATAGCCTCAAATAAGGAGGAGGGGGGACATGATAGAAACTTTCAAGTACCTCAAGGCAATCAACAAAGTCCAAGAGGTAGCATCTTTCAAAAAAGGGTGTGCAAGAACAAGGGGACAATTT
This sequence comes from Neoceratodus forsteri, assembly GCA_016271365.2. Classification (NCBI taxonomy): domain Eukaryota; kingdom Metazoa; phylum Chordata; order Ceratodontiformes; family Ceratodontidae; genus Neoceratodus; species Neoceratodus forsteri. The sequence continues at coordinate 357,451,983 of JADMNL010000026.1, forward strand.
GAAGATAGAAGGGGGGGCGCTCAGAGGTAATTTAAGGAAGTATTTTTTCACAGAGAGGGCTGTGATACATGGAACGGCTCTTCCGGAGGAGGTTGTGGAGTCAAAAGCAGTGGGTGGAATCTAAGCATGCATGGGACAGTCATAAGGCAATTCTAGGGGGTGCGGGTAGGAAGAAGTAGGCTGCTGGTTAACTAGGATCTGCAGTATATCCATTAGGTAGGGAAATAGGCAGACTGGGTGGGCCAAGCGGTCCCCATCTGCCGTCAAAATCTATGTTTCTATGTTTCTATCCTCTGAGGCCGGAGATCAGAAGGCTGTGGGTTCTATTCCCACCAGGCACTTGGGTTAATATCCCACATCCTGACATCACAGTGCAGCATGAGGGGGTGCTGCACTCCTGAGGTACCGCCTTCAGATGAGATGTTAAACCGAGGTCCCATCTGCCTGTTCAGGTGGTAGTTCAGGCGGATGTTAAGATAAGGGTGAGGTAGTGCTGGTTGGAGACTTCAATATTCCAGACGTGGACTGGAGCATCCCTGCAGCAGCATCAACTAGGAGCAGATTTATAATGGACTCCTTCAGGGTGCCTTCTCAAGCAACTGTCAGCGAGCCAACTCAGCAGAAGGCAATACTGACCTTGTGTCAAACAGGCCAGGTGTGTATGGGGGTAAGAGTGGGGGGACACTGGGAACAGTGACCACCAGTCACTGTGGTTTGAAATCACAGAAAGAGCAGAACCAAACCACAAAAAAACTGTATCCTGGATTTTAGGGGCAAACTTTGGGAAAATGTGGAGATACTCTGAAAGAGGCATTAAGGGGAATGGGGCAGGAATCAGGGTTGAGGAACAGTGGAAGTATTTAAATGGGGATTACAAGAGCAACAGAATTATGTATTAAGCAGGTTAGCAAGAGGAAAAGGAAGAGGAGACCATTATGGTTTTCCAAAGAGGTAGCAAAGAATGCAAGCCAAAAAGATTGCATTCAGGCAATACAAAAGACACAGGCAGAAGGGGATAGGGAGAGGTACCAGGAGAAGCAAAGGAGGCAGGGAGGTCAGTAAGGGAAGCCAAAGCTCAGACAGAAGAATACATTGCAAAATCAGTGGGTAGAGGGGACAAAACCTTTTACAGGTACATAAGTGAAAAAAGAAAGGCAAAGGGAGGGATAGTGAGACTGAAGGGGGAGGATGGGGGCTGCGTGGAGGATGACAACAGTAAAGCTGACATATTGAACAGGTATTTCTGCTCAGTCTTTACTGAGGAAGAGGAGGGTAATGGGTCTGAACCGAGTACAAGGGTGAGAATGGTGCAGAATGGACACAAGTCCCTTTACATGAGAAAGGCTCCTGAAGGAACTGGAAGTAATAAGAGTTGATAAAGCAATGGGGCCAGATGGGGTGCACCCCAGGGTCCTTAAAGAACTAAGAGAGGTGGCGGCTGAAGCTCTTGCTATCCTGTTTAGCCGATCATTAGAAACAGAAGTACCCAAAGACTGGAGGATAGCAGATGTAGTCCCCTATACAAAGTGGGAACAAAGAGGAAGCGGGAACTATAGACAGTCAGCCCCTACCTCGGGGTAGTGGGGAAGCATCAAGTGGAAGCACCTACTGAAGGAGAGAGATTGGTGGAACATCTGGCTGTCACGGACTACAGGACCCAAGGCAGCATGGTTTCACCAGGGGAAGGTCATGTCAGATCAACCTCATTGAATTTTTGACTGGGTGACTAGGGAGGTGGATCAGGGGAGGGCAGTGGACATGGCCTATCTGGACTTCAAGCAAGGCCTTTGACACTGTGCCATATGAAGACTATTGCACAAACTGGGGAATATGGATGTGGGCAGGACAGTAGAGCGGTAGGTAGGTAACTGGCTGGGCAGCAGGACACAGAGGGTGGTGGTAAATGGCTGTCACTCCACAGAGGGAAGAGTGACCAGTGGGGCACCACAGGGATCAGTGCTGGGACCGGTACTATTCAATATCTTCATCAGTGACATTGTGCAGGACCTAGAAGGCAGAATTGCACTGTTAGCTGATGACACAAAGCTCTGTAACAGAGTAGACACACCGGAGGGTGTAGACAGAATGAGAAGGGACCTGCAGAAACTCGAAGAATGGTCAGGGGTTTGGCAGTTGAAATTCAATGCAAGAAAATGCAAGATAATGCATATGGGGCACAAAAACCCAGGCACAATATATCAGTTGGGGGGTGAGGATATAGCATGCATCAAGCAGGAAAGGGATCTTGGGGTTATCAGCTCTGATGACCTCAAGGCAGGAAAACAGTGTGACAAGGCAGCAGCTAAAGTAAATAGGATGCTGGGATGCATAGGCAGGGGCATCACCAGCAGGAAAGGAGGTCATAATTCCACCATACAAGACACTAGTGAGGGCCGCATCTGGAGTACACTGTGCAGTTCTGGAGACCTTACATATATAATTGACAGAGACAGGGTAGAGAAGGTTAAGAGGAGGGCAACAAAGATGGTGCATGGATTGCATCACAAGTCCTATGACGACAGGTTGAAGGCACTGAACATGTACTCCCTGGAGGAGAGGAGGGAGAGAGGGGATATGATAGAGACATACAAGTATCTTACAGGGAGGAACAGGGTGCAGGAATGCACTATTTTTAAGCGAAAAAGATGTTCCAGGACTAGAGGGCATGGGATGAAGTTGGAGGGAGGACGATTCAGAGGAAACGTGAGGAAGATTTTCTTCACAGAACGGGTGGTGGACAAGTGGAACACCCTGCCAGAGGAAGTGGTGGGGGCTAAAACAATCACGGGATTTAAGAATGCATGGGATAGACATAAAGGAATTCTGGAGGTCAGGGGTAAGGGGCAACAGACTTCCTGGAAAACATAAACTGAACTTACAAACTTAAATGGGCAGACAGGGTGGGCCATAGGCCCTTATCTGCCGACACTGTCTATGTATCTATGTATCCCATGGCAAATCTTGAAAAGAGTAGGAGAAATTTCCCTGGTGCCCTAGCCAAAATCCCCCCCAGTCATTAAAATACCACCAACAGCTTAATCTGGCTCAGTCAGTTGACATTCATCTGTATCCTCCTCCCTGGGTCGTGCCTGAAAATAGGCAGAATTTGTCTAGTGCACTTACCTGCTCAACAAAAACTAAATAAATAAATAATATGGGAATGTTGCCTGACAAATTCCCTTAACCTGTGGGGGAACAGGAATCACAATGGTAACCCTTCTGGACTTTCAAGGTGATAGGGACCAATGCATTTCAGTCACATTCTTTTCCATGCTGCCAGTGTTCAACATCGCGCAGGAGGTATGACACCATGCCTTTATTTGACAGGACAGCCTTTGGGACTGGAGCAGTTTGTCAACATCACTAGACTGTGGCCCCATACAGGACAGAGAACTCCTTTGCTTTGTGTGCTGCTATTACAACACTGTATGATCAAACAAGGGCACACTCTAACCACGCTGGTGACCCGGGTTTGGGAACAGAATCAGGACACCGGGGGCTGGTAGTCTGTCAGACTGCTCTCCTCTCCTGGGGTGGGTAGTGGGATGGCATCATGCTGCAGCAGCCTCTGGTGGAGACCAGGAATACTGTAGACACACGCAGGAGGGAAACAACACCAAAAAGCAGAAATACCGCTCCACGTTCAGCTGGATGATGGATGCCCGGCTCTTCAATGCCATCCATGTCCCTGCTGAGCCTTCCATCTCAGCAGCAGCACCCTGGGGCCAAGTGTTGCACTGGTCTGCCCCACCTTAGCTGGCACCTTCCCCTCTGGAAGAGGGGGACCCATCCAGTGAAGGGTTACACCGGGTTACCCTGGGGATGGCTGCCATATGAGAATGGAGGCTCGGGGGGCAGATGGATTAGAGGAGGCCTTGGTAAGCCTGGAGTATCTGAGGTGGCAGCACATGGGGGGAAGGGCACATAAAAACAGTCACTGTGTTTATATGCATGGCTAGTGTTACCAGGTAAGTAGTTACCAGCTAACAGACTTACCCGGTAACTTCTAGCCATGCGCATACATGCTGCTGGTGTTTATCAGGTGCATCCAGATCTTGCTGCTTATACACTGATCAGCTGGAACAGTCCTGTTCAGCTGAGCATGTGCTTACAAGCGGATCAACAGCACCTTCCTATAGAGTATCTTGCCATGGTTATTTATTTATTTATTTTTGTTATTAACCAGGACAGACACTAAGCTGAAAGCTTGTTTACAGGACAAGGAAGTTAAGTGTCTTGCTTATGGTCACACAGCTAGCAGGTGGAGGCTGTTGATTCAAACCCAGGTCTCCAGGTTTTGCAACTCAGAGCCTTGAAACACTGCACAATACTACCTCCTTCTCCTACTACTAATTCTCTACATAAAGGTGCAGCAAAAGCAGATATTGTGCATAATTATTTTCATGCAGATGTCCTCAGAAATTAAGAAACTGAGGCAGTATAGCGTAGTGGTTTAAGTCTCTGAGCTGCAAACCTAGAGACCTGGGTTTGAATCCCACAGCCACCACTTGCATACTGTGTGACACTGAGCAAGTTGCAACTTCCTTGAGCTCCAGGTCACACCTGGAAACAAGCCCCAGCTTAGTGTGACTTTCCTGATTAAACAATTTCTCCTTTCCCTTTCCCCTTTTCCCCCTATTTGCTTATGTAGGAGCCACTTTAGTATTTGGTGTCATATGTATTCTCAGGAGCCTTTCATCTGTCTGATCCAGAAAGTTGTGGAGTATCTTCTCTTCCCGTCCCAGTCAAGGCTGCAGTACTGTTCTGGAAAAGTAGTTCTGCCAGCCTTCTCAGCTGCCTATCATGCACCTAAAGAAGGGACATCTGTGGCTCAGCTGGAGATTTCCCTCAAATTTCTCAAGGGTATTCTGTACAGGAATCCCCTCGTCTGTAAGCCCTGGTTCTGGAATATTTGATCAGGACTACATTTAAACCTGGCACCTCCTGTAATCTCAGGTTTCTGTCCTGGAAAACCCTGTTTTTGGTTGCAATCACATTGGCACATTGGGTGTGCAGCATCACGCGATGGTAATTGACCTCTTTCTCTAACCTTTCATCTAGAGAGGCTACCCTTTAAAACTTATCCTAAGACTGTGCCTCAGGTGGTGTGTGAATTCACTTTGAATCCAGAGCATCAACCTGCCTGTATTCTTTTGAGCATCTTCAAAAACCTTTTGAAGTGCCATGCTCCTACTGCATCCACAGGGCACACCACTTTTTATGTTTGCTTGCATGTGCAAAAGAAACATAGTGCCACCATATAGAATTTTCATAGGTGTGCCACCCCTTCCAATGCCCTGCTGCTTTTGCAGGCATGGCCACACTGCACTAATAATGTCCAAGCTGTCTATGACAGCAGTTCAGAAGCAGTGGCATACAGTTCAAAGCAAAAGATCGCTATGCTCAGTGGTGGTAACATGTAGGCAATTTGCATACTGCCATCAGCAGGCAATTACGTCACTGCCTTCGGCAGTATGCAGACTGCCTACTACGTCAACACTGCATCTGAACAGCTACCATAGACAGCTTTCTTTTTTTCTTGGTTCCCCCCCTAACAAACAGCCAAATAGCATGCTGTGAGCCCACCTCATCGTGCTCATGTAGACCCCCTCACCCCCGCACACTGTATGGCTGATGGGGGTGCCCAATCCCCTGTCAGCTCTATGATGCTTGGCCAGCTGGTTATGATTGTTCTATGATATTTGTAATACAGAATGTGGTATGTGGCTTGTCTCACATGAGACATCCTGTGCTCCTCGTAGAACCCCCAAGGTTTTAGTAAGAATAACAGGATATATGTAATTAATCAGGAGATCTCCTAATGTGATTAACTTTCTTGAAGTTGCATTTATAGCCTTGTTTATGACCTGTGCTGCTTGAAGCTGGAAAACTAAAATATACATTTATGAATTCAGATAAGCTGATTCCTTTAAAGCTGTACTGCGTAGGTGTGAAAAGTTGTAAAATCCTTGACCTGTCTTTGAAATAGGAAACCACACAAGATCAAATGAAAGGCTTGATTTAAAGACTGTCATAATTTGGTAAATTCATTTTTGCTGAAGTCACAGTATTTAAAATATCTCCTGACAGGAAGATAATTGATTGTATCTTTTTTTATATTCTAAAAGGAGAAACTAGATGACATCATAGAAGGGGTGGAAACACAGAGTTGTAAACTGTATTCTGTGTTTCAAATGAGTAACATTTCTTTTTGGGCCGTTAAGAAACAAGATCTCTGATCTAACTTAAGGCACTTGTAGAGGTATACATTAGATAGAAAAAGTATGCATGTATTGTGGTAGGAGTTTTTGTTTGTACTTTTCCTTATTTTCTTTTCAGTGATTGTATGCTTTGTGATATACTGTTCTCTTTTCACATTTTACATATTTTTATCCATTTTTAATGAAACCTTTCAGTTGAAAAATACTGCCTGGGTCTTCCAAGTTCTTTTTGCATGTGACATATAGAAGGGTAAGACTGACAAAAACTGTTCAGAAGCTTGAATGGTGTTAATGAACTGGGAAATGGTAAGAATATACCTAAGGTCTTTATATAGTTTTAAGGGTTCATTCTGGATACCTGGTTAGGTGCCCTTGAGTGAAAGATGTCTGGCATTCCCCAAGGAGCAGTTTATCTGAGCCTGTACATTTAGGTATGCTAGCATAAGGATCACAGCTTGAATCTCCCCAGAACTTGAGACTAAAGGTGATTCAGACCCACAAGCAGACAGGAGGGTTACTCTGTCTGTTACCTGTTCACAATACTGCGCTCAGAGGTTGGCACTGTGGGACCAGAGGGCCTGACCTGTAGACTGCGTTTGTGACAGACTGGTTGGCAGCGGTGTGGATAAATTTAGTAACACAAGCTTTAACTGTTCTGTGTGTCACCTTAATACTGTACAGCTCACTTGCAAAATAAGGCAGTGATTTATTTTTAAAGAGGAAACAGAACTATATAATTTTGCTTACAATCAAGTTCCTACATGTTTGATTTTTTTCTAAAGTGCAAGTTAGAGTTGCAGTAGTTAGGGAAGAAGATGGCTTCCAACTACAGCAGGCACACTGTAGACTACCTGAGGCAGTTGTGCCAGGACAGAGGAGTCCTGTATGAGGTGAGAGCCACCAAGCAGAACCTCATGGATGCCCTGATGGCAGCAGATGCCTAGAGCATTGAGTCACAGACTGTGACTGTAAAGGACCAAACCTTGAGCGTGGAGGGGCTAGCGGGCAAAGTGCAGTGTCCAGAGTCGATGAGGATGACAACAGGGCCAGTGCAAGCAAAGGGACACAGCAGCAGGGGAAGGTCACAAGTATTCTGTGGCCAGAAGTAATCAGGCTGCAGACTGAGTTGCATAGAATGGATCTGGAGTTCCAGACAGAAGAGAAGCGAGAACAGTGAGCCGCAGAGGAGAAGAGTTAGCGAGAACTGCGAGAGGCTGACCGTGAAGATTGTGAGTGCCAGTGAGCCACAGAGGACAAGAGAGAGCATGAACAGCAAGAGGTGGACTGTGAGGGGTGTAAGGGCCAGAGGTGTCATGAACTAGAGAAACTACGACTCCAACCTCCCGCACCAGAGCAGGTAAGTGTCTTGGGTTTAACTGGAACTACAGTACTGGGTTACAAATTGAATTCCAAATTGATAGCGGAATTTAAGAGGGGGAGGATATGGATGCCTTTTTAAATTTCTTTAAAAACATCTGTATTCAGTCTAAAATTCCTAGAGGGTCCTGGAGCTTCCAGCTATCCCCACTACTAACCAGGAATGCTCAGGATGCATTGGGTCAAATGTACTATGAAGACAGTAATGTTTACAGCAAACTTAAAGCTGCACTTTAAAAAAGAAATTTGATTTAATTGCTGAAGCATACAGAGCTAAATTCTGTAAGCTCAGGAGAAGCCCTAACATGAGCTACGGGGAGCTAGCCTCAAAACAACGTCAGTTTTTAAAACATTGGTGGGAAGGAATTGAATCAAACTCTGTAGATAAAATTGAAAATGCTATTTTGTTAGAATATTTTTGGGGGGCATGCCCAGCAGAGCTGAAAACCTGGCTGGAGGTCTGGGATCTCAAAACAGTGCAAGAGGCTGCTGAACTCTCGGACTGCTATGCCAAGAACAGACCTGCTTTGAGAGCGAATGGGTCGGGTGTGGCAGCACAGAAAGGGAAAAGCACACCTTCAGGGAGCTTAAACCTCACTGGCTCCATGGAAACCAGTTAGCCCCAGGTTTCAGAGAAAAAGATTACTCTGAGAAGATTAATAAATGTTGAGTCTGTAAAGAAACTTGGCATATTGCCAGACAGTGTCCCAAAAGGACGAGCAATACGCATCATGGGGCTAGGAAGGAAGTAGGTTGTTTGTGTGTCCCTGGAAGCATGCCTGTAAACATGAGAGAACACATGCACCCAGTCAAGGTGAATGGTGTACAGACACAATGGTTAAGAGACACAGGGGCATCCCTGACATTGGTAAAGGAGGATCTGGTAGAGCCTGGTCAGCTTATACCCAATGAATTTGTAACTGTACAAGACTTTACTGGTGAGGAGAAAACATTGCCCCTCACTAGTATTCTCCTAGACTGGGGTGAAACAGGGGGAACTGTGCAACAGGTTGCTGTAGCCAAAACATTGGCAGTTGACATCAACCTTGTCAACAATCTCAAATGGGATGGAGTGTGCAGTTACCTGTAGCCAAGTGGAAAATGAAAATTTTAATTCCCTGGACGAGGAGCAGCCAGGGCAGTGTAACTGGGTACAAATTTCCTATAGTACCCTGCTGTCCCTAGAAAACTCCTGACCTGCTTCTGAGTTTCTGGCCTGGTCTATGCCTTGATCACCTCTATTTTTACTTGGTTAGGACGGAGCTGTCCCCGGCTAACAACATGCCCAAGGTATGCCACTTCAGCCATGGAAACCTGGTACTTCTCAGCTTTGACAGTGAGCCCGGCCCTCTGTATCCTGTCCAGCACTTCCCTAAGGTCGGACAGGTGTTCCTCCCAGCTGGCACTAAAGATGGCAGTGTCATTTCAGGTACGCTCACGGCGTACTCCTCAGCGCCATTTAACACCTGGTTCACCAACCTTTGGAAAGTCACCAGGGCATTCTTCATTCCAAAGGCATTACTTTAAATTCAAATAAGCCTATCGGAGTGATGAAGGTCAACCTCTTCCGAGCTCTGTCATTAATGCTACCTGCCAATACCCCTTTGTCAGGTCAATAGTTGTAAGATTGGTCGACCCACTGAACTTGTCAGGAGTTCATCCATCTGGGACATTGGGTGGGTGGGTGTCTGACTTGTGACTGCATTCAGTTCATGATAGTCCACACAGAAATGAGTAGAGCCATCTGGCTTGGGCACAACGACTACGTGTGAGGCCCAGGGGCTGTGGGATCTCTGGATTACCCCTAAATCCAGAATTCCCCCCCCAATGTACTTTTGGACAGCCTCTGACACCTGATATGCTGTCTGCCATAGTGGCATCTGTGTCCCAGTCTCCACATCGTGCATTGCTAAGGGGGTTAGTCCAGGCTTGGCGCTAAACAGTGGGGTAAAGTCAGCTAAAACCTCCCTTATTTCCTGGATCTTGTCCGGGGCCAGCTGGAGAGTCAATTTAACTGCCTCCACAGAGGAGTCCTACTTGCTTTCTTCCAGCAAGTCCAGAAGGGGGTCTCCTTCATCCATCCCCTCCCCAGGACTACATACTGCGAACACCATGTCAGCCCTATTAGTATATGGCTTCATCATGTTGACATGGTACATTCTTTCTGTCTGTTTTGTGTCAGGTAACTCTGTGATATAGTTCACGTCATTTACCTTCCTACCTACTTTCTATAGTTCTGCCCACTCAGCCTGCAGCTTGTATTTCCAGACCAGAATAAGGACCATGACTTCCTGACCCACCGTGTATGGGCGAGCGCTGTCTCTGTGGTTATACCACACTTTTTGTTTCTGTTGGGCAGCTGTCAGGTTGCTCTGGGCAGTCTCCATAAGCTCCTTCAGCCTTTCCCTAAACCTAAGGATGTAATCCACAATGGGAGTTCCCTGGGTGACATGCTTGCCTTCCTAGTCCTCCCAGATGAAGTCTAGGGGCTCAGATACCCAGTGTCCATATAAGAGCTTGAAGGGGGAAAATCCTATCCTTGTATGCAAACAGCAGGTGGGGAAGGTATTTCTCCCAGTCCCTCCCATGCTGTTCAGCAAATGCTTAGAGCATTAAATTCAGGGTACCATTAAATCTTTCCACAAGCCCATTGGCTTGTGAGTGATAAGGTGTCGTGCATCTCTGCACCACTCCACAATTTTCCCACAAACATTTCATCTGGTCCGATATGAAGGAACCCCCTCGATCGCTGATAACCTCCTGCGGAAACCCAACATGCGAGAAAATTCCAAGTAAGCCATCTGCCACTTTGTCTGTCCTCAGTGAGGGCAGGGCAACTGCCTCGGGGTACCAGGTGGCATAATCCACCACAGTCAGGATGAACCTCTTCCGGGAGGAATTGGACATATTTAAAGGCCCCACAATATCCATTCCCACCCTCTGGAATGGCTTCTCCACTATGGGCACTGGAATTAGGGCAGCTTGGGTTTTCTTACCTGCCTTTCCTATTTCTTGGCACTGGTGACAAGACCTGCAATACTACTTCACCTGCTGGGTGATTTTGGGCCAATAGAAATGCTAGGCCAACTATTGAGTAGTGCGCATGATTCCTAAATGACCAGACAGGGGAATATCATGTGCAGTGTTGAGCAACTGCTCATGGTAGCCCTGGACAGCAACAAGCTGCCTGCCCATCACCCCACCCTCTGTCTTCACAGCCTGAGTATACATCAGTCAATTTGCCCAATAAATCTTATGTTTGCCGTCACCTTCCTGTGCTCCGTGAGATCTGCCCAAGCCCTCAGCTTTTCTAGACTAGAGTCACTTTTCTGAGCAGCTGAAACTCCTTACACATTCCCAAGGCAAGGGATAGGTCCCCTTTAGTCTCTAAACTAGGGTCCCTAGCACTAGCATCAGGGCACTCAGGATCACTGTCATCCTTAACCCTCTGACAATGGGTCACCCCTCCTTCTTCGGAGTAACCCTCTGTAGCAGTGTGGTTAACTGCTACTGGGGAAATTTCTACCCCCTTTTCAATAGTCTCCCTATCAGGAGACACAGTCTGGGGAACCAGCCTCCCAGTGTTTTCCACAATGGCGTCTGTGGGGTCCAGGGAACTACAATTTCCACTTTCCACTTGGCTATGGGTAACTGCACACTCCATCCCATTTGAGATTGTTGCCAAGGTTGACGTCAACTGCTAATGTTTTGGCTACCGCGACCTGTTGCACAGTTCCTCCTGTTTCACCCCAGTCTAGAAGAACACTAGTGAGGGGCAATGTTTTCTCCTCACCAGTAAAGTCTTGTACAGTTACAAATTCATTGGGTATAAGCTGACCAGGCTCTACCAGATCCCCCTTTACCAATGTCAGGGATGCCCCTGTGTCCCTTAACTCTTGTGTCTGTACACCATTCACCATGACTGGGTGCATGTGTTCCCTCATGTTTACAGGCATGCTTCCAGGGACACACAAACAACCTACTTTCTCCTAGCCCCATGATGCGTATTGCTCGCCCTTTGGGACACTGTCTGGCAATATGCCAAGTTTCTTCTACAGACCCAACATTTATTAATCTTCTCAGAGTAATCTTTTCTCTGAAACCTGAGGCTAACTTGGTTTCCATGGAGCCAGTGAGGTTTAAGCTCCCTGAAGGTGTCTTTTCCCTTTCTGTGCTGCCACACCGACCCATTCGCTCTCAGAGCAGGTCTGTTCTTGCATAGCGGTCCAAGAGTTCAGCAGCCTCTTTCACTGTTTTAGGATTCTGTACATCCAGCCAGGTTTTCAGCTCTGCTGGGCATGCCCTCCAAAAACCTGCTCTAGCGAAATAGCATTTTCAATTTTATCAACAGAGTTTGATTCTATTCCTTCCCACCAATGTTTTAAAAACTGACATTGTTTTGAGGCTAGCTCCTCGTAGCTCATGTCAGGGCTTCTCCTGAGCTTACAGAATTTAGCTCTGTATGCTTCAGCAATTAAATCAAATTTCTTTTTAAAGTGCAGCTTTAAGTTTGCTGTAATTATTACTGTCCTCATTGTACATTTGACCCAATGCATCCCAAACTTTCCTGGTAAGTAGTGGGGATAGCTGGAAGTTCCAGGACCCTTAAGGAATTTTAGACTGAATACAAACTTTTTCAAAGGAATTTAGAAAGGCATTCATATCCTCCCCTCTTTAAATTCCGCTATCAATTTGGAATTCAATTTTTAACACAGTACTGTAGTTCCAGTTAAACCCAAATCACTTACCTGCTCTGGAGCGGGTGGTTGGAGTTGTAGCTTCTCCAGTTCATGTTGCCACTGGTGCTCACACTCCCCACAGTCCACGTCTTGCTGTCCATGCTCTCTCTTGTCCTCTGTGGCTCACTGGCACTCACACTCTTCACGGTCAGCCTCTCGCTGTTCTTGCTAACTTTTCTCCTCTGCGGCTCACTGTTCTCGCTTCTCTTCTCTCTGGAACTCCAGCTCCATTCTGCACAACTCAGTCTGCAGCCTGATTACTTCTGGCTCCAGAATGCTTGTGACCTTCCCTGCTGCTGTGGCCCATTGCTTGCATTGGCCCTGTTGTCATCCTCATCAGATCTGGACATTGCACTTTGCCCGCTAGCCCCCATGCTCAAGGTTTGGTCCTTTACAGTCACAGTCTGTGACTCAGATGCTCTAGGCATCTGCTGCCATCAGGGCATCCATGAGGTTCTGCTTGGTGGCTCTCCTCTCATACAGGATTCCTCTGTCCTGGCACAACTGCCTCAGGTAGTCTACAGTGTGCCTGCTGTAGTTGGAAGCCATCTTCTTCCCTAACTACTACTACTCTAACTTGCACTTTAGAAAAAAAAATCAAACATGTAGGAACTTGATTGTAAGCAAAATTATATAGTTCTGTTTCTTTTTTAAATGTAAATCACTGCCTTATTTTGCAAGTGAGCTGTTCAGTATTAAGCTGACACACTGAACAGTTAAAGCTTGTGTTACTATATTTACCCACACCACTGCCAACCAATCTGTCACAAACGCACACTACAGGTCAGGCCCTCTGCCCCCACAGTGCCAACCTCTGAGCGCAGTATTGTGAACAGGTAACAGACAGGGTAACCCTCCTGTCTGCTTGTGGGTCTGAATCACCTTTAGTCTCAAGTTCTGGGGAGATTCAAACTGTGAACCTTATGCTAGCATACCCAAATGTACAGGCTCAGATAAACTGCTCCTTGGGGAATGCCAGATATCTTTCCCCTAAGGGCACCTAACCAGGTATCAAAATGAACCCTTAAAACTATATAAAAGACCTTAGGTATATTCTTACCTTTTCCCAGTTCATTAACACCATTTAAGCTTCTGAACAGTTTTTGTCAGTCTTATCCTTCAATACGTCACATGCAAAAGAACTTGGAAGATCCAGGCAGTATCTTTCAAATGAAAGGTTTATATAAAATGGATACAAATATGTAAAATGTGAACACAGAACAATATATCACTAAAGCATACAATCACTAAAAGAAAACAAGGAAAAGTACAAACAAAAACTCCTACCACAATACATGCAGACTTTTCTATCTAATGTAAACCTCTACAAGTGCCTAAAGTTAGATCAGAGATCTTGTTTCTTAAGAGTCCAAAAGAAATGTTACTCAGTTGAAACACAGAATACAGTTTACAACTCTGTTTTCCACCCCTTCTATGAGTCATCTAGCTCCTCCTTTAGAATATAAAAAATATACAAACAATGATCTTCCTGTCAAGAGATATTTTAAATACTATGACTTCAGCAAAAACTAATTTATCAAATTATGACAGTCTTAAATCAAGCCTTTCCTTTGATCTTGTGTGGTTTCCTGTTCCGAAGACAGGTCAAGGATTTTACAACTTTTCACACCTATGTGCAATACAGCTTTACAGGAATCAGCTTATCTGAATTCATAAAATGTATATTTTAGTTTTCCAGCTTCAGAGCAGCACAGGTCATAAACAAGGCCATAAAATGCAACTTCTCAAGAAAGTTAATCACATTAAGAGATCTCCTGATTAATTACATATATCCTGTTATTCTTACTAAAACCTTGGGGGTGTCACCCAGGAGCACAGGATGTCTCATGTGAGACAAGTCACATACCACATTCTATATTACAAATATCATAGAACAATCATAACCAGCTGGCCAAGCATCATAGAGCTGACAGGGGATTGGGCACCCCCATCAGCCATACAGTGTGCAGGGGTGAGGGGGTCTACATGAGCATGATGAGGTGGGCTCCCAGCATGCTATTTGGCTGTTTGTTAGGGGGGAACCAAGAAAAAAAGAAAGCTGTCTATGGTAGCTGTTCAGATGCAGTGCTGACGTGTAGGCAGTCTGCATACTGCCGAAGGCAGTATGTCAATTGCCTGCTGATGGCAGTATGCAAATTGCCTACATGTTACCACCACTGAGCATAGCGATCTTTTGCTTTGAACTGTATGCCACTGCATCTGAACTGCTGTCATAGACAGCTTGGACATTTATTAGTGCAGTGTGGCCATGCCTGCATAAAGCAGCAGGGCATTGGAAGCGTGGGTGGCACACCTACGAAAATTCATATCGGTGGCACTATGTTTCTTGCCTGCGTGCAAGCAAACATAAAAAGTGGTGTGCCCTGTGGATGTGCAGGGAGTACAGGTGCACCTCAAAAGGTTTTGAAGATGCTCAAAGAATACAGGCAGGTTGATGCTCTGGATTCAAAGTGAATTCACACACCACCTGAGGCACAGTCTTAGGATAAGTTTTAAAGGGTAGCCTCTCTAGATGAAAGGTTAGAGAAAGAGGTCAATTACCATCGCGTGATGCTGCACACCCAATGTGCCAATGTGATTGCAACCAAAAACAGGGTTTTCCAGGACAGAAACCTGAGATTACAGGAGGTGCCAGGTTTAAATGTAGTCCTGATCAAATATTCCAGAACCAGGGCTTACAAGACGAGGGATTCCTGTACAGAATACCCTTGAGAAATTTGAGGAAATCTCCAGCTGAGCCACAGATGTCCCATCTTTAGGTGCATGATAGGCAGCTGAAGGCTGGCAGAACTACTTTCCCAGAGGAGTACTGCAGCCCTGATTGGGACAGGAACAGAAGATACTCCACAACATTCTGGATCAGACAGGTGAAAGGCTCCTGAGAATACACCTGACACAAGATACTAAAGTGGCTCCTACATAAGCAAATAGGGGGAAAAGGGGAAAGGGAAAGGGAAATGAGAAGTTGTTTAACCAGGAAAGGCACACTAAGCTGGGGCTTGTTTCCAGGTGTGACCTGTGAGCTCAAGGAAGTTGTGACTTACTCAGGGTCACACAGTATGCAAGTGGTGGCTGTGGGATTCAAACCCAGGTCTCTAGGTTTGCAGCTCAGAGCCTTAAACCACTGTGCTATACTGCCTCAATTTCTCAATTCCTGAGGACATCTACATGAAAATAATTATACACAATATCTGCTTTTGCTGCACCTTTATGCAGAAAATTAGTAGTAGGAGAAGGAGGCAGTATTGTGCAGTGGTTTAAGGCTCTGAGTTGCAAAACCTGGAGACCTGGGTTTGAATCCACAGCCCCCACTTGCATACTGTGTGACCCTGAGCAAGTCACTTAACTTCCTTGTGCTGTAAACAAGCTTTCAGCTTAGTGTCTGTCCTGGTTAATAACAAAATAAATAAATAAATAACCATGGCGAGATACTCTATAGGAAGGCAGCTGCTGATCCGCTTGTAAGCATGCTCAGCTGAACAGGACTGCTCCAGCTGATCAGTGTAACATGAACATGCAAAGATCTGGATGAACCCGATAAACACCGGCAGCATGTATGCGTGGCTAGAAGTTACTAGGGTAAGTCTGCTAGCTGGTAACTACTTATCTGGTAACACTAGCCCTGCATGTAAACACAGTGGCTGTTTTTGTGTATCCTCCCTCCATGTGCTGCCACCTCAGACACTCTGGGTTTACCAAGGCCTCCTCTGATCCATCTGCCCCCCCGAGCCTCCGTTCTCATATGGCAGCCATCCCCTGGGTAACCCGGCATAACCCTTCACCAGATGGGTCCCCTCCTCCGAGAGGGAAGGCACCAGCCAAGGGGGGCAGACCAGTGCAACACTTGGCCCTGGGGTGCTGCTGAGATGGAAGGCTCAGCAGGGACATGGATGGCATTGAAGAGCGGGCAGCCATCATCAGCTGAGCGTGGGGCGGTATTTCTGCTTTTCTGGTGTTGTTTCCCTCCTGCGTGTGTCTACAGTACTCCTGGTCTCCACCAGAGGCTGCTGCAGCATGATGCGCCATCTACCCACCCCAGGAGAGGAGAGCAGTCACAAAGATGTTCAGTCTCTCCTTCCCTGCCAGCCCCAGCGTCCCGAATCTGTTCCGAACCTGGGTCACCAATGGTTTGATGTGCCCTTGTTTGATCATACAGTGTTGTAATAGCAGCACACAAAGCAAAGGAGCTTCTGTCCTGTATGGGGCCACAGTCTAGTGATGTTGACAAACTGCTCCAGTCCCAAAGGCTGTCCTGTCAAATAAAGGCATGGTGTCATACCTACTGCGCTGATGTTGAACACTGGCAGCATGGAAAGAATGTGACTGAAATGCATTGGTCCCTATCACCTTGAAAGTCCAGAAGGGTTACCATTGTGATTCCTGTTCCCCACAGGTTAAGGGAATTTGTCAGGCAACATTCCATTATTATTTATTCAGTTTTTTTGTTGAGCGGGTAAGTGCACTAGACAAATTCTGCCTATTTTCAGGCCACGACCCAGGAGGAGGATACAGATGAATGTCAACTGACTTGAGCCAGATTAAGCTGTTGGTGGTATTTTAGTGACTTGGGGGTTGGCCAGGGCACTGGGAAATTTTTCTACTCTTTTGAGAAGTGCCATGGGATCTTTAACAGCCACCTGAACTACCACCAGAACAGGCAGATGGGACCTCGGTTTAATGTCTCATCCAAAAGATGGCACCTCAGGAGTGCAGCACCCCCCTCATGCTGCACTGTAGTGTCAGTATTGGGATATTAACCCAAGTGCCTGGTGTGGGGATAGAACCCACAGCCTTCTGATCTCCCCGCCTCAGAGGGATATTCCTACTGTCCTGTCCTCTACTCTGTTTGATTTTTCCTTTTCTGTTTTGGGGCACTTATATGTTGTTGTTTTTTGTGTGCACTTCACCTCTCTCTGTGATCTTCCAAATGCTGTAACTACTAATGCTGGAGACCAGGGCTGTACTTGAAACAGACACCCTGCTGCATACTCAGTATATAAATCAGTGCTGATGCTGGATGAAACTCAATCAGTTTAAAACATGCGTAGAGAAACACATTTTTATTACCATTACAGAATATTGTGTTTACTTTCATAAGAGAGAAAATCAACAAACTGGCATTGGTTTTTTAAGTCTGTGGAGGGTGAGCTGCGGAATGCAGGAGTGGGGAAGACAGCAACGAGACAAGAAGCAAAATATATTTTGTTTGCAGATGGTCTCACAGATGTGCAGGTGGGCTGGAGAAAAGGGTGACATCAATATGTTAAATGCACACACCAACCGCTGACTGTAACGGTGCTTTTCTTTGACCTGAAGACCACTGCAGCCAAACTGCTGTCATAGACAGCTCGCTTATCCATTGGTGTGGTATGGTCGCGCCCGCTACACCGAGCACTGCATTGGACAGGAGAGTCACACACTTCCAAAAAGTCACATTGTCCCAAAACATTCCTTGCAGATGCACTCAACGAATGCAAAACATAAATGGGGATTTCAAAAACTTAAATCTCTAGAGATATGCCTGAGAAATGCAAACACTTTGCTATATCAGGATAATTATGCTCAATGGGCTGACTTCTCATTCCCTGTAATAA
This sequence comes from Neoceratodus forsteri, assembly GCA_016271365.2. Taxonomy (NCBI): domain Eukaryota; kingdom Metazoa; phylum Chordata; order Ceratodontiformes; family Ceratodontidae; genus Neoceratodus; species Neoceratodus forsteri. Next base: position 357,469,935 of record JADMNL010000026.1, read on the forward strand.
CATGTTTCTATATCAAATGTTTACTTGAATTTATTGTGTGTAGTACTGGTGATGTTCTCTGTATCTGTTTGCTCTAAGCTTCTGTATTTACTCACTGGCCCAGATATTCAAACTGCGCCTGGCTGTGGCACACACATGGGCGCAGCTCAACTTGGCTGCGCAGGGGTGTGGCCTGGGCGATAGTCAAAGGAGTTACACCATAGCTCAGCAGCTTTGAATATCGCACCCTGGCCACCCACAGTGTGCATGGTGCAGTGGCACTGTGCCAGCACAAGTGGCCAGAGTGGAGCATGGAGATGTGCTAGCGCAAGTGCCATTGCACCATTCACAGCACCCCTGATATTCAAAAGGTGACATGCAAATGGGGCCATAATTTATGCAAGGTGCACATGGGGCCATTTGCATGTCATTATAGCCCCATCTGCATGCAGGTGCGCTGATCCCCGACGACTTGCGCCTGGCGCCCTGCCAGGCAGCAGCCATCGGGGACCGACGCCCCCTGCAGCCCGATCACGGGCATTTGTTTAAAACATAGATCCCCGTCCTATATCCCTGGTGGTCCAGTGGACCACTCTCTGTCCGATCGCAGGCATATGTTTAAAAATAAATTCCCGTCCTAGATCCCTGGTGGTCCAGTGGCCCTCTCTCTGTCCGAATCGCAGGCATATGTTTAAAAATAAATTCCCTGTCCTATATCCCTGGTGGTCCAGTGGACGCAATCTGCCGATCATAGGCATATGTTTAAAACATAGATCCTCGTCCAATATCCTGGTGGTCCAGTGGACGCTCGTGCTTGATCGGGCATGTGTAAAAAAACCTCCAATATCCCTGGGCATCTGGTGGTGCCTCCCACCGCCCACTCAGCCTGCAAACACTACCTGGGGACCCGAGGTCAGAACCCGCGGGAGCCCTAAAGGCCACGGGACCCCATCCCTAAGCACACTCAGCCTGCAAACACTACCTGGAGACCGAGACAGAACCGCGGGAGCCCTAAAGGCCACGGGACACCATTCCTAAGCACACTCAGCCTGCAAACACTACCTGGGAACAGAGTCAGGACCACGGGAGCCCTAAAGGTAAATAGCTGCCTTCTAGGACAAGCATCTTTGTGTGGGGGTGTTCTTGTTTGCCCTCCTATAGTGATTGATTGTTTCTGCCATTTCACTGAGCATGCCCTGAAGCCTGGAACTCAGCTGCATTCCGTGGAAGCTTTAAGGGACACACACATCAACAGACTGCCTTGTGTGCTGCTAGCTGCTTTACTTTAATGCCTGATTTATTTGCTGATCTGGTCTGACTAAATGTACCTGCCTAGTAATTCTTGCTAGCATTTGTTTTCATGCCTGGGATTTAGAGCACTGCGCACTGGGGGTGAGGTATATTTTACAGCCTAGTGTTTTCCTGTTTACTGCTCTTACAGCCCTGCAGTTACAATGCTGCTCTTAGTGCCTGCTTTACAGTTACTGTTTACTGTTGTTTTAGCCACAGACGTACTGTGTTTCAACCTATTCCTGGCTGCTGCAGGTCTACTGTGTGGCTGGCATCTCTCAGCAGATCCTCAGGCCCCATTGTTCTCCTCCTCCTCTCTCTTGGGCTGATTCCCAGTTAGCACATGCCCACTGGGTCCAGCCTGTGGCTCAGTCTCCAGCCTACCTCCGCTGCATACTAATGTGGATCCTTTGTCTCCTCTCCCCTATTTTGGGCCATGGGACCCCATCCTCAAGCACACTCAGCCTGCAAACACTACCTGGGGACAGAGTCAGGACCACAGGGACCCTAAAGGTAAATAACTCCTTCTAGGACAAGCATCTTTGTGTGGGGGTGTTAGCCTGTCAAAGCTTCTTGTCGACTGCTCAGCCCACCCAGGGCATCCTTAATTTATAATCCCACCCCCATCACATGACCAAGTGTCTACACTCCCAGTAGGTTATATCCCACCACAACCAAAGGGCCTGTGTGCCTACCAGCTCTGATCTCCCATCATCTCCACACTCCTACACTATCCTAACTCTCCCCTCCCACCCTCTGCTATTTGCCACCTGGCCTCTAGGAGGTGGTATTTCACCCTCTTCTTTGCTACTCTTCCCCAGCTTTTTCTCCCTCCCGTGGCTCTAACCCTCTCCCTGCTAATTTCCCCTTATCTCTCCTCTTTGGCTACTACCCACTCTCTTCCCCACCCAGGTCTCAGACCTTGCACCCTTCACATAGGAGTCGGGCACCCTACCCCTACGCCATTGAGGCTGCCCTAATAACCTGTGTCTTTTGGCACTCTTCCCCTCCCAGCATACTATGGCTCCACTCGCTGCCCTTCTTACTCCCATCTCCCTCCTCCTCATTACACTTCTCCCACTTGCCCCACTAGCCACACCCCATAGCCCCTCACCCTTACATCACATACCACCTCATCACTCTGCACTCACCAGTTTCCTGCCCTTCCTCCCACACTGTTTCACCCCTGCCATGTGACTCCATGTGGCCATCCCTCCTCCTTGCTACCCCTAGTCTCCATGTTCTACCTATCCCATCTTTCTCTCTATACCTGCCACAACTCGGACCACCTCATTAGTCACAAAATCCCTATGCCAGCTGCTTTTCAGAACCCTCTCCCTACTACTACTAATGTCTGGGAATATCCACCCCAACCTGGCCCCCTACACCCCCACAATCTCAGGCATCAATGGCTGGACTACACATTCTTCCATTAACATCTGCAGTCTCCCCCAAAAATTCAGTGACCTCCAGGTCTGGATAACCCAACACCAGCCTGATATCCTCACACTGGTGGAAACCTGGTTATCCAAATCCATCCCAGAATCTTTCATCTCAATCCCTGGTTATTCCCTGTTCTGCAAAGACTGAACTGGCAAATGTAGGGGGTGGTTGTGCTATCTACCTGCATGATTTCTACCAGGTGTACCTCACCCTCCAGCTAGCCAATGGGACCCAAACCCTATCTATTAATATCTTCCTTAACCCTGCCAGGGCCCACTTATATTACTGCAGTATACTTCTCCCTCATGGCCAAAAACCTGCCTTCCAGACATTCACAGTACCTCTCTCAACTCCTCCCCAAAGCTGGGCAAATTACCCTGGGAGACCTCAACATAAATTGGCTCTCTCCTCAGCTTTCCCACTGCAAAGATGCCCTAGCAGCACTGGACATCACCCAACTCATCTCATGCCCCACACACCTAAATCATAATAGTGGAACTGCCACATTGTTGGATCTAGTTCTGTCAAACCACCCTGCAAATTCATGGATATCTCCATCCTTCCAATGCCCATAGTGACCACTCCCTGATTCTCTGCACCTCCTGGTCCTGTCTGGCACTGAAGCCACCCCCAAAAACTATCCTCACTCGACTGGTCAGACAAGGCAAACTAAGACACTTAAAATCCTATCTTGCTGACTGTGACTGGTCCCCGTATCGCTCCCGGGACCTTGATGCTACCCTGAATTACTTCATTAACACCTTCAATGAAGCCTGTAATAGATTTGCTCCCTCACCAAGAAGGTGGTAAAGGACAGGACACCCCTGGATTTCCTCATCCCTGCTTGGCCTAATGGCACCAGGATGATCTGTGGCATAAAGCCCCTACTCTGGTAGCCCAACAGATAGGCAGCTGTACCGAGCTGCATGAAACAGTTGCACTTGGGCCATCAGGAAAGCTAAAGCTGAACACTTCAAAACAGCCCTTACCTCATCCTGAGGCACAGGTCACAAATTTTGGGACAATATGAAATCCCTCAATGGCAATGCCACCTCATCCCCCAGCCCAACTCAATGTAAATGGGTCCATCACTAATAACCCTCAGCTAATCACTGACATGCTCAATGCCTCCTTCTTTGACCTTAGTTCTGTCCTCCCCTGATTTCTTCAATCCATCCACCTTGCCTCCCCTACCCCCATGTCTCACCCACTGTTTCTGCTTCCATGTCCTCTCCCCCTGGAAATCAAACTCTACCTCCACAAAGCCTTAAGCAGCTTCCACCATAGCAGGGACTCCCTTGACCTTGGAATCCTGAGCCTAACTCTAGATGAGGTTACCTCCCCCCCTCATAGCCTCCTTAACCTCTCACTCCATCTAGGTAAATTCCCCACCATTTGGAAAATGGCTGTTATCACCCCTCTCCACAAGGCTGGCGACAGCCTCTCTCCAAGCAACTACCGTCCTATAACAGTCCTTCCCTCTCTCTCTCTCTCTATGGACCTTGAATGCATTGTCACAGACCAACTGACTGAGTACCTCAGTAAATATAACCTCCTATCCACTGAGCAACATGGTTTCAGACAAGGTCACAGCACATCTACTGCCCTCCTGGAATTCTCCAACTACATTCACTCTGCCCTTGACAATGGCAGGTTAGCTGGGTGTAGTCTTTCTAGATTTATCTAAGGTGTTTGACACCTATTAACCACTCCCTCCTTATATCCACCCTCTCTCAGCTTGGTCTGGCCCAAGAAGCCATGGCCTGGTTCACCGACTATCTGTCCAGCCGCTGTCAGAGGAAGAAAATCTGCCACCCTCTCTAAACCTCTTCTGGTTCCTCAGGGTCCTCCAGGGTTGAAACTCAGATCCCTCCTATTCAGCCTCTACTTAACTCCTTGCCAAAGGCTTGCTCTGGGAAGATCCTTCTCTATGCGGACAACACCGTCCTGTTCACCTTCCACTCAAACCCCACCCACTTAGAACTCTCCCTCCAAAACTCACTAAAGTTCACTAAAAATACCACCAACAGCTTAATCTGGTTCAAGGTCAGATGACATTCATCTGTATCCCCCTCCCCTAGGTCGTGCCTGAAAATAGACAGAATTTGTCCAGTGCACCTACCCAATCAACAAAAACTAAATAAATAAATAACAGTTCTCTGAGTTGAGTCTTGGTTCACCAAGCATAAACTTGTTTTGAACCAAAAAAAGTCCGAGATCATGCTTTTCGCCCACAATAAAAAAAAATAAACTCAGACTATCCCTCCTTCACAACAGCACATCCCTCTCACTTCCTCTGGAACAAGTATAAAGCTTTAAGTATCTTGGTGTCACCATTGACCCTGCCCTTACCTTCCATGAAGACATCCGCCTCCTATGCTCCTCTTTCAACACTCGCATTGGCCTACTTTATCGCCATCATAACTGCCTCCCCACAAAGCCCTCCAACTCGTCATCATATCCTCTGTACTATCAATCTTAGACTATGGCATACTGATCTATGGTGCTGCTGATAACACTGCCCTCCAAAGAGTAAAAATTGCCCTGAACAAGGCCTGCCACCTTGCCCTAGGCTGCCCAAAAATCAACCAACACTTGCTCTCTCTACATCCAAACTAACTGTCTAGACTTCGATGGTAGGCTACAGTACCAAACCTGCCTCCTAGGCATAAAGATATCAACTGAGCTTACAGCCCCCAGCCTCTCTCACCTCCTACTACCGGCACCTGCCACTAGGACTACCCGAAGCTCACATAAATCCTCCTTCCTGGTGCCATAGCAAAAACCTTCCCTTGGGCAGCACTCCTTCTACTACAGAGGTCCCATATGGTTCAGCTCCCTCCCACCTCACATAACCCTTGAAAATAAGCTTGGCCAGTTTAAACCCCTGCCCAACTCCCACCTCCTCAACAACTGCTAGTACTGTACTAGTACTAATGTCACTAGGACAGAGGGTAGTACTAGTAGTACTACTGCTCCCCAACTACAACCACAGCTGCTAATACTGTACTAGTACTTGTGTCACTGGGACTGAGTTTAGTACTACAAGTACTACTGCTAGTACTGTACTTGTACTAGTGCCACTGGGACTGAGGGTAGTACTACTGCAACCCCAACTACAACCACAACTGCTAGTACTGTACTAGTACTAGTGTCAATGGAACAGCGGGTAGTACTACTAGTACTATTGCAACCCCAACCACAGCCACAACTGCTAGTACTGTACTAGTACTAGTGTCACTGGGACTGAGGGTAGTACTACTAGTACTACTGCAACCCCCAACTCACAGCCACAACTGCTAGTACTGTACTAGTACTAGTGTCACTGGGACAGAGGGTAGTACTTCTAGTACTACTGCAACCCCAACTACAGCCACAACTGCTAGTACTGTACAGTACCAGTGTCACTGGGACTGAGGTGAGTACTACTGCAGCCCCAACTACAACCACAGCTGCTAGTACTGTGACTAGTACTGGTGTCAGTGGAACAGCCAGGGTAGTACTACTAGTACTACTGCAACCCCAACTAACACCACAACTGCTAGTACTGTACTAGTACTAGTGTCACTGGAACTGAGGGTAGTACTACTAGTACTACTACAACCCCAACTGCTAGTACTGTACTAGTACTAGTGTCAATGGAACAGAGGGTACTACTACTAGTACTATTGCAACCCCAACTACACCCACAGCTGCTAGTACTGTACTAGTACTAGTGTCACTGGGACTGAGTAGTACTACTAGTACTATTGCAACCCCAACTACAACCGCAACTGCTAGTACTAATGTAACCCCTTGGCGGTGCTGTTCTAAGGGCTACTACACTACATGTATGGCTATGCACAGGTTGAGGGGCCTGAGTTCTGTGAACGGGTGACTCCACCCAGAGGAATGGTATTGGGGTAGCCTAACTGCTCTGGTATAGCCCTCCAGGATGCTATAATCACCCACCAACCCTTATAGTGGCCTAGACAGTGACCAATGATACATTCACATTAACTAGATAGTAGTAATATGCTCACACCCCTTTCACTTACCACTAGGGCTGGATCTGCTGCAACTGCTCCTGGAGACCCCTAGAAAATAAATCAGCAATTCAACAATACAATATTACCACTGTAACCCAACTAATAATATGCACACTACCCAGGCTAAACATGAAAAAAACAATTAGATTTATTTAGGGAAGTAATCAAGGGAGGAGCTTGAATCTATCAGAAAGATTAGCAATCTGATTGGAATCAGGGTCATTCAGCATGCACCAAGTCTCAGTTACACAGTTCAACAACCCTGGTACCCAGTATGTCATGCAGGCTAGCCTGAAGCATCGTCGGGGTGGCGGGTGTTGCAGCTGTTGGGGTCAAGTAAGAAAAAGGAAACAGATAAAATGCCTACAACCCAAATATTTGTAAAATCAGTCCTTTGCAATAATCCAGAACAAACAATGAGACAGTACACAATGATTGTTACTGTTAGTTGCAGGAACTACTCTGAATTGTAGTCATGCTACCCAGACCAGGATGCAGGACAGGCAAAATGAAGACCTGGTGGTAATGATCAGAAAGGCCAGGGGAAACAGGGCCAACAAAACTCACCTCCTCACTGTGGTTGCTACCTGTTAATTTTGTTGGTGGGGATAATCCTCAAGCAGGTCTTTTTGCGAGATGCTCTCTGAAGCAGGAGTAGTGGACTACGCTGAGGTGGCACAGCCCAGGCAGGATGGGTAGTTCTGCAAAAGTCTGAGGTTTTCTGCTGGTGAAACCTCTGGCTGGCATAACAGATTTTGCCATGGGCCAGCCAAATCGCAACCCACGAAACACATTCAGCACATTTAAATCACTTATTTCTTTCAGCCACAGTTTGGATACAGTCCGGTTGCTAATTAAAGCTTCACTGCACAAACCTTTCAATCCAAGGCTATTTCTATCACTAGACAGGCTGATCGCTTTGGAGCAAGTCTTATTCAACTGACATGTCGCAATAACAAACTTCTTCTTTCTTATGCTGCAGATTCCAAACATGGGAATCAGAACCAGATCTGACTTCTGAAAGGCAGTTCACTGGCAGGTGAATGTGGTAGGCAAGCCAGAGAAGCCTTTCCACCGATACCCCACACTCCTTCTGGGAGCAGCCACTCTAAGGCTTAAGCTGTTCACTCTTTAGCTTCCAGTTCTGACTGATCAACTGCTTCAGGCAGTTCTGGGAATTTCCCTGTAATCCAAAAGGTTTATTTGGCTGAGGGAACTGTCTGTCATGGCAAGGGCTCCCCCTCCAGGTTCATTTAGGCGTCAACTGCATAAAACTACATAACTACAGAATTTCCTTCTCACAAGACCCATGGGGACAGACTCCATTGTAGGTCCCCAGTGGTTCAATATATTCAATTAGTGGATGTCCAGGACCTGACATGGTGGCCCGTATCCAAATGTTCGAGCTACAAAAAAAGCATGTTAGACAAACTTCTCTATCTCTAATATCACAGCACATAAACAGTAAATAAACACAGTTCCTATGAGAGAGCCCCTCTGTGCAAGCAATGATTGCAGAATGGAGCAAAGTAATACACTGTCTGGCCGATCGCAAGCCCTAAATTACTCAGACCCAGCCCAGACTAACTCTTAAACACAGATTAGCCATTTCTTAAAGAGAAAGGCAAGGAGGTTCACTAGGGCACTCTTACACAAACAGATAGAACTACTAAAGGGGGGCATGGCCAGCAGCCAGACAGAGCAGACACATTATACAGGAGCTTCTGCCTACTTCAATAAAAAAGGTACTTTTATACAAAAAACACATTTTATTGTACTGTTAAAGTGGAAAGCTGGTGTTTGCAGTACAAGTTGGAAGTCACTTTGGCCAGCTAAAATGGGTAAAACAGGCCAGACAACACAGCAAGATCCCAATAAAGCGAGATCCCATCAAGAGATACCACATGGCAGTGGCCTAGTAGCAGAGGAGAACAGAACCTCGGAACCCTCCATTACTGCAGCTCTCCGAGCTATTCGAGACCTGGATAGAAAAGTGGCTGGCTTGGGCACTCAATTCACTGCGAAGGAGTCCCGTTTAGATGCAGTAGTCTTGGATGCTAAAACGGCGGTGGACTCAGTCAGTATATTGTCAGCAGCAGTGGCAGGGATCCTGCCCAAAAATAAGACCATGTGACTCCGGCTGGAAACTCTAGAGAATAATATGCGGGCCAGTAATCTCACGGCTGTTGAGGGGTTCTGGATGCACAGGAGGGTAAAGCTTTGCAGGAATATCTCCAGACATTACTGTTTAAATAACTTAATCTGGATTTACAAGGGCAAATTGTTAAGACTGACCGCCTGAATCCACGGAGGAAACTGGTGGTTTACACACCCCGCACTTCCATGATCGTCATAGTGGGAGCCCATATTCAGGACACTGCACTTGAAGTGACCAAATCATCAGGTCCCTTAAAGCTGGAGACCAGATTTATTTTTTCCCAGACTTGCGCTACTCGACGCGGCAATGGCGTAAAAGTTTTAACGCTATTCGAGGCCAGTCTCTGAGCCTTGGGTATTAACCACTCACTACAGTTACTGGCTCAACTGAAGCCCCACTACGCCAGTAAAACTTAAATATTTTCAGATCCTGTAGAAGCGGGCAAAAGACGTAAGGCCATAAAACAAGATTTTGTCCATCGACCTAGGACCTCGGATGATGAAGATGATGGGGACTGATTACTTTTTGAATCTGTGGTGCTTATTACAAATACTGTCCAACCAGAATGTGTTGAAGCTAGACATTTAAACCATTCATAAAGTTTAAATATTACTCTATATACTGTTAGGGGGCTTGGCACTCCTATTGATAAAAGTCTAGCACTCCCCAGTATTATAACCACATTCACCAGTTCCTACTTGTTTGGTTTAAAAATGATATATACCATTTAATCAGCTACTTAAATTAGAATTGGGGATGTTAATTATGCATATGTTTGCAGCTGATGATCATTAACACTTTGCTAAACTGATTATAACTGTTTATAGCTAATAGGTAGCCTATGACTAAATAATTTAAGGAAATGATGCCTTATGAAAGTAATTCAGCATAAATGGCTTGATAGGAGTTTATCCTGTATGAGTACATCCTGTATTCAATAGAATTTCTTACTTTCAGGTACTATATGGACTCATAAAACACTTGGGGTCAGAAATTCAAAACTTTGCTCCGGGACTAGATTAGCACTGCATGGTGGGCAGAGTTAGCCCAGAGCACAAAAGCAAGCTAGGGCAAATAGCCCTGTAATATGACAGCTCTGAATATAGCAACCAGGAAGTGCAGACAACAACAGCAGCACAGTACACAGCGATGTGAAGGTAGGTAGAGGCGAACTATGTGGCCATCGTGTGTTCCAGCAAATGCGTGGACCCAGTACAGTTGCAGGGAGCAGCCTATGGGACAGTACAGTGTGCAAAACAGATAATATTAGCAAACCATTTGCACAAGAGCTAACACATTTACGCAGGATTAAGCGCGAAGCTAAGCTGTTGCCAGTGCAAACATCGTTTACAGGGCGCTAAACTTTCATATATTCAAAGTGATATGCAAATAGAGCCTACTTAGGTAGTCTCTCAACAAACAGCAACATTAGCATCTCGTTATGCCTGATTTGCATACAGGTTGCCCAGCGTTACTGCAGGGTCTCTCACAGCTCCACCTGCAGGTCAGTCTGGAAGAATAGGGGTTCGCCAGCTCTGACCATGCTCCACCTGTAGAGTCAGTCAGGCAGTGCATGAGGATACTACGGGCTACATGTAAACAGTACAGCATAGCATAACATATCATACCCCAGGGGACAGCACAGCATAGGTACAGGTGGTGGTGGTGCTGCATACAACTATCACACTGTAGGTCATGCAACAGTGCACAGCAGACACTACAGTAGCAAGGGGGCCGGTAGTGTGAGGAATACTGCAATGCCTATGGTATGTTTTTTTTAGTTGTTTAACCAGGAGTAGCACACTAAGCTGAAAGCTTTTTTATAGGAGCATCCTAGGAGCACAGGGAAGTTAAGTGACGTGCTCAGGGTCCCACAGTATGTAAGTGGAAGCTGTGGGATTCAAACCCAGTTCTGGTCTGCTGGATGTCACCAGATTTGCAGCTCAGAGCCTTAAACCACTGCACTATACTGCCTCAAGGGTATGTAGGGTAGTGATGACCACTGCACTGTACACAGTGATAGGTCCAGCTTGCCAGTTATTACTGACAGTGGACAGTACTGTCACACTTGTGTGATCCACAGATGCTGCACCTGTAGCATCGGATGCTCACAGTGACATACTACATGACTGGCTGTGTGTGCTGTGGCATCTGTACAGTTGTGCGGTGTATGGCTGGGGGCAAGCATAAGATCTGACAGGCACACAGGTGGTGGAGTATTCCCACTACTGACTCCATGTGCACTGCATGATGTCCCAGCCTTGTGGCCACACCTGTGCTGTGATGAGGTCTGGCCACCCGTACACCTTCCCCTCAATGGCCACCATGCTTACAGTGCTGCATGTGTGTGCTGGCATCTGTTGGTCACCACAGACATATGGTCTGCAGGTGAGTGCTATATGGCCACACTACCATGATGTCCCCTGTGGGCCAGATCACCCCTTACTGCCTGGCATGGCTGGGACTGGTGGCAGCTGCTTTCATTATGGTGGTGCCATCAGTGAGCAGCATGTGTCCTCCATCTGGCATTTTCTAAGTGTCAAAACTTGCCTCTATGTTAGGGTCGTATGAGCATGAAATCCGGCATAAACGATCAATGTCATGCAAAGCTGTTTGCCCAAGGTTAAGACCAGCTTTTCCTGGGTGGTAATTTGTACCGTGCTACGCAGGGTCATGCTAAGTCACGCTAAACACCTTAGTGCGGTGCTAGTTGAGTGAATATCCCACCAAGCCTTTATTCATGTTCAGTGTGCCTTGCATATAATTATGAACGCAGATACTAATGCGATTGCTCATGCTAGTTGGCCTTTTAGATCTAGCAGACCCACGTTAAAACCACGTGCAAATGGTTTGCGCACTGTGCAAAGCTTTGAATATCAGGGCCTTGATGTGTTGTTGGGTGCTTTGCACCTAGGTAATTATTAGAAAGGTATTATCGATTTTTTAGTCCATGAGCATGCTGCAGTGGTCTCTTCCTGAACTTAATTTAGTATATGCTTTAATTTTGTGAACTGAGACCCCACCACATGATGTTACTAAAGTGATAGTACTCAAATCCTGTATTTGCATTGCTAATGATAATCGACAGGAGTTTGCTATTACATGACTGCATTATTTTGTGTGTATTACACAGTGGAAAAATGAATAAAAATAAAGTATAAAAAATAACTCCTAAAGACAGGACACCAGCCTGACAGTGGGGATTAAGAAGCCCAGGAAGACATTATAGTAAACCGCAATTTGTAGGGGGGGTTACACTCTTCCCTGCCTGGAAAAACCTGGCATCCGCGACAATACACATACTATAAGAGTCTATAAAGACATTATACAAAGAGACATGCATGCTCTATTAGCATACTATTAAAAATAAAAGCTGATGCATCAGTAAGTGAAATAGATCATAACGTACAGTACCGCTATATTTTTACTTTAGCAATGACAGTTCCATAAGGACACAATTTTCATAAAATTTCACAAATACAGTTTAACATGTTCAAGTATTCAAACACATTACCCTTACAGTTCTGGTCTGCAATACCTCCTCAATACTAACTCACAGGGCTTAAGGCCTATCCCTATCAGCTACAAGAAGGCTGCAATGGACAAGGGCATTAGTACACTGGTCTGAGGGCTTTACTAGTAACTTAGAGGGAGCAGAATAACTCAGTTTTGGAAGAGAGCTTTCAGAAATACACACCTCTTTATGAACTACATGCAGTGGAAGATCTGCATGCCTTCTGGAGGAGTCATAACTGAGGCATATCACAGGCATTGGGGCTCTTCCAGACTTTCTGGGAGGGACAGGTACAGGCTCAATACTTTCAACACCTGCATTTGGGTTGTTCAGTCCTGGCACACTGATAGTTAATAAGCCCTTCTGTAGAAAGTGGTACCTCTACACTGGTTGTCTGTCCTGTACTGGAAGCACTGTCAGTTTCTTGCTCCATTAGCGCTGTGTCAACAACATCACTTTCATTACTTGGTACTGAAGAAATTCCAGGTTCTTCATCTAGAGGAAATTGAGAGTGGCAGATATCTTTAATAACTTGAGTCATTAATTATAAAAATGGTAATGGAACCTTTTTTTTTTTAAACATCTTTGAGAAATAATAAAATGCTGATGGGGCCAGATATTCAGAAATGTACCCAACCTAGCACAGGTCGGTACAGTGTAAGTGAAGTGCACCATGGCACTTCGGTGCCACTCTGTTACAAGATGCACCACCGAAATGCCACATCGCCTTCGGCTGAATATGGCACAGACGTGCCATGTGGCGCAACCAGAGTTCCCGGTGGTGGGAATTAGTCGTCGACTCACCAGTGGTCCTAGGTGCTGCAGGTGCAGCTTCTGGATGGCCTAGAGCTCCGGTACGAGTGGTCCTTGGAGGCCATCAATCTAACCGACCAGAGTGCCTTTCCTCATTTTTTTCTCCCCATGGGAACGTGATGTGCAGAACATCTGGGCAGATGTAGATGTCAGTTGCACCCCCCCTTTCCATGACAGGATCTGACAACCAGCTATTCCCCTGACCTCCACCAGGAGACCACCAGCACTGGGCTTGTAACTCCTTCCACCCTACAAGAGAAGGCGAGCAGTCGAAGGACGCTCAAGCCTTCTGTTCCCTGGCCGGCCCTCTGATGCCCAAGTCTGTTCCTGAACCTGGGTTGCTGGCAGTCTTTCCACTGCACCAGTGGGCTGGCTGGACTTGATACTTAAGGGTGTGAGATGGTGGGAAGGGGCACAGGAAAGCAGCATTTGGATAAAGGCATGCAAGGTATGACAGCTGGTAGACTGGGGCAGCATATTAGCAGATTCCTGAGGGAGGTAGGAAAACCCACACATTGTGGCACACCTTGGCACAAATGACCTGGAGGAAAGGATAGAAGAGGTGCAGTAGGTTTCAGGAACTGGGGAAACTCTCAGTATGGTGGGAAGGTCGGTGGCTTTCTCAGAAATTCTACCAGTGCCAAGAGTGAGTACAGCCAGGAAGCAGAGAATCACTGAATTCAATAGATAGCTGAACATAGGAATGGAGTTGGTCCATGGGGTATGGATTAATGAGAAGGGGGCAACAAGTGGGAGAACACAGACCCTTATGCAGAGGATAGCTGCACTTTAGTAAGGAGGGCTCACAGATAGTGAAGCATAAGTTGTGGGAGTTTATCAAAGAAAGGTATAATTTAAACTAGATAGGGAGGCCAAAGGGTAGAAATTCACCAAAAGAGGATACTTGGTATACACAGTAAGTCAAGTGCCAAATTCAATAGGAGGAAATGGAGGAGGATAAAGGCACAGAGCACAGTAGATCAAAATGGTGTGTGATATCACTGAATGCTAGGAGCCCGGGGAACAAGATGGCAGAGTTGCAGGCACTGATGGCGGAAGGGGAGGCGGACATAACTACCATCACCGAGATGGGGAGACCAAATACCATGACTGGGACCTAGCCATCCTAGGTTTCAAGCTATACTAGAGGTATAAGGAAAATGGAAAAGGGGTGGGGTGACCATCAATGTTAGGGAAGGGGTAAGGTGCAATAGGGAGAAGGGGAGAGGAAGGCAGGGTGGAGGCCATATGGCTGCGAACTGTACATCCCAAGGGTTAGCAAGGCAGCGACGGGGTTAACTTATAAGCCTCTGAGACAGAATGAGATTGATAGGGAGCTGGGGGAGCAGCTAAAGAGGCAAAGCAACAAAGGGAGCACTGTGGCTGTGAGGGACTTTAATCTACCGGAGTGTATTGGAGCATCCTGGCTACCTCATGCACCAGGAAGCAGATCCTCCTGGAAGCCTAATGGGACAGCTTCCTGACATAGAAGGTAGCAGAACCAACTGGGGAGGGGAACATCCTGGACTTGGTGCTGGAGGATGGGGAACAAGTCAGTGATGCTGGAGTAGAGGAACTCCTGGCACAAAGTGACCATCACACTATGTGGTTCTCAATCAGTCTAGGTAAGGAGGAAGCAACTACAAGGACTAAGTTCCTGGATTTCAATAGGGCAGACTTTAGCAGGATGGGTAAGATTCTGAGCTCTAGGACCACAGCAGCAAGAAGCTTACCTTATGTGTAGAAACAAGAAAGCACCCCTCCAAACATCAGCAAAAGTACCCAGCAGTTTGTCCCTGTTCAAGCAGAGAACAGAAATGTCGAAAATAACAACTAGCAAGCAATGCAATTGATCAGATGAAATAGTTATGAAACCTGATTGCTGGCACTCATGCTATTTATATATGTTTTTCAAAGTCAGTTCTTATCTGCATGCCTTTCACTGCTGACAATAAAGCTAAAAGCATTTGAAAGAAACAGACGGTCACATGTCGCAGAAATAATGGCATGTTCTCAGACAAGAAGTCTCCTACCATGGCCTGCATGGTAGTCTTTGTTTATATTAGTGTAGGCTGAGTGGCAGAGGCATTGAGCCTCGTTCTTCTGTAATAGGTGCTAGGTTGTAAGATAATTAAGATGTTCAGAGCAGTCACATAAAATGATGGCAACAGCAAGGGAATAAAAGAGGCACAGGCCCCCTGCATGTATTTCAAAGGCTTCATCAATGCATAGACGGTAGGATAACATAGTGATGCTGTATGCAGGCCTGCTAACTAGAAAGAACTGCAAAATAACATGGCAGCCTATATGGGTAACACAGCCTATGAAATCATAATAGGTATTGTACATGCACTGCAATATACCGCAGCTTGTATCATTCATGCAACTGGCAATCGTGACTGTAACTATTCTAAGCCATGCACGCCATTGCCTAAAGTACAAATACATGTCTATCGGCACAATGACATGCCACAGCGGAGATCACTGCTGCCATAGCATATGACAGCTATTCGTCTTAGCAGCACTAGATGGCAGCGCGGCAGCAGTACAAATGGGGAATAGCCTGCAAGCACTATCAGCAAAAGATCTAGCGAGCACCTCAGGTTGTTATAGCACATAATGTGCCAGGTCTTCTTCTACTCTATTGTAGAAAGCCAGATACTATTAGACAAGGCAATGAAGTTTACTCACCTGGTAAAGATGATTATAGGAGCATCCTTCTTACAGCACCCCGAGTCTACAAAGCAGCAACATTTCAGCAGATGTACCATCAACTCTGGCATGCAAACAGATCAAGCTGTTGATTTTATTCTGAATAGCATAGCCAGCAGACCACTGCCAGGAACTGTATAATTGTACTGCACTAGCAGCAGGTGTAAGTATGCTGCCTGACCCTCCGGCCCATCAGCTGCAGACTTGAGGTACACATGCAGGCAGGTCGTCGAAGCCAGACATGGGGGACTTCCCATATTAGACAGCAGGCATGGATTTGGGGCGGAACATGGGAGGCAGCTGAGTAACTGTAGCATTATACAAGGGCGCACACTTTGTTTTGCAGATGTTTTCCACTGCACCGCCAGACATAGGCCCTTGTCAGGGCTGCAGCACAAAACACAGATCTATTCTATGCGGGCTCAAAGTAGATGCGATGGTAGCTAGGTCTGCTGAATAACAGGTTTGTGCTGCTGTCCCAGAAATAGGGCAATAACATCAGAGCTTTACAGTAAAGCCATTACTTGCTGTAAGATTCTAGTGATTGCAAGCATCGTTCAAAGGGCCTATGTGTGTTTGGGGGCAAGGGTCTATGTCTGTTCCAGAGGTGAGGGGAGGGGGGAATCTAAGGAGGCTTTTGCTTAGCAAGACGAACTGCAGCATAGTGAAAACCTCTGCTGTCCTGTGCCCTAATACGGTAAATTCAGCAGTGACCAGAGTAGCTGAGCCAATTTGGCAATCCTTCAGTAACCAGAATGCAGTCACTGTTCATACCTAGATTCTGTACTATAACTATGGGGCAGGCTGTATTGCATTACTGGTGTGCATTAGGAAGTGGCTACGCAGTCAGGGGTAAATAGTCACAAACGTTCACAGCCTGGCAGTCAAGACATCACCTGCTGGGAAATACTACTGAATTCATACATATGCATGGACTCCATGGGTTTTATATGCAACAGCGACACAGGATTCGTGCCACAGTTCAGGGCATGCGGCACAGTTTGTCATAATGAGTACTGCACATCGTTATGTGCAAGTGCTACCAACTGAGCCTTGATATCTCATTTTGTCACTGTCTGTATCTCTTCATATATGGCGCGCTTCCAATATCATCCTATGAATCTGGGGAAACAGGCCATCCGCCTGAACAGTAGCAATTTTGCTAGGCAATACGTGGTGCCTTAGTTCCCAATCGGGAAAAGCACTGTGAAATGAAACTCATGGCGGACCACAATGTCCTGCAAAACAAGGTAGCTATGTAGTGGGAAGCATGAGAAAGTGTGCTGTATAACGATACGAAGCATTTCATGATGCTGTCGCCAGTCTACAGGGCTACAGATGCACCATCAACTGTGCCATACAAGCAGATCAAGCTTTTTATTTTATTCTGAATAGCATAGCCAGCAGCCCACTGCCAGGAGTAGTATAATTGTACTGCACTTGTACTAGGTGAAAAGTACATTGCCAGACCCTCTAATCCATCAGCTTTAGACCCGAGGCACACATGTAGGCAGCTTATCAGAAGCCAGACATGGGGGAGTTGCCACATTAGAGGGCCAGCATGGATCAGGCGCGAGAGAGTTAGCTGAATAAGTGTGGCACCATAGTAGTGCACACACTTTGCTGCGCAGAAGTTTTTCAGTGCATCAGCAGATATAGACCCTTGTCAGGTCTGCAGCAGAAAACGCCAGTGTATTCTGCACAGGTTCAAACTACATGCGGTGGTACCTAGCTCTGCTGAGTAACAGGTTCGTCATGGTATCCCAGAAATAGAGCAATGCAATACCATCACAGCTTCACAGTCAAGACATTAGTTTCTGTCAGACTGTAGGAAGTGCAAGCATCATTGGAAGGGGCCTATCTGTGTTCCAACTGTGGGGAGAAAACAAAAATCAAACACAGGGGACTTTTGGTTAGCAATACAAACTGAAGGGTTTTGGGAACCTCTGCTGTCCTATGGCCCAATAGCGGACAGCCAGAGGTGGCAAAAGCAGCAAAGTCAATGTGGCAATCCTTCAGTGAAAGGAATGCAGTCACTGTTCATACTTACATACTGCAGTGTAACGGTGAGCCAGGCTGCAGTGCATTACTGTTCTGTATTTGGCAGCGCTTAGACAGTCACGGGTAAATAGTCACAGGAGGTCACAGCTTGGCTCTGAATACAACATTTGCTGGGCAATACTAGTGTAATTATACATATCCTTGGAAGCAGGGCATCTCTGCTTGACACGTAAAACAAATGCAACACATGATAGCTTTGCCTCGCAACCAGAGCTGCACAGTGTTTCAAAGCTATGCTTCTTTATGCCGCACTACAGCAAAGCCCACATTGAGGCCAGCACTGTATTCAATATGGCAATGCTTCAGTACAAAGAGTGGACCCAGTCTTCACAGTTACAACCCCCTTCCAACTCTGACGGCACTGTGTTATAAGTAATGAAACTGTGTGCACCGAGATCATCAGTGTTCTCCTACTGCATGCGCCTGTGGTTTCTCCACGGCACTCTTATGTCGTGTCATCAAGTGTGACGCAAAACCCAACAACCTAATACTAACAGACACAGCAGCCCCAGTGGCATGCAATCTACTATGCTGCCATCCTTAGGAATGTTTGCATGAGGATCATCAATGCACAGTCTATTGAGCATGCTGCACTTGACTGTGGTGTACTGCCATCTTGCCTTGCTACACTTGCGAGCCGCAGAAGCCAACAACCCCCCATTACCACATGGCAAGATAGTGCTCGCAGTACCCTGTACTTAGTGCAATGATGTCATCCTGGCTGCAGATGCACTAAGGGACCTTCGAGGCTCAGTGAGTCTACCCGACCACCAACATTTCAGACATAAATAAATCCTGGGTAGAGATGCACCACAGCCAAAACCCCAACAGTAACACATGGCAAGATAGTGGTCCTCCTCCTTGCAGCCAACACCTACACTGACTGCAATCGCGAAGTAACAGGAAAGGGCAGCAGAGCACAGTTTCACATGTCTCACCATAATTTCACATGTTGTCCTGGGCGACTTGCCACATTACAGAGCCGGCATGGATTGGGGCGAGGGAGTTAGCTGAATAACTGCGGCATTATACTAGGGCACACACTTTGTTATGCAGATGTTTTTCACTGCACCGGGAGACATAGCCCCATCTCAGGCCTGCAGCAGAAAACACAGATGTATTCTGAATGGGTTCAAACTACATGCGATGGTAGCTAGGGGCGCTGAATAACAGGTTCATGATGGCATACTGCCATCTTGTCTTGCTACACTTGCGAGCCACAAAAGCCAACAACCCCCTATTACCACACTGCAAGATACTGCTCGCAGTACCCTGCACTTAGTGCAATGATGTAATCCTGGCTGCAGATACACTAAGGGACCTTTGGGGCTCAGTGAGTCTACCTGGCCACCAACATTGAAGGCATAAGTAAATCCTGGGTAGAGATGCACCACAGCCAAAACCCCAACAGTAACACATGGCAAGATAATGGTCCTACTCCTTGCAGCCAACACCACACTGACTGCAATCGCGAGGTACCAGGAAAGGCAGCGGAGCACAGTTTCACATGTCTCACCACGATTTCACATGTTGTCCTCGGGTGACTTGCCACATTAGAAAGCTGGCATGGATTGGGGGCGGGGAGTTAGCTGAATAACTGCAGCATCATACTAGGGCACACTTTGTTGTCCAGGTGTTTTCACTGCACCGGCAGACATAGCCCTCCTCAGGCCTGCAGACAAAACGATGTATTCTGAATGGGTTCAAACTACATGTGATGGTAGCTAGGGCTGCTGAATAACAGGTTTCTGATGCTATCCCAGAAATAGCACAATAACATCACAGCTTGACAGGCAGAGATTACTTGCTGTAAGGGTGTATGTCTTGTAAGCATAGTTAGAAGGGACTACTCTGTTCTGCATTGGGGTGGGGATCAAACACAGAAAACTGTCCCCGAAGACAAAGTGCAGGGTTTTAGTGAGCCTCTGCTGTCCTGTGGCCCAAAAGGGACAGTCAGCGTGACAAAAGCAGAAAAGTCAATGCAGCAATCCTTCAGCAAAAGAATGCAGTCACTGTTCATACTTAGATTCTTCATTGTAACCATGGGCCAGGCTGCAGTGCATTACTGTTCTATACTACTGTAATTATACATATAACTGGACATAGGGCATCTCCACTTGACGCAGCACAACACACGCAACACAGGACAGCTGGCAAGCATGGTATCTCCGCTTGACACCAACCTAATGCAACACAGCCAGTCTTCACAGCTACACCCCTCCCCTTTCCCAAGTCTGATGGCATTGTGCTACAAGTAATAAATGTGTCCAGCGAGATCATCAGTGATCTCTCTCTACTGAATGCGCAGTGCTTAGCTCTATGGCACTCTTTTCTCGTGTTGCCAGAAATGTCCGCCAAACCCCAACAACCTACTGCTAACAGACACAGCGGGCCCCAGTGGCATGCAATTCCTACTCTGCTTCTGGCAACTGCGATGCCTGAGTTCCCATGTCACTACTTGCCTACGGCCCTCATTGTCTGGCATATAATCTACTATGGTCATCTTTTTCCCTTCCATCCATCCCTGCCTCATAACTGCTGCCCCCACATACTGCTCACAGCTCCTCAATAGCCTGCTGATGGTATGACAAGCGGCGCTGGCATGACGAGTGGGGCCAGGATTGGCGCGGCTACTTTCTTTAAAAGTTGTGGCACGCTTCCTGACTACTGTCACTGGCAGCATCCATCCTTATTGGTGCCCACCACACACACCCATGTACTGACAGCATTGGCCACATCACTGATGAGCCCCCAGGACCTGCTACTGCAGCAACCTGCAGCAATATGTTTCTTGTGCATGCAGAAGCAAACATAAAAAAAATAAAAAAGCAGTGCTTCAGCACTGACCATCTATATTGAAAGGTTTGCATCTAATCATTAGCAGAAAAAGCATCAGGTAATGCAGTACAATGACACTCCAGCAAACTTCTGAGCCTAAGAATTTTCAGAGCTGACCCCCAACATTTAAAGCAGAGGAACTGACCCCCACACTTCTCTCATGCCATGCATGCCCTGGAGGCTGTCAGAATCCTTACAGCCAATCAGACTGCAGCATGCTGCACAGATTCTCTCCCTACCCTTTAACACCACTGTCCCCTCCCACCACTCACCCAGTGGCACCTGAGACCCCCACCTCCTCCACCTTCTACCATCCCATGCATGCCTCCTCCTTCCACCATCTGGCACCTATAACCCCTCCCCACCCTCTAGCACCTAAGCCACTGCCACCTTCCTCCTCCCCACTCTTCTACCCATGGCATCCTCCTCTCCCACCTGTAGCACCCATGAAATCCTCCCCACTCACCATCTGGCAACCATGCTCCCCTTCTTCTCCACCATCTGCCACCCATGCTTCCTCCCCACTACCTTTTAGCACTCATGCTCCTCTCATCCCCACCATTTTCAGACACCCATGACACTCCTAAACTGCAGGTCACACCAGCCCAAAGTGCCAGTCATAGCATCTCAACGTGCCAGTCTCATGACCCCCAGTGCTGGTCATGTACCTCACTACCCCCTCCTGAAGTGCTGTTCACACTCCCCCAATATTATAGTCACTCTCCCAAGTGCCAGCCAGCTGCTTTAAAGTGCTGGTCACAAGACTCACATGCTCCTAAGTGTCTGTCACAGTCCCCAAAATGCAGTCATAGCCCCCAATGTTCTGGTCACTCCCAATGTGCTGACCACATGATCCCAAAGTGCCAATCATACCACCCGTTGTACTACCACACAATCCCCAAACTGCTTGTGCCACCCCAAAGTACCAGTCAGTTCTTGTTCTGACCCTGCAAGTGTGCTGATTGTGGAGCGTGACCTGAGGCCACTGCAGTCACAAGCAACAATGCTTCCACACCAATTTTGGTATGCCAAACTCTTAACTCAGGTCAGGAGTGGTGCTGCACCTTTCCCTGCCCAGTGTACACCTCTTCCACTGTGACTCTACTGGTCTCCTGCTCATTGCACCACACTTTTACCCTCTGTGAATGCCCCTCCCCAACCTGCTATCCCACCCCACTGTACCCCTCCCCATATGGTACCTCTTCACTGCCCAGCTGTACCGCCTCCTGATGTAAGTGTCCACCCACTCTCCTCCAACTGCTGAACCCTTGTGTACTTACTGTATTGCTCCCTTGCCTGCTGTACTCTCCCCATCTGCTGTAGCCCTACTCCACTCACTGTACTCTCCCCATCTGCTGTAGCCCTACTCCACTCACTGTACTCATTCCCATCTGCTGTAGCCCTATTCCACTCACTGTACTCTCCCCATCTGCTGTAGCCCTACTCCACTCACTGTACTCCTTCCCATCTGCTGTAGCCCTACTCCACTCACTGTACTCTCCCCATCTGCTGTAGCCCTACTCCACTCACTGTACTCTCCCCATCTGCTGTAGCCCTACTCCACTCACTGTACTCTCCCCATCTGCTGTAGCCCTACTCCACTCACTGTACTCTCCCATCTGCTGTAGCCCTACTCCACTCACTGTACTCCTCCCATCTGCTGTAGCCCTACCCACTCACTGTACTCTCCCCATCTGCTGTAGCCCTACTCCACTCACTGTACCTCCCCATCTGCTGTAGCCCTACTCCACTCACTGTACCTCTCCCATCTGCTGTAGCCCTACTCCACTCACTGTACTCTCCCATCTGCTGTAGCCCTACTCCACTCACTGTACTTCCCCATCTGCTGTAGCCCTACTCCACTCACTGTACCTCCCCATCTGCTGTAGCCCTACTCCACTCACTGTACTCCTTCCCATCTGCTGTAGCCCTACTCCACTCACTGTACTCTCCCCATCTGCTGTAGCCCTACTCCACTCACTGTACTCTCCCCATCTGCTGTAGCCCTACTCCACTCACTGTACTCTCCCCATCTGCTGTAGCCCTACTCCACTCACTGTACTCCTTCCCATCTGCTGTAGCCCTACTCCACTCACTGTACTCTCCCCATCTGCTGTAGCCCTACTCCACTCACTGTACTCTCCCCATCTGCTGTAGCCCTACTCCACTCACTGTACTCTCCCATCTGCTGTAGCCCTACTCCACTCACTGTACTCTCCCCATCTGCTGTAGCCCTACTCCACTCACTGTACTCTCCCATCTGCTGTAGCCCTACTCCACTCACTGTACTCCTTCCCATCTGCTGTAGCCCTACTCCACTCACTGTACTCTCCCCATCTGCTGTAGCCCTACTCCACTCACTGTACTCTCCCATCTGCTGTAGCCCTACTCCACTCACTGTACTCCTTCCCATCTGCTGTAGCCCTACTCCACTCACTGTACTCTCCCCATCTGCTGTAGCCCTACTCCACTCACTGTACTCTCCCCATCTGCTGTAGCCCTACTCCACTCACTGTACTCCTCCCATCTGCTGTAGCCCTACTCCACTCACTGTACTCTCCCATCTGCTGTAGCCCTACTCCACTCACTGTACTCTCCCCATCTGCTGTAGCCCTACTCCACTCACTGTACTCTCCCCATCTGCTGTAGCCCTACTCCACTCACTGTACTCCTTCCCATCTGCTGTAGCCCTACTCCACTCACTGTACTCCTTCCCATCTGCTGTAGCCCTACTCCACTCACTGTACTCCTTCCCATCTGCTGTAGCCCTACTCCACTCACTGTACTCTCCCATCTGCTGTAGCCCTACTCCACCACTGTACTCCTTCCCATCTGCTGTAGCCCTACTCCACTCACTGTACTCTCCCCATCTGCTGTAGCCCTACTCCACTCACTGTACTCCTTCCCATCTGCTGTAGCCCTACTCCACTCACTGTACTCCTTCCCATCTGCTGTAGCCCTACTCCACTCACTGTACTCTCCCCATCTGCTGTAGCCCTACTCCACTCACTGTACTCTCCCATCTGCTGTAGCCCTACTCCACTCACTGTACTCCTTCCCATCTGCTGTAGCCCTACTCCACTCACTGTACTCCCCATCTGCTGTAGCCCTACTCCACTCACTGTACTCTTCCCATCTGCTGTAGCCCTACTCCACTCACTGTACTCTCCCATCTGCTGTAGCCCTACTCCACTCACTGTACTCTCCCATCTGCTGTAGCCCTACTCCACTCACTGTACTCTCCCATCTGCTGTAGCCCTACTCCACTCACTGTACTCTCCCATCTGCTGTAGCCCTACTCCACTCACTGTACTCTCCCCATCTGCTGCAGCCCTACTCCACTCACTGTACTCTCCCATCTGCTGTAGCCCTACTCCACTCACTGTACTCTCCCATCTGCTGTAGCCCTACTCCACTCACTGTACTCTCCCATCTGCTGTAGCCCTACTCCACTCACTGTACTCTCCCATCTGCTGTAGCCCTACTCCACTCACTGTACTCTTCCCATCTGCTGTAGCCCTACTCCACCTGTACTCTCCCATCTGCTGTAGCCCTACTCCACTCACTGTACTCTCCCCATCTGCTGTAGCCCTACTCCACTCACTGTACCTCTCCCATCTGCTGTAGCCCTACTCCACTCACTGTACTCTCCCATCTGCTGTAGCCCTACTCCACTCACTGTACTCCTCCCATCTGCTGTAGCCCTACTCCACTCACTGTACTCTCCCATCTGCTGTAGCCCTACTCCACTCACTGTACTCTCCCATCTGCTGTAGCCCTACTCCACTCACTGTACTCCTTCCCATCTGCTGTAGCCCTACTCCACTCACTGTACTCTCCCCATCTGCTGTAGCCCTACTCCACTCACTGTACTCTCCCCATCTGCTGTAGCCCTACTCCACTCACTGTACTCTCCCATCTGCTGTAGCCCTACTCCACTCACTGTACTCCTCCCATCTGCTGTAGCCCTACTCCACTCACTGTACTCTCCCATCTGCTGTAGCCCTACTCCACTCACTGTACTCTCCCCATCTGCTGTAGCCCTACTCCACTCACTGTACTCTCCCCATCTGCTGTAGCCCTACTCCACTCACTGTACTCTCCCCATCTGCTGTAGCCCTACTCCACTCACTGTACTCTCCCATCTGCTGTAGCCCTACTCCTCACTGTACTCTCCCATCTGCTGTAGCCCTACTCCACCACTGTACTCCTTCCCATCTGCTGTAGCCCTACTCCACTCACTGTACTCCCCCATCTGCTGTAGCCCTACTCCACTCACTGTACTCTCCCATCTGCTGTAGCCCTACTCCACTCACTGTACTCTCCCATCTGCTGTAGCCCTACTCCACTCACTGTACTCTCCCCATCTGCTGTAGCCCTACTCCACTCACTGTACTCTCCCATCTGCTGTAGCCCTACTCCACTCACTGTACTCTCCCATCTGCTGTAGCCCTACTCCACTCACTGTACTCCTTCCCATCTGCTGTAGCCCTACTCCACTCACTGTACTTCCCATCTGCTGTAGCCCTACTCCACTCACTGTACTTCTCCCATCTGCTGTAGCCCTACTCCACTCACTGTACTCTCCCCATCTGCTGTAGCCCTACTCCACTCACTGTACTCTCCCCATCTGCTGTAGCCCTACTCCACTCACTGTACTCTCCCCATCTGCTGTAGCCCTACTCCACTCACTGTACTCTCCCCATCTGCTGTAGCCCTACTCCACTCACTGTACTCTCCCCATCTGCTGTAGCCCTACTCCACTCACTGTACTCCTTCCCATCTGCTGTTTCCCCTCTACCTTTGGTCCCTTCCTCCAAGTGCTGCTCCCCACTAATTGGGGTTAGTAAACTCAAATGTTGTGGCAGTGTTTGGAGACGCTTGCAAGCAGGGAATAGGACTGTTAAAAAAGGAAGTCAGATGCCCACCCCCCCACAAAAAAACAAACAAAAAAAAGCAGAGAAGATCACGGCACATGGATGTCTCCATTTATGTAAAGCATGAAGCATAGCACTGAAACTGGGCTGAAACCAGATACAAGTGCAAAATGAAAAATAAAACACATGCACAGCTGTAACCCAGGTCAAGACAATTGCTCCTCACCTGGACACCCACCACTGTACCTTCTCCCGCACCAGCTGTACAATTACCCCTTCCCCATCATCCGGCTGTATCTCCCTCCTTCATACTTCACTGTACCCACCTTCACACTCACTGTAACCCGTCCCTCCCCCACCTGCTCACTTACTCTTACCCCTGGGGCCATGCACTTCATGACTTCCCCACCACTGGACCCTTACAGACAGCCCTGACACAGATGACACCATAGTACAGTATTTGTATCCTACAATGGAGAGGAGAGGGGTACTGGCAACCAGAGATTCTGAATTACAGTAACTAGGAGATGCCATCTTGTGGCAATGGTGGAGATAAACAAACATTTTCACCTGTAGTAATGCTTATACTATAGTAAGCCTTCTCCCCAGCATCAGCTAGAATCAGGATGGTGACTGTGTAGCTGTACATGTGCAACTGATCTACAATAAAGCTCCTAACCCATATATTCTGGGGTCCACTGTTTTGATATACCTCAGTGTGGAATTGGAAATTGGGATTATTTAAAACCATACAGGCCATATATCAAACCAAAATAGTATCTAGTCATCTACCTTTGTTCTTCTGACACAGGAAGCCAAGCTGGGATACCTAGAAACATGAAAGGAGCAGAAGCCGACAACTGGAGGACCCATCTTATCACTATTTATATACCTGCAAACCCACATTGATAGGCCCAGAGATGCTTTGTGCTATCACACAGAATCTGAATTACATACAGTTCATTACAAGAAATCATCATATCTGTTTGTCTGGATGAGCTCTGCTCTCTCCTGCAAGGGGAATATTATTTTTCTAGTCAGTATGGAGGATTTGCCTATCTGTGGTTGTAGGAGTGAGCTAAAGTCATAATTTCGTAATACATTTTTTCGTTGTTTCACCATGAGTGATACCATCACCGACACCACCCGCCACCGCTCATTGGTAGTTTTAACTTTACACCTTGTACTTTTGTTTTGTACTTTTTCTATGCATTTATTTCCAATCAATCAATCAATCAGTCTTAATTTTACCAGGCAAAAATGCCATTGAGTAAAATTAATTTCCACGGTGGACCTGGGCAGAGCAGAATTAACCATACCAAAACAGAATAATAAATAAAGCACTGAATACAGCATAGGTGATGGTAACAAAACATTGGACACTTAGACCATTGCAGGAGAATAAACAATAAGAAACTTAGACCATTGCAGGAGAATAAACAATAAGAAACTTAGACCATTGCAGGAGAATAAACAATAAGACAGTGCAGGTTACATGTCCAAGGTACATCTATGCCAACACAAGATAATGTGTCAAGGGAACAAGTGTGCACACATTGGTGAGAGAGAAGCAGACAGGCCTGTGACACAGTAAGGGAGGAAGGGTGCAGAACACATGAAGAGGGAAAAGAAGGAATGGAAGAGGTTACCTAAGCATTGAGGGGAGAGGTGTGAGGGAGATCGTGGAAGGATGGGACAAAAGGTGGGGAGCAGTGTAAGATTGCGAAATTTATAGGTACTGCCTTACAGAAAATGCCAACAATCGCGCGGTCAGTGATAACAATTAACACTGTTAGACTCACTGCACATGACAAATGGTTATTGTCTCTTTAAAAACTCAGCTATATAACAGCACACATCTGTAGTCATGGCAGCCTCTGGACAAGGCACGCAAGTGTGAAACCTTGAAGCAAACATTCTGAACGGTGTTGCCTGCTGTTCTGCTGTCCACTGTGGAACTGCTAAATAAATTAAGTACAGTATATTTTATGTTTGGTTCATCTGTCTTCCAGAAGATATACTGTTGTGAGTAAGTGCAGTGCACACAGTTTTGTATTTTCTCATTATTTATATATACTTCAGGTTTTCTGTGACTGAGTTATTTCTGGTACAGATAACCGGGTAATTGACAACAGCTGTGATCCACCTTTGAAAAGTTAGGCTACTGTTACCATATTTTAAAGTTATTGTTTCAGTTATGTTAAATATGGTTGGACTTACATGCTGTGCAACTCCTAAACAGCAAAAGTTTTTAGAAGGTTGCTTTGTGTTTTTTGGAAAAGTATGTATTAAAATGGAAAGGATCATAATCTGATCCCAGAAAAGTAGTCTGCCAATCCCTTCATTTCCTGCGCACATAAAGGTGTGTGCGTATAACAAACGAACACTAGAAAAAGAAAGTGGGGGACTTGCTTTCCTAGATTTTTATAAATATTATTGGAAGCACAAATTACAACAATCTGGCATTGGGTTACAATGGGAGAAGTTAGCCTTTACTCTTCAGAGAGGAAACAAAATCTCCATGAATATTTAAATCTAAGAAACATATTATTTTCAAATACCCATACAACCATTAACAGTTGGTTAGAAGCTTACAAAATTATAAAGGAACAGATCCCAATAACATCCTACATACACACACACACATATATATATATATATATATATATATATATATATATATATATATAATAATTATGATTTCATCCCATTAATTAATGAACCAATATATAAACAATGGCAACTACAAGGTCTGGTGGAATATAGGCGGTTATTTGAGAATAACATTTTTAAACATTTCACATCAATTCAGACACAATATAATATACCAGACAATTATTAGAAGTTCTACAAATCAAAAACTATATACAAAAAAGGGTAATCTAATTCTTACAAGTACTAATTCATTCAATTCATGAATGCCCATACCTGACACATTTCTGGACCAAAATAATAAATTGTGTACAAAAAGTGTACAAGTTCGCTTTCACGTCACACCTTTGGTAACACTGTTTACACTTTTAGGACATCATTCCCAATTAGAATCTACCTAAAAAATATTAATAATGATGGCAATGAGTATAGCAAAAAATGCATTTTATTGAAATGGAAAAACCAGGACCCCCAATGTTTGAAACTTGAATGAACTTTATGGTAGATGCATCTGAGGCACTCACAAGACTCTACCTTACCTGCTGCTTGTTCAATTGTCGTGATACTCAACTGATGACTCATGGTGGTGCAGAAGCGGTGGTTGTCAGGTTGTGTGTGAGATGTCCTGTCCCTCCTGTCAGACACACACGTAGAGGGAGTCATGGACCTTCCTTGCCTCCTAATCTGTGGACACTCTGGGTACTTAAGATTACTTAAGTTGGGCAGGGCAGGCCCGACTGAACCAGCAACATGCAAGGTGGCAGGCAGACCAGAGTAGACTGGCCAGTGAGGCCACATGGGCAGGGTCAGGGGCTGGGGTCACCTGGGTGGGGGTCAGATGAGATTTTTGTCTACAGCCAGCCCGGGCAGGCTAGGCAGGTGGGCTGAAGCTGATGATGAGGCAGCAGTCAGGACTCGGGAGGGAGAGAGCCTTCCTGAGTTGGGAGAGTCAGGCCTCACCGGTGTGGTCATTAGGATAGCCCTGGGCTAACTGCCTGACAAAAAAAAATAAATTTACAACAGGACGGACGTCACCCGTCATGGACTGACGATCATGTCACAAATATTTTTGCAAAATGAACAGGTCAGATGGTAGGGTGTAAAACCCGAAATTCACTCTTCTCTGCTAGGTTACTGAGCCGGGTGGATAGGATTACATCCAACGCGAACAGTGAGGAGAGACAAACTATGGGACTCAGTGGCGGGAAGGCAAACCTATTAGCCACACATGACACAAAACCTCCAATACGAATCTCTGAAGAGCACCACCTGACTCAATGTGGCAGCAACAATTACATCACGGAGAGAGACGAGACACCACCACTGCCTAATGTATTATGCAACTGTCTAGACTATAAGGTGGTTGGCTGGGCTAGCTAACTTGGGTCTCACCTCGTGAGCAGTGGTGCTCTAATTTTTTTTTTTTTTTGTAGTAGTAGTGATTGTGAAGTGGGCTGTGGCGATGCTGTCCCCCCAAGAAAAAAATGCATTTTCAATGCCTTTTGCTTTTACGGACTGAGGGGACAAAAAATAAAAAAAAAAAAAAAAGAATAAAGGGAATAAATGAAGGGGCCGCCCTGGCAGATGAGGCCCTAGATCCGGGCCTATTGTGCCTATGCCCTAATCCAGCACCAAGTATAGTAACAAAGGGCTGAGGGATTCAAACCCTTGTCTCCAGGTTTGCTGCTCAGTGCAAAAGGTGCAGTGTGGTGCATATTTCCTAGGTCCTATGCAACACAGATTGCTGAGCACGTCCATAGTGGCTGTAAGTTTTTCAAGCTAAAACTTGCCGTTTTCACTGTGAGCACACAGTGAAAAATGAATTTTCACAGAAGCAAGTCTGCCTTTAATTTTGTGCACAGCTGGCAGCCAATTGGTGCATGGAGCAAATTAGCCCCTTTTCCATCTAGGACAGATGTGACACAGCAAATATTTGAACTGCATTCATATTTTAGCACAGTTGGCAGCTAAACAGGACTTGGAGCAACAGCCCCCACCCCTTACAGCACCTTGATGCCTGTGCTCCCATCCATCCAGCAACTGGAGACTGAAAGGTTCCACAATGCAAAACTGCATTCCTTTTTTAGTACAGCAGGCAGCAGAATGGGACTTGGAGCAACATCCCATACCCTTCCAGCAATCTGAGGTTCAGTGGCTCCATGATGCAAGGATGCATTCCTTTTTGAGCACAGTCAGCAGCAGACTGGGACGTGGATCAACACCACCCACCCTTCCAGCAACAGAGGTTAAGCAGCTCCACTAAACAAGGCTGCAGGGCAGAAAAATAACCTTGTTTTTTAGCTGCAACAAGCATATTAGTTAACAAATGTGACAAGTTAGGACTTATATGTCACAGAGACACCTGGTTTTCACAGTAATCATGAAATCCATGCAGTGCATGAAAAACGTAAAGCCTTGTCTCCATGTAACCATGTCCTGAAGACTGTGGCTCAATCATTTGCCCAGATGCATGGTCAAGAGGCCCCCCCAGCTACTGGCTCCTAGGTCTTCCTCCCCACTGGCACCTACAGGTTCCCTTGGCCCTCGTTCCTCTTCAGCAACTACTACCTGCAACTCCACAGCACCATTTAAACCCCGTCTCCCTCCAACCTCTCAAGCACTGTAGTGAACTCCTGTAGCGACATATCACTTTAAATGGGAAGATACAGTAGATCTACAGAGTCATAGCTCAAAGTTTAATTCCAATACTGCAGTAATTAAATTCAACTCCCTTCAAGTTTGAATTTTAATAGAACAGCTGCTCCCTAAAAAGAGTTGTCTTTTCTTCTCCCATGCTTAATCTCAGGTTTGAATTCATAGGCTATAATACAGACCCCTCAATCCTCCACAGCTCAAAGTTTAATTTACTGCACTAACCAAGACTCCCTTCCTCCTCACTCAGATTTGAATTTGCAGAGCTGCAGCAGCCTCTTCAGAGCTAATGGCTGGGATTGTGGATCAAGGCCCCTTGACTTTTACTTGTATATTCTTTTCAAACTTTTTGTGGCCCCTCCTTCAGATCTGACAGATCTTGCTCTGTAAATATAGTTTGGCCTAAATGTTTTTCATCAAATTACTGATTAAAAGATAAACAAAAAAATGTCTACCTTTTCCTCAGCCTGCTGCTCCAACATTTTCCTCTGGTTTGCAGACCATTTCTTGTTGCTTGGTGAAAGAATGCCTTGAAGTCTGTCTGGGTCGTAGCTGGTCTCAGATTACTCACTGAAGCATGCCTGTTCTAACCGCTGAGTGGTGCACATTCCTTGCTGACTCCTTCTGGTTTAGTGCCACAATGAAAAGGGTCCCCAGGTGCACAATGTGCCTGTGGAATATTCCTATTGGACCTAAAATTTGTGTTGCTGTTTCCAGGCTGACATATTTTCATACAACCCCATCCAAAGAAATGTACTAATTTATTCCGTTTTATTTCTTTTCCTCATAGTTTTTTTGCTGTTTGATATTTTTTCTACATTTTGCTGTGTTTGTTAGAAGGAACCTAAATAAGCCCCCAACAGTAAAAAAGTAGGAACAACTAAAAGGTAGGAAAGCTATATGTGGACAGAACAACATTGCTGGAATGAATTGCTCTGGGCTACAGAAAATCTTGTCAGGCAGATAGACTTTTGACCCGCCTGCTAGTGGCTGCAAAAGTTATTGTTAGCTACTGGAAATGGCAAAAGGAGGTGCAGCAAAAAAAAAAAAATGAAAAAAACATGATTATGTGGCTAAAATACAGACTTGAGAGAGGGTGCAAGTGAAAGGGAGAATATTAATTGGAGGCTACAGTAATGAACAAGAAGTGAGGACTTCTTGTAATGGAGAGGGGAGTCAAAGAAATTAAGCTGGGACTATAAAGGAAAATGTGAATGGGGGCATGAGATCCAAAAGGGTAACCACAGTATTCCTGCTGGGGGGGTGGCTGAGTGCCATCCAACTGAGATATTTTCTCCAGCTTTTGCACCCTCCCAGCTTCTCTCAATGGCCAGCTACAGTTCAGGTTGCTGTGTAGGGAGACATGATGTTGTATGGTTACCCACAATGTCATGGCCATCACTAATCTGCCACAGGTGATGTTCAAGCTGTGGGACAATTTATTGGGCACAGTAGTTGCAAGTGGGGACTGCTGAGGCTACTGGCAACTTGTTTGGGCAGAATATGCCTAAAGTAAACAAGTTTTTCTCTCTCCTTCAGGCAAACTAAATTAGTCCAAAGGAGATCACAAGCACACTATCATGCCCTGCCTGAGATACCTGGTGAGTAGTTTCTTTTAGTAGGGCTCCTGGACACTGCTACTTGGAGGCACTACTGTATTCTACCCCACCCAACAGCAGAAACCCCTCTCTCACAGACAAGCTACTTGCTGCAGCTGCCACTCCCTCTCTGGGAAGTGGAAGATCCATAGCAGAGAAGTGTTGCTCAGCATTGTGTACTGGGAGGAGGTGCTGCTGGTGGGGGAAGAGGCTGTTTGGGGGGCCCAGACCCACAGACTATGCTTTTACTGAGGGATACTTAGTGTCTAGCAATTGTGCAAAGTAGCTCATGGGAACAGATGCAGGCAGCTTAAGGGAGTAGAGGCCATCCTTGAGTGACATATGAACCTCAGGCTTATCTCACCTACAACTACTCCTCTCAGCATATGGAATGGCCATTACCACTCTGATTCCACTCGGCACTGATGGCAGGCTCCTGAGACAACCCACCATGCTGACAGGCACTACACATGGCATTTCGCTGTGGTTGTACTCCATGTGCTCCCAACCAGTGTCACTGCACTGCCATTGCACATGCTCTGCCAGTACCATGCTGTGTCATGTGCAGTACTGTGCACTGAAAAAAGATGTGTTCTATAATACAAAGTGCAGACACCACAGTGTGTCACAAACAACGCTGACATAGCAATGTGCCAACTGCAGGGCTGACATTCTGCAGTTCAATATGCACCGCTAACACTGCACAGTGCCATGTGCACTATTGTCAGTCATGGTGCCACATTCTATGCAGGCATCGTGTTTTGCTAGATGACATGCAGATACTGTGCATTGCTACAGACACTGCCAACACCACACTGTGCATCGTCATCAGTAAGCTGTACCACTTGCACTGTTTGCACATCACTGTGCCACAGGCAATGCTGACACAACACTGCCATGTGGCATACTATTGTTTAACACTATGTTGGCTGCCATGGCGATGCTGACACAACACTTTTGCCTCATGCAAGCAGACAGCACTGCTATCACATGTGACACTGTACTGTGCAGTCGCATGTGATACCAACATTGTGCTGTGTCATGTAGGGCTCCTGATAAGATATATTCAGAGTGGGTACTGCTCACTTTTGAACACTGGTGAGTAAATCCAAATATTCATGCATATGAGTGGCAAAATACTGTGTGAGGAGCACACATTAAAATGTTACAAAAAATCATTTCATTTGTGTTATTTGCCTTATTTTATTATTGTGTTTTTGTCAATATTGCCAGGTGAAATTAATGAAGAGCACAGTTGAGCACTTTACAGTTTAACTTTGCCGACCTGCCAATGCAGCGGTATAGCTTTCACTTGTGACCTGACATTCTGGGTTTGGAAGTGAGCCCAGAATATCAGAGGGCCAGCTGAGGAGAGGAGGATTGAATGACTCATAGACTGCTCATCTCTACAGTGGTGGAGGGAAGCATCCGACTTTGACCAACCACTGGTGAGACTGGGGTCTGACAGCCAGTGCTTGAGATATTACGTGAGGGTGTCAGACATCCATTGCTCTTTCGCCACTATGTCATTGCATGCCATGCCTCCCTGGGGATCAGCATATTCAGAAAAGACAACATCGGCTACGAAGGAAGCTGCCCACCGTCAACCTGACCTATGCAACCAACTTAGGTACTCCTCCCTCTCCAGGATTACCAAGAGGCATCCATTTGGAGAGAGTAGTGTCTGCAATAGCACAGTAGGAAGGCGTTTTAGGCCACTCTAGGCAGGCCAAGAGGTCCTTTTTTGCTGACAACTTCTATATTTCTATGAGAAGTCCCTCATCAACAGCTCCACCCTGGGGTAAGTCAAGATGCATTCCAGTGGGGTGGGTAAATCCCTGGAGATGGGGGGCTAGGTGTCGGGGTTGGACAGATGGTGACTGGACGATGACAAAAAAAGCAGTTTGCAGCTCATTACATTTTGCACATTTTGTTTTCCTTTCTACCGAGCAGGATGATTTGGGGGCTTCACAGCACTGTTCCTCTCCCTACAGATCAGTGCTTGTGTGCCCCAGAACCCTCATGGAAGTGTCACCACAGATTCCCCGATGGCAGGGTCAAGGGAGGGAGGAAGATCCATGTTCCCCCCCGAGACAGTCTAGTTCAGACCATGGTTAGGGTGGCAGTATGGGTCCACAGATAAACATGCAGAGCTTCACTGAAATGCCAGCTTCCATTTTCCAGTTTTCTCCCATCCCTTCTGCAGCCAGGTTGAGGCATGCATGTAGAGGCATACAAGCATCCCCAGCCTACTGTACCTCTTCTGTGCCACCCTAGCCTGTGCTATTACCAGTCAGAGGTTGGGCATACAAGCCCTCACTCCCTGGAAAAGGAGAGCAGTCCCAAGCTCAGTCTCTTCCTCTTCCAAGCTGGCCCCAGCAACTGGAATCCACTTTCAAACTCAAGTCATCAATGTAGAGTGACATGTGGCATCCAGCACCTCAATCTCTCATCACCACTGGTCCAGCCTTTATATGATTAAAAATAGATATAGATATATATATATATATATATATATATATATATATATATGTGTGTACAGTATCTATATATACACACGCACACAGTATTTACTGTATATAAGCATCTTGATGGGAAATTGCATTGCCCCTTTAAATGTCTTACCTTTAAGCACTGTAAACAGAGGCACATTCTTGACATCACACCTTAAAAAAAATGTATAGGTATCTGTGAAGTATGAGCTGTGAGAGAGTATGATACACAATGAATTCAATAAAGGTAATTACCATCCTGCAACACAGAAGTGTCCTTTTGCATTTGATGAACATTGATGAATGATAGGCCAACTTCTTGTAACTGTTAAGAGCCAGAAGTGATCACACTGACACCCACATGTAGTGGGCAGTGTACGGAGACCCAGCATAGGCTTGGGGATGCGTTTGGGAGCCTGCAGCTGGGGAGGGGGCAAACCAGATTCCATGAATTGGCTTGGTGGGTCTTCAGGTACTAAGAGCCAAGGCTGACTGGAATCAGTATACAGCAGCAGTTGTTGGAGGATGGGGACTTTATGAGCCTGCAGTCTGGCAAGTTGAGTTTTTGTTGAGTGCTTTCTGAAAGTTTATGATCTCAGTCTGTGCTCAAATGCATCTCCAATTGACATATTCTGAAACTTGAAGTCCTGAACCAGTACTCAGTTACTAATTTAAATAGTCAGAAAGCATTCAATTGCACGCGTTGAGCTTTTGTTGAGTGCTGGTTTAAAGTGCTCAACACCTAGCACTCAAAAAGTGCTGGTGACTGCAGTTCTGAATGGGTTACTCTGTGGAATCTTTATACTGCTTCTGATTGCTAATGACTTTGTTTTTAACCTTGTATTTATGGACCCTACTGCCTCCTCTCTCTACTCTCTCGGACAGCCTCTCTTGCATGATCCACCCTCATCATGGTCTGCCCCTAGAGTACACGGTTCACTAACCTAGGTGCCCCAGTTAACCTGCCCCAGGGTAGGGTAAGGAGGGACCCCCCCATTCTTACCTCTCCAGAGCCATACATACTGTGAATTTGGGCTGGTACAGTGAAGTCTGCCTCGATGAGCTGAAGACGTGCAGTGAGGTGTCGTCATCTAGGAGAGATCGAGGTATTTTTTTCCCCATGTTCATCTCCAGATGTTGGCGTGCAATGAGGGCCAATGAGCTAGAAGGAACACTGAAACACGCCTCCTGCTCTGCCCCTCTGCTGACATCTGCCTAGTGCCCTTACTGCTTCCCACAACTATGGCACCTTCCACCCAAGCTTCCCCAGATGACAGTATTGCGACGGGAGCATACAGATGACCCCCCTGGAGAGCAGCCACAGGAAATACTCCATCCCTCTCCTCCCCGGCTGACCCCCGATGAACCGTGCTCATTCCTGAACACGGGTCACTGGCGTGGTACGAGGTAAGGCATCCAGTGCCTCAGCCCTCAGCACCACCAGGCTGGCTCGCTAATGACTATTAATAACAACAAACATGGTTAGCAGTATTTAACATTAGAATCAGCTCAGAATTACTGTACTAAACTGAATGCTAAACTGATTGACTGCTCAAATACTACTAACTCTATTTTTGCAGAATAATCTGCATGCTAATATACTGTTAATATAGCAGTCAGCTTGGGTAAGGGCAGTCAGTGCTTCTACAATTCCTCAGGCTGGGCAGGGACAGGAAATGATTCAGGGGAATTAGTTCACTGATGTGTTCAGTATAGACTTAGAAACATAGAATTTGAATCTGATGGCAGAGAAGGACCACTTGGCCCACCTAGTCTGCCCATTTCCCTACCTGACGGATAAGCTGCAGATCCTAGTTAACCAACAGCCTACTTCCTCCTACCCCCACTAGAATTGACTTATGCCTGTCCCATGCATTCTTGAATTTCCCCACCGTTTTTGACTCTATGACCTCTTCAGAAAGGCTGTTCCATGCATCTACAACCCTCTCTGTGAAGAAATATATCCTCACATTACCACGTGTGCAAAAGTTTACAGCCGCTACAGATCTTGGAACAGTGAATTTTTTAAACTTGTTTGTTGTGTGCCTTTCCTAGTGAAACTTTTCAGTAAATAAACAAAATAAATAAATGTATTCAGAAACAAACACCAATGGCCAGTTTGGTTAAGTAAAACTTTTAAAGGGACTCTGCCAACTTTTTTTTGCATCATATTTCTAGATAAAACCCACATTTTATGATTGCTTACCTTCTCTAAAATTAATTGGTGTTGCCAGTTGTTTTATCTGTCTCCTTGCTTAGTTCAGGATTTTAAATAAATAATATGATTAGCGTTTTTATGTTGCTTGCACGCATGTGCAAGAAACATAGTGCCATCATCCGAGTTTTCGGAGGTGTGTCAGCTCGTCTTCCAATGCAGTCAGTGTGTTTGCAGGCACGGCCCCAGTACCCCAATCACTGCTGCAGCTGTCTATGACAAGCTGAAAATGCAGTGGCATACAGTTGAAAGGGAGAGCTCCGCTTGGTGAGCAGAGCTCTCCCCACGAATCGCATGCACGCACACTGCATGTTCATACCTTCTCCCTCACTGTACAGCCAGCGGGGTGCCCAATCCCCATTGGCTCCACGCCTAAAGCATCCAGGTGCCATGCAGGGCCCACCCAGCATGGCAAAATCATCTGTGTGGCGGCGGGGTGCCCAATCCCCGTTGGCTCCACTGTCTCTCCTCCCATGCTGACACCAATGGGGCTGCCCAATCCCCCATTGGCTCCACTGTCTCCCCCCCAGTACAGGGTGCCATGCTGGGAGCCCATCCCAGCATGACAACAGATGCCATGGCTGATGGGGGTGCCCAATCCCCCATCGGCTCCATGTCCCCCCAGCCATCCTTCTGCCATGCTGGGAGCCCACCCAGCATAGCAAGCGTCGATGTCATCATTTAAAAAAAAACATGTAAAGAAGAAAATGAGTCCCATACAGTCTCCTGCCCCCACAACCCGCACCCACCCACTTCGCACCCCACCACCCTCCCACCCCATACTTACCTCAGGAATCTGGCATGATGATCTTTGGTGGACCGGAACCGTCTCCCCTCTTCAAAGCCGACGCAAACTGAGGAAATGCCAGTAAGCTGTATAATGGGATAGATAGGGTTTTTCAACTTTGTTGCATATCTCAGGCATTTTTGGAATTTTACACCAAATTTTCAACATAGGGTTTTGGGACCCTCCTCATGAATTCTTGCACTGTCATGGCATTACCGGGCCGAAGGGTGATTTCATAACACTGCACAAAATTACCTTTCTGGAATGATTAATGAAATGACACTGCCAGTGTTTATAAGAGTGGGCTCTCAAGACCTTATTTGAAAAATTTGGTGGCAAATTCTAAAATGACTATTTTAGCGTGTGTTTGCGGGTTCCTACGTACTCATGAGTTCCACAATTTTCAATATTTTCACCCAGATTTTCAACATTGCCTTTTACCACCCTCCTTATGAGCAGTACAGCTGTCATTTTTCACATCTCACCAAAAATGCTTCCGCCCATGTAGCGCCAGAATGGGCGCCAGTCGATTAATAATGAAATCAATGTATGGGACACATTAAAGAAAATCACAGTGACACTATTCATGAGCAGATGTCTTAAAATGGCTATGTTGAAAATTTGATGAAAAAATCCTAAAATAACTGTTTTATGGCGTGCATTGTGCAGTTCCTATGCACGCTCGTAAGTTCGCGAATTTTCAATATTTGCACTCCAATGACTTCCAAATTCCTAAACAGCACATAGAAGCAAGCAACATTCAGCACTTACAAATGCTTGTTTTCCTTGGGACAATGCTAACTGTACAGAAAGTATTTATATAGGTTTTCTAGAAAGAAGTGTTACATTTGTTAAACACAGTCAGGCAAGTGCTATGCATTTTCACAATGATTTAGCACTTTTATGAGCAAAATGCTAATCAATTTTTGGAGTTAAAAAAAACCCTGTAGTAGAACTGAAATGCACGGTAACATACCCGGCCTTAACTGGCTCATTTAAATCCTTGGCTGGCTAATCTTCATTCATGATTCAGTATATTAAAAAAAAAAAATTGTACTTTGAAGTCAGCAGGGACTCCCCGTCCCCAAGCAGGCCGTGATCAGTCCTCCAGCTCCTGCTCCATCCTCTCTGCTTTATCCTGCGCCTCCAGGCTGTGCTGAGTCACACTCCCTGTCCCCAAGCAGGCCGTGATCAGTCCTCCCGCTCCTGCTCCATCCTCTCTGCTTTATCCCGCGCCTCCAGGCTGTGCTGAGTTGGACTTCCTGTTCCCAAGCAGGCCGTGATCAGTCCTCCAGCTCCTGCTCCATCCTCTCTGCTTTATCCCGTGCCTCCAGGCCGTGCTGAGTTGGACTCTCTGTCCCCAAGCAGGCCGTGATCAGTCCTCCAGCTCCTGCTCCATCCTCTCTGCTTTATCCCGCGCCTCCAGGCCATGCTGAGTCGCACTCTCTGTCCCCAAGCAGCCCGTGATCAGTCCTCCAGCTCCTGCTCTATCCTCTCTGCTTTATCACGCGCCTCCAGGCTGTGCTGAGTTGGACTCCCTGTCCCCGAGCAGGCCTTGATCAGTCCTCCAGCTCCTGCGCCATCCTCTCTGCTTTATCCCGTGCCTACAGGCCATGCTGAGTGGGACTCCCGCTCCAGCAACACTGGGATCCACAGACCTCACCACCACTGTTCTACTGACTCCACCAGGCCCCCAATGATAGTTCAATCAAAAATCAACCTCAAGCCAAGTCCTAAGAGGCTTCTCTAAGGCAAGCCAGTGCTCAGCAGCTGTAAGTGCAGCTCCTCAAATTTATTTTAGTCCCTCATGTTGGTATTGGATCTGGTTGGGTTGTGGTCTGGCATCATGGATGGACCGATGGAAAACATGAATATGGCGAGTGACTCACTCACAGAATCGAAGGTAGGCAAGGCAGCTCAGATCACAGCAGCAGCAGCAGGCCCCTTCACTTTCTTTCCCACTCTCTTTACCATCCCATGCTGAGTCAGGCTGTCTTGTGCATGTGTGCAAAAGTTCACAGCTGCTACGGATCTTGGAACAGTGAGTTTTTTAAACTTGTTTGTTCAGTGTGCTTTTCCTGGTGAAACTTTTTAGTAAATAAACAAAATAAATAAATGTATTCAGAAATAAGTACCAATGGCCAGTTAGGTTAAGTGAAACCCAGAGTGTAAAGTGAATGTGTCCAGGGTGATAATGGTGGCTATAGCCAACTGGCAAACAGTAGCCAAGCTAGTGTTGTAAAATAGTAGAATTTACTGATTTAAAGTGCACTTGGGTATCAGTTTCAGTCAGGAGCAAGGGAAAGGGAGTGGAGCAGCCAGTTATCCACATGAGCAGCATAGCTGCCACACAGCCCTAGCCTGTTAGCCACCCCAGCAGCAAAGTTGCCACAACCCCAGCAAAGGACTAGTGACCTGAGTAACAGATCTAGAGATTCCTATAGCACTAGCCTGGCTACTGTAGTCACCTGTTTCACCCTGGGGCACCCTGACTTTATAATCTGGGACTTACTTCCCACAACTAGCTCCCCGGCATGCTTATTTCTGAATTAAAGAAACCTTTGGGACAGTTAGCAGTTATTCACTAGCCCAATTGGCTAGCTTGGCTTTCACTGGGGCTTTATCCTAATCTTGCTGCTTAGCACCCTGTTCACTGTCTAATTCAGGGCATGCATGCCCTCTGCTACACCTCCGATAACTACTTAATTTGAATACTGACCACCCCTGTGCTCCATTTAGGAGCTCGAGTTAAATAAATTTAGGTAATTTTGAATAAGGCCACCATCTCACTGTATGCTCCCTTCCTGGGCTGATTTTAAATACATTTGAATAGATCCACCCTTGGCAGTTCCTTGCTCCATGGCCTTGCCCTGACCACACTAACATCCATGTCCATCCTTTATTGTGCTCACTGCATGAAAAGAAACATCTTTTTTTTTAATTTCAGTATTAGTTCAGGTGGACAGTGCCTGTGTTATGACACTGTCACTGACTCACCACCCCAAACTGGGGAGAAGTTGAGACAGGAGGTGGGGTAAGTGTATGTTGGATGCCCTGATGGCTGCAGGCAGGTGGGAGGCCTTCCCTTGATGGGTAGCTGGCTCCTCCTGATGCTCGTTCATCTAATGATGCTTTCCTCTTTGTGGGGGCCACTGCCAAGGAACTGCCATTTACTTTTTCTTTACAAAAAAAACACAAATGGGACTAAACAGAACCCACGCTACAGCTGCCAACTGCTGATCCTGGGGACTGCCACAACTACTGGACCACTGACACTGCTGGGACCACTGAGATTGAC
Organism: Neoceratodus forsteri; assembly: GCA_016271365.2. Taxonomy (NCBI): domain Eukaryota; kingdom Metazoa; phylum Chordata; order Ceratodontiformes; family Ceratodontidae; genus Neoceratodus; species Neoceratodus forsteri. Next base: position 357,511,342 of record JADMNL010000026.1, read on the forward strand.
ATAGGGATGACAGGAGGGCTGCAGGTACTGCCTTTTGCTCTGAATTTACTTCCCTGTGTCCTCTGCAGTACTTTCTACATGTATTTGTTTTTCTTCGGGGCACCTGAACTCCCCTGACACTCCTCCTTCACAATCAATTCAGACTCCCCCAGTGGCCATTACTGGCCACTCTCAGTATCCTCCATGGCCATTACTGGCCACTCTCAGGATCCTTGGCCATTACTGGCCACTCTCAGGATCCTCCATGGCATCTAGGATGCTGAATCCATAACAACCAGCTGTCCAGTGCAAGCTGGACCTTAGAAGTGACACTGGCTTGTGCCACCTTTACTGGGCAGGCCGCAATAAGAAGAAAAAAAACTTTTTAATTGCAGACAAACACTTTATTTTTATATGGCTCTGGCCACTATGTTCACCCCCCCTTGCAACCTATACTATAGGGACACCTGGGGTCACCTTACTGGGGCTTGTTGGCATCAACAGAGCTTACTGGTGACCCAGTCTTTGGGGATATTACACACCTGCCTTTGCTGCCCAATAAAACATACTCAGAAATTAAACTACCTCTAAAGCAAGAGGCTGTCAGCTCCCCTCATTTTGATGACTGCTCCTTCCTCATCTGTGTACAAAAGTAGCGGTCCTCTTCATGAGCTTGGACAGAAGTCACATCCCACCTGATCTCCCATCCCACTGGCCTGGTATCTGGTCTGAGCCAGGACTGTTCGCTGTTGCTACTCAAATATCGAGAACAAAATGCAATTAAAATGAATGGGCCTATATACATTTCAATGGGACCAATTATTTCAATGGAGATTTTTCTAGTCATTTTGTGCTGGGCTAGTGAAACTCCCTGTTGGGTCAGTGGATTTTTCTAATCACTAGCTCTAAAGGCTAGTGCCTACAAAAGTTAATATCGACCTGTGTTTCAGTCTGTAAAATCTCTAGCATCACAGTGCAGGGTGGCCACACATGGGAAAGGGACTGTACCATACCTCTCAACAGTCCCTTAGTGACATGTCCCTCATTTTATCCCTCAGCATTGCTGTGTCCCTCACTGTAAATGGTGTTGCCAACGTGCTGTAGCAAAAAGTTAGTCTTCAGCCGTGGGGGTCCTGCTTCAAGGTGGGGTCCAGCTATGGGGACCAGATCTGGAGAGACTGATCCTATACCTCTAACTGACCCTCATTACAATATAGCATTATGGCAGCGACCATCTGGACTCCCATTGAATGGATGCAGATTCAGTTATGGCTCAAACTCCCATCCCCAATCATGTAACTAATTCATGGGTACTTTATGGTCCAGGGGAGGGAACCTCTTTGGAGATGCTGATTCCGGAGAGTAGATGGGAGTACCTGTAAAACAAAAGGTTACACAGGAGTCAAAGGGGACCCATAGTTCTTAGGGAAAAGTAGTACTGCTAGTAAATAAAACGATCCCTAATGGCCATTAATGTATTGCAACAAGATGACTTATTTTCATGGTAATAAAAAGCTCATTTGACAGTTATAATGGCAATTAATGGATTAGCGCTACTTGAACATCATTTTCATGGCATCGCTCAGTTTCAATGGCTATTAAACATGCCATCAAAATAGGCTGATACAAACTTTAAGGGACATACCACACACATTAAATACCACAGTAGTATCAAATTTCTAGATGCACTGATACCACAGTGATACCAAATAAGCTTGGGATTTATATGTGCACCAATCTGCTCTTCTAATGTAATGCCCATGTGGTGACATTACAAAATACTGATACCACAGTGGTACCAAATAAGTCTTGGTGGTATATAGAAAACATTGTCGTACTACCATTGCATTATCATTGGGAACGTCTATGGCAATATAGACTCCCACATGAAAGTGGACTCAAAATTATGTAATACCACTGTGGTACCATTACCCATTTACCAGTCTGGGCAACCTGCTGAAATTTCCATAGGGATGCCACTGTGCCATGGTACTGCCACTGAGGCCAGAAACCTGACTGGGTTGACACCATTGTACTACCAGACTATCACTGGGTAGTACCATTGCACAATTTCAGACATACCCAGGTATTGCCATTGATAGAACACTGTGTTGCCATTGCAACACATTTGGTAAGGGAGAACCCACATGATTCGCTGAGGTGTTGTTTCTGTTCAAACATGGAGCAGGGGGCTGATACCCAGGTAGGTCTCTCATCGATGGCTTTCTCTGTACAGTGGAGTAGTCTAGCAGGGCCAGTGTGACAAGGTCCAGGCCATATGGAGATGAAGGAAGATTCAGTCCAGTCGAGCTGGATACAGCTTCCAGCAAGCAGAACACAATTCACACAGTGGGGAACCAAATCACGACCCACTATAAGCACACAGCACATTTACATGTAAGGGATTCTACTATAGCAGGCAAACCGCTCTCTAGTCACAATCACAAAGTCTCTGCACACACCGGGAGTTTAGAGATAGCTGGAAATCCTGAAGGGCTGATGCAATCAGCAAATCTTCGGCCTTCTTCAGGTTGATCCTGGTCACAACTCAGTGGCTTACCTCGTTCTCACAAACTCGGATTCAGTCCAAACTGATTCTCTTCTCCCGCTCAGGGGCAGCAGGCAAGCATGCAGGCCAAAACTCAGGCCTTTCCATGCAGACTGTCTCGAGCTGTTGCTTCTTCAGCTCCCAACTTAGATCTGACTCAACTGCCAGCAATCCTGGGATTTTCCCCAGAATCCAAAAGGTTCGGTTGGCTGATCTGTCTGTCAGTCACAACAAAGGGTCCCCCTTCAGGTGCAAAAAGGTGCCAAAAGCCCAAAACTACAATTCCTACAGATTTTGACTCCAGACAGCTCCTGTAGTCTGGCTCCATTTTAGGTCCTACCAGTACTGATTGGTCCAGTTTGGCATTCCAAGACCAAGATAGTGGAGATAAACAAAACAGTCCTTGCTGCAAAAAAGGCAGGTTAGACAAACTACATTATCATTATCACTCTAAATGATTTTCAGCAAAAAGTTACTCTTTCAACAGAGCTTCCTCTCAGATTACTTATGACTGCAATCCAGGCAGCTCTTAAAGAGACAGTACATAGAAGCTATACAGGCACTCACTGGCAATCACATTTAAACTGTTAAATTGCAGGACACCAGCCTGGCAGTGAGCATTTAGGCAAGCTCAAGGAAGACTTTTTGGGAACCCCCATTTGTAGAGAGGTTACACACAGAAACATGGTACATAGCGAACCATAACTGGGACGTTAACATACATGGGTACACAATCTACAGGAGGGACAGGGATGGTAGAAGGGGAGGAGGAATGGCTTTCTACGTAAGGGAAGGGATCAAAATAATGGAACTAAACGGTAAACAGGAAGGAGAAGAGGCACTGTGAGTCATCCTGGAGACCGGAAAAGGCACCACAATCTGCACGGGGTTGTATATAGATCCCCGTCTCAGGGAGGAGGAACTGGACAAGGAAATAATGGAAGGCATCCTTAGGATGGCAGAGAAGAAAAAAAATACTCACCATAGTAATCTTGTTTCTTCAAAGGGATAACTTATTATGATTACACTGATGCAGTCAGCCTCCTGAGTTGGACTGCCAGGAGTGATGGAATTATATGCAAATGATGGAACTCTCATTGGCTCATGCTAATTTCAAACTGCTGTCCTAGCAACTGCTGCACTCTGAGTGATTCAGATTCTTATGTAGCCTAACTGGGTATAAGACCCACTAGCTAAAAATAATATTTTTATAAAAGAATTTTTGTCCTCTCAAGTCAAAAAAACATCCCAAGAAGCAAACCTAAAAAAACTCGAGACCACTAGGGAACTGACTGGTTAACAAAAACTGAGTCTCTAACTTGACCTATATGGAAAAAACACCATATAACAGGCATGTAGAACAACTTTCATAGGTTCTAGCAGGGGGAGCACCCTGATTTAATCATAATGAGTGATTCCTTTGAAGAAACAAGATTACTATGGTGAGTATTTTTTTTTTCTAACCCCAGGAATCACTCATTTTGATTAAACTGATGCAGACTATCAAGCAGTACCTTTGGAGGTTGGGCAGAGAACCTATTTAGGAAAAAGGTTCTGCAGAACTGTTGTACCAAACTTGGCATCACTTCTGGATTGTAGATGCAGGCTATAATGCTTTGTGAAGGTGTGTACTGTTTTCCATGTAGCTGCTTTGCAGATTTCCAGTAGTGGAATTTCTCTTGAAGCTGCCACTGAAGCAGCTGTGCCCCTGGTGGAGTGTGGCATCAGGCCCAGGGGAACCTGTTTACCCACTTTACTATAACAAAACTGTATACATGCCACTATCCAGTGAGCAATTGTACGTTTTGTGGCAGCTCTGCCCTTACCTACCTCAACATAGGGAAGAAACAATTGTATTTGACTTGGTCTGTAAGACTTAGTTCTGTCAATACAGTGGCTAATTGCCCTTTTGACATCAAGGAAGTGAAGCCTCCTTTCTGGAGAACTGGAGTTCTCTGTAAAAAAGACAGGTAAAGTGATGGATTGATTTAAGTGAAAATCAGACACCACTTTGGGAAGGAATTTTCTATTGGTCCTGAGGACCACTTTATCCCTGTGGAATGAGATGTAGTTCACATCAGTGCACAGGGTTTGTAATTCACTGATCCTTCTGGCTGAAGTAATAGCAACCAGAAACAAATCTGCAGTTGCCATGAGCTCGGATGGTGCATCCATGAGCTTAGCAATGCAGATATTCAGATTCCAGGCCAGAACCGGTTCCCTCAGGGAGGGGTGCAGAAGGCTGAGGCCTTTGAAGTATTTCCTGGAAGACTGGATGAGAAGCCATGGATCTCTCTTTACCAGCTGACAGGTGAGCCGAGACTGAAGCCAAGTGGACCTTGAGGGTCGAAGGCTTCAAGCCTAGAGAATGTAAGTGTGTTAGGTAATCTAGAAGATTGGCCAAGTCAGCCCTGGATGGGTCAGTACCCATACCTGCACACCATATGGAAAACCTCTTCCACTTAGAAGAATATGTTTCCTTCATGGAAGGTTTTCTGGAACCCCTAAATACTGTCAGCACCTATTCTGATAGTTTAAGGTTTACAAATTGTAAGTCTGCAAGAGCCAGACTTTGAGTCTCAGTGATTTTTAGGTTGGAGTACAGTATCCTGACTGAGAGGAGGTTAGCAGGTTGTTCCTCTTGGGCAGATGAATTGGGGGGGTTACTGATAGAGTCAACAGGAGTGAATACCAGTGTTGCCTAGCCCAGTCTGGTGCCACCAGTATCATTGTTGCTGGTTGGGACCTCAGTTTCAGTAGGGTCCTGAATATCATTGGCAAAGGAGGGTAGGCATACAGAAACTTCACTGTCCAATCCAGGGCCATTACATCCAGGGGAAGTATGCTCCTGAGAGGAGGCCTGCAACTGTTCACTGGTAAGTGGTGATTTTATGCAGAGGCAAAGAGATCCACCTCTAGAGTGTCCCACCTCCTGAATATTGCACTGAGTATCTGAACATTCAAATACCACTCATGGTGGTCTGACTTATCCTGCTGAGGGAGTCTGCCAGTACATTGTCCTTCCCTGGAAGATGTATGGCTGATAGGGATACTTCCATGAAGTAAGCCAGGGACCACAGCCTCATCGCTTATGTGCACAGTCGGGCTGACCTGGTTCCTCCCTGTTGGTAGATGTAGTACACAGTTGTGGTGTTGTCTGTTCTGACCTGCACTGCTTTGTTTTGGAGATGTGGGGCAAATGTCTGTAGGGCTAAGTACACCATCCTGAGCTCCAGCAGATTTATATGCAACAGGGACTCTTGAGGAGACCATTTACCACTTTCTGTGTAATCCAGCATGTGTGCTCCCCAACCCAAAAGGGAGGCATCTGTTGTAAGAATTAAGGAAGGCTGTTCCTTTATGAAAGGCACACCTACCTGAAGGTTGTGCTCATCTAGCCACAACTGCAGTGTCTGTGCAGGCTGTAGGTGACTGGAAACAGTTTGGACAGTGGGTCTGTCCTCTGTGGCCAGTATTGTCTCAGGCGAAACTGGAGGTCTCTCATTTGAAATCTGGAACCTGGCATCACTGTGGTGGTGCTGCCATGTGACCCAGAAGTTTGGGTTTTCCTTGCACAAATGAGCTTGCAATCTGTAGAATGTTGTTTGCCCTGTTCTGAGACAGAAAAGCTCTGCCCAGACTGCTGTCTTTCTGCACCAATGAACTCTAGAATCTGAACCTGTATTTGCTGAGACTTCTGCTCATTTATGAGAAAACCCAGGGTCTCCAGAGTAGATTTTGTTAACGCTAGGGCTTTCTCTGTATGCTGCAGATGGGCCCACGTAACCAGTCATCCAGGTAGGGAAAGACTGTCACCCCCTGTTTTCTCAGAAACTCTACTACCACTGCCAGACATTTTGTGAAAGCTCTTGGGGCAGAAGTTAGGCCAAATGGAAGTGCTGAAAACTGATAATGGCCTGAGGTCAGCCTGAATCTCAAGTACTTTCTATGAACTGTTCTGATGGGGACGTGAAAGTAAGCATCTCTTAAGTCTAGGAAGGCTAGCCAGTCTCACTTTTGTAAAGTGGGAATGACTATTGCAAGAGTGACCATTTTGAATTTTGGCTTCAGAATGTGCCTGCTTAGAAATCTTAGATCTGGCTGGGCCATCCATGCAGCAGTTTGATTTCCACTTGTGACGCCAGCTATCTAGGTTCGGGAACGGACCCAGGTCATTGGAGGGTTGGCTGGGGGGAAAAGGATTGAGTATCCTCAGAACTGCTCTCCTTCTCTGGGAGGGAGGGGGTTGAGTGCTCAGTGTTCAAGCGACACCCAGCGGAGGCTAGGTTCGCCACAATGCACTTACACGGTCAAGACTTCAGGGTGGGGTGGACGCTGGCCATCATTGCACGTCCCCACCCTGCCTACAGGGGAAAAATGTTGCTGGGTCATCTCCATGGCATCCTTCCCTCTGGGCCCTGGTTAGCCTTCGCTACCGACTTTCCCAACCAGATATTTGTAGTGCAGTGCTGGTAGGGGAACAGCTCTGCAACCCCACCCTCTTGGGGTAAGCCAGGGGTGACTATGGAGAGCTCACTGATCACTGGAGGTGGGTGTACAGAGGGAGCATGACCAAGGGCTGAGTTACCGATGACCCCAGCAGGAAAAAAGCATGAGTGAAAAAAAAAGAGAGATCTTATATTCAGGATAGGTCGCCAATCTCCATTTTTATTTCTTGTGAGAAAACATCTGGAGTAAAAGCCTTTGCCCCTCTGGTTTAGGGGGTACTGGCTCCACTGCTTTGATTGCCAGCAGATATTTCACCTCTGTTTCCAGTAAATTTTGTCTGCAGATGTAACTGGTACAAATGTTCTTGTTCTCAGCTTGGGGAATGATTTGAAGCTGAGTGCCAGACCCTGGCTCATTGCCTCCAGGACCCACTTGTCTATGGTGATAGTATGCCAATCTTGGAGGTAGTGAGCCAGTCTGCCATCCACTGGTGGTTCTATGACAAGGGATGTGACCTGTACCAGCCCATCAGGGGTTCTGTGTGGGCTGTGCCTGAGTCTGCGGGAAGGGAGAAGCTCTTCTCATGGCTCTCCTGCCCCTTCCTCAAAAATAGCCTTTAGACTGCTGTTGGGGCTAAGATGCCTAAGCCTGGAAAAATGGTCTGGGGTAGGATCCCCACCCCTGCCTCCCCTAGTTTGGACCCTATAGGATATGGAGAACCTATCCTTAGAATTGATTCTATAGGTAGCCTTGTATTTCTCTACCTTTTTCATGTAGGCCTCTGTTTTGTCACCAAACAAAGTGATTTTCTCAAATAGAAAATCTTCCGTCTTTCAAATATCCTAAGGGAGACAGCTAAAGCCATTAGTCTGGCTGTGGAATCATTAGTGTCACAGCCACGTGGAACTGGTATTTTGTGGCATCCAGTGCAGCTCTTGCTGTATCTTGTAAATCAACTGCCACCTCACCTGGCACTTTGACAGCCAGGGCTAAAACTGTATTCCATAGTACCTTCTGGTATTGCGCTGCATAAGCCATGTAATTGACTTGACTGACAATCAAAGAGGCAGTCAAGTACCCTTTTTTCTCATGGCATCCATCTTTCAAGAATCTTTCCCAGAAGGATGGGTAGCCAAAGGTATCCTGGCTTTGTCACAGGCAGTAGCCTGAACCCCCCCTCAGGATTAGGGTGACTGAAAAGAAAACTGAGCTAGTGCATTAACAGACATGTCTGGTGGACAAAGTTACACTGGAGAAAAGTAAGAAGAAGAGGCTGTACAACTTATAACTAAAATCAGTTCCTATCAGGATAATCAAACACTAACTGTTCATTATTTACAGCAGGATGAGTGATGAAGTGTAAATAAGTGAGAGACGTAGGAACTCGTGAGACACTTGAGAGTGACTACATGAAACATGTATTGAGGGAAGCTCATTGTTTGTGTTAAACAGGGACCAGAGGGTTGCTTCCTACCCTTTCTTCCCTCTCCCTGGAAATGGGTCTTGGCTCAGTGTACCTTTCAAACACATGAAGTCTTGCTATATTAGGACTTATTGCAGTTAGCCACTGCACTTGAACTGCCCCGGAGAGGAAAGAGTTAACTCCAGAGAATCTGGAGTTCTAAGCAAAGACATACCAAAGCTCTATCTGGGCAGTTTTAAATGAAACTGTCAGATTCTTTACTCCGCTTCACTGAACAGTCGCCCAGAGATCAGCTCCTTCAACTCGGTTCATTTCTCGTTCAGCGGTATTTTCAGTTCATTTGAACGGCAAAAGTAATTATTTTACCGCATTTCAGTTAAAGCTCTATCTGTAAACCGTAAGTACAAAATGTAAAGTCTGTGTGGAGATTTAGTTATCGGTTCGGTTTTGAACCGATCGGTTTGCTTATTTTAACGTTTTAAAGTTTTGGGTTTTTAGAGTGCGGTACCCGGTTCTTATTGGTTCTAAAACAACCTTGATTTTAAATAGGGTTTTTTCAAATACCCGTGAAAGGGTTAGGAACCGATAAGGGTGTCTTGCCTGGCACGGCCATAAAAAGGGCAAGTTTTTGGTTAGGCTGGCATTATGTCTGAGAAACCCAAAAAGAAAAACCGGGCCCACTGGGTTTCAACACTGTGATGCTGTGGGGAAGCCTTTGCCAAGGCTGACCCACATACACCACTTGTGTTTATTGTCTGAGGGCTGACCACCTCCTGTCAGACTGCCAGGTGTTTAAATTTCTCTGCAGCCACCCTGAAAGAGATAGGGCCGGCTCAGGGAACTATTGGCCAAAAAGTCCACTGACCAGATGGCCAGCCTGGTCCAGTACCCACTGGACCAGAGGGAGTGCCTCTGACCAGGGCTAGACTTCCTCGGCAAAAGGATGGTTCAGAGGAACCAGTTTAAAAAAAAATGAATATGACAGAGAAATCAGTAGGTTTGGAGTCCAAGATTGTCTCTCAACTGCTGCAGAAGTAGTTAAGCCATACAGATTGTCCAGTCACTGTTTCTAGGTCCTGTTGAACCATCTACAGTTGGTAAAAGGTGGCTCATTCAGTTCCAGTGGTTCAGGTTTATGATGTTGAGGAATTGTTATGAACCACAGGGTGGGAGGAGAATTTGATCAATACATGTGTGGCTGGTAGGGTCTGGACGCTCAAAAGCGGACATTTTCTCCAGACAGACTTTAGAATCTCCTCCTTTTCTGTCTGAGTCCTTTTCTCAGTTTATGTTTTACAAAAAGCTTGCAGAATCCCCCAGCTTCCTTTAGAGAGGCTATGGATGAGTAAAGGGAGCCTGATTATGTAGGAATGATTGGCTAGGAGGTTGTCTTTCCTTTGCATAAGTCATTTAGGAAGTAAACAACAAAGATTTTATAAGATTCCTCTTTCTGTCCCTCCTGTAAGATAAAAAAATGGACAGAAGGTGTATTTCGTCAGGCTCTGTTACAGACTTCCTCACTGAGCAGTGTAGTCATGTAGGTGTGGTACAAGCTGCAGCCTGTGTCAAGGCTAGTTCCCCTGGCCTCACATCCTCCTGAATAGGATTCCAGGAGGATTGATGCCATGACAAGAAAACAGTATATGGCAGCTTCTGGGGGACTCATACAGGCAAGTTGTATGGCTTATGTGGCTAGATTTCGGAAATCTAGGTGGGATGCAGTATTGCAGTTAGCCAAGCAGGCCCATGGCCAGCCGGCTAGTGGGTTGGAACAGGTGGCTGCTAATGGCACTGAAGCCTCTAAGTTCAAGTTCATACTGCTGTTGGTGTTAATCTTGTTTTCTCTAGGGTCATGACCACTTCTGTAGCTTTCCGTAGGTTGGCATGGCTCAGATGCACTAATCTGTCCCAAGATACTCTGTCAAAGTCTATGGATTTGTTTCTTGTTGTGGGTAATTCTCTGTTTGAGGAACAAACAGAAAGCTATATGAAAAACAGGGATGATTACCTACAAAAGTGCCCAGGTAGAGGCTCAGGCCTCCTCTGCTTTCACCAGAGGGGTCTCTTCAGAGGCAGAGATAGACGGGGCACAAGTAAACCGTCCCCCTCCCCTTAGCCTAAGACTATTGCCAAGCAGGCACCCTGATGGGGTGCCCAGGGCCGATTCTCCTATACCAGTGGGCAGGTTGGTTTTTATTTCAGCCAGAATTGGGTGTCCCTAACTCAGACAAGTGGGTTCTGGAAGTAATAGGTCTGGTTCTCAGCTTCAAACAGTTTCCAAGATGAGAGCCAGACAGGTCCCTACAAATCCTTCGAATCCCTTGCTTTGGGAGCAGAGATTTCTTCTCCTCTGAACTGCAAAGCAGTAGAAGGGTCCCTCCTTGCCACCGGGGCAGGGGCTGTACTCATGATACTTTCTTACCCTATAGAAGGCAGGAGATTGGCGCCCATCTCAGATTTAAGGTACCTGAACAAGCATCTTTTGAAAACAAAGTTAAAAATGTTAACTCTGGCTGAGGCCAGGGGACTGGCTAGCTTTCCTGGACCTCAAGGATGCCTATTTTTTTCATGTTTTGATCAGGCCTTCTCACCGAAAGTACCTCAGGTTACCCTCAGGCTACTACCAGTTCAGGGCAATGCCCTTCGGCCTTACCTCTGCGCCAAGCTCTAGAAGAAATTCTAGCTGTGGTAGTGGCTCTTTTAAGAAGGCAAGGGATTGCTTTGTTTCCTTTCCTGGATGACTGGCTCTTAGTGGGTCAGTCTCCAGATCAAGTAAAATCCCACTTGCAAGTCACCCAGCAGCTTCTCACCTTTCTGGGATTCCTGCTGAAGTTACCAAAGTCAGTTCTCGAACCAGTTCAGGTACTAACTTTCATAGGGGCAGAGTTGAACACAAAGTTAGCCAGGGCATTTCTCCCTCTGAAAGGGTAGGCAGCCCTCTTTGCCCTGGCATCTTCATTACTCTGTGAGTCTCTTGACCAGCATAGCATTTGCTACAACTACTAGGGCACATGGCTGCTTCCACAGCTGTAGTGCAGGGAGCAAGATTCCAGATGAGTGACATTTAGTTCCATCTGAGGGCCTATTGGTCCCAAAGGAGGATTCCTTTTCCAAATTGGTTCTAGTGACCCAATCCTGATCCTGGCCTTACACTGGTGGCAGGATCAAGCAATCTAAAACTAGGGGTCCTCCTCATTCCCTCACCACGGATGCTCCTGTGTTAGGGTGAGGAGCTCGCTTAGGTGACCTGTCCACGGGGGAGTGTGGTCTCCCTAGGAATCTCTGCTCCCATCAATTTTTGGAACTCAGAGCTGTCTTCTAGCTCTTAGGAGTTTTCAGCTTCTGTCCAGAACAAGGTAGTTCAAGTCAGGACAGACAACACCACAATAATGTGGTACATCAACAGGCAGGGGGGCACTCGGTCATCAGCCTTGTGCACCGAAGCAATGAAGTGGTGGTCTTTGGCTTACTCCCTGAACACCTCCCTGATAGCAGTTCACCTCCCAGGGAAGGACAATGCCCTGGCAGATGCCCTCAGCAGGATTTTCAGGGCCATCACGATTGGGCTCTGAATCCTCAGGTGCTGGGTTCAGTCCTTGCCAGATGGGCTCATTTTCAGATAGATCTTTTCATAGCCCCAGATAACCACTAACTTTCTCTGTTTTGTTGAGGCCTCCAGTGCTGGGATCAGCCCCCCTGGATGCTTTTCACTTGGATTGGAAAGGGAAGTTTCTGTACACCTTTCCTCCTTTTCCCTTTCTTTCAGGGTACTAGTAAAATCAGATCTCAGCCCTGCAAAGCGATTCTGATTGTTCCAAACTGGGCCAGACAGCCCTGGTACCCATTGTCTCTGTCCTTGACAGTCCACCTACCCTGAGCTTGCCCAGAGTCCATGACTTACTGGCCTTTGCACAAGGGAGAGTGTGGTATCCAGACCTCAAATTCCTCCTTCTCAAGGCAGCTCTTGAGGAGTTAGAATTTGCTGATTTACACCTTTTCAAGGTGTCGCGGATATTCAAAGGCTTCAAGGAAGCTTTTTCACTGGGGCCACTTACAATTCTAAGTGGAACAGGTTTTCAGTCTGAGTGCCTAGAAGCAGATTATACCACAGTCTGCTTATCTGCCCATTTTCTGGACTTTTTGGTCCATTTTAAATTCCTTAGGGTCTTGGGCCAGCTACCTTAAGGGTTCCTCTGGCAGCTGTCTCTGTTTTTTCTGCAAGCAGGGAAGCCTGCTTCCTTTTCTTCTCAACCTGTGTTTTCCAAGTTTTTAAGGGGTTGCTTCACACTCAGTTCTCAGTTAATGCAAACTTTGGGCCTCTGTCCCCAGCAGGCTCAAGCTTCTCACTTGGAAAATGGTTTTCTCTGGTGGTTTCACTTCTGCCAGACGTAAAAGTGAACTACAGGCCCTGGCAGTGGAAGAAGATTTTTCTCTCCCCACAGGGATAAGACAGTCCCTAGGACTAACACAGGGTTTGTCCCTAAGTGGTTTCAGGTTTCCACCTGAACCAACCCATCTCTCTCTCAGGATATTTCACTGAGCATTCTTCCTCAGGTGAGAGGAGACTGCACAGCTTGGACATCAAAAGAGCCTTATGCTACTATTTGTAACGCACCAAGGGTCACAGGTTCGAATCCCTCCAACTCTTCCTTACCTAGGGTGAGGTTGGCAAAGGGAACCTGCCACTAAGAGGACAATTGCAAGGTGGATTGTCTCTTGTATCCATTTTTGTTATCAAAGACTAGGTAGGAGAGCCCCCCTCAGGACTGAGGGCTCACTCCACCAGGTGTACAGCTGCATATCTAGTGGCTGCTAGAGATATTCCCATTCTGGAAATCTGTTGAGCTGTTACTTGGAAGACAGTTCACACTTTTATCAAGTATTATTCCCTGGATTTCTGTCCAGGAGAGATGCTCGTTTTGGCACAGCTGTGCTTCAGAGCCTATTTCCTAAGTAGGTTCTGACCCTCCTCCATGGAGGTACTGCTGTGTAATCTGCAATAAGTCCTAATATAGCAAGACTTCATGGTGTTTGAAGAAAAATTACTCACCTTAGTAATTGCTTTTCTTCTCATGGAGTCTTATATTAGACCCCTCTCAACCTGCCCTCTCAGAACTTCTACTGGGGTGGGGTGGCAAATTAGTGCAAGCACTGTGTCATGCCATTGTAGTTCTTCCCTTCACCCTCTTTATTTAGGGTTAGGAACTAGGGTTTCTGTGTTAAGTGATTTGTTGGCCCCTTCCTGGACTTGAGTCTTTGGGGAAGGGGGTCCTAATAGTGCTTGTCAGGGGGAAAACTAATAATACCATTATTCATTCTTATTATTGTTATTGTTGTTCCTATTGTTGTTTATATTGTTGTTATTACTACTAGTAGGTAGCCAATTGGCTAGTGTAGAGCTTTCCACACAGACTTGTTGCTTAGTGTTAGCTTGACCAAAAGATCTGACAGTTTCATTTGAAACTGCCAGATAGAGCTTTGGTATAGTGCCCTAAGCTTCAGAACTCCAGATTCTCTGGAGTTAACTCTTCCTCTCGGGCAGTTCAAGTGCAGTGGCTAACTGCAATAAGTCTTAATATAGCAAGACTCCATGAGAAGAAAAGCAATTACTAAGGTGAGTAATTTTTTCTTCCTGGTTACCAAATTTCAAATGAATGAATCAATCAGTAACTATTGATAATAAGCCCGAATACCTGGGGTGACAATAGCTGGGGATGTACTTTACAATTTCCCAATAAGTAAACATTGGAGTGCTCCACTCCAACACAAAATAAGATTCATTAGTAGAAGCAACTATCTCCATTGCAAATTTTCATTCCAGAACACAAACAAATGAAAACACCTGCTAAGGGAGCTGCCTGCTGCTAATATGATGCAGTCAGTGTTCTAAACTCCTGGTTGGGCCATTTCTGTGATGTCATTGGATCTGTGAGGTAATAAAAAGAAGATGCTACCAAACAGAACTGGAAAGCTTTGGGTTCTGAAGTATCTTTTCAGTTCATTTGTGTTAATTACGCTGCGAGTTTCTAGCAAATCAGTACTTAGTTCTGCTCCTCTTTTAAACTGTTATACTTTAGTGAAGTAAAACAATAAAAACATGGGAGGCAGATATAGCTGTGTGGCTCAAACAGAACCAGAAGAAGGTTGCTGTGGTTGGAGCAGAAGGAAAAAATTTAGAGCAAAATCAGCAAATCCTTCAGAACAGTCTGTGCCTTAAAACCTGGGAGAAGCCCAGAGCAAGAAATACAAGAAAAAGGTTTTCAACAGCTGTCCTCCAAACACCCCAAAACTGGTCAGATAAGTCACAATGACACACAAGTACTTTGAAAGTAGTATAACAGTCTACTACTGATCAAGTCCTCAGAATCAAATGTCACCGGGCACCAGTAAGATCATACTCATGGTACTGTGGGAAATTATTGTCACAGTAGTGTAACCCCTAGATGGTGCTATCCCAGGGGCTACTACCCCTGCCTGATTTGCCACTAACAGGTTGAGGGGCCTGGATCCAATGGCGGGTGCCTTACTTGGTCACAGCCCTCTGGGACACTGCAACCCCCCTTTCTTCCCACTAGTGGCCCACACAATATATCAGAATTACCTTCACAGTATACACTTACCCCCAGGGCTAGTTCAGGCACTGGGACCTCCTGTAAAATAAGATACAGTGCAACAATCACAGTACAATACTTTAACATAGACAAATACCTCAGGCAGTATAACTTTGCTGAAACAAGCACTCTGATTTATTTAGGGGGAATATAACAAGGACAGGGGGAAATCAGGTCAATTAGCTTATCACTTTACTCATCTACCTATGGCTCTGTGCACAGGCCTATCCCTACCAGTTACTGTCCCTGGGTACCCAAGCCCTAGTGGCTAGTCCAAACCGTGGCAGCTGGTAGGGCCCTTTCCCACAGAGAAAAGAAAATTAGTTTAAACAGTCAGCAGTACAGTGATTCCATTTGGATTTATTGTGGCAATTCAACAGGGAGCGACCCTGAATTAGTACTCACGACCTCCAAACAAGATAGGGTCCTTCAATGTCAGCAGGGCTACTCTTGAGCTCCACGAGTCTCCTCACACATTTATATGGCAAAAAGAAAGTACTATACCAGACAGGCTGCTTCTCTATCCCGATCGCAATTACTGCACAATACCCAGGAGAACACACAGCAGATTCAGTTCCTGACAGACCCAGTGCAATTCGGCAATTTCTCCAGTCTTCTACAGGGTGAGCCTGGTTTCTACTCTTCAGATATCCTTTGATTCTCTTCACAGGACAGATTCAGTCCTAACTAGCAGTTACACAAGCTGCAGACCGGAACTCTGGGCCTTACACATGTTTCCCGACTAAAACTGCACACTGAAAAAGCACAGGGCTCCTTCCTTCTTCACTGCAAAAGCTCAACTGAAACTCCAACAGACAAAACCGGGCACTTCCTTTGAGTTCCTCCCAGTTCTTGACTGGATTGGCTGTCACTACAATAGACTGCTGCTGTTGGTCCAAAAAGGCGCCAAGTCTAAACTACATCTCCCAGAGTCACTGCCAATACAATCCTCTTGTGGCTGGCTCAGATTATGAGTCCAAGTTCTGATTCGTCCAAGGCACCATTTTAGAGCTAGCTTACCCCACACACTGATTGGTCCAGTTCAGCAGTTCAAAACCAGAATGGGGAACTAGGCAGACACAGTTCTGACTGCAAAGAAAGCAGGTTAGACAAACTGTAATTTCATTATTACTGTAAATGATTTCTGGCAAACAGTTACATCTTTCAGATAGGTTCCCTTTGCACTCCTAGTGACTGCAAAAATGGAGTGAATTGGCAGCAGCTCGAGTGGTACTCAATCAAAGAAACACACAGTCCCCCTATACAAACTAATTATGTCTGCAAGCAGACAGCTCTTAAAGAGACAGTACCAGAGGTTCTAAAAACACTCACTGATAAATGGCTTAAACGCCAAACACCATTCAGGCTTGGAGCATTCAAGCAAGCTCCTGGAAGTCTTTTGGGAACCCCCATTTGCAGGGGGGTTACAGTAGTATAACAAACATTTGTCAATGCTGAATGCTGATTGCGTTGGTCTGTTGAGCTCACTCACTGCCCCTCTGTCACACACTCAATCTATTTCTCCCAGTGCTGCAGGCTGTTCTTTTGTACTGAGCTCCTACTTGCATTGGCAGCTTTTTCTGCCCACTAAGAAATCCTCAGCTGTCCTGACAGAGCACCATTGAGGTGGCTCACTCCACCTCTTTCACTCGCTCATTCTGTTTCTCACAGATACACACAGATACACAGACAGTGTCGGCAGAAAAGGGCCTATGGCCCACCTAGTCTGCCTCTTTGAGTTTGTAACTTCAGTTTGTTTTCCTAGAACTCTTTTGCCCCTTACCCCTGACCTCCAGAATTCCTTTATGTCTATCCCATGCATTCTTAATTCCTGTGACTGTTTCAGCCCCCACCACTTCCTCAGGCAGTGTTCCACTTGTCCACCACTCATTCTGTAAAGAAATTCTTCCTCACGTTTCCTCTGAATCGTCCTCCCTCCAACTTCATCCCATGCCCTCTAGACCTGGAACATCTTTTTCGCATAAAAGTAGCATATTCTTGCACCCTGTTCCTCCCTGTAAGATACCTGTATCATGTCCCCTCTCTCCTCCAGGGAATACATATTCAGTTCCTTCAACCTGTCCTCATAGGACTTGTAATGCAATCCATGTACCATCTTTGTTGCCCTCCTCTGAACATTCTCTACCCTGTCTATGTCCTTACGTAGGTAAGGCCTCCAGAACTGTCACTGTACTCCAGGTGGGGCCTTTCTAGTGTCTTGTATAGCGGAATCATGACCTCCCTTTTCCTGCTGGTGATGCCCCTGCCTATGCATCCCAGCATCCTATTTGCTTTACCTGCTGCCTTGCCACACTGTTTCCCCTACCTTGAGTCCTGGCGCTGCAGGCTGCCCTTTTGTACTGGGCTCCATCCTCTGTTGGTGGCTTTTTCTGCCCACAAAGAAATCTGCAGCAGTCCTGACACAGGTCTGTTGAGCCTGCTCACTCCCCCTCTTTCATTCACTCATTCCGTTTCTGTCAGCGCTGCAGGCTGGCCTTTTGTACTGCGCTCATGCCTGCGTTGCTGCCTTTTTCTGCCAACAAAGAAATCCATAGCAGTCACAGTAGAGTTCCGTTGAGCTCACTCACTCCCCCAGTCTCACTTGCTCATTGTGTTTCTCCCGGAGCTGTAGGCTGCCCTTTTGTACTGGGCTCCTACCTGCATTTGCACCTTTTTCTGCCCACAAAGAAACCGCAGCTGTCCTGATAGAGCTCCATTGAGGTCACTCACTTCCAGTGTCTTACTCACTCATTCTGTTTCTCCTGGTGCTGCAGGCTGCCCTTTTGTACTGGGCTCCTGCCTCTGTTGGCACCATTTTCTGCCCACAAAGAGCAGCAGTTCTGACAAAGTTCCGTTGAGCTTGCTCACTCCTCTTCTCTCACTCGCTCATTCCGTTTCTGCTGGCGCTGCAGGCTGCCCTTTTCTACTTGGCTCCTGCCTGCATTGCTGCCTTCTTCTGCCCACAAAGAAATTTCCAGCAGTTACAATAGAGTTCAGTTGAGATCGCTCACTCCCCTTCCCTAGCTCACTCATTCTGTGTCTCCTGCCACTGCTGGCTGCTCTTTTGTACTGGGCTCCTGCCTGCATTAGCAGCTTTTTCTGGCCACAAAGAAATCTGAAGCAGTCCTGACACAGCTCCACTGAGGTTGCTCACTCCCCCTCTCTCACTCACTCATTCCGTTTCTATCGGTGCTGCAAGCTGGCCTTTTGTACTGGGCTCATGACTGCGTTACCGTCTTTCTCTGCCTACAAAGAAATCTGCAGCAATCACAATAAAGCTTCGTTGAGCTCGCTCACTACCACTCTGTCACTCACTCGTTCTGTTTCTCTTGGCGCTGAAGGCTGTGCTTTTGTACAGGGCTCCTGGCTGTGTTGGCACCTTTGTCTACCCACAAAGAAATATGCAGCTGTCCCGACAGAGCTCCATTGAGCTCACTCAGTCCCCCTGTCTCACTCACACGTACTGTTTCTTCCACTGCTGCAGGCTGGCCTTTTGTACTGGGCCCCTGCTTGCAAATGACACCTTTTTCTGCCCACAAAGAAATCCACAGCATTCCTGACAGCGCTTTGGTGAGTTCGCTCACTCCCACTCCCTCACTCGCTCTCTCGTTCTGTTTCTCCCAGTGCTGCAGGCTGCCCTTTTGTACTGGGCTCTTGCATTGAGGCCTTTTTCTGCCCACAAACAAATCTGCAACAGTCCCGACAGAGCTCAGTTGAGCTCGGTCACCCCCCACTCGCCGATCTTAATCTGTCCTAAACACTGACTTCCCACAGCAACCATGCTATTCTGTGGCAGGAGTGCAAAACATATTTTAGCCAGGATGAAAAATGACAGCTGTACTGTTCATAAGGAGGTGTGAAAAAATGCCACTGTTGAAAACGTGGTGCGAAAGTATTACTAATTTGCGAAGTTACAAGGGTACATGGAAACAGTTCAATGCACGCTTGTAACATAGTCATGTTATGGACTCTTGTCATCAGATTTTCAATATAGGCATTTTAGGACTTCTGCTCATGAACAGTGCCACTGTCATTTTCTTAATCTGTCCCAAACACTGATTTCCTACAGCGACTGCGTTATTCTGCGCCGGAACTGTGAAAAATGACAGCTGTACTGCTCGTAAGGAGGTGTGAAAAGATGCCACTGCTGAAAATCTGGGGTGACAATATTATAAATCTGTGAAGTTACAAGTGTACATGGAAAGTGTGCAATGCACACTTGTAACACGGTCATTTGATGGGCTATCATCACCAGATTTTCAACACAGGCATTTTAGGACCTCTGCTCATGAACAGTATCAACGTCATTTTCTTAATCTGTCCCAAACACTGATTTCCCACAGCAACCGCTCTATTCTGCACCAGAAGTGTGAAAACACATTTCGGCCAGGATGGGAAAAATGACAGCTGTACTATTTATAAGTGGATGTTGGAAAATGGCAATGTTGAAAATCTGGAATGAAAATATTACAAATGTGCAAAGTTACAGCGTGCATGCAAACTATGCAAAGCACACTCATAACACAGTCATTTTATGGAGTATCGTCACCAAATTTTTAATATAGGCATTTTATGACCTCTACTCATGAACAGTGTCACTGTCATTTTCTTAATCTGTCCCGAACACTGATTTCCCACAGCGACCTCGTTATTCTGCACTGGAAGTGTGAACATTTCGGCCAGGATGTGAACAATGACAGCTATACTGTTCACAAGGAGGTGTGAAAAAATGCCAATGTTGAAAATATTGCAAATTCGAGAAGTTACAAGCCTGCATAGCAATTGCGCAATGCACTCTCATAAAACAGTCATTTATTGGATTTTTTACACCAGATTTGCAACATAGACTTTTTGAGAGCCCATCTCATGAAATCTTGCACTGTTGTTTTGTTTGTCGGCCCCAAAAGGTGATTCCATGCAGTGACTGCAAAATCACCTTTCAGGACCAATTAATGCCATGACAGTTCCAGAACTCATGAGGAGGGGTCCCAAAAACCCCATGTTGAAAATTTGGTGAAAAAATTCCCCAGAATGCCTGAGATATGCATTAAAGTTGGAAAAAAACATTTATTCCATTATACAGCTTTATGGCATTTCCACCATTAGTGATGGCTTTGAAGAGTGCAGATGTGTTCCCGGTCCACTGAAGATCGTCGCACCATGCTCCAGAGGTAAGTATGGGGAAGGGGGGTTTATGTAGGCAGGGTGTGCAGTGGGTGGGCATGGGTTGCGGGAGGGGGCACGGAGACTGCCGGGGGACAGATTCCTTTTCACAGGTTAAAAAAAAAAGACATTGTGGGACAGTGTTTTATTTTACATGGGCATGTGGGATGCTGGGGTGGGCTCCCAGCGTACCACCGGAGTCTTTCTTTTGGGGGGGCAAGCTGTAGTCGACAGGGGATTAGGCACCCCTGTCGGCACACAACAAAAGGAGGGGTGATATAATGCCGATGGGGATTGGGTACCCCATCGGCAGACAATATAAGTGGGAGGGTTTACATAATGCCGACGGGAGTGGGCTCCCCATCTGCAACACAAACATTGGGGCACTGAAGCCGCTGAGATTGAGGCCCCTGTTGCAACAAAACAGTGGGGGATATTGTTTGTGAATGTTCACAAACAATATCAGTGTGTCAAGATCCGCCCTGCAATGATGGGTCACTCCTCATTGCAGTGGATAACTAAGCTGCAATAGGGAGCAGCCCTGATTGCAGCGGCTAAATGTTTACAAGTTGGTGGCACACTGCCTGAGCTAGTGTCAGCAGCGGTGTGCCATGGCATTGGAGGATTCTAGACAAGCCTTTAAAGACTGTGGGGGCACTGATCACAACAGTGCCAGGCCTCCACAACCTGCTTGTCAAGAAAGCTGCCGCAATATGTTCCTTGCACATGCGCACAATCAACATTAAAAGAATATTGTGATAATTAGTAGCATCCAGCAGAGAGAAGACATGAACAGCAATATTGTGCTCGAGTATCTTTTTCAGTTGATTATAAGATTACTTTATTATTTCATGTGAGTAACCGAGTTCATTTTCAGGTTCTCTCTAAAGGATCAAAAAATGTCAGGTTAGCAAGGTTCTTATCCTAGATTATTCTTGTTTTTAAAATGACATTTACAGATTATAGACACATTATTAATTGCCATATCTGAATGTTTTATGATCATTTTCTATTGTAATTCATTTTATCTTATTTAAATACAAATAAAACCATATTGATTTAAAAAAAAAACAAGGGACTGGGGAGGTTCAGTTTTGGGGAATGGTAAGTTAGGTTTGAAATTATGGTGTTAGTGGAGACCTATGGCTCCACTTACACCAATAGTGCTATTTTGGGTTTGCCGGTATGGTCATGTAGTTGTGTTTTTTAATCAATTTATTTGTGTTTGGGGGTTTCACCCCCACAACCCCCATGTTAAAGCAAAAAAAGTTGGGGGAAGGGACCCCAACTGAAACAAATTGATATAAAAACACAATATGACAATACCAATTAACACTAAGTAGCAGAACCAGTGTAGCACACCTCAGTGCTGTGCAATGCTACGATAGTATTACTCTGCTGAGTAGCTCAGTGCTACACTAATCATAGAACTAATAACAGTGTTACTAGTTCTATGATGTTAATAGCCACTACTAATGTCAGTGGTCCATAGAGCTTCACTAACGCCAAAATGATTCCCTTTCAAACAAGCGTTTGTCAATGCCAAATGTTTGCTTGCTGGTATTAGCATTGGAAATCCAGGAGTTAGATGCAGAGTAGGAATGGCTGTGAAGTATTGAACGTCATGCCAACCCCACCTCGATCTGCAGAGATGAACAGGCATTGGGGTATACATTTGGGTTGTCGCCCATAACGTTCATGCCATTTCACCTCACCCTATCTTGTGGACATCAACAAGTGTTGAGGTGTGCCTTGGGGTGTTCGGCTTTACAGTCACCCCACGCTATAAGAACCTATGCTGAAATGGGTGCAATATAGGAGAATGGGGTGAACTCTGGGACTGAAGAATCCAAGGCGCACCTCAATGCCTGTTATTAGCTGGTGGGGTGGGGGTGGAATGGCATGAGCATTACAGTCAGTAATCCAACGGCACACCCCTGATGCCTGTCAGTCTGTACAGGGTGGGACATTATGGTTAGAAACCCTAATGCCCTGGGAATTTATTGTTATTTGCATTACAAATTTTCAACATGGCCTGTCTGTGACCCCCACTTCATGAAAGCATTTGGGACCTCTTCTCATGAACAGTGGCACTGTGACTTTGTCAATGTGTCCCGAACTTTGAGTTCCCACAGTGACCCTGCCATTGTGTGTCATATGTACGAAAACACAGATTGGGCAGGATGTGAAGAATGACAGCTGTACCATTCATGGGGGATAGGTGAAGAGATGGCAATGTTGAAAATATGTGGTGAAAATATTAAAAATACTTGAACTTCTGAGTGTACGTAGAAACAGCGTAAGGCATGTCTGTACACAGTCATTTAGTGGAATTATTTCACCAGATTTTCAGCATAGTCATTTTGTGACCTCTGCTCATGAACATTGTCACTATGATTTTCTTAATCTGTCACGAACATTGATTTCCCACAGCAACTGCACTATTCTGTGCCAGATGTGTAAATGCATATTTCAGGCAGGATGTGAAAAATGACAGCTGTACTGTTCATCAGGAGGTCTGAAAAAATGCTAGTGTTGAAAATCTGGAGTGAAAGTACTACAGATTTGTGAAGTTACGAGGGTGCGTGGAAACTGCACAACGCACGCTTGTAACACAGTTATTTTATGGATGTTTGTTACCAAATTTTCAACATAGGCATTTTAGGACCTCTGCTCATGAACAGAGTTATTGTGATTTTACATATGAACATACGTATGAATCTGCCAGCTGAACAGACCAATCGGTCTGTCTAAGTCTGCTCGAGTGTGCAGCTAGCACCCTAGATTGCAGCTGCCCCAGGCCCCTCGCCTCAGTTCCTCCCCCACTTGTCCCAGACCCTGCTCCCCAGTCTTTCCCTTGCTTTATCCCGCTCCTCCTTAACGTTATCGACCACTCTACATGTTACCACCCCTTCTGGCAGTGCATTCCAACCAGACACCACCCTCTCAGTGAAGTAGTGCCTCCTTATTTCCCTTTTGAAACATCCCTTTCCAACCTTAGTGCGTGCCCCCTTGTCTCTCTTCCACTCCTCAGTTTAAACACCCCCATGGTGCTAGGTTTATATACCCCCTCAGGTATTTAAATGCTTCAGTCATATCCTCCTATGCCTCCTCTCCTCCAGGGTGTACATGTTCTGCTCCTTCAGCTTAACTTTATATTCCTTTTCTTTCATCCTCTTTAACAGTTTTGTTGCCCTCCTTTGCATCCCCTCCAGTAACTTTATACCTCTCCTCAGGTATGGCCTCCAGTACTGCACACGATACTGCAAGTGCAGTCTGACCAATGATCTGTAGAGAGATAGGATCACATCCCTGAGTCTGGATGTGAATGCTCTTGTGATGCACGCTGGCATCCTGTTTGCCTTCACGGGGCTGAGTTGTTGATGCTCCCAGTTACCAACACCTCTAGGTCCTTCTCTTCCTCCTCCTCTGTGATCCCCACCTCCCCCCTCCAACCAATAGTCCCTCTTCCGGTTCTTAGCCCTGAAGTGCATCACCTTACACTTTTTTGCATTAAATCCAAGCTGCCACTCCATCGATCATGTCTCTAGTTTGGTTAGGTCCCTCTGCAGTTTTTCGCATCTGTCCTCTTTGTCCACCACTGCCCCCAATGTGGTATCATCTGTGAACAGACTAGCCCTGCTCCCCACTCCATGTGCTATATCGGAGATAAAAAGCCCAAATACCAATGGGCCCAGCACTGACCCCTGTGGCACCCTGCTTGTCACTGCACTAGGTACCAAGAGCTCCCAACCCATGACCACCCTCTGCACCCTCCTCTGCAACCAGTTCTCTATCTGTTTAGTCAGCTTTTTTCCCACCCCCACTGCCATCAGCTTCCCCCTAGTCTCCCATTGGGTACTATATCAAAGGCCTTACTTGAAGTCCAAGTACAGGACATGTACCGCATGGCCAATGTCCAACTCCCTTGTCACATCCTCACAATACTCTATTTGATTGATTTGACAAAACCTCCTTGAGACAAACCCGTGTTGCCGGCCATCTTGGAGGCTATAACTCTCTAGAAATGCCCTCTGCCTCTGCTTCAGTATTACCTCCATAAGCTTACCCACTATGGACTTGAGAATGACCATCTGATAATTTCCTGGCTCCTCCCTAGGCCCACTCTTGTGTATGGGCACCACATGAGCCACCCTCCAGTCCTGGGGCATACACCCAAGTTCCAGGGAGGTGTTGAACAGATCTGCCAGTGGCTCAGCCAACAGCTCCGCCATCTCCCTCAGCAGTCTGGGGTGAATGTCATTGGGATCTTGTGCCTTGTCCACCCTTACTGCCCTTAGCCCCTCTAGCACCCTACTCCCCTTAGTCTGTCACCTCCTTCCCCCCTTTCTCAACCCCCCCAAGCCCATGCTGGTGGACCATCCCTCCCCTTAGTGAAAACAAAGCAGAACTACTCATTTAGAATTTCTGGTTGCTCCTCCCCTTTTCCACTGAATCTGCTCCCGTTTTATCCTCACAATATGTTTCTTGCACTTCTTCTTTTCCCTGACATACCTAAACAAGCATTTGTCAATGCCGAATGTTGCTTGCTTGTATGTGCTGTTTAGGTATTTGGAAGTGATAGTTTCATGCCTTCCTCCCAAGACATCCACTGTGTCTTTCCGTTCAGTATTCACAGAAGAGTGGGAGGGGCAAGGGCCACAGCAGTACAACAGTTGCCAAGGGGGTGAAGAGGTGGACAATAGTCCATTCAAAGGCACAAGAGTCCTGCAGGAGCTCACTAAATTGAAGGTAGACAAAGCGATGGAACCAGATGGCATACGCCCAAGGATATTAACAGAACTGCAAAGGGAGATAGCAGTACCTCTGGCAGCCATGTTCACTGAGTCAGTCAATATGAGTGAATTGGAGGAGGCACATGTGTCCTCTACACAAGTCCGGCAGCAGGGAGGAGGCAGGGAACAATAGGCCATTCAGCCTCACCTCAGTAGCGGGGAAGATCATGGAGGCATTGCTTAAAGAAAGGATAGTGGGGCATCTAGATGCCGTCGGAACCCAGGACCATAGACAACATGGATTCACAGTGGTGACATCATGTCAGATAAATCTGGTTGATTTATTTGACTGGGTGACAAAGGAAGTGAATCAGGGTGGGGCAGTGGACAATGCTTACCTTGATTTCAGCAAAGCCTTTGACACCATCCCATATAGGAGGCTGATAAACTAGTTGGGAAGGCTGGACATGGGGGAAAGGGCGGTAAACTGGGTTAGAAACTGGCTAACAGACAGGAGGCAGAGAGTGGTGATAAATGGTATGCAGTCTAGGGAGAGGGCGACCAGTGGGTGCTGCAGGGATCGGTCCTGGGACCAGTTCTGTTCAATGTCTTCATTAGTAATATTGCAGAACATCTGAAGGAATGTTTTCACCAGATTTTCAACATAGCCATTTTAGGACCTCTGCTCATGAACAGTGTCACTGTGATTTTCTTAATTGTCCCGTACAGTGATTTTGCACACACCGACTGCGCCATTGATGCTCTACATGGTGGAAACCGTTTTGGGTGAGATGTAAAAATGACAGCTGTACTATTTATAAGAAGGTGTGGCAAAATAGCAATGTTGGAAATCTGGAGTAAAATATTGAAAATTCTTTGAACTTCACGGCGTGCATAGGAACTGTAGCAACGACTTGTAAAGTCATTTTTGAATTTTTTCACTAAATTTTCAACATAGCCATTTTAACACTTAAGCTCATGAACAGTGTCACTGTGATTTTCTTAATTGTCCCGATACATTGATCTACATACTGACTGCGCCATTGTGTGCTACATGGCAGAAACCGCGTTTGGGTCAGATGTAAAAAATGGCAGCTGTACTGTTCATAAGAAGGTGTGATAAAATGGCAATGTTGGAAATCTGGGTGGAAATGTTAAAAAATGTGCGACCTTCGAGGCTCTGTGGAACTACTGACACATGCTCGTAAAACAGTCATTTTTAGGAATTTTTTCACCAAATTTTCAACATAGCCATTTTAAGACCTCTGCTCATGAACAGTGTCACTGTGATTTTCTTAATTTGTCCCATACATTGATTTGGCACACCGACTGCGCCATTCTGCGCTACATGGGTGGAAACACATTTTGGGTGAGATGTGAAAAATGATAGCTTACTACTCATAAGAAGGTGTGGTAAAATGGCAATGTTGAAAATCTGGAGAGAAAATATTGAAATTCATAAACTTACGAGCCTGCTTGAACTGTAGGAACGATCTCATAAAACAGTCATTTTTGGAATTTTGCACAAATTTTCAACATGGAGTTTTGGGACCCTTCTCATGAATGATGTCACTGTCATGGCGTTATTCAGGCCCGAAGGGTGATTTTTCAGATCACTGCACAGTCACTGCGAAATCACCCTGCCGGGCCTGATCTCTAATGACATTGACATCATTCATGAAAAAGTCTCAAAAACCTATGTTAATCTAGTACAAATTAAAATACTGAAGTATGCAACAAGTTGAAACCCCCTCTGTAGGCCATTATACAGCTTACGGCATTTCCTCAGTTGGCGTCGGCTTTGAAGAGTGCAGGCGTGTTCCTGGTCCACGAAGATCGTCGTGCGAGCTCGGAGGAAGTAGGTAAAGTATGAGGTGAGGGGGTGTGGGAGCTGGGTGCGCAGTGGGTGGATGCGGGTTGTGGGAGGGTGTTGGGAGACACGCGGCGGGACCGTTTTTCTTTACAGGTTGAAATTTAACAAACAGAGCGGAGGCGTTTGCCATGCTGGGGTGGGCTCCAGCATGGCACAGGAATGGGGCTGTTCAGCCAACGAGATTAGGCACCTTGGCCCTAAGGAATAGTTTGCCGTGCTGGGGTGAGCTCCCAGTGTGGCACTCACTACTCAGGGGAGAGGACAGTGCAAGCCGACAGGGGATTGGGCACCCCCGTCGGCTATATGATTAGTTGCCACACTGGGGTGGGCACCCAGCGTGGCATTTTTGAAGCCTTTGGGGGGAGGTGGGGGAACGCAGCACAGCCGACGGGGATTGGGCACCCCATTGGCTATACAGTGAGTGGCGGGTAGCGCATGCCTGCATGGGTCAGGGCGTGTGTGTGTGTGGGGGAGGGACTGCACATGGGCAGGCGATATCTTATCGCTGCTCACTAAAACATAGCTCCCCTTTCAACTTCTATGCCACTGCATTTTTGGAGTGTGTCATAGACAGCTCCAAAATGCATTGGCTTACAGGGGCCGCGCCTGCCAGCACACTGACTGAAATGGAGGAGGAGGTGACACACCTCCGAAATCTCCGATGATGGCACTATGTTTTTTGCACATGCCTGCAAGCAACATAAAAAGTCCTTTTCCCCTGCCTTTATGCCCTGGGCTAACCTTAATTCCCTGGAGGCCTTAGCTTTTTTTCACCCTCCTGGCCACCTCCCTTGACTAACTCCCATTAGCCTCCTTATCCTCTCCCTTCCCTGTTCCCCTGCACTACCAGTATGCAGCTCTCTATGTCCTTACCCCTTGCAGCACTTCCTTGTCCAGGCAGCATGGTTTCTTGGCTCTGCTCTTCTTACTTGTGTCCCTGGTGCAGGCTACTGTGGCGTCTCTTAGCCCAGTCTTTATGACTCCCCACTTTTGTTCCGCATCCATCCCTGGCCTTATATCCTGGAGTCTCCCTCACAGTATTGCTCCCATCCTCCCGAAGTCCACCTTACTAAAGTCCACCACCTTAGTGCCCGTGCCTCCTGTCTCCCTGCCCAGCATGAGAACGAGCAACACTGTTTTGTGATCAGTACCAGCTAGTAGGTTCTCTACCATTATCTCCCTCACCGCCTCCCCATTTGCCAGTACTAGGTCCAGAATGTTGCCAAGCTTTGTAGGCCCACTTAGCAATTGCGTTACAAGGCCATCCTGGAATGCATCAAGGAGCACCTACTCCCTGGTACTGCTAGTGGCTAGGGTGATCCAGTCAACCGCTGCTAGGTTAAAATCCCCCACTATCACCACACTCCCCCTTCTACACACCCTCATCTGCTCTGCCAGCTCCCCATCCAGTTCCCCGGATTGGGCTGGTGGTCTGTATACCATTCCCAGCCTCAGCGTTCTGCCCTTGGAGTCCAGAAGCTGCACCCAAAGCACCTTTGTCCTCTCCTCTCCTCTTCTCCCTAGTGCCTTATGCATTTGATCCTTTCCCTCACACAGAGTGCAACCACCCCTGGTCTCTGCTGTATATCCTGTATCTTGGGATTGCCAAGTCCCAATCATGGTACTCTGTCGCCCAAGTATCTGTCACTGCAGCAGTGTCCACCTTCCCCTCTGAAGGAGTGCCTGAAGCTCTGCAGTTTTGCTCCCCAGGCTTCTTACAATGAGAGAGACCATCTTCCACCCATACCCCTCCTTTTCCTCACTCTTCTCCTTGGCCTGTGTCCCTCTCCCAGTAGTCCGCACCCTTTCTCCTCATTATTTTTACCGGGTGGTGGTGCCTTCTGTATTACACTCAAACCACTCTGCCTGCCCCTTCCCAGGGTTAATACACCTCTGCCTTTACCAATATCTGGGGGTGTTAAGTTCATTAGGCTCCCCTGTCTAGACCTTTCTACCAACTTCAGTCTTTTGCCCACACTCCTCCCACTAGTTTAAATCCACATTAGTAGGGATATACCCCTCTAATCCCACCTTTAATACTCCCCATCCCTCCCTGCTCAAGTGTAGCTTGCCCCCTGTGTACAAGTCACTATTCCCCCAGACCCTACCCCAGTTAGTCATTAACCCATAATTTTTGGTGTGGCACCAATCCCTCAATCACTCATTGAACTCCTCGATCCTACCCTTCCTCCCAGTGTTTGCACATGGTACTGGGAGTACCTCTGAGAAAGCCACCAACTCATCCACCCCCTCACACTGCCTGCCCAACTCCTAGAACCTCACCCTCATTACTTGCACAGTCTGCCCTGCCAAGTTGTTTGTACCCATGTGCAACAGTAAATGAGGTTTCTTCCTCTCCCTCGCCGCACATTTGAACAATACCTGCCCTCTCCCTCCTGCAGTCAACCTGGGGATAGCTTCAACCCAAATCCAGCTGTGCCTTTCCCTCCTTCCACCCCATCTCACGCCTTTCAGTACAGAATCCCCCAGGATGAGTACCCCTGTGTCCCTTACACCCTTCCCCTTCTAATTCCCCTTCCACCACCCCAGTATTTGTTTTTCCCTGTCCCTTACCCCTGCCAACTGCACCCCCTGTGACTTCTGTATCTGCACCCCCTACTTCTGCCTCGCCCCTTTTCTCTGCCTTATTCCTCCCATCCCCCTTGAACCCCTTCCCAGCCTGACTACTTCCT
This sequence comes from Neoceratodus forsteri, assembly GCA_016271365.2. Classification (NCBI taxonomy): domain Eukaryota; kingdom Metazoa; phylum Chordata; order Ceratodontiformes; family Ceratodontidae; genus Neoceratodus; species Neoceratodus forsteri. The sequence continues at coordinate 357,540,817 of JADMNL010000026.1, forward strand.
ACTGGGCTTCCCATGTCAACCTCCCCTTCTCCCCTGCTGATTTCCAACCCCTCTCCTATCCCCATTGTTGCTGATTTAGTGGCCCTATTCCGTTCAACCCTGATAGTAATGCCTGTCACATCCTTCCCCTTCCCGTAGCCTTCTCTCCTCCAGTCACCCCCTCCTTCCTTAATAGCCCCCTTCTACCATTTCATCTTTGCTATGTCTTCCCCTACCTGTCACCATACCTCTCATGTGTCACTAGTCCTCCCCTTCAGTATGTCCCTGCTCCCCCTCTCTACCCATAGCAGAGGCTCGAATCTATTCCTAGTCGATACCCCTTCTGCATCTCTTCCCCTTATCAGTTCCCCACTCCTACTTGTTCCCCTCCCTTACTCCCTAATCTCACCCCAGTCCCTCCCTACTCGCAGCCATCTGCTCTCTCCCCTGGTACTCCTCATGGTCTCTTCCTCCCATCAGGAGGTCCTCCTCACCTGGGCACCCCCTCCCTTCTCCTATCTTTTCTGCTAGTGCCTCTGATACTGGGGTTGGTTTCAGTCCCTAGCTGTTTTCCCCCCATCCCCCTTGCCATCCCCTATTTCCCTCCACCCAGCCAGGCTGCCTACCGTACTCATCTTCTCTGCCACTTACACTCCTCTCTAACCTCCACAGTTTCTCCCTCAAACTAGCCAGCTGTCTACAGACCATAACTCACCCCATCTTTCAAGCCCAGTCCAGAATCATGGCAGACCCATACCCTGTGCAACCCACCACCCTTTCAAAGATCCCCACCCTATTGACATGTAGCACCTGCCCAATTTTGTCCCCCATCTAATGGTACAGGCTCTTACTCCCAGTTTCTGTACCCTACTACAACTGTTAGGGCCCTATTTACTCAAATTCCTGTTCTCTCCACACTAGTCCCCCCTACTGCCCCCTTGCCGATCGGGTTAATTCAGTTTCAAATCTCATCCGTTAGATACTGTATTACTGTGTGACCCCTTGGTGGTGCTATCCCAAGGGCTACTACCCCTGCGTGCCTAACTACTAACAGGTTGAGGGGCCTAGGTCTAATGGCGAGTGCCTCCACCCAGAGGTCAGGGTTTGCAATAGTTAAACTAATTTGGTCACAGCCCTCTGGGACACTGTGACCCCACTTTCTTCCCACTAGTGGCCCCACACAATATATCAGAATTACCTTCAAAGAATACACTTACCAGCAGGACTGGTTCGGTCAGTGGGACTCTGAGGACTCCTTGTAAAACAAGATGATACAGTGCAAAGATCACAGTTCAATACTTTAACATAAATGAATACCTCAGGCAGTGTAACTTTGCTGAAACAAACAGATCTGATTTATTTAGGGGGATATAACAAGGACAGGGGGAAATCATGTGAATTAGTTTAAATGCATTAATAATCACAGTGCTGTGCACATATTTCAGAATCCCAAATGTCAATCTTACTGAGTGCCCAGGCAATAAGAGGCTAGCCTATTTGGTGCAACTGGTTGGGGCCCTGAAGATGGAAAATGCATGCACAATACCCAAATTGTAATCCAGAGCCAGTTGGCTCAGTTCGTGAAGAAATAAAAAACACACAATTAGATGACACACTTGCAATTCGATAAACCGATGGCAGGGAGCTACCCTGCTTGCACTCACAGCCCAGTACTGAAAACTGAATGAGAGGTAGGTTGTCCTGGATTGCCAGGAGGAACAGACCATGTGAGCAAGGTCCTTGTGACTAGACCCCAATGCAATTTGGAGCAAATGGATGTAGTCTGGATTAAGCTGGGGTTTGCTTCCAGCTTCATGCACTCTATTCACTGTACAGGGGATTTGAAACACGATTCCCCACAAGCACTACGCACATTCATATGTAAAAGGAAAGTACTATACCAAGCAGGCTGCTTCTCTATCCCGATCTCAATTACTGCACAATACCAGGGAAAACACACAGGAGATTCAGTTCCTGACAGACCGGGCGCAATTCAACAATTTCTCCAGTCTTCTACAGGGTGAGCCTGGTTTCTACTCTTCAGATCTCCTTGATTCTCTTCACAGGTCAGATTCAGTCCGAACAAGCACTTGCATACCTCTCAACCTCTTGCCTCATGAATCAGGGACAAGGCTTAAAAAAATCAGGGAAAAAGACCCAAAATCTGGGACACATCTTAAAAATTGGTATTACTTACACAGAAGGCTGTTAGAATAAAGGGATGTATGTTAAGATGCATTTTCTGAAAAAGAACAAGTCTATAACTTTAATGTTTGACATTATTTTGTTATTTTAATCCCCACTGTTCTGTCACAAAAACGCAAATTTTACGGGAAAAGAGGAAAATTTTGAGGCAAAATCAGGGACATCCCTGAAAATCAGGGACAGTTGAAAGGTATGAGCACTTGCACAAGCTGCAGACTGAAACTTGGGGCCTTACACACGTTTCCTGATCAAAACTGCGCACCGAAGGAGCACAGGGCTCCTTCCCTCTTCATTGCCAGAGCTAAACTGAAACTCCAGTAGGCAAAACCAGGCACTTCCTTTGAGTTCCTCCCAGTTCTTGGCTGGATTGGCTGTCACTCACAATAAACTCCCCCTGTTGGTAGAAAAAGGTGCTGAGATCAAAACTCCATTTCCCAGAAGCATCTGCCATACAGTCCCATTGTGACTGGCTCAAGAGGAGAGTCCAAATTCTGATTCGCCCAGAGCAGGCTCCAATTTAAAGGATCCCCACACTGACTGGTCCAATTCAGCAGTTCAGGACCAACATGAGGGAGACAGTCCTGGCTATAAGAAAGCAGGTTAAAACAAACTGCACTTTCATTATCATTTTAACAGGTTACAAGCAAACAATTGCATCTTCTGAAAGAGCTCTCTCTGCCCATATAGTGACTGCAGAATGGAGTGATTTGCTCAGTGGCCCATATGGGGACTTGAGCAGGGAAACACACAGACCCCCCCTTTCAAACTAATTATGTCTGCAAGCAGACAGTTCTTAAAGAGACAGTACAAGAGGCTCTAAAAAACACTCACAGATACATGACTTAAACGCCAAACACCATTCAGGCTTGAAGCATTCAAGCAAGCTCCTGGAAGACTTTTGTTAACCTCATTTGCATGGGGATTACACCCTTCCTGGCCTGGGAAAGCTTGAAGTCTGTGTCAAGCAAGTACCCCCATAAGTTTCAATACACCCATATACATTTGCATCAGTATCACGTTAGGCTTATACATGTAATCATCAATCAGTATATCACTTTACCAGAAACACATTTCTGAAACTTGGCAGTACGTCACTCTTTACACAGTATTACACACACATTGTACCATAACTCAGGTTATTACCTCTTGTACATGAAAACTATCAGCTACCTTAGGGCTGGACGGGGCAGGGGCACCTTACCTATAGGGCAACACAAGTAACTTGGAGTCAGCACTGATGTTCAGTTTAGGCAATGAGCTCAGGGACACATACACTCCTTTATGGACGACATTGAGAGGCAAGTCCACAGGCCTACCAGGAGAATCATAACTGAGGTGCACCACAGGCTTTACAGCTCCATCAGTCTTTCTAGGGAGAACTGTTACAGTCTCTGCACTCTGAGCCTCATTTTCAGCATTGTCCTCACTTGTCCTGGGACTCTCCATTGGGATAGAGAGGCTAGAACTCGAGGCACTTTCAACTCCAGGAGTTATAATGTCTGAGTCCGCAACACTTGGCTCACATGGAGAGCTTTTGGACACTGGCAGTGGACCATCGGGGCACGCAAAATACTCTTCTTGTTCTGGTGTATCACCAGTCTGTTCCAGTCCATCATTTTCTTCCCCTGAAAGCTCAAACAATTCAGCCATACACAATGATTCCATATCATCTGACTTGATGCTTTGCACTTCACTTTCTGGGAGCATTGGCTCCAGAGACAATGCTGGGGGCTTAGACAGTTCAGAAGGCCCAGCTTCATCTCCAGTATTGACTAGGGGATTGCCCAGAAACAATTGACTCAGTTCGTAAGAAGGGTAGTATTCAAAACCACACTCACTTTCCTCTGACATGGACTGACAGTCACGTTTGACTGGGACTTGTGGAGGGGGACATTTTAACTCAGCTTCTGTAGGTGCAGACTTTCTTGTTTTTTTCTTAGCAGCAGCTCTAGTCACTGGTCCAGATGGGGCATTTTCTGGGGGCTCAGACTCAATCAAGATTTGTCCAATGGGCAGTAAATGATTTCCATGCTTTGTGTTAACATCTTTTGAATTATTCTCAGGCCTTACTTTGTACACAGGCAGATCATCTAGTTTGCCTACTACAATGTGAGGGAGATGATGCCATCTGTCAGCAATCTTGTGTTTGCCATGCAGTCCCAGATTTCTTAGCATTACCCTATCTCCCTCCTGGAGTTCCTGTGCTTTCACCTTTTTATCATACCTTTCTTTGTTGGCCAGATTTCTTTTGGCAGCCATGGTTTGAGCTAATTGGTATGTATGATTTAGCTGGGCCTTTAACTTTTGCACATACTGTAAATAGTTGTCAGCTTGAACCCCATCAAGAGAGACCCCAAAACACACATCTACCGGCAGTCAAGCTTCTCTTCCAAACATCAGGCAGTAGGGGGAGAACCCAGTGGCATCACTTTTGGTGCAGCTATAGGCATGTACCAGGGTGCTAATTTGTTGGCTCCATCTAGGCTTGTCCTATGGGTGGAGGGTGCCTAACATATCTAGCAAAGTGAGGTTGAAATGTTCAGGCTGTGGTTCCCCCTGGGGGTGGTAGAGGGTGGCTCTGGACTTCGTGACTCCCACAGAGAAAGCATCTCTTTGATCAGACGACTCTCAAAGTCTCTCCCTTGATCAGAATGGATTCTTTGTGGTCCTATAGTGAACAAAAAAGTTTTCTACAAGTACTTTTGCCACAGTGGATGCTTTCTGGTCCTTGGTGGGGAAAGCTTGGGCATATCTCGTAAAATAGTCAGTGACCACTAGCACATTACTAATATTTCTTTGATCTGACTCCAAACTCAGAAAATCAATACAGACCAGCTCCATGGGTGCACTAGTGATGATGTTAACAAGGGGGGGCAGCCCTCAGGGGCAAAGCTTTCCTCTGTAAGCAGCGACTACAAGTTTGAATGTGTTGCTCCACATCAGCCCCCATCTTAGGCCAATAGAATCTGGATCTCACCAAGTCAAGTGTTCTGTCTATACCAAGGTGCCCCATGTGGTTGTACAAGGACCTCAGTACCGAATCTCGAAAGGCAGTGGGCAGCACTAATTGTTGTTTGTCTACTTGTCCCCCTCTGTCTACTGTTCCTCTGTATAACAGTCTATTGATCAGTTTCAACTTAGGACTTTCTTTGTATAACAATGCAATTCTCAAATCAGTGGAGCGTAATTTGGACACATCTTTTCCTACATAGAGGGCTTCTAAAGCTAATTTGATCATGGGATTGTGGGATTGAGCCCGCCGAATACTGTCATTGTCCAGCTGAGGCAGTGCACCAATGTCTATTGCAGAAAAGTGGCAATAAGCAGCAGGTATGCAATTCTCAGAGGTTCCCAAACAATCCACCATACAGTCCACTGTGTCCGTGGACATTTGTTCCTCCCTGTCAAACTTCTGGTAGAGTGCTCAAATATCAGGTTCTGACTGTCTGACCCAATCATTCTGGGGAACAGGCCTCCGGGAGACCGCATCAGCATCTATGTGGTTCAGGCCTGCTCTGTATTCAACAGCATAGTCATATGTAGATAATGCAGAAAGCCACCTATGGCCAGTGGCATCTAACTCAGCTGAAGTCTGCACATAGGTCAAAGGATTATTGTCAGTTTTTACTAGTATCTTAGCCCCATACCAGTACTCGTGGAATTGGTCAACAATAGCCCACTTCAAAGCTAACTTACGTACAGGATAGTTCTTTTCGGATGGGGTAAGGCTTCTACTGGCAAAAGCCACTGGTCTCAGACCATTCTCATGCTCTTGGTACAACACAGCCACCAGCCCTTGCAAGCTAGCATCAGTGTGCAGGACATAAGGTTTTCTTGGATCGGCATAGGCCAGCACTAGAGCATGGGTAAGTTGATCTATGATCTCATGAAAAGCAGTCTCACAATCAGGAGTGCAGCGGGACCCAAATACTTCACTTGGATGAAAATACACTCTTTCAGTCTTGAGGGATGCTGACTTTTTGTATTTTTTGTGGGTTAGGGGATACCCTTGAGTAAGGTTAAATAAAGGGCGGATCACTCTTGAATAGTCCTTGATGAAACGCTGTTAATAACCACAGAATCCCAGGAATCTTTGCAGTTCTTTTAGATTTTTGGGCTGTGGCCAGGTGGTCAAGGCCTCAACTTTACTTGGGTCGGTCTCTATTCCCTCGGTGGTACTATGTGTTCCACATACTTTACTGATGTTTGAAAGAATTGACACTTATCAAAGGACAGTTTAAGGCCAAAGTATTCCAGTCAGTTCAATTCCTTGAATAATCTGCTGTCATGTTCCTCCAGTGAGCTGCCAAACACAGTAACATCATCTAGGTATACCAGGCACTCTAGTAAGTTCATGTCCCCTGCTGCACGCTCCATCAATCACTGAAAAGTGGCTGGGGCACCTGAAATCCCTTGAGGCATCCTCATGAATTCATAGAAGCCAACCAGACAGATAAAGGCTGTCTTCTCACGGTCCTCTGGGGCCATCGGGATCTGGTAGTACCCGCTGTGAAGATCCAGCACAGAGAACCACTTGCTACCGTTCAGGCAGTCCAAAGCATCCTGGATGCGGGGCATTGTATACTGATCAGGGATAGTCCACCAGTTCAAGGTGCGATAATCCATGCACATTCTTACTGTCCAATTCTTTTTTCTCACTACCACAATGGGGGAAGCATAGGGGCCTCTGGATTCTTGTATTACACCAGCAGCTAACATCTCTTGCAGGTGCCGTCTCACATCATTTATGTCAGCAGGTGTCAGGCGTTGAGACCTCTCACGAAATGGTCTTTCATCATGCAGCCAGATATGGTGCTCAGCTCCTTGCATGTATCCCACATCCCATTCCTTTAAAGAAAACACCTGGTCTCTCAGAGCAAGCTTCTCACTGATCCTCACTTTCCATTCGGCTGGCAACGGGGAGTCACTGAAATCAAACAAGTCAGGCGTCACTCTGTCATTCTTCTCCAAACTCTTGCTGCTGGGTAGCACTGCAGTGCCTGCACAGTGCACATTAGCCAGGGTGCAACCTCTATTTACTCGAAGCTCTCTGTCAGACACATTATGAACTTGAACCATTACCCTTCTGGCATAAGCATGGGCTCTAGAAGGCAAATACTAGGCTTGACCATCAGTCCCTCCAGCAATTTTCCATCGCCTTGTGCATCCAACATTAATATTTTATTCTTAACATCCTTTCTGATATGGACCTTTCCCTGTAAGGTACACTGGGCATTTGGCGCCAGGATCAGAGACTCAGGATCCTTCTTCCAGACAATTCCGGCCGGCTCCCCTGGTTCTACTTTTTCAGCATCTCTCTGTGCCTCATAGGCCTTCTTAATTAAAGCCAGAATTCTTACAGCTCTACTAGTCCTTGACCCCTGTTTTTCATAACACAACTGTGCCAGCCATTCAAACATATGAGCATTTGTTCCAATCAACAAGGACACCATCATACAGTCCAGTGGGGGCACACTAAGGCAAGGGTCTCTACTTGTTCGGCTACTTCAGCCACGGAGGTGGGAAAGACAAGCCAAATTTGGATATACCCGGAATAGGGGTAGGCCTTCTCACTTAACCCCCATACATGCAGTCCTTCTAATGGTTGTAAGGGTACATCTGACAGATGCTTTTGATACCAATCATGGAACATAATTGTCACTTGGGAGCCACTGTCTAATATAGCTCTTGTAGACACTCAATTCACCCTCACAGTGGTCTCCATGGAGGGACCCACTATTCTGGACCAGTCTGGAGAGGTGGTAGCGGGGGCCTGGGCAACTGACCTTGCCACAAAGGGACGTGAGTTAGCATTTTTGGGGCCCTCACTGGAATCATTTCGTGCACCTCTTAACCACTGATTTGTTCTCCAAAGCTCTCCTTGTAGCCTATATGCAACTTTGTCTGTGTCTTTTGGGGACCGGCATTCTATCGTCATGTACCCATCCTTCGCACAGTTATAGCAAAAAATACTTTTTGGAGTTTGAGCTGGCCGAGGCGCCACACTGGGAGACAGGGCAGGGGGACTACTAACTGGAAACCTTGGGGCCATCTCTGTCTGTGCCGTGGTAAGCATTTGGAGACATCTCGTCAGTTTTTCCACTTCCATAGTCAAGAAGTCGAGTTTGGAGCTGCTGTCAGCAGGAGATACATGGGCGGGTACCCCCACCCCCATAGCAGATGCAGTTGAATCAGGGTCGGGGCCTGTACTTTCAGGGGTGGCCTTCATAAAGAGACTTTTTTATTTCCCTAAACTCTCTCAGTAGTTCATCCCAAGGTGGGACATCTGTAACTGTCCCTCTCTGACTGGACCCCCCCCCAGGCTAACATGGGGACCTTGGATTGAGTCATGAGATTTCGATGATTCCAGGCCATCAGCATCTGACCCTACGCCTGGAGCAGGGGAGACAGCAGCTACAACTGTGCAGGGTTCTGACAAACCTTCCCCCTCCTCAACTTCCTGTACCTCACTCATCAACACATGGAAAGGCAAGGGACTAGATTTCCTTTGATGCAGTTGCAATTTGAGTAACACCCAGCTGGAGTGCCGGGCAGAGCTGAGTATATGATCCAGCCTTACCCGGTCCACTTCACTAGAGGTCCAGCCCTCTTTCTGAAAAATGGTCTATAAGATCCCCTCTAATCGATCCATGTAGGCAGATAACAATTCCCCCCGCTGTTGTCTAACATCCTTAAGCTTCCATTTCAAGGCCTCAACACTAGCGGTGCCCCCAAACACATTTTCAAGGGCAATTAGGTACTCTTGGGCTTTGGCGTCAGGGTCAGAAACCCTCAGGGAGTGAAAAGTACATTGGGCTCATCCCTGGAGGCTCTCCCCCAGGCGAGCCCTTTTTTCTGCCTTGGAGCATTGCCAGTCTTGTACTGCAAGGGTAGCAGAATCTATCCAGGTCTCCAGGTCGACCTCCCCATTAGGAGTAGGGAAGATGCCAAAAAACATGACAGGGAAGGGGGCTACTGGAGAGCTCTTGTGGAGAATTGGGGAGCTAACATAATTAATTGTTGGCGATATTGAGAAAGGACTAATAGTTGTTCTATGATATTCCTGGTTTTAGGATTCTTGCACTCCCTATACAAAAGGTGGTCATGTACAACATACCTAGGGTAGTCTTCCTGACTCTTAGCATCTACAGCCTGTGCAAACAAGGTCTTAATGTACAATCATTAGTCTGTTCTTCTTTGAAGTCCATTTTAACATCAATAGTGTCCTTGTTAATATGTGAGTCCTTACTACAGTTCCACAATGTTTTTGCTCTCCTTTGGCTTAATTTTGATTTTCTATCTTTTCCGGGAGCATTATAAATGTCCTCTTCAAAAGGGAACATCTGGGGAAAAGTTGCTGCATGTTTACTTTGTGCTCTGGTGGTTACAGCTGAAAGCTGGGAGTCTCTGTCCTGTAGGGAATCAAAGTCAGGATAATACTGCCCAATTACCACCAGCACAGGTAGGTTAGGTACTAGGCCAACATTCATTAGTTGTTGTTGTCCCTGAATTCCCAGGATAATCTGTTGGACAGGATAAGCATGTATATCCCCATGAATACAGGTGACCTTGGTGGTATTCTGTGTACTGAGTTTGCCAGGTAGTAATGCTGCTTGGATCAAAGTCTGTTTACTCCCAGAGTCTATTAAAGCAGGTACTTCATTCCCATTTAATTTTACAGTCATAAGATAATGACCCCAGTTAGCTAAAGCAAGATGAGCCTGCTCCTTCTTTTTATGTGGGCAATATCTTGCAATATGGCCCTTCCCTTGACAAGCATGACAAATCATATCAGGATTAATTCCCTTTCCCATTTTAGTTCCCAAAGTCCCTTCAATGTGTCCCTTAACCACTGGTGTTACCCCTGGGTAGAATTAGTAATAGTGACAGGTCTTACCGGGGGTAAGGGTCCGTGAGTCCTGACATGTCTTATCCGAGGTAGTCTAGCAGTTATAAAATCTTCTGCAAGGTCAGTTGCTTTCTAGGCAGTCTCAGGGTGATGTTCCTTCACCCATATTTGCATGTCTGGTGGAAGTATTTTAATAAACTGTTCCAAGGTAATGGCTTTCATTATTTGCTCTATGGTTCTTAAGTGGGGTTGCAACCATTTATTACTGAGTTCCCGTAATTGGGTATATGCCTTTTGAGGAGATATTGCTGAATGATATTTAAAGATTCTAAATAGTTGGCAATAGGTCTCTACACTTATATCATATCTGTTTAAAATGGCTTGGCGTACATAATCATAGTCATTAATATGGGCACTGTCCACATGACTATAGGCCATTTGTGCCTTCCCCGATAAATAGGGAGCAAGTCTCACCATCCACTGTTCTTTTGGCCACTGACAGGCTTCTGCCACTCCTTTGAAGGTGGTAATATATACTTCAATATCATCAGTGTCTGTTAACTTCGAGATTTTAATGTCCTTAGGCCCTTCCTGTTCCCTAGATGGAGGTGGCCTGGCTGCTGTTCCAAAAATTTGGATGGCCTTAATAGTATCAGCCCATTGGGCCTCATTCTGCTGCCAATCCGCCTCTCGCTGTTTCTCCAGTTCCATCTGTCGTACACACAGCCATCATAATAGGTCAGGTACTTCTTCAGGGGATTGGTCTCCGGACTCTTTTACCTCTGGAGTGGTAGTACCTTCTTCTATCTCTATGCCTTCTTTCTTGGTCTCCCATCATCAGACATCTGGTAAACTCGTCAGAAGCGGTATTTGGGACAGTTCAGTCATTCTGCGAGTCTGGACCCCTCCTGGACTGACTGGCGGACTGGCTGCTGATGGCTCCAACATGGTGTAGTTTGAATACCAGGACTGGTATTCCTTCCTCAAGATTCCATCTCAAGGCTATCCCACTTCTGACACCAGTGTAACAGAGGTGTGAGATTCATGAACAAACACCAGTTGTTGTGCCAAAATTAAAATATGCTTTTATTCAGCAGGATCCATTAATAGTATAAAAGTACTGTACGACCAAATAAATAAAAAGAAATCAAAAGATTGGTTTCATGTATTCAAACAAATAGCCCAGCTCCAAGCTGTATACATGTCCCATAAACCGGCAAAATAACAAACAGGAGAACAAAGGGTCTAGCCCTTAGCTAGACCCAAAACTAACTAACTAGCCTTAAGATACATTCTTCTTTTTATAGAGCAAGTGTGCCATGTGATATGACAGTCCCCACCTACTTCCACATATTCTTGCTATGGCATCGGTATTTCTAAAGTAATTTTTCCCTATTTGAGCTTTAGACAGCTTTGAACAATACATTAAGTATCACAGGTTATCTAGTGTTTGTTATTACTCTGTAAATGAAAAGTAACATTTTGTCTCTCGCAGCTAAACTCCTCCCCTCAAACCAACCTATAAGATTGGGGAGAAGATCGCCGGCCAGCTTCTATAGAGAGGAAGTGAAGGCAGGCAGAAGCCACAGCGTTTGTTCTTCGCAGTAAAAACCGCCAACAGGTATAACTTCTAATATATTTTTAGAGTTCTTTGTTGTGCTGTTGAAGCAAATAATATGTAGCGTTATGTAAGTGCTACCACCACTAGGCTGTCACAATTAAATATTCAGCTTAGTTGAAGAAAAGCTGCTTGCTTATTAATAATTGTAGAGTTCAAGATGCTTTTTAAGAAGGGAGGGAGTCAAAACGAGCCAGACACAGATATAGGGAAATGGAGCCTGGCCAAATTATAAGTCGCTAGGCTTCCCGAGTTCCTCAGACATTTTGGACATTGAAAATAAAAACAACAAATAAAGAAAAGGTGGGGGTAAAGCCTCTATATTTATACGGGAAACTTTGCACGGTTTATATTCATAGGAAGTTCTTTATACTGACAGCAGAAGGTTACGTGCCTGTATGCCAGGATCTATGGATGAGGCTACTTAAGTTGCAATTTATGCTTGTATTTTTAATTACATTTTGCACAATATATTTACATTCGCGATGTGCATTTCCGAGAGGCGAACATCGCACATTAAAGTAGAGAAGCTGTGCGTACATTCGAGGAGCGTATGTCGGGATTAACAGTACAAGAAGTAGAGACCACAAAGGGACAGAAAGAACTGTAGACAGGTGGCCTACCTGCCTAAGGGAAGTAGGAAGAGAAAACAAATACAGAATTAGAGGTGCTGCTGCAACAGACTTGAAGCGAAGAAAAAAGAAAGGGGGTCTCTATAATAATTGTCATCCTGTTACAGGGATGTACCTAGGGAATGCAGGGGCATATGGTCACCTGAGAGGTCTAACACCTTTACCCGTTCCTGAGCAGTGTGCCCTTCAGAGGCTAGCAATTTGAGTAGTTTCCCTTTGAACCCATCTACACTAAGAGACCCACCCGGGGTGGCTGGACCACTATGTAAATGAATCACTCTCCATCCCGTCGGGGCACCTTCGGGCATCATGACAGGGGGTACCCTCTCGGGGTCCACTGGGGAGTTACACGAGATCAGTACCATCATTGCCTGCCCTAATAATTCAGTATCTCGTCCCTTTACTTCAACCTTGCCCATGTCCTTAATTTGTTCCACAGTGGATACAATGTCAGCATCACTGGTCCCTAAGGGGACATCCAGCAACAGAATAGCCTTTTGGGGGTCTAGCCCCTCAGTTACGCTCTACCTCACCATTTTCTGCACCATCAGAGTATGAAGGTCATTTTTATGTTGCTTGCACGCATGTGCAAGAAACATTGGGCCATCATCCAAGTTTTCGGAGGTGTGGCAGCCCTCATACAATTCAGTCAGTGTGTTTACAGGCGTGGCCCCAGTTCTCCAATGCCTGCTGGAGCTGTCTATGACAGCTCCAAAATGCAGTGGAGTACAGTTGAAAGGGGGAGCTACGCCTCAGTGAGCAGCAATAAGATATCGTCTGCTCATGCTTGCTCCCCTACACACACACACACACACACACTGCTGCTCGCCCCCACACTATATAGCTGACAGGGTGCCAATCCCCGTCAGCTGTGCTAGCCCCCTCAAAACAGAGTTGCACATGCCATGCTGGGTGCCCACCCCAGCGTGGCAACTCATCGTATATTCGATGGGGATGCCCAATCCCTGTGGCTCCTACCCCCTGAGTGCGGTGCCATGCTGGGGCCCACACCCAGCATGGCAAAGCTTATTTATGGCTGTGGGGGTTCCCAATCCCCGTCGGCTCCAACTCCCAAACAGTTTTTCCAGCTGCCATGTTGGGAGCACACCCAGCATGGCAAACGCCCCGTCGTCTATTAAAAACAAAAACCTGTAAAGAAAAAAGGTCCCTCGCAGTCTCCCTGCCCCCACAACCCACACCCATCCACTCGCGCACCCTACTCCCCACACCCCTCACCCAATACTTACCTCCGAGTCTGGCCCGATGATCTTCGGTGGACCGGAATATGTCTGCACTCTTCAAAGCCGACCGCAAACTGAGGAAATGCCGGTAAGCTGTATAATGGGATAGATAGGGTTTTTCAACTTTGTTGCATATCTCAGGCATTTTTGGAATTTTGCACCAAATTTGCAACATGGGGTTTTGGGACCCTTCCCCATGAATTCTTGCACTGTCATGGCTTTACTCGGGCCCGAAGGGTGATTTCGCAGTCACTATGTGAAATCAGCTTTCCACACTGATTAATGAAATGACCCTGCCAGTATTCATAAGGTGGCCTCTCAAAAAGCCTATGTTGAAAATTTGGTAGAAAAATTCCTAAAAATGACTGTTTTACAAGCGTGCGTTGTGCAGTTCGTATGCACGCTTGTAAGTTCACGAATTTTCAATATTTTCACTCCAGATTTTCAACATTGTCTTTTTCCACACCTCCTTATGAGCAGTATAGCTGTCATTTTAGCATCTCTCCCCAAGCGTGTTTCCACCCGCGCGCATGGCGCGGTCGGTGTCTTGAAATCATCGACACATTAAGAAAATCACAGTGACACTGTTTATGAGCAGAGGTCTTAAAATGGCTATGTTGAAAATTTGGTGACAAAATTCCTAAAATGACTGTTTTATGAGCTTGTGTTGCGCCTTCTCACGCACGCTGGAAGTTCGCGAATTTTCAATATTTTCACTCCAGATTTCAACATTGCCATTTTACCAAACCTCCTTATGAGCACTACAGCTGTCATTTTCATATCTCACCAAAATGTGTTTCCGCCCATCTAGCGCACAATGGAGCAGTCGGTGTGCAAAATCAATGTATGGGACACATTAAGAAAATCACAGTGACACCGTTCATGAGCAGATGTCTTAAAATGGCTATGTTGAAAATTTGACAAAATTCCTAAAAATGACTGATTTACGAGCCTGCGTTTCGCACTTCCTATGCACACTGGTAAGTTCACGAATTTTCAATATTTTCACTCCAGATTTCCAACATTGCCATTTTACCACACCTTCTTATGAGCAGTACAGCTGTCATTTTTCACATCTTGCTCACAACATGTTTCCGCCCATCTAGCTATCAATGGCACAGTGGGTGTACGAAATCAATGTATGGGACACATTAAGAAAATCACAGTGACACTGTTCATGAGCAGAGGTCTTATAATGACTATGCTGAAAATTTGGTCACAAACTTCCTAAAACTGACTGTTTCACGAGTGTGTGTTGCGCAGTTCCTACGCACGCTTGTAAGTTTGCAAATTTTCAATATTTGCACTCCATTGATTTCCAAATACCTACACAGCACATACAAGCAAGCAACATTCGGCATTGACAAATGCTTGTTTAATCTGGGCATGGTACTCCCTTCCATTTTTCCCCTCAAATCAAACATGTCAAGGTATTTTTCCTCACTTGGCCACTAGAGGACGCTAACCCCAGCAGTGCCTCCAAGATGTAACCCCTAGGTGGCACTATCCCAAGGGCTACTACTCCTGCCTGCCTAACTACTAACAGGTTGAGGGCCTAGGTCTAATGGTGAGTGCCTCCACCCAGAGGTCAGGGTTTGCAATAGTTAAACTAACTTGGTCACAGCACTCTGGGACACTGCGACCCCCTTTCTTCCTACTAGTGACCCACACAATATATCAGAATTACCTTCACAGTATACACTTACCCCCAGGACCAGTTTGGTCAGCGGGACTCTGAGGACTCCCTGTAAAACAAGATAATACAGTGCAAAGACCCCAGTTCAATACTTTAACATAAATGAATACCTCAGGCAGTGTAACTTTGCTGAAACAAACAGATCTGATTTATTTAGTGGGATATAACAAGGACAGGGGGAAATCAGGTTAATTAGTTTAAACGCATTAGTAATCACAATACTGTGCACATATTTCAGATTCCCAAATGTTTCAAATGTCAATCTTACTGGGTACCCAGGCAATAAGAGGCTAGCCTATTTGGTGCAGCTGATTGGGGCCCTGAAGATGGAAAATGCATGCACAATACCCAAATTGTAATCCGGAGCTGGTTGGCTCAGTTCGTGAAGAAATAAAAAACACACAATTAGATGACACACTTGCAATTCGATAAACCGATGGCAGAGAGCTACCCTGCTTGAACTCACAGCCCAATACTGAAAACTGAATGAGAGGTAGGTTTTCCTGGATTGCCAGGAGGAACAGACCATGTGGGCAAGGTCCTTGTGACTGGACCCCAATGCAGTTTGGAGCAAATGGATGTAGTCTGGATTAAGCTGGGGTTTGCTATCAGCTTCATGCACTCAATTCACTGTATAAGGGATTTGAAATGCGATTCCCCACAAGCACTACACACATTCATATGTAAAAGGAAAGTACTATACCAGGCAGGCTGCTTCTTTATCCCGATCTCAATTACTGCACAATATCTGGAAGAATACACAGCAGATTCAGTTCCTGACAGACCAAGCGCAATTCAACAATTTCTCCAGTCTTCTACAGGGTGAGCCTGGTTTCTACTCTTCAGATCTCCTTGATTCTCTTCAGAAGGTCAGATTCAGTCAGAACAAGCACTTGCACAAGCTGCAGACTGAAACTTGAGGCCTTACACGTGTTTCCCGACCAAAACTGCACACCGAAGGAGCACAGGGCTCCTTCCCTCTTCACTGCCAGAGCTAAACTGAAACTCCAGTAGGCAAAACCAGGCACTTCCTTTGAGTTCCTCCCAGTTCTTGGCTGGATTGGCTGTCACTCACAATAAACTCCACCTGTTGGTGGAAAAAGATGCCAAGATCAAAACTCCATTTCCCAGAAGCATCTGCCATACAGTCCCATTGTGACTGGCTCAAGAGGAGAGTCCAAATTCTGATTCGCCCAGAGCAGGCTCCAATTTAAGGATCCCCACACTGACTGGTCCAATTCAGCAGTTCAGGACCAACATGAGGGAGACAGTCCTGGCTATAAGAAAGCAGGTTAAAACAAATTGCACTTTCATTAACATTTTAACAGGTTACAAGCAAACAATTACATCTTCTGAAAGAGCTCTCTCTGCCCATATAGTGATTGCAGAACAGAGTGATTTGCTCAGTGGCCCATATGGGGACTTGAGCAGGGAAACACACAGACCCCCCATTTCAAACTAATTATGTCTGCAAGCAGACAACTCTTAAAGAGACAGTACCAGAGGCTCTAAAAGCACTCACAGATACATGGCTTAAACGCCAAACACCATTCAGGCTTGAAGCATTCAAGCAAGCTCCTGGAAGACTATTGGGAACCCCCATTTACAGGGGAGTTACAACTGCAACAATCCTAAAGCCTTCTTGTCTGTTTTTCACTGCTCAGTTACCATACTTTTTGTTCTCAGCCCTCATAGTTTCACTTAGCCCAGTTACAAATCATATTGCACTCCAAGTATTACTCAGCTCAGTTAAAAAAAAATAAATGGAACAAATAAATATGTATTATTACAGCAATCCTAACAGTATAGCTCAGTACTTTGTTCAGTTAGAGAAATGATCAGAACAACTAAATCTGTATTATTACAGCAATCCTAAAAGTATCCAATCATTCTTTTGTCTCCACCCCAGAGACCCTGCTGTAATGTAGGACTACACAGGACCCTGGGCATGTGGGTGGGCAAGTCTAAAGTTCCACAGAGTTCTGTTGAGCTTGCTCGCCCCCCCTCTCTCATTTGCTCATTCTGTTTCTCCCGATGCTGCAGGCTGCCCTTTTGTACTGGGCTCCTGTCTGCGTTGGCACCTTTATCTGCCCACAAAGAAATCTGCAGTAGTCCAGACAGAGCTACATTGAACTTGCTTATTCCCCCTCTCTCAGTCACTTGTTCTGTTTCTCCCAGTGCCGCAGGCTGCCCTTTTGTACTGGACTCCTTCCTGTGTTGGTGCCCTTTTCTGCTCACAAAGAAAGCTGCAACAGTCCCAACAGAGCTCCGTTGAGCTTGCTCACTCCCCTTTCTCACTCTCATTCACTCATTCCATTTCTCCTGGTACAGCAGGCTGCCCTTTTGTATTGGGCTCCTTCCTGTGCTGGTACCTTTTTCTGCCCACAAAGAAATCTGTGACAGTCCCGACAGAGCTCTGTTGAGCTACACCCCCCCTCTCTCACTCACTTGTTCTGTTTCTCCCAGCGCTGCAGACTGCCCTTTTGTACTAGGCTCCTGCCTGTGTTGGTGCCTTTTTCTGCCCACAAAGAAGTCTACAGCAGTCTCAACAGAGCTCCATTGAGCTCACTCACTCTGCTTCTCTCACTCACTCATTCTGTTTCTCCCAGCACTACAGGCTGCCTTTGATACTGGGCTCTGCCTGCAGTGGTGTCTTTTTCTGCCCACAAAGAAATCTTCAGCAGTCCTGACAGAGCTTAGTGGAGCTCACTCACTCCCCCTTGTGATACCTGACCAACTGGTTATGATTGTTTTATGATATTTGTAATACAAAAATATAGTATGTGATTGTCTCACATAAGACAGTCTGAGCTTCCATGGATGCCCCTCCCATGTTTCAGTGAAGCTACAGGATATATTAAACTGACCACGAGATCTCTGTAATGTAATTAACTTCCTTGAGAAATTGCATTTTATGGCCTTTTTATGACCTGTTGCTGCTTTGAAGTTGGGAAACTAAATATATGTTTTATTACAGGACGGAACATGGCTATCTCACACCTAGGTGACAGATTGCAGGGTTGTAAATCCTCAAAGGAACTGGCTGATCAAAGTCTTATAATTTGGGAAATGCGTTTTTGCTGATGTCACATTATTTAATATACCTCGTGATAGGACATCATGTTTGTATTTTTATAATTCTAAAAAAGAGGAGCTAGATGACTCACCAAAGGAGTGGGGAGATGGGGTTGAAATGTATCCTTGTAGTGGTGCACCAGTCATATTATTTTGGGACTTTGACAGAAACTAATTTAAGCACTAACAGAGTTAATAATACATTAGATAGAAAATTTCTAACTGTATGTTGGTAGGAGTTTGTTCTGTAGTTTTCCTTGTTTTTCTTTTATGTGACTGTGATGCTTCTAGATATATTGTTCAGTGTTTACATTTTTCATATTTTATCATCTTTTAGTAAAATATCTTTTCTGTAACAGACTGCCTGGATGTCTGCCAGTTCTTATTGCATGTGACGTACTGATGCTTAAATCTGACAGTTGTTCAAACAGCTTGATGGTGTTACTAAACTGGGAAAAGGTAAGAATATACCTAAGGTCTCTTATAGAGTTTTAAGGGCTCATTTTGGAAGCCTGGCTTAGTGCCCCTGGTGAAAGATTGTACCGCAATCCCTGAAGAGGCTACTCATCTGAGCATGTACATTTGGGTATGCTAGCATAAGGTTCACAGTTTGAATCCTTTACCCCAGAACTTGAGACTAAAGGTGATTTGGACCCAAAAGCAGACAGGAAGGTTATTCTGTCTGTTACCTGTTCACACTATTGTGCTCTGAGGTTGGCACTGTAGGAGCAGAGGACCTGACCCACTGAGTGTGTTTGTGACAAATTTGGTTAGCATCAGTGCGATAAGATTTGGTAACACAAGCTTTAAATGTTCAGTGTGTCAGCTTAATACTGTACAGCTCACTTGCAAAATAAAGCAGTGATTGATTTTTTTAAAAAGGAAACAGAACTATATCATTTTGCTTACAGGCAAGTTCCTATCTGTTTTTTTTTTCAAAGTGCAAGTTAGAGTAGCCGTAGTTAGGGAAGAAGATGGCTTCCAATTACAGTGAGCACAATACAGACAACCTGAAGCAGTTGTGCAAGGAGAAAGGAGTCCTGCACAAGGGGAGAGCCACCGAACAGAACCTCATGGATGCTGTGATGGCATCAGATGCCCAGAGCATTGAGTCACAGACTGTGACTGTAAAGGACCAAACCTTGGGCATGGAGGGGCTAGCAGCCAGTGCAGTGTCCAGATTCAGTGCAGAGGACAGCAGGACCAGTGCAAGCCAAGGGCCAGAGCAGCAGGGGAGGGTCACCAGCATTCTGGAGACAGAAGCAATCAGAGTGCAGATTGATTTACACAGAATGGAGCTGGAATTCCAGAGGGAGGCTGAGCAGGAACAGTGAGAAGTGGAGTGAGAGAAACAATCTGCAGAGGAGAAAAGGGAGTGAGAACAGTGAGAAGCTGAATGTGAACAGTGAGAGGTGAACTGTGAAGAGCATGAGCTCCAGAGGAGACATGAACTGGAGAAGTTATGACTCCAACCACCAGCACCCAAGCAGGTAAGTGTCTTGGGTTCAACTGGAACTACAGGACTGGGTTACAAATTAAATTCCAAATTGACAGCTGAATTTAAACAGGGGAAGGATCTGAATGCCTTTTTAAATTCCTTTGAAAAAGTTTGTATTCAGGCAAAAATTCCTAGAGGGTCCTGGAGCTTCCAGCTATCCCCGCTACTTACTGGAAAGGTTTGGGATGTGTTAGTTCAGATGATAATGAGGACAGCAGTGATTACAGCAAACTTAAAGCTGCGGTTTTAAAAAAGTTTAATGTAAGTGCAGAAGCATACGGAGCTAAATTCTGTAAGCTTAGGAGAAGCCCTGATATGAGCTATGAGGAGCTAGTCATGAAACAATGTCAGTTTTTAAAACATTGGTGGGAAGGAAGGAATTGAAGCAAACACTGTAGATAAAATTGAAAATGCTATATTGTTAGAGCACTTTTTTGGGCATGCCCAGCAGAACTGAAAACCTGGCTGGAGGACCGAGATCCCAGAATAGTGCAAGAGGCTGCTGAACTCTCAGACCACTATGTCAAGAGCAGACCTGCTCTGAAAGCGAATGGGGCAGGTGTGGCAGTGCAGAAAAGGAAACATGCACCTTCAGGGCAGCTAAAACCTCACTGCCTCCACCAAAACCAGTTAGCCCCTGGTTTCAAAGCAAATAATTTTCTGAGAAAAGAAACAAATGTTGAGTTTGTAAAGAAACTGGGCATATTGCCAGACAGGGTCCCAAAAGGATGAGCAATATGCAACATGGGGTAAGAAAGAAATGGGTTGTTTGTTTGTCCCTGGAAGCATGCCTGTGAGCATGAGGGAATATATGCACCCAGTCATGGTGAATGGTGTACAGACACAAGGGTTAAGGGACACAGGGGCATCCCTGACATTGGTAAAAGGGGATCTGGTAGAGCCTGGTCAGCTTATACCCAATGAATCTGTAACTGTACAAGATTTCACTGGGGAGGAAAAAACATTGCCACTCGCTAGTATTCTCCTAGACTGGGGTGAAATGGGGAACTGTGCAACAGGTGGCTGTAGCCAAAACTTTAGCAGCTGTTGTTATCCTTGGCAACAATCTCAAACAGGGCATGGTGTGTGCAGTTACCCGTAGCTAAGCGGCAAGGGAAAATTGTTGTTCCCTGGACCCCACAGAAGCCATTGTGGAAACCACTGGGAGGATGGTTCCCCAGCTTGTGTCTCCTGATATGGTAGACTAATGAAAAGAGGGTAGAAATTTCCTCAGTAGTAGTTAACCACACAGCTATGGAGGATTGCTCCAAAGAAGGAGGGGTGACCCATTGTCAGAGGGTTAGGGATGACAGTGATCCTGAGTGCCCTGATGCTAGTGCTAGGAACCCTAGTTTAGAGACTGAAGAGGACCTGTCCCATGCCTTGGGAATGTGTAGGGAGTTTGCAGCAGCTCAGAAAAGTGACCCTAGTCTAGAGAAGCTGAGAGCTTGGGCAGACTCTGACGAAGCACAGGGAGGTGATGGAAAACATAAAGTTTATTGGGAAAATGGACTGATGTATACTCAGGCTGTGAAGACAGAGGGAGGGGTGATAGGCAGGCAGCTTGTCATTCCCCAGAGGTATCATGAGAAGTTGCTCAAGATTGCACATGATATTCCCTTGTCTGGTCATCTCAGAATTGCGCACTATGTAGCAGTTGGCCCAGAATATCTATTGGCCCAACCTCACCCAGCAGGTGAAGGAGTATTACAGGTCTTGTCACCAGTGCCAAGAAATAGGGAAGGCTGGTAAGAAAACCCAAGCTGCCCTAATTCCATTGCCCATAGTGGAGGAGCCATTCCAGATGGTGGGAATGGATATTGTGGGGCCTTTAAATACCCCCAACTCCTCCGGGAAGAGGTTCATCCTGACTATGGTGGATTATGACACTCAGTATCCAGAGGCAGTCACCCTATCCTCACTAAGGACAGTCAAAGTGGCAGATACCTTACTTGGGATTTTCTCTAGTGTTGGGTTTCTGCAGGAGGTTATCATCGATTGAGGCGGTTCCTTCATGTTGGACCTGATGAAATGTTTATGGGAGAAGTGTGGGTGGTGCAGAGGTGCCTATCACCTTATCACCCAAGCCAATGGGCTTGTGGAAAGATTTAATGGTACCCTGAAGTCAATGCTCCAAGTGTTTGCTGAACAGCGTGGGAAGGACTGGGAGAAATACCTTCCCCACCTGTTGTTTGTATATAAGGAGGTGCCCCAAGAGTTGACAGAGTTTCCCCCTTTGAGTTCTTATACTGACGCTGTGTACGTGGGAACCTAGACTTGATGTGGGAGGACTGGGAAGGCAAGCACACCACCCAGGGAGCTCCCATAGTGGATTACATCCTTAGGTTTAGGGAAAGGCTGAAGGAGCTTCTGAGGACAGCCCAGAGCAACCTCACAGCTGCCCAACAGAAACAAAAAGAGTGGTACGACTGCAGAGCCAGAGCTCGCTTGTACATGGTGGGCCAGGAAGTCATGGTCTTTATTCCGGTCAGGAAAGACAAGCTGCAGGCTGAGTGGGAAGGACTGTACAAAGTAGTTAGAAAGGTAATGACATGAACTATATAATAGAATTACCTGACAGATGACATACAGAAAGAATGTACCATGTCAACATGATGAAGTCATATGCTAATAGGGCTGACATGGTGTTTGCAGTGTGTAGTCTTGGGAGGGATGGATGAAGGAAACCCCCTTCTGAACTTGCTGGAAGAAAGCAAGCAGGAGTCCTCTGTGGAGGCAGTTAAACTGTCACCCCAGCTGGCCCTGGACAAGATCCAGGAAGTAAGGGAGGTTTTAGCAGACTTTGCCTCACTGTTTAGCGCCAAGCCTGGACTAACACCCTTAGCAATGCACAATGTGGAGACTGGGACACAGATGTCCATATGGCAGACAGCATATCAGGTGTCAGAGGCTGTCTAAAAGGACATTAGGAGGGGGGTGGAGGAAATGCTGGATTTAGGGGTAATCCAGAGATCCCACAGCCCCTGGGCCTCACCCATAGTCCTGTGCCCAAGCCAGATGGCTCTACTAGTTTCTGTGTGGACTATCATGGACTGAATGCAGTGATAAAGTCAGACACCCACCTGATGTCCCAGACAGATGACAAACTCCTGGACAAATTGGGAGGACATATCCTACTACTATTAACCTGACAAAGGGGTATGGGCAGGTAGAGTTAACTGACAGAGCTAGGGAGAGGTCAGCCTTCATCACTCTGATAGGCTTATTTGAATTTAAAGTAACGTCTTTCAGAATAAATAATGCCCTGGCCACTTTCCAAAGGTTGGTGAACCAGGTGTTAAATGGTGCTGAGAAGTACGCCGTGGTGTACCTGGATGACATTTCCATCTTTAGTACCAGCTGGGAGGAGCACCTGTCCCACCTTAGGGACGTGCTGGGCAGGATACAGAGGGCCGGGCTCACTGCCAAAGCTGAGAAGTGCCAGGTGACCATAGCTGAAGTGGCATACCTTGAACATGTTGTATGCAGGGGACAGCTCCGTCCTAACCAAGTAAAAATAGAGGTGATCCAGGCATGGCCCAGACCAGAAATGCAGAAGCAGGTCAGGAGTTTTCTACAGACAGCAGGGTACTATAGGAAATTTGTACCCAATTACAGTGCCCTGGCTGCCCTATCTGACCAGGTAAAGAAAAGATGCCTAAGAAAATTACCTGGGAACCAGCCTGTGAAAAAGCCTTTACTAGACTGAAGGAGGCACTGTGCAGTACTCCTGTATTGACAAGTCCTGACTATAGCAGACCCTTTATAGTCCAGACTGATGCCTCAGATGGGATATTGGGGCATTATTGAGTCAGACATCCAACCAAGGGAAAGATCACCCTGTAGTGTACCTAAGTAAAAGTTCCTTCCCAGGGAGCAGGCTTACTCTACTCTATTGTGGAAAAAGAGTGTTTTGCCATAGTATCGGCCCTAAAGAAGTTAGAGCCATACTTATATGGTCATCATTTTGAGGTACAAATGGACCACAACCCCTGGTTTGGCTGACACAAATGGGAAAAACTAATAGTAGACTATTAAGATGGAGTCTTGCCTACAAGGGTATGACATGACGATCTTACATAGGGCTGGAGTGACCAGTCAGAACACAGATGGCCTGTTGCATCTATATGAACTGACTTGTGGAGCTCATCCCATGCAGTGAGATAGAGAACCATATTCAGTCTAGGTGGGAGGATTGTGATAATTGGCCAACTGGTTATGATTGTTGTATGATATTTGTAATATAAAAAAATAGTATGTGAGTGTCTCACATAAAAAAGTCTGGGCTTCCATGGGTGCCCCCACCCCCAGGTTTCAGTGAAGCTACAGGATATATTAAATTGACCGGGAGATCTCTGTAATGTAATTAACTTCCTTGAGAAATTGCATTTTATGGCCTTTTTATGACCTGTTGCTGCTTTGAAGTTGGGAAACTAAATATACATTTTATTACAGGACAGAACATGGCTGTCTCACCCTTAGGTGATGGATTGCAAGGTTATAAATTCTCAAAGGAACTGGCTGATCAAAGACTCATAATTTGGGAAATGAGTTTTGCTGATGTCACATTATTTAATATACTTCTGATAGGATATCATGTTTGTATTTTTTAATTCTAAAAAGAAGTGCTAGATGACTCACCAAGGGGTGGGGAGATGGGGTTGAAATGTATCCTTGTAACTAGGGAATCGGTCATATTATTTTGGGACTCTGAGAGAAACTAACTTAAGCACTAACAGAGGTAATAATACATTAGATAGAAAAGATCTGACTGTATGTTGGTAGGAGTTTCTACTGTAGTTTTCCTTGTTTTCTTTTATGTGAGTGTGATGCTCTCTGATATATTGTTCCGTGTTTACATTTTTCATATTTTATTATCTTTTAGTAAAATACCTTTTCTGTGAAAGACTGCTGGGTTATCTGACAGTTCTTTTTGCATGTGACGTATAGATGGTTAAGTCTGACAATTGTTCAAATAGCTTGATGGTGTTACTAAACTGGGAAAAGGTAAGAATATACCTAAGGTATCTTATAGAGTTTTAAGGGTTCATTTTGGAAGCCTGGCTTGTGCCCTGGTGAAAGATTGTACTCAATCCCCGAAGAGGGTATGTATCTGAGCCCTTACATTTGGGTACGCTAGTATAAGGTTCACAGTTTGAATCCTCCCCACAATTTGAGACTAAAGGTGATTCTGACCCAAAAGCAGACAGGAGGGTTACCCTGTCTGTTACCTGTTAACAGTATTGCGCTCTGAGGTTGGCACTGTGGGAGCAGAGGGCCTGGCCTGCTGAGTGTGTTTGTGACACCCCTCTCTCACTCACTCATTCTGTTTCTCCTGGTGCTGCAGGCTGCCCTTGTACTGGGCTCCTGCCTGAGTGGGCACCTTTTTCTGCCTACAAAGAAATCCACAGCAGTCCTGACAGAGCTAAGTTGAGCTCACTCACTCACTCCCCCCTCTCACTCACTCGTTCTGTTTCTCCTGGTGCTGCCGGCTGACCTTTTGTACTGGGCTTCTGCCTGCGTTAGTGCCTTTTTCTGCCCACAAAGAAATCTACAGCAGTCCCAACAGAGCTCCATTGAGCTCGCTCACTCCCCCTCTTTCACTCGCTTGTTCTTAATCTGTCCCAAACACTGATTTCCCACTGCAACTAATAATTATTCTGCACCAGAAGTGTGAAAATATTTCAGCCAGATGTGAAAAATTACAGTTGTACTGTTCATAAGGAGGTGGAAGAAATGCCAGTGTTGAAAATCTGGCTGAAAATATTGCAAATTCCTGCAAAGTTACAAGGGTGCGTGGAAGCTGCACAATGCACACTTGTAACACAGTCATTTTATGGACTTTCATCACCAAATTTTCAACATAGGCATTTTAGGACCTCTGTTCATGAACAGTGTCACTGTCATTTTTAATATGTCTCCAAAACTGATTTCCTACAGCAACCGTGCTATTCTGCATTGGAAGTGTGAAAACACATTTGGAGCAAGATGTGTAAAATAACAACTATACTGTTCATAAGGAGGTGTGGAAAAATGCCAATGTTGAAAATCTAGAGTGAAAATATTACAAATTTGAGAAGTTATGAGTGTGCATGGAAACTGCACAATGCACGTCAGAAACAGTCATTTTTTTATTTTTCACCAAATTTGCAACATAGGCTTTTGAGAGCCCACCTCATGAACAGTGGCACTGTCATTTGGTTTATTGGTCCCAAAAGGCGATTCCGTGTAGTGACCGTGAAATCACCTTTCTGGACTGAATAATGCCATGACAGTGACTGAATTCGTAAGGAAGGTTCCCAGTAACCCCATGTTGAAAATTTGGTGCCAAAATTCCTACAAATGCCCAAGATATGCACCAAAGCTGAAAAAAACCTATTTATGCCATTATACAGCTTACCTGCATTTCTTCAGTCCGTAGTCAGCTTTAAAGAGTGCAGATATGTTCCCAGTCCACCGAAGATTATCACACCGGGCTCCAAAGGTGAGTATGTGGTGAGGAGGGTGGGAGAAGGTGGTGTACACAGAGGGTGGGTGCAGGTTGGTGGAGGGGCAACAGACATGTAGAGGGACCATTTTCTCATTTTACAGGTAGGAAAAAGACAACCCGGGTCAGTTTTCTTCTTTCACTGGTGTGTTTGGTAAACTGGGATGGGCTCCCAGTGTGCCACCTGCATTTGTGGGGAGAGGGACCAAAGATGATGTGGATTGGGCCCCCAGTTGGCACAGAAATTGGGGCATGATGCCGAGAGGGATTGGGCATCCCCTCAGCACACAACAGAAATTGGAGGGTGGGGACATTATGCCGATGGGGAATGGGCTCTCCATCAACAAATTGAACTGGGAAGGGGGGGACTGAAGCTGACAGGGATTGAGTCCCTTGATGGCAAAGAAAGACTGTTTGGGGGTTTTGTAGATGTCAGGGGAACTGGGCACCCCTCTGGCACACAAACAGAAATTGAGGGTTAGACATTATGCCGATTGGGGAATCGCCTCACAACAAATTGAACTGGGAAGGGGCTGAAGCTGATGGGGATTGAGTCCCTTGATGGCAAAGAAAGACTGTTTGGGGGTTGCATATGATGTCGAGGGGAATTGGGCACTCCCCTTGGCACACAACAGAAATTGGGGGAGTTGGGACAGTATACTGACAGGGAGTCAGCTCTCCTGTCAGCAGTTGAAGTGGGTCGGGGGCGTGCCAACAAGGGGAATGGGCACCCCTGTCAACTTTCATGGGGCTCTGAGGCAGCTGCATAGAGCCAATTATACACCAAAACTCCAGCACCACTCACTGCAGTGAAAAACAAATAAGATCCCAAAATATAAACCACTCAATGGGCACATTACATGTCGAAGAGACAATGCCTTCTAAAGAGAGGCGCCAGATGAGATCCACAAGCCTGCCTTGTCTTATCTGAGCCCTCTCTTTAGAAGGCATTGAGTCTCTGACTATTTGCAATGTATGTAAGTACTGAATCACTGAATTAAAACTAGTTTTCAACATGCAATGTGCCTGTTGAGTGGTTTATATTGTGGGCCCTATTTGTTTTTCACTGCAGTGAGTGGTGCTGGAGTTTTGGTGTATAATTGATATTTACTCTAACTAGCACACTCAGCTGGGTGGGGCGGCTTTCTTGTTTTTGGGCTGCACAGAGCCACCATGTTCCTTCTGCTGTTACACCAGGCAAGGTATCGCCCAGCAATGACAGGTCACTCCCTCATTGCAGCAGAATTGCTGATGCTTCAATGACGAGGCGGCCCCTCATGGCAGTGGCCAAATCATTTCAAGATGATGGCACTGCTGCAGATCCAGTGTCATCTGCAGACTGGGCCTGCATTGGGTGCACACTGCCAAGCCCACAGATGCAGTGGTGGCATTGGCTGCCACACTGCCCCACCTCCACAACCTGCTTCTTTCCTAAGCTGTTGCATAATGTTTCTTGCGCATGCACTCTAGCAAAGGTAAAATGAAGACACATGAAGATAACTTCTTTGCATAAAGTTTACAATTTTAAAAGTATTAAATAAAGCGTTCAAAAGGCAAACTGTTCCTCATAGCAAGAACCACTGGGGCATAATTTTTCAAAACTTTGAAAGCTACACACCTGCATCAGAATAACTGAGCAAGAGTGGGTCTACTGGTGTAACAACTGAGCAAGAGTGGGTCTACTGGTGTAACAATGGAGCGAAGTGGGTCCACTGGTATAACAACGGAGCAAGAGTGGGTCTACTGGTATAACAATCTGAGCAAGAATGGGTCTACTGGTGTAATAATGAAGCAAGAGTGGGTCTACTGGTGTAACAACGGAGCTAGAGTGGGTCTACTGGTGTAACAATGGAGCAAGAGTGGGTCTACTAGTATAACAATGGAGCAAGAGTGGATCTACTGGTATAACAATTGTGCAAGAGTAGGTCTACTGGTGTAACAACTGAGCAAGAGTGGGTCTAATGGTGTAACAATGGAGCAAGAGTGGGTCTAATGGTGTAACAATGGAGCTAGAGTGGGTCTAATGGTCTAACAACTGAGCAAGAGTGGGTCTACTGGTGTAACAATGGAGCAAGAGTGTGTCTAAAGGTGTAACAATGGTGCAAGAGTGGGTCTACTAGTGTAACAATGGTGCAAGAGTGGGTCTAACAGTGTAATAATGTGCAAGAGTGGGTCTACTGGTGTAACAACTGAGCAAGAGTGGGTCTACTGGTATAACCATGAACAGCATCTGCACAAATATGAGGACATGTGGCCCATGCATAGGAAATGCTAAATTGAGTATTCTAGTCCCAGGAATCCCTGACTTAATGGTTATGTTTCTGTTCTGTTTATTGCCTGATCATTTAATCAATACTGATTAGTTAAAGTTGAAATTGTTATTTTTGCCTTTTAAGCAAAAATATTTTTTTTTCTTTTACAAGGTTACATGTTTATGAGAATGTATTCTAATTTTGTATAATCGGCATCTCATCTGTAAAATGTTATATGTGAAAATGTAAATGTTTAATTGCTTTACCTTTTTACTTTAATACAATATTAACAAACAAAATGGTTACACTCAAAGCATCATCTCCTAGGAGACAGATGCCCTGGAGACAGAACCTATTCTAATTGTCAGAACTAAGAATTTAGAAATAGTTGAAGCAGCAGCATTCAGATTTTTAAGCAATAATGAATGACAGGGATTAGGTTAATGTCCTGTTAATTACCCCCTAGGGTCGTAATGTGGTGCAAGGTGAAGCTGAGTGCTACATGTCCCCAGAGGGTGATTAACTGGACATTAATGTTTACTCTGCAGAGTTCAAGTATTGTTATTATAATAACTGCTTACTGTTTTTATGTTGTCTTGGGCACACGCAAGCAACATATTGGGGTAGCTTGGAATAGCAGGTTTTGGAGGCATGGCCATGTTGCAGCCAGTGGCACCACTGCTTTTTCAGGCTGGGATCCATGGCACACATTAGACTGCATGCTGTATATGACAGCAGTGAAAAAGCGTGCCACCTACTTGAAACGATTTAGCCGCTGCAGTGAGGGGCGCTCCCTCATTGCAGGGTGTGCCTTGCCTGGTGTAATATTTCAATAAAATATGGCAGCTGCTGCAGTCTGCCTCACAATCCCAATCAAGCTGACATTGGGGGTGCCCAATCCATCTGTCAGCTTGCCCTCATCCCAATTCAGTTTGCCAGCGGGGAGCCCAATCCCCGTTGGCATAATGGCCCACTTATCATTCAATTTGAGTGCCAAGGGGGTGCCCAATCCCCCTCATCACCATGCACCCCCCCAGACATGTTTCTGTGCTGATGGGGGCCCAGTCCCCATTAGCTTCAGTCCCCTCCCCCAAAATACAGGTGGCACGTTGGGAACCCATCCCAGTGTGCTAAAACACATCTGCAAAATAAGAAAACCAAACTGTGTTGTCGTCATGTTTTTTCACCTGAAAAACAAGAAAATTGTCCCTTGACATGTCTGATGCCTCCTCCCCCAACCCAAGCCCACCTGGTGTACCCCAGCTCGCACACCACCCTCACCCTATACTTAGCTCCAGAGCCTGTCACAATGATCTTCGGTGGACCAGGAACATGTCTGCACTCCTCAAAGCCAACCGTGAACTGAAGAAATGCAAGTAAGCTTTATAGTGGCATAAATGTTTCTTTTTTCAACTTTTGTGCATATCTCAGCCATCTGAAAGGAATTTTGGCACCAAATTTTCAACATTTGCTTCTTGGGATCCCACCTCATGAATTCAGTCACTGTCATCTCGTTATTCTGTCACAAAAGGTGATTTCACAATCACTGCATAGAATCATCTTTTGGGACCAAGTAACAAAATGACAGCATCACTTTTCATGAGATAGGTTCCCAAAAAGCCTATGTTTCAAATTTGATGAAAAAATTCCCAAAACTGACTGTGTTACAAGCCTGTGTTTATCAGTTTCCACATACACTCGTAACTTCCAGAATTTGTAATACTTTTACTCCAGAATTTCAACATTGCCAATTTTTTACACCTCCTTATGAACAGTACAACTGTCATTTTTCACACCCTGCCTGAAATGTGTTTTTGAACATCTAGCGCACAGTGGCGCAGTCACTGTAGGAAAAACAACTTTCGCCTATATCATATCCAGCTCAGTGGTTCCATACTTCACTGGCATTCCTATCATGCACCTCTCTAACTCCTGCACTGCCAATGCCAACACCAGCAAGACAACATTCGGCATTGATAAATGCGTGTTTCCCATAGAAAAACTGGGTTATAATTCTAATGTTATAACCAGCCTGTTATAAAGACATTCATGTGCTGGTTTCCCTACTTCAGCGTATGCACCTGCCACAAATTTCCTGTTCTCAGCGTCATCTGTCCACACTCTTCAGCACTCTAAACTTCCCCGACAGAAGCCGGTGGTAAGTTCTTTTTTAATTTTAACAAAATACTACTGGGCACCAAAATAACAACTACCTAATTGGCCCAAGTTAAAAAAAAATGCTTCAGTTTATGAGCAAGACGCTATGGACTACACTAGAACTGCAATGGTCTGTAACTTGAATTCGTACAGAAGTGCAGTTATTTTCTTTTTTTTATAATTTAAACTTTATTATACATTTCCTTTACAAAGGGCAGTTACAACAAATCAAGATGTGATGTAGCACATGCACAATAAGAACTGCCCAACCCACCCCTCCTGCCCACCCCTTTACAGCAGCAACCAGGCTATATCGCCTAAAGTGCAGTGAATAATTTTGTTGAGCATATGAGTAATACTTAGTGTGATATGAACCTCAGTGAGACAACAAGAGTAAGAAATGGAGGGGATCCCATATCTAACCATATGCTGCTAGTCTATTATGAAGACTTGCAATTGCCCCTCTGTTCGGAGATTAGCAATGATTCCATGTAACCATTCCTGGAAAGAAGGGCAGATTGGTCCTTCCAATGATGTAGAATGAGTTTTTAACAGAGAGCAACCATGGAAATATGGTATTTCCTGATTCTAACTCTAACTCAGGGACATGGCCCTAGAAGACACACCTCCGAGTAAAATACTTGAAGGCCAAGTAGGGGATCGAGAGACCTCTTAATTGAATTCCATAAGGAGAAAACTTTGAAACATGACCAGGACATATGAAGGAGCATTCCTTCTTCTTGTAAACACTTAGTATATGTACTGGAGTTCGAGAAACCCCATTTTTTTAATTTAATGGGGGTACAATACATATTATGTAAAATATGGTATTGCATGAGACGCAATCTATCTTGGGAAACGAATTATGACAGGATCTCCATAGGGATTGCCAATCCAACTGGTATTGAGGGAGGAGTGAGTTCCAGAAACTAGTAGGTCTGAAGGAGTCCCCATATTTTTTATAGTACAACATCCTGTATAACTTGGATACAATGCCTGAAGATCCAGACAATAGGGACATTTCAGGAATCAGGGCTGACACTTTCTGAGAAGGGGGAAAATTCCCAGCACTAAAGTGAGAAGGTGTCTTAACTGCATGACCTTGAAGTGAGATGAGACCGGAATGAGAAACTTGTCAATAATTCCACATGGGGACAACCAGTGCCCCTCCCCATCTACCAGGGAAAGCAGTTTTCCATCACCTAATTGAGGCAACCATTTGCAGGGAATCTGCTTTCCGTTAAAAGTAAAAGACGGGGAGTTCCAAATAGACTGAGCTAAATCAGTCTGAGGAGAATAATGAAGAAATAAACATAATGGTGCATAAACTCTTAAGGGATATCTATTGTGTGCAGTCAGCCATCTTTACATGGGACAATTTCAGGTAGAATAAATTTAGGGGATCCAGGTGTTTAGATTTAATTGCATCTAACTCAGTCTTAAGCCATACTGGTTGTGCCATTTCAGGGCCTGGGGATATCCATCTCACACATTTTGCTAGATGACTGGCCCAGTAGTATAGTGTCATATGGGGAACCCTCAGCCCCCCTCAAGTTTTGGGGCAGCTAGCTTGTAATAAGCCAAATGGGGATATTTATCAGCCCAGATAAATCTGGTAAATATACTGTGCAATTTCTTAAACCAGCGTATAGGAATAAAAGAATTGAGAAGGGATAAGGGGTAATAAATTCTAGGAAATACATTCATCTTAATAATGTTAATCCTGCCCCATAATAATATAGGAAGTTTAGACCATCTGTCAAGGTCGTGAATAAGAATCTGCGAGAGAGAGTCCAGGTTATCTTTAACCTATGCTAAGGGGTTACGGGATAACTTTATGCCCAAGTACTTAATTGATCTAGGAGTCCAACCTAAGCCTAGGGGGCAAATATCTTCCTTAAATACCTTGTGATTTAATGGGAAAAATAAGGATTTACTAGCATTCAACTTGTAGTTGGATAGCTCACTAAACCTGGCTATTTCATTCAGTAAGGGTGGTACTGATAAAACCGGATGGGAGAGATGTATCAGCAAATCATCTGCATACGCAGTGAGTTTAATTTCATGACGCCCAACTTGGATACCTTGTACAGAAATATTTTGGAGGATGTTTTGAATGAGAGGTTCCAGGTATAAGTTAAACAACAGAGGCAATAGGGGGCAACCCTGCCTAGTACCTGAATGTAGTGGGAAGGAATTAGAGAAGGCCTCATTACCTGAGATGCTTGCTGTAGGGGATTTATATAATGCAGCAACCCAGGATATGAATACTGGAGGAAATTTAAAGGCACTCAATTCCTTAAAGAGAAAACTCCAATTCACCCAGTCAAACGCCTTCTTGGCATCCAAAGAGACCAGGCCTGCAGGGAAGTCGGCATCTCTGGTAGCCAAGAAGACATGGGATAATGTACGCAAATGATCTGCTGAAGAGCATCCCTTCATAAATCCTAACTGATTCATACCTATTAACTCAGGGAGTACCCCGAATAACCTGTTAGCCAAAATCTTTGAGAGGGTTTTAATATCCTGATTTAGGAGGGATATAGACCTATAGCTCTGACGAGCTCAGGTCCTTTCTGGCTTGGGGAGAAGCATTATCAAGGCCTCAAAGAGATGGCAGTCAACCTCCATCCCAGATAGGATGTGCTGAAATAATCTATTAAGTATTGGTAATAAAAGTTCTCGAAACATTTTATAGAAAAGGGAAGAAAATCCATCAAGCCCAGGAGTTTTATCTGAGGGTAAACCGTTAATAACCTCAGTGATTTCTTCCTGAGTTATAGGAGAGACCAGAGAGTCTGTGTAATGTGCTGGGAGGGAGGGCAGATGCGAACCCATCAGATACTTCTCCACGCTTACAGGGCTGGGGGGTGCTCCATGTCCCCATACAGCGTTTTGTAGCATGCTGCGAACTCTTGAACTATCTTAGTAGGAGATGTTTTCAGAGACCCATCTACAGATGCCCTGATAGAAGGGATAAATCTCACTGATTCTTGTTGTTTAATACGGAGTGCCAATAGGCGCCCTGCCTTCTCACCTTGATCGGTATAACTAGCTTTAGTGCATATGATAGCTAACTCTGCCTTTTCCTGGAGTAATTCTAAATATTTATCTCTCAACACTAGGAGCTTCACCTTATCCTCTTGTGGAGAGTTAACCGAGACATTGGATTCGAGAATCCGAATTTGGGATAACAAGGAAAATAATTATCTTTCCCTCTTTTCCTAGCCACCGAGAGGCTAATAAGAATGCTTCTCATGTAGGCCTTAAAAGCCCCTCATATGATATCCAGTTTTGCACCATTTAAAGGGTTGGACAGAAAAAAGGCCTCAATGTGCTCCCTTATGGTTTTGCAATATTTAGAGTCTTTAAGCAGTTGGTCATTAAGTGTCCATCTTGTTTCTCTCTTTGACACATCCTGGATTTTCAGATCCCACAACACCAAAGAGTGGTCAGAGACTGGGCCAGGCTGTATCGACGAGGACCTAACCCCAGGCAGGAGAGTCTGAGAAATGAATACATAGTCAATATGGGACTACGAGCCTGTAGCTAAAGACCTGTATGTGAACTCCTTGGAATCCGGATTTAGGACACGCCAGACATCACAGAGCCTGCACTGACCCAGTAAGTCTCTAAAAGCCCTCTGACCTGGGGAGATCCCCGATCCACCACCTGACCTGTCAAGGTTTGAGTCTACAACTTGATTAAAGTCACCCCCAGGATAATCCTTATGGGTAGGAAAGGCAGGATTACATTTATAAGTCTCATGAAATAGACAGGATCATCTGCATTAGGACCATATGCTGCCCAGTAGCAGTGGTATTGACCGAGAGTACCTAGAACTAAAACGAACCTGCCCTCATGGATCCCTGATAATTTGAGTTGAAACAAAGGGAATGCCCCTGTTAATAATGATCATAACCCCACAGCTATTGAGGAGCCTTGCACCTCATACACCGTCCCCACTTGGTGCCTCCTCACTTGTGAGGCTTCTGCTTCTAATAAGTGCGATTCCTGTAGACAAGTAATCTGAGTACATAGTAGGCTTAAGTGTTTGAGAACCTGATATTGCTTAGATTTTTTCCTGATCCCCTTAACATTCCACGTTGCAGAAGTCACCTCGTTGGCCATCTACTAAAGACTACTAAGAGTAATAGATTTGGCCCTGCACTCAGGGTGTACAACACTAATAATGTAACCCCTCCCATTGCTGCTGTAAGGCCCTCCCACCACCCCAACCCCCCCACCAAGAGCCCAAGTTTGAACCCCCAGTACACCACCACCCACAAACAAGAACATATAGCACTCACCCTCCCGACCCCCAAACTGTCACAAGCAATGCTTAGCACAGCACTGGATCATATTCTCCTCCCATCCCCAAACATATCCCCTGCTAATGATCACCCTCATATCTCTAGATATAAAGCAGTTAATAAACCGCGTTAATGAGGGCTTAATATCTAAAGAGCGGTCTTGAACTTCCAGAGCTCAGAACATATATTAGTGAATCCACTAGTTATCAAGAGATGAAAATGAAACTGATGTCATAAATGTGAATATGGCAGGTCACCACAAGAGTCTCGAGAGAGAGTTGAAAAATGCTTGTCCCCCATGGGGGACTACATCGTGAACCAGAGCTAGGGAAAAACTGATACGGAGGGTAAGCCCATTATCGAGATGAGAACATGAGAAAACAAGAAACCAGGTGAGAGCTGAAACACGATCCTGAGATGGGAAAACAATGGGAATAATTACCCAGGGGTTACTGACCCCTAGTTCTGAAACCTCCCTACAAAACCTGAACGGCATAGCAATTGAAAGCAGTCCCTCTCGAGGCAAAATTACCAGACCTGCATTACATGGGTGAACCACGCCCTCTTGTGGTCGTAACCTAATCCTACCAGCCTGCTAAAAACACCCAGAAAGCCTGAAACTGCTCAGAAGACTGAAATCCCAACACATAAAACCTGATCAGAAGGCATAACCCAAAACCTTCCCTTGTGTGCTCCCCCTAGAAACCAAACATGTAACATTGTCCCGGATGCAGTCCAAAGCAAGCCCTCCGGGGGCCCACCCAATGATTCTCCCTGAAGCACTATTCACACCAACAGGCCAGGGCCTGAAAAAAGTAAAAATCAGACCGTATACTAGTAGCCCAGTTCTATTAGAGAGCATAGACTCGACTGAATTCTGCTGTTAGAAGGAGTGTTCTCCACACAAAAAAATAAGTAACAGTTCACTCAGAAGCTCCCAGTGAGTCCCGAAGATCAGGAGGCCCACTCAGGTTGTCCGGAACAAATCTGGCAATGCCAACTTAAGGCTTAGTAGCACAACTTCAGGATTCTCAAAAAATTGAGCCATGAGCCATTTACTGAGACTTGTAACTTTGCTGTGTACCCCATCCTGAACTTTAATCTCACCACTGTGATCTTAGATACAATCGGGTGGAAGGCGTTCCATTTCAATCGGACTGAGCCAGGGATGTTTTGAACAATTCTCAGCTTCTCCTTCTCCCATCTGACTTCTTGCAGGACCTTGACTTTCTGTAAGAAATGGTGCTTTTCTAGGTAGTTCAGAAAATGGCAAATGATGGGGAGAGGAGGGGCATCAGGTGGGGGTTTTGGTAGCAGGGACCGGTGAGCCCATTCTGTCATACATGTTGGGCCAAAGGAAGAGGGACCAGTGACCCATTCTATCAGCTTCTGGACAAAGACTACCATATTCTGACCTTCTTCCCCTTCGGGGAGCCTGAGAATTACCACATTATTTCTCTGACTACGGCCTTCCAAGTCTTCGAGTTCAGCTTCTAGACAAGATAGCTTTTGTTTTGTTAATAGGAGCTCAGGATCCAGACTTTCCAATTTTCTCTCGATCGAAACTATTCGGGCAGTGTTGTCCGAAACTGTCGCAGAGACTTCCTCTACCTTTCTGGAGAGGGATTTCAAGTCAGTTGCCATACCTTTCATCTCTTCCCAGAATGGTTTAAATTCCTCCAAGAATCTGTTAAGAGTTAAGGGTTTTTGATCTCCAGCTTGACACGAAGGATCCAGTTTGTCTGGGCCACTCGATGTTTGGGATTTCTTTGAGGCCTTCTTAGGAGTGGCAGGGGGTATGTTTCTGTGGGGCTTTCTTCATATAAGCCTCCATTTACCACACAGATACCCAAAATAGGAGCACAAGCTATTTAGAGACAAGGATAACTCATAGGCAGAGGAATTAGTTGAGGTTTAACGATATTAAATGACAAATTTATATTCGGGAGGCAGGAGCTTAGTGGAGGAGCTTCTACTCAGCACTCTGCATCACGTGATCAGAAATACAGTTATTTTCTATAATTGCTGTGGTAGAAAAACAATGCCCAGAAATTACACAAAATAAAGGATGAGTAGGTGTGCAAAACTCATATCTTACACACACCCTCAGGGGTGACTTAAACTCCTCGAACTTCGCTCTCAGGGTTCATGTGGCATCTTGGGGGGTGTAAAATCCTTATTATAACTACCTACCCATCCATTATTCTCAATTATAATTGGGGTATGAGTTACTATAGTTTGAGTAATTGTTTTATGTATCGTTTGCTTATTTTTGTGTGAAATTAACATAAATAGTCCCTCCCCCACGATAAATTGCATAGGATTTGGTTTGTTTGCTGTGATCATTGTCATTG
This sequence comes from Neoceratodus forsteri, assembly GCA_016271365.2. Classification (NCBI taxonomy): domain Eukaryota; kingdom Metazoa; phylum Chordata; order Ceratodontiformes; family Ceratodontidae; genus Neoceratodus; species Neoceratodus forsteri. Next base: position 357,578,173 of record JADMNL010000026.1, read on the forward strand.
TCTCAGCATTTGTTTTTCATATTTTTAGCTGACAGATAAAAGGTCCCCCCCCTTTGTCTCTTGCACACCCTCCCTTCTCCTGTCTACTCTGCCTGTGCTTCTGATTCCTGGGTCAGCTTCAGAACCTATTTGGTCTGCCGCTGCCCCCCCCTTTTGTTACTGATAAGTAACCAGGATCAAAAATGGCAAGATTTACTGATAGGATCCTAGAAATATGTTCATTTGTGTTCACCCTGAAGACCGCAATTGTACTGTTAATCTATTATATTTAAAAGTAAGACTTGATTCTAAGTGGGAATTATAAGTGGGGTTGGCAGACAAAGCAAAGAAAATGGGCCGGTTCACACCTTAAACGTCAGCCTGGCCAGGGCTCCTTAAACTAACTTCTGCACTTAACACCTAATCAGGGAGATGAGAATCATATCACAGTTCATCCTGTCTTGCTAAGATTACTCAATGGCTGAGTCCTTTACAAAACAAAAACAAAAATGCAGTTTAGGCAAAAAGAAGAGTCAAAGAAAGGGCGTGGCCAAGAGCAAAGCGGGATAGACGTATGCACCTCAAGCTCCTCACATAGGACCAAAAACCAGAAAAAATATCAGAAAAAAGAGAAACATTTTGCAGCCAGACAGACTTAAAGAAAGATGGCTACTGTATAGATACAGAAAGGCAGTTTGAATTGCAATGGGAAGACAAAAAGGAGCTGGAAAAACACAGGCAGTAGGCAGCTCCTCAGGGCCTGGGAAACCACCATCAAATAAAACCAATGAGGAGAGAGCGAGAGAGTTAGCAAACTCGGATTCCCCACAACGAGCCATAAATTTACTCGCTACCACTATCCAGAAGCTCGACAAAAAACTAGACAAGCAAAATGATAAAATTGTAGTAATAGAGCAAAGAATGGAGGCAGTGGCAGGTGCTGCGGCAGACCCCGAGGGCATAGCCAGGTGGGCACTGGTAGCTACTTCTACAGCAATAAGACAGCAGGCTCTGATCCACAGCAGACGTGAGCAACTGGAAAACTCAGCTTGCTCAGCTAATATTCAAATTCTGGGGATACTGGAGGAGACAGAAATGAAAGATCTTCCTACCTTTTTGGAGCAGTGGCTCCCTGAGGTGCTGGAACTGGGATTTGGGGTGCCAATCATCAAGGCATATAGAATCATGCTCCTCTGAGTTGCCAACAACTCTTGGGGGCCCCCGTACTATCCTGATGAGAACGACAACTTCCATTCTATGAGACCAGATACTTAAAGCTGCCAGAGAAGCATTACCAGTGATGTTGGAGGACAGCAGGATTCTTTTCTTTGCAGATTATTCATACGCTACCAGGATGCGCTGTAAAGCATTCAAAGGAGTGGCCACAAAGCTCAAAACCACAGGTATCATGTATAGAATATCTTTCCCTGCTCACCTACAATTTGCTTATTTAGATAAAATGTACTCGTTTATAGATGCTAAGGCAGAGGGGGAATTTTCAACAAACTTTCCAACAAGCCACAGGATTTATCACAGGGAGCTGATATTTAGAGCCCAGAGGAGGCTGATTCTGACTGAACATCTGAGACTATGAATACAGTAGCAAAAGTCATGGTTAATTGAGCAGTATTTGTTTTGTTGCTGTAAGGTCTGTGGGTTAAAATGGCTTGTGCGACCCTATGTTCCTAGCTTAAGTGTCAGATTTAGATGTATAGCATCTGGGCAAGGTGTCTACATGTTATCCCCAACGTCAAGCAGAACTGGGTTAATATCTTTTTTCTTGTTATTTTTCTTCTTTTTCTGCAGTTCAAAATGGTTAAAGGTGTAAGTTCCAGCAGTTAAATGGGTTTACAGAGTATGCACAGAGGCTCATTGAGGTAAATGGTGGTTGAGTGTGAGAAGGATCTGCCTTGTGTTAAATTGTAAATGTGGGTGGACTGTAGACTGTGTAGCTTGATGTAGTAAGGGTGGTTCGCACATGTTATGGGGTTCATTGTCTCACTAATGCTGCCCAGACTACTCTGAAATGATAAGCTGCTAAATGAAGTCCTGATTAGGTTGGCTATTGGGGTTATTTTGTTGTTGGGATTTGAAAACTGCACCCAGTAGCATAAATGTTTATCTGGATTAGACCCTAAGCCTCTAGTATGCATATTAATGTTGCTTGTTTAAAAGTTTAACTGTAAGTAAGTAAGAAGAAGTAAGTAAAATGTATTTCTTTCAAGCACCCTTCCCAAGCTCAGGGCACTTTTACAATAATTCAAAACCACTTTAAAACACATTACACAAAACAATAAATACAGCAGTGATAAATAACACCCCCTTATTACGTCCCAGCAAATGCTTGGGTAAAAAGGAAAGTCTTTAGCTGTTTTTTAAAACTTTCCACAGTCAGGCAATCTTGTATCTGATGAAGTAGAGAATTCCACAGGGTCGGTGCCATAAAAACAAAAGAACTACCGCTACACATCTTTAAACGCACCCTGGGTATCTCTAGCAATTCCTCGTCAGAAGTGAAGAGCAACGATTAAAATATGTCCTGGTATGAGGTTGTGGTGAGTTTGAGGGTGGTGTGTTTTTATCTTTTATAGATGGTAACTGGGAATCTGATTATAGTAAAGTCCCTTGGGCTGGTGTAGCCAGCTAGTGGTATATAAGAAAATTGAGGTTATATCCAGAATGAGCTTTGGCCACGGTATGGCCACAAGGTGTATTAATTCTAATTGATTTAATGAAGCTTTACCCTTCATGTTGTCAAAGTACAGTACAAGTTACATTAAACTGTTCCCTAAACTCACTGCTGTAGCATTGCTCAATGAGTTTCCCAATCTGTGCAGTGTTTAATTCAATGAATTATTAAAAGTTTAGTATTGGTTTGCAACTAGCTGTTAGGACTATAAGCTTTATTTTCAGCTGAGTGCTTATGAGTTTCATTTCAGAAGGCAGACTAAACAACTCTTAAGGAATGCAGTGATATTTATAAACAATGCTCTTAAGGGATGCTGTGATATTAATAAACAATGCTGTTAAGGGATGCTGTGATATTTATAAACAACGTCATGAAAATGCATTGCATAAACACTGCAAAACAGCTACTGCCATATCACTGAACAGGTACAAGTGAGTTGAAAAGGCAGTGAAGAATGATTGGAAAATAATTAAAAGCTTCAACAATTCAAGCTGCCACGGCAGTAGAATCACAAAAAAACAAGCATTTGTCAATGCTGAATGTTTGCTTGCTGATATTAGCATTGGAAATGCAGGAGTTAGACAAATGCAGAAAAGGAATGGCAGTGAAGTATTAAACTTTACGTGAACCCCACCTCCATCCATCCTGTAAAGACAGACAAGATTTGGGGTAAGTGTTTGAGTCATCGGCCATGACGGTCAAGCCATGTCACCTCACCCTATTCTGCAGACATCGATACATGTTGAGGTGTGCCTTAGGGTGTTTGGCTTTACAGTCACCTCATTCCATAAGGATACATAGATACATAGACAGTGTCGGCAGATAAGGGCCTATGGCCCACCCAGTCTGTCCATTTGAGCTTGTAAGTTCAGTTTATGTTTTCTGTTGCCCCTTACCCCTGACTTCCAGAATTCTTTTATGTCTATCCCATGCATTCTTAAATCCCATGATTGTTTCAGCCCCCACCACTTCCTCTGGCAGGGTATTTCACTTGTCTGCCACCCGTTCTGTGAAGAAATTCTTCCTCACGTTTCCTCTGAATCATCCTCCCTCCAACTTCATCCCATGTCCTCAAGTCCTGGAACATCTTTTTCACTTAGAAATAGTGTATTCCTGCACCCTGTTCCTCCCTGTAAGATACTTGCATGTCTCTATCATATCCCCTCTCTCCCTCCTCTCCTCCAGGAGTACACGTTCAGTTCCTTCAACCAGTCTTCATAGAACTTGTGATGCAATCCATGCACCATCTTTGTTGCCCTCCTCTGAACCTTCTCTACCCTGTCTATGTCCTTACGTAGGTATGGTCTCCAGAACTGTACACTGTACTCCAGGTGGGGCCTCACAAGTGTCTTGTATAGTGGAATTATGACCTCCCTTTTCCTGCTGGTGATGTCCCTGCCTGTGCATCCCAGCATCCTATTTGCTTTATCTGCTGCCTTGTCACTCTATTTCCCTACCTTGAGGTTATCAGAGATGATAATCCCAAGATCCCTTTCCTGCTTGGTGCATGCTATATCCTCACCCCAACTGATATATTGTGCCAGGGTTTTTGTGCCCCATATGCATTATCTTGCACTTCTTTGCATTGATTTTTAACTGCCAAACCCCTGACCATTCTTTAAGTTTCTGCAGGTCCCTTCTCATTCTGTCTACACCCTCTGGTGTGTCTACTCTGTTACAGAGCTTTGTAATATAGTGAAATGGGTGCAGCATGGGAAAGTGGGGTGAAGTCTGTGGCTGAAGAGTCCAAGGTACACGTCAATGCCTGTCAGTGGCTGGGGGGTGGGGGTGGGATGGTATGAGCAGTACAGTCAGCAATCCAAAGGCACACCCCAATGCCTGTCTGTCTGTACAGGGTAGGACTTTATGGTTAGAAACCCTAATGCCTTGGGCGTTTGTTGGTATTTACAGTACAAATTTTCAACATGACCTTTTTCTGACCCCACCTCAGGAAAGCATTTGGGACCTCTTCTCATGAAGAGTGGCAGTGTGATTTTGTCAATGTGTCCCAAAAACTGACTTCCAACAGCGACAGTGCCATTCTGTGCCACATGTACGAAAACACAGATCGGGCAGGATGTGAAGAATGACAGCTGTACCATCCATAGGGAGGTATGAAGAGATGACAATGTTAAAGTGGGAATATTAAAAATGCTTGCACTACCAAGCATACGTGGAAACTGCGCAACGCATGCACATAACAGTCACTTTATGGAGTTTTGTCACCAGACTTTTGACATAGGCATTTTACGACCTGTGCTCATGAACAGTGTCACTGTGATTTTATTAATGTGTCGCGAACACTGATTTCCCCCAGCAAACTCAGTATTCTGTGCCAGAACTGCAAAAACATATTTCGACCAGGATGTGAAAGATGACAGCTGTACTGTTCATAAGAAGGTGCAGAAAAATGGCAATGTTGCACATCTGGAGTTAAAATATTACAAATGTGCAAAGTTATGAGCGTGCGTGAAAACTGCACAACGCACGCTCGTAACACAGTCATTTTATGGACTTTCATCATCAAATTTTTAACATAGGCATTTTAGGACCTCTGCTAATGAACAGTGTCACTGTGATTTTTGTTATATGTCCTGAACAGTGATTTTGCACAGCGACCATGCTATTCTGTTTTGGAAGTGCGAGAACACATTTCTCCAGGATGTGAAAAATGACAGCTATACTGTTCATAAGCAGGTGGAGAAAATGGCAATGTTGACAATATGGAGTGAAAATATTGCAAATGTGATAAGTAACGACGCATGTGAGGAAACTGTGCAGTGCATGCTCGTAACACATTCATTTTATGGACTTTTGTCACTAAATTTTCAATGTAGGCATTTTAGGACCTCTGCTAATGAACAGCATCACTGTGATTTTCCTAATGTGTCCTGAACAAGGATTTCCACAGCGAGCGCGCTGTTCTGCGCCGGAAGTGCAAAAACACATTTTGGCCAGGATGTGAAAAATGACAGCTGTACTGTTCATAAGGAGGTGCAGACAAATGGCAGTGTTGACAATCTGGGGTGAAAATATTGCAAATGTACGAAGTTACTAGCGTGCATGGAAACTACACAATGCACGCTCGTAACACACTCATTTTATGGACTTTTCTCCCCAATTTTCAACATAGACATTTTTGGACCTCTGCTAATGAACAGTGTCACTGTGATTTTTGTGATGTGTCCCAAACATGGATTTCCCACAGCGACCACAATATTCTGTGCTGAACCGTGAAAACACATTTCAGCCAGGTTGTGAAAAATGACAGCTACACTGCTCATAAGGAGATGCACAAAAATACCAATGTTGAAAATCTGGAGTGAAACTATTGTAAATTTGCAAAGTTACGAGCATGCATAACAACTGCATAACGCACACTCGTAAAACAGGCATTTTTTTGATATTTCCCACCAAATTTGCAAAATAGACTTATTGAGAGCCCACTTCATGAACACTAGCACTGTCATTTTGTTACTCGGTCCCAAAAGGTGATTTCGCTCTGTGACCGTGAAATCACCTTTCAGGGCCGATTAACATTATGACAATTAAAGAATTCATGAGGAGGGGTCCCAAAAAACCTATGTTGAAAATTTGGTACCAAAATTCAAAAAAATGCCTGAGATATGCATCAAACTTGAAAAAACCTATCTATTCCATTATCCAGCTTACCAGCATTTCCTCAGTTCACGGTCGGCTTTGAAGAGTGCAGACATGTTCCTGGTCCAACGAACATCATTGCACCACACTCCAGAAGTAAGTATGGGGTGGGGGTGAGGGAGGCAAGGTGCGTGGATGGAGTGCGGTTGTGGGGAGGGGCAGGGAGACCGCCAAGGGACCGTTCCTTCTTTAGGGAAAAAAAATGTCCTGGATGTTTTTGTTTTGCAGGGTCTTTAACTGGATAGTTTGGCATGCTGGGGTGGTCTCCAGCATGCCAACCTACTGTGTTATTGGGGAGGGTGACTGTAGCCAATGGGGGATTGGGCACCCTGGTCGGCATATATGGGGGCGCTGTAGCCAAGGGGGATTGTGCACCCTCTCAGCACAAACATAGGTTTTGTGTGTGTGTGGGGGAATTATGCTGATGGGGAGTGGGCTCCCCCGTCAGCACATCCAGCAACTGAAACAGACTGAAGCTGGTGGGGATTGGGGCCCCGTAGGCAAACAAAGACTGTTTGGGGGGGCACATGCTGCTGAGGGGGATTGGACACCCCCTTGGCATGGGGGCTACATAATACTGTTTGTGAACGTGCCTGCCATGTTCACAAACAGTATTAGGCTAGCTAATCTTCCACCCTGCAATGACAGGTCGCGCCCTCATTGCAGCACAATGACTGACACTGCAGTTATGAGGCAGACCCTGATTGCTGCGGTGAAAACTTTTGCACTTGGTGCACTTTTGGAAGACCAGTGTCATTGGCACACTGTGCCTCCATTGGTCCACCGCTGCCAAGCGCCCAAATGCAGTGCCTCCCTAGGCTGTAACAGTGCTGCACCTCCACAATCCACTTCTCTCCTAAGATGCCACATAATGTTTCTTGCACATGTGCACAAGCAAACATAACAATGCTACACCAGTTAGTTGATGGAACAGATTAATGTGACTTGTATACAAATGTGCAACAAATGTTCTGTGTTAATGACTGGTGTAAGTATTGAAGTGAATTGCCATTTCTTGTAAGCATGTATGGTATTATCTGCTATTAAATGCAATGAAAATAAATTTCAACAAAAAAATGAAAGAGTCAGTAATAGTAAATATATGCTGGGGATTGCTGGGGGCCCCCTGGTAGGCTGGGACCCTTGGCTTGTGCCTATTCTGACTATGCCATAATCTGGCTCTGGCAAGAGATGCAGTTAGCTGTAGGGAATCTGGATCATCTGTAACCCAGGCAGTGCTATGGAGCTACAGTACATGCCCACAGTTCACTTATGACAGTGCACGGGCAATGTAGGTGAGGTAACTTAGGGTCTAGCAATATATCGCCCAGTATTAGCACGACTGACATTGTGCCACAAACAAGTTAGAGCACCCAAGGACTGTCCGGTGAAAAGGTTAAGTTTTAGGGAGACTTCACCCCTCCTGCCCCACAATGCGGGGAGCTTTCCTCCCATACCCCAAAAGTAAATATAACATCCTCCTGGTAGGACATGCCATGAACGGCAGCAGAACTGTGGGGATGCCAAACATGGTGTGAGTGCGGGATGTTCTAAAATCCAAAACACCCTATCACTGATGACTTTGTTGCTGTGAACACATTACAGCACTCTAATCATGACGCCCTAACAATGGGCTACCCATGCTTCCAATTCCAGAGGTGCATGATACTCACATCTCAGGTGGCTACAACGCTGGATGAAGTACACTTGCTATGAAGACAGCTGGGCTGGGGTACAGTGCCATTGTTAGAGGAGCTCTGTTGCACTTTGAAGATGTGCTTCGTCAAGCAAGGCTTTTCAATTCTGCACTGGCATGCACACAGACTGGCTGAGCACATGATTTCTGTGTTTGTCTGTCTATATGATGGCCTGGGATCCAGAAAATCCCCTGAGTCCTAGTAGCAGCCAGATCTAGATCATAGCCCATACATAGTCAGCTGCTTGGGGGGGTGAGGAGGGCCCTCTCCCTGGAGCCCATACAATGGAACAGAAAACCGTGGAGGGACATCAGGATGGAAAATGAACCAGGGAGGACAGGGGTTAATGGATCTAAACTGGGCTGAGCATGGACAGGGAAAGAAGAGAAATTAAAAAAATGAAAACATGTGGCCGCTTCCCTGGCCTAATGGCAGTGCAGAGCACTGAAACACAGATGGCCTGGGTCTGAGAGTGAATCTGGGTGATTGTGCTGGTGGACAGAGCACAGTGGATAGACAGCCTAGGTTTGGGAGTAAATGCATGTGGTTGTGTCAGTGGGCAGAGCACTGTGTATATACAGCCTGGGTGTGAGAGTGAATCTGGGTGATTGTGCTGGTGGGCAGAGCACTCTGGCTATACAGCCTGGGTGTGAGAGTGAATCTGGGTGGTTGTGTCGGTGGACAGAGCACTGCATGTATACAGCCTGGGTGTGAGAGTGAATCTGGGTGGTTGTGCAGGTCGGCAGAGCACTGCATGTATACAGCCTGGTGTGAGAGTGAATCTGGTGATTGTGCTGGTGGCAGAGCACTGTGGTGTATACAGCCTGAGTGTGGAGTGAATCTGGATGATTGTGCTGGTGGGCAGAGCACTGTGTGTATACAGCCTGGATGTGAGTGAATCTAGGTGATTGTGCTGGTGGGCAGAGCACTGTGGGTTACAGCCTGGGGTTGGGAGTAAATGTGGGTGTTGTTTCAGTGGACAGGCACTAGTGTATACAACCTGGGTGTGAAGAGTGAATCTGGGTGATTGTGCTGGTGGGCAGGCACTGTGTGTATATAGCCTGTGGTAGGGAAGTTGGGTGATTATGCTGGTGGACAGAGCACTGTGTGTATATAGCCTGGGTTTGAGAGTGAATCTGGGTGATTGTGCTGGTGGGCAGAGCACTGTGGGTATACAGCCTGGGTGTGAGAGTGAATCTTGGTGATTGTGCAGGTGGGCAGAGCACTGTGGGTATACAGCCTGGGTTTGGGTGTGAATCTGGGCAATTGTGCTGGTGGGCAGAGCACTGTGTGTATACAGCCTGAGTGTGGGAGTGAATCTGGGTGATTGTGCTGGTGGGCAGAGCATTATGCGTATACAGCATGGGTGTGAGAGTGAATCTGGGTGTTTGTGCATGTGGACAGAGCACTATGTGTATACAGCCTGGGTGTGAGAGTGAATCTGGGTGATTGTGCTGGTGGGCAGAGTACTGTGGGTATACAGCCTGGGGTAGGGAGTAAATGTGGGTGTTGTTTCAGTGGACAGAGCACTATGTGTATAAACCCTGGCTGAGGAGAGTGAATCTGGGTGATTGTGCTGGTGGGCACAGCCCTGTGTATATACAGCCTGGGTGTGAGAGTGAATCTGGGTGATTGCTGCTGGTGGAGCAAAGTGTGTATACAACCTGGTTTTGAGGGAATCTGGGATTGTGCTGGTGGGCAGCATACGTGTCTATGTAGCCTGGGTTGAGAGTGAATCTGGGTGATTGTGCTGGTGCAGAGCACTGTGTGTGTCAGCCTGGGTGTGAGAGTGAATCTGGGTGTTTGTGCTGGTGGGAAGAGCACCGTGGGTATACAGCTTGGGTAGGCAAGTGAATCTGGGAGATTGTGCAGGTGGGCAGAGCACTATGTGTATACAGCCTGGCTGTGAGAATGAATCTGGGTGATTGTGTCGGTGGGCAGAGCACTTTGGGTATACAGCCTGAGTGTGAGAGTGAATCTGGGTGATTGTGCTGGTGGGCAGAGCACTTTGGGTATACAGCATGGGTGTGAAAGTGAACCTGTGTGATTGTACTGGTGAGTAGAGCATGTTGTGTATACACCCTGGGTTTTGGTGTGAATCTGGGCAATTGTGCTGGTGGGCAGAGCACTCTGTATACAGCCTGGGTTTGATAGTGAATCTGGGCAACTGTGCTGGTAGACAGAGCACAGTGTGTATACAGCCTGGGTTTATGTGTGAATCTGGGGTGATTGTGCTGTTGGGCAGATACCCATACAGCCTGGGCTTCGAAAGTGAATCTGGGCAATTGTGCTGGTAGGCAGAGCACTGTGGGTATACATCCTGGGTGTGAGAGTGAATCTGGGCAATTGTGCTGGTGGGCAGATCACTGTGTATATACAGCCTGGATGTGAGAGTGAATCTTGGTGATTGTGCAGGTGGGCAGAGCACTGTGGGTATACAGCCTGGGTTTGGGTGTGAATCTGGGCAATTGTGCTGGTGGGCAGAGCACTGTGTGTATACAGCCTAGGTTTGAGAGTGAATCTGGCTGATTGTGCTGGTGGGCAGAGCACTGTGTATATACAGCCTGGGTGTGAAAGTGAATCTGGGTGATTGTGCTTTTGGGCGGAGCACAGTGGGTATACAGCCTGGGTGTGAGAGTGAATCTGGGCAATTGTGCTGGTGGGCAGAGCACAGTGTGTATACAGCCTGGGTTTATTTGTGAATCTGGGTGATTGTGCTGTTGGGCAGAGCACTGTGTATACAGCCTGGGCTTGAGAGTGAATCTGGGCAATTGTGCTGGTAGGCAGAGCACTGTGGGTATACATTCTGGGTGTGGGAGTGATCAGGGCAATTGTGCTGGTGGGCAGAACACTGTGTGAATACAGCCTGGGTTTAAGAGTGAATCTAGGTGATTGTGCTGGTCAGCAAAGCACTGTGTGTATACAGACTGGGTGTGAAAGTGAATCTGGGTGATTGTGCTGGTGGGCAGAGCAAAGTGTGTATACAATCTGGGTTCGAGACGGAATCTGGGAGATTGTGCTGGTGGGCAGAGCACGGTGTGTTACAGCCTGAGTTTGAGAGGGAAGCTGGGTGATTATGCTGGCGGGCAGAGCACTGTGTGTGTATAGCCTGGGTGTAAGAGTGAATCTGGGTGATTGTGCTGGTGGGCAGAGCACTGTGTGTATACAGCCTGGGTGTGAGAGTGAATCTGGGTGTTTGTGCTGGTGGGAAGACCACCATGGGTATACAGCTTGGGCTGGCAAGTGAATCTGGGTGATTGTGCTGGTGAGCAGAGCACTGTGGGTATACAGCCTTGATTTGGGAGTGAATCTGGGCAATTGTACTGGTGGGCAGAGCACTGTGTGTATACAGCCTGAGTGTGAGAGGGAATCTGGGTGATTGTGCTGCTGGGCAGAGCATTAAGCGATACAGCATGGGTGTGAGAGTGAATCTGGGTGTTTAGCATGTGGAGCAGCACTGTGTGTATAGCAGCCTGGGCTTTTGAGTGGAATCTGGGTGATTGCTGGTGGGCAGAGCACTGAGGGTACACAGCCTGCATTGGGAGTGAATCTGCATGATTGTGCTGGTGGGCAGAGCACTGTGAGTATACACCCTGGGTTTGGGAGTGAAACTGGGTGATTGCGGCTTGGTAAGAGTACTCGTGCATAAGGTCTGGGTGTGAGAGTGATCTGGACACCAGTTGGTGGGGCAGAGCACTGTGTACACAGAATGGGGTTTGGGGGAGTGAACTGGGCAATTGTACTGGTGGGCAGAGCACTGTGTGATACAGCCAGGGTGTGAGAGTGAATCTGGGTGATTGTTCTGGTGGGTAAGAACTCTGGCTATACAGCCTGGGGTGAGGAGTTAATCTGGGTGATTGTGCTGGTGGGTAGAGCACTGTGGGTATACAGTGCATGGGTGAGAAAGTGGAACATGGGTGATTAAGCAGGAGTAGAGCATGGCGTGTATGTGTTTCATGCTGGGGTGTGAATCTGGGCAACTGCACTGGTGGGAAGAGCACTGTGTGTATACAGCCTGGGTTTGAGAGTGAATCTGGGCAATTGTGCTGGAGGGCAGAGCACTGTGTGTATACAGCCTTGGTGTGAGAGTGAATCTGGGTGATTGTGCTGGTGGGCAGAGCACTGTGTGTATACAGCCTGGGTGTGAGAATGAATATAGACGATTGTGCTGGTTGGCAGAGTACAGCATGTATACAGACTGGGTTTGGGTGTGAATCTGGGTGATTGTGCTGGTGGGTAGAGCACTTTGTGTATACAGCCTGGGTGAGAGAGTGAATCTGGATGATTGTGCTTGTGGCCAGAGCACGGTGTGTATACAGCCTGGGTTTGGGTGTCAATCTGGGAGACTGTGTGTGTGAGCAGTTTATATACAGCTTAGATATGAGAGTGAATCTGGACAATTGTGCTGGTGGGCAGAGCACTGTGTGGAAACAGCCTGGGTTTGAGAGTGAATCTAGGCAATTGAGCTGGTGGACAGAGCACTATGTGTATATAGCCTGGCTGTGAGAATGCATCTGGGCTATTGAGCTATTGGGCAGAGCACTGTGTACAGCCTGGGTGTGGAGGGAATCTGGGAAGGTTGTGCTGGTTAAGAACAATGTGTACATCCTGGGTTTGGGAGTGAATCTGGGTGATTGCGTCAGGGAAGAGCACTGTGTATATACAACCTGGTTTGAGAGTGAACTGGGTGATAGTGATGGTGGGGCAGAGCACAGTGTGTTTACAGCCTGGGATTGGGTGTGAATCTGGGTGATTGTGCTGTTGGGCTGAGCACTGTGTGTATACAGCCTGGGTGTGAGAGTGAATCCGGGTGATAGTGATGGTGGGCAGAACACTGTGGGTATACAGCCTGGGTTTGGGAGTGAGTCTGGGTGATTGCGTTGGTGGGAACAGCACTGCGTGTATACAGTCTGGGTGTAAGAGTGGATCTGGACAATTGTGCTGGTGGGCAGAGCACTGTGTGTGCACAGAGTGGGTTTGGGAGTGTATTCGGTAATTGTGCTGATGGGCAGAGCACTGTGTGTATACAGCCTGGGTGTGGAGTGAATCTGGGTGATTGTGCTGTGGCAGAGCATTGTGAGTATACAGCTTGAGTTTAAGAGTGAATCTGGGCAATTTTCCTGGTGGGCATGGCATTGTGGGTATACAGCCTGAGTTGGCGAGTGAATCTGGGTGATTGTGCTGGTGGGCATGGCACTGTGGGTATACAGCCTGAGTTGGCGAGTGAATCTGGGTGATTGTGCTGGTGGGCAGAGCACTGTGGGTATACAGCATGGGTGAAAGTGAACTCGGGTGATTGTGCTGGTGGGTCAGAGCACAGTGTGTATACAGCCTGCATTTGAGTGTGAATCTGGGCATTGTGCTGGTGGGCAGAGCACTGTGTGTATACAGCCTGGGTTTGGGAGTGTATCTGGGCAATTGTGCTGATGGGCAGAGCACTGTGTGTATACAGCCTGGTGTGGAGTGAATCTGGGTGATTGTGCTGTGGGCAGAGCATTGGAGTATACAGTTTGGGTTTAAGAGTGAATCTGGGTAATTTTCCTGTGGGCATGGCATTGTGGGTATACAGCCTGAGTTGGCGAAGTGAATCTGGGTGATTGTGCTGGTGGGCATGGCACTGTGGGTATACAGCCTGAGTTAAGGAGTGAATCTGGGTGATTGTGCTGGGTGGGTCGAGCACTGTGGGTATACAGCATGGGTGAAAGGAATCTGGGCGATTGTGCTGGTGGGTTAGCACTGTGTGTATACAGCCTGGGTTTGAGTGTGAATCTGGGCATTGTGCTGGTGGGCAGAGCACTGTGTGTATACAGCCTGGGTTTGAGAGTGAATCTGGGTGATTGAGCTGGGCAGAGCATCTGGGTATACAGCATGGGTGTGAGAATGAATCTGGATGATTGTGCTGGTTGGCAGAGTACAGTGTGTATACAGCCTGGGTCTGGGTGTGAATCTGGGTGATTGTGCAGGTAGGTAGAGCACTGTGTATACAGCCTGGGTGGGAGAGGAATCTGCGATTGTGCCTGGGAAGAGCACAGTGTGGAGTAGCCTGGGTTCTGAGAGTGAATCTATGTGATGTGCTGTGGCGGAGCACTGTGGATATACAGCCTGGGTCTGGGTGTGAATCTGGCTGATTGAGCTGGTGACAGAGCACGGTGTGTAACAGCCTGGGTTTGGGTGTGAATCTGTGCGACTGTGCATGTGGGCAGAGCACTGTTATATACAGCTTGGATATGAGAGTGAATCTGGGCATTGTGCTGGTGGGCAGAGCACTGTGTGTATCACAGCCTGGGTGTGAAAGTGAATCTGGGCTATTGAGTTATTGGACAGAGCACTGTGTGTATACAGCCTGGGTGCGAGTGAATCTGGGCAATTGTGCTGGTCAGCTGAACACCTGTACTGCCTGGGTTTTGGAGTGAATCTGGGGTGATTTTTCCAGGGAAGAGCACTGCATGTATACAGCCTGGTGTGAGAGTGGATCTGACAATTGTGCTTTTGGGCAGAGCACTGTGTGTACACAGCGTGGGTTTGGGAGTGAATCTGGGCAATTGTGCTGGTGGGCAGAGCATTGTGGGTTTACAGCCTGGGTTTGAGAGTGAATCTGGGCAATTGAGCTGGTGGGCAGAGTGCTGTGGGTATACAGCCTGGGTGTGGGAGTGAATCTGGACAGTTGTGCTGGTCGGCAGAACACTGTGTACAGCCTGCGTTTGAGAGTGAATCTGGATGTTTGTGCTGGTGGGCAGAACACTTTGTGAATATAGCCTGGGTTTGAGAGTGTATCTGGGCAACTGTGCAGGTAGGCAGAGCACTGTGGGTATGCGGAAGCCAGGGGTGTGAGTGAATCTGGCAATTGTGCTGGTGGGCAAACACTGTGTAATACAACCTTGGCTTCTAGAGTGAATCTGGGTGATTGCCCAGTGGGCAGAGCACTGTGTGTATACAGCCTGGGTGTAGATGAATCTGGGTGTTTGTGCTAGTGGGTAGAGCCCTGTGGGCATACAGACTAGGTGTGAGAGTGAATCTGGGTGTTTGTGCTTGTGGGCAGAGCACTGTGGGTACACAGTCTGGGTTTGAGAGTGAATCTGGGTGATTGTGCTGGTGGCAGAGCACTGTGGGTATACAGCCTGGGTGTGAGAGTGAATCTGGGTGATAGCGTTGGTAGGAAGAGCACTGTGGGTATACAGCCTGGGTTTGGGAGTGAATCTATGTGATTGCACTGGTGGAAAGAGTACCGCGTGTATACATCCTTGTGTGAGAGTGATCTGACAATTGTGCTGGTGAAGGGCACTGTGTGACACAGTGTGGGTTTGAGAGTAATCTGGCACTATGCTGGTGGGCATGGTACTGTGGTATACAGCCTGAGTTGGAGAGGAATCTGGGTGATTGTGCTGGTGGGCAAAGTGCCGTGGGTATACAGCCTGAGTGTGAGAGTGAATCTGGGTGATTGTGTTGGGATAGAGCACGTATGTATACCGCCTGGGTTTGGGTGTGAATCTGGGTGATTGTGCAGTAGGTAGAGCACTCTTGTACATACAGCCTGGGTGTGAGAGTGAATTTGAGGATTGTGCTGGTGGGCAGAGCATGGTGTGTGTCACCTGGGTTTGAGAGTTAATCTGGGTGATTGTGCTGGTGGGGCAGAGCAGTGTAGGTATGCCATCTTTGTTTGGGTGAATCTGGGGTGATTGTGCTGGTGGGGCAGCACAGCCTGGGTTTTGAGTGAATCTTGGCGATTGTGTGGCAGAGCACTGTGTTATACAGCTTGGATACGAGAGTGAATCTGGGCAATTGTGCTGGTGGATGGAGCACTGTGTGTATACAGCCTGGGTCTGAGAGTGAATCTGGGTGATTATGCTGGTGGGCAGAGCACTGTGTGTATACAGCCGGGGTCAGAGTGAATCTGCGTTATTGCGCTGGTGGGCAGAACACTGTGTGTATACAGCCTGGGTCTGAGAGTGAATCTGGGTGATTGTGCTGGTGGGCAGAGCACTGTGGGTATACAGCCTAGGTTTGGGAGTGTATCTGGGGTTTGTGCTGGTGGACAGAGCACTGTGTGTATACAGCCTGGGTGTGTGAGTGAATCTGGGCGATTGTGCTATTGGGCAGAGCACGATGTGTATACAGCCTGGGTTTGGGAGTCAATCTTGGCATTAGTGCTGGTGGCAGAGCACTGTGTATTGATAGTCTGGGTTTGAGAGTGAATCTGAACAATTGTGCTGGTGGGCAGAGCACTATGTGTATACAGCCTGGGGTGTGAGAGTGATTCTTGGTGATTGTGCTATTGGTCAGAGCATGATGTGTACACAGCCTGAGTTTGGGAGTGAATCTGGATGATTGTGCTGGTGGGCAGAGCACTATGTGTATACAGCCTGGGGTGTGTGAGTGATTCTTGGCGATTGTGCTATTGGTCAGAGCATGATGTGTACACAGCCTGAGTTTGGGAGTGAATCTGGATGATTGTGCTGGTGGGCAGAGCACTGTGTGTATACTGCCTGGAGTGAGAGTGAATCTGGACAATTGTGCTGGTGGGCAGAGCACTGTGGGTATACAGCCTTGGTGTGAGAGTGAATCTGGGTGATTGTGCTATTGGGCAGAGCACTGCGTGTATGCAGCCTGGGTTGGGAGTAAATGCAAGTGGTTGTGTCGGTGGACAGGCCAGTCTGCTTTAGCTTCTGCAGGGCAGCGTGCCGCAGAGTGATACGGGTGAGTTCCATCATCTCAGTGACCCCTGCAGCGGGAGTGGGAGTGTGCTCCTGCTGCAGGGGACCCGAGGCGTGCACATGATCATGACAGAAGGCTTTGCTCATGTATGCAGGTGGGGCACCAGAAAAGCGGAGAAAATGCCACTGCCATCTCTTGGCTCCCCTGTGCCTTAGTGCCTGGTGGCGCTCTATCCTCGTTCACCTGGTGCAGTACCTCAGGAGGAAGCTGGGGAGCAAGAAGACACAGACCTGAACAGGGTACATCCCTGGACCAGGGTGCATCACTGATTAACTTACATGGCCGTAAAAGAAAAATCCCCATAGGAAAACATACAAAACTGTGCTGCCCTTATGTTGGTGTTCTGATGCCATTTAAATCCATACATTATTTATTTAAGTCATTGATAACTGGGTAACTGCACTGATCCAGGGACCCTTTTAGGCACAACCCAGGCATAGCAGGTGGCAGTACAGAAGGAGAAATGTATTATACAATGACTATGAGCTAGTGCATGAATAGACATCTGTGGACAAAGTAAGGTACATCGGAGAAAAGCAAGGAGAGGCCAGCCAACAACTTATAACTAAAATCAGTTCCCATCAGGATAATCAAAAACTAAGTGTACATTATTTACAGCAGGATGAGTGACTAAGTGTTCAAAGTAAGGGAGGGGAGAGCCACCAGGGGCCATGATATGAGACTGGAGCGAGGAAGGTTCAGGAGGGAGATGAGGAGACACTTTTTAAGAGAGGTGATGGCTGGGTGGAATGCGCTACCTGCTGAAGTGGTATGCAGTAGAACAGTGGACTGCTTCAAACAAGGATGGGACAGGACAAGGGGGTTAATAAGGGAAGGGGGAAGGAGGCAGCTGCAGAATAAGGGATGCTAGCTGCACATTCGAAAGCAGACTTGATAGACCTCTAGCCTTTATCTGCTGGCAAATTTCGTATGTTCAGAAATGCAAGACATAGGCGCTCACCAGACACTGTTTAGAGTTAGTACATGAAACATGTATTGAAGGAAGCTCATTGTTTGTGTTAAACAGGGAGCAGAGGTTTGCTTCCTACCCTTTGTTCCTCTGCCTGAAATGGGTCTTGGCTCAGTGTGCCTTCCTGGTTACCAAATTTCAAATGAATGAATCAATCAATAACTATTGATAATAAGCCTAATACCTGGATGACAATGGCTGGGATGTACTTTACTATTCCCCAAAGTAAACATTAGAGTGCTCACCCAACACAAAATAATATTCATTAGTAGAAGCAACTGTCTCCATTGCAAATGTTGGTTCCAGAACACAAACAAATGAAAACACCTGCCAAGGGAGCTGCCTGTTGCTAACATGATGCAGTCAGCATTCTAAATTCCTGGTTGGGCCCTTTCTGTGATGTCATTAGATCTGTGAGGTAATAACTGCGTGGCTATGGCAACAAAAAGAAGATGCTACCAAACAGAACTGGAAAGCTTTGGGTTCTGAAGTATTTTTTCAGTTCATTTGTGTTATTTACACAGTGAGTTTCTAGCCGATCAGTACTTAGTTCTGTTCCTCTTTTAAACGTTTTACTTTGGTGAAGTAAAACAATAAAATCATGGGAGGCAGATACAGCTGTATAGCGCAAACAGAACCAGAAGAAGGTTGCTGTGGTTGGAGCAAAAGGAAAAGATTTAGAACAAAATCAGCTCCTCCTTCAGAGCAGTTTCTGCCTCAAAACCTGGTACTACCTCAGAGAAAGAAATCCAGGAAAAAGATTTTCAACAGCTGTCTTCCAAATACCTCAAAACTGGTCAGGTAAGTCACAATGACAAAGTACTCTGAAAGTAGTATAACTGTCCGCCACTGATCGAGTCCTCAGAATCAAAAGTTACCAGGCACCAGTAAGATCATACTCAGGGTACTGTGGGAAATTATTGTCACAGTAGTATAAACAGAATATTGTGATAACTGGTAGCATCCAGCAAACAGAAAACATGATCAGCAGTATTGTGCTTGAGTCTCTTTTCCAGGTGATTATAAGATTACTTTTTTATTTTACATGAGTAACCAAGTTCATTTTCAAGTTCTCTTTAAAGGATCAAAAAATGTCAGGTTAGCAAAGTTCTTATCCTAGGTATAGAGAATAATGCATATGTAGGGAGTTGATATGGAGTTTTTTCACACACCCAAGTTGTGTGATAATATATAAACCTCGAGAGCGAAGCTCAAGAGGTTTTAGTATTATCACACAACCAGGGTGTGTGAAAAAACTTCATTTCTACTCCCTACATATGTTTTATTTTTATAAGTAACTGGCACTAAAACAAATTCAGTAGAAGTATTACCCCTACGAGGAGATGTGAGGTGAAAACGCTCATTCTTTCTTACTAGTAGGCACGCCCCCATGCTATTCAAAGACTGATATCACATAACGTGCTAGCGTGGGGGAGTGCCTACAAGTAAGGAAGTAGGAGTGTTTTGGCAGCGGTTCTCCGTGTTGGTTTTACTAAATAAATACATGTTGAACACATATAGATTTGTAAACCAGAGGGTAAACTAAAGAAATAACGTAAAATGGTTACGCTTTCTCATTTGGATCTGTAAGTTATGCTATGAGTCTGAATCTGTTTACTTTGAACGCAGTGCTGCAGGCTTCTTGGCTCGAGACTGTAAAAGTCATATCAACCCGCAGGTTGATGACTTTTTTCGTATCAACCTGTGGGTTGATACGACTTTTTACAGTTCTCGAAAACAGGTTGATAACAGGGATCGCCAGTTATTATATTCTTATAGTGTATGGTGGAACGCTTTTCCTGCTCAAGAATCGCACCATACTGAAACACTGTTCATCCACAGAGTAGAAAATGGAACGCCAGACTGAACAGACATGCAGAAATAGCGTTTCATTCATTTGGAAATGACACAGTCCAGCAGCTAGCGTAAAACTCTCTGCATCTGAGAAAAATGAAGTGCCACAGCCAATGGCAAAGTTTCTCTCACACTCCAGTCCTAACCTTGTATCTGCTGCACCGGTTAGCCACCCACACCACCACACCACATGGGTAGCTTATGAGTAGCAGGCACACCTGTCTCCCCAAAACCCCTACCCTGTCCCTCCTCCTTTCCCTTGCTATCCCCCCCCCTTCCCTGTCACCCCTGTAGTACCCTCACATTTGCATAGGGTCGCTATCCTTCCAGGATAGTCCAGGAGGGATGCTGGAATATGAGTCACCATTTGACGGCACTCATATTCAGTCTCCATCCTCACTGGATACCCTCGATTACTAACCCTGCCGCTGTAAGTACAAAATTAACACCAGTTCTGACTGCAGTCCACAGCTTCACTAAAAACAGAGAGATGATGCTGTACTCTAAAGTTATGTTGGTATCCTCTGTGACTGAGTCTGGGAATGTACAATTACTTTCTACATTGTGACAACTGGAATGAATTGGAAATCCATTATCAGACCTGGTAGTGAGACCTTTCTGTAATTTTGTTACAAAGAATTTGGAGGGTTCCAGAATCTAAAATGAATTTGATGGGCTATAGCCTGATCTAGGGATGTACATATGCTGTCTACAGCACAGTTTTGAGGAATGAAAACCCATCTTTAACCCTGGTAAGGAAGACATTTCATTGAAACCTAGAACAGAAAGGGCAGAAAATGATGTGACTTGAACAGTTAATCCAGTCTGTTGGGGATTCCCTTCATTGAATAATTTCTAATGTTAGTTATTTTCCCTCATATTCCCTCTGCTATCTATATTATCCCACTGATAACTCCTTTAAATACATCCCAGGTGTGTTTGGACCCTGATATTGTCTCTGCTCTCTACATCCATGTCTGACATTTCTATAACTCTTTCTGATAAAAAAATTGCTTTATCCCAATAATTATTTGTTTATTCTCTTAAAAGTTTTGCAGGAAATGCCATACTGAGTTTATAACTTTTTAAAGATTGAGGGTGGGAGGATTAGGGGAAAGGAGGAGGGAGGTACTTCTCTGAGAGAGTGGTGAACTCTGGAATGCACTCCTAGGGAGCTGGTACTGGCAGCTATAGTGGAAGGGTTCAAGAGAGGGTGGGACAGGTAGGCAATGGGTAAAGCAGAGGATAGCTTGCCTGGGGGGTGGGACTTGGTGATGTAATAACAGTGGAAGGAGCCAGGTAGATAGCTACGGTACCCAATCAGGGTGCTGAAGCACAAGCAGACTTGATAGACCAAGAGACCTACTGTACTGGCATCTAGTATGTTAGTATATAGGGTCTCCAGGAATGTGCTGGGGGTGAAGGGTAAAGGAAATAGTTCAAGAGGAGAAAAAACAGCATTAAAAGCAATACAAAATCGAAGTCCAATGCACAAACACAGTATATCAGAGGAGCCTAAACACAGACATTGTAATACAAATCCATACAACAGGTCCACATAGCAGATGCAAACTGAGCTTTGATAGGCAGGGGAAATTGCTCAGACAGGAAGGGTGGAGGGAGGAGGGGAGCAAATCACTAGGGCAATATGAGTGGGGGGGGTAAGTCAAGAGGTAGAGGATCTTGGACAGATGCAGGTTGGAGTAGAAAGATCACAAAGAAGAGACATAAGTGAGAACACAGAAGAGGCAGAGCAGATTGATAGGGAAGGGTGGACCACAGTTTGGGAATGCAATATGAGAAGTTGGTTTGATCAACAGTAGATTTCCTAGCTGGAATAGGAAGGGAATGGGTAACATTTCTGTGGAGAGGGCGCAAGGAAGGAGGGGAGAGGATAGTAGCAAGGCTAGGTAGGAAGTTAGGGAATCAAAGCAGAATATGGATATAAAGGGGGCACAATGGGAAAGGCACCTGGCATCAAAAGAAGGTAGTGAAAGGGCAGGATAAAAAAAATGACAGTAATAATGAAAAAGCATTTGTCAATGCTGAATGTTTGCTTGCTGGTATTAGCATTGGAAGTGCAATGAGGTAGACAGATGCAGAATAGAAGGGCAGTGAAGTACTGAGTGCTAACCCTACACCCACCCTGCAGAGATGGACACGCATTGAAGTGTGCCTTTGGGTCATCGCCTAACACTCATGCCATTTCACCTCATCTATATCATGCAGACACTGACAAGTGTTGAGGTGTACCTTGGGGTGTTCAGCTTTACAGTCACCCCATTCCATAAGGAAATATGCTGAAATGGGTGCAATATAGGAGAACGGGGTGAACATTTGGGGCAGAAGAGTCCAAGATACACCTAAATGCCTGTCAGTGGCTGCAGGGTGGGGTTGGGGATGGAATGGCATGCATATTACAGCCAGCAATCCAAAGTCACACCCCTGATGCCAGTCAGTCTCTACAAGGTGGGATGTTATGGTTAGAAACCCCAATGCCCTCGGTGTTTGTTGGTATTTGCACTCCAAATTTTCAACATTGGCTTTTTTGTCACTCCACCTCATGAAAGCATTTGGTACCTCTACTCATGAACAGTGGCGCTGTGATTTTGTTAATCTGTCCTGAATGTTGATGTCCCACAGTGATTGCACCATTCTGTGCCAGTTGTGCGAAACCACATTTCGATCAGGATGTGAGAAATTAAAACTATACTGTTCTTAAGGAGGTGTGAAAAAATGGCTATGTTGAAAATCTGGAGTGAAAATATAAAAAATTCTCAAACATACGAGTGTGCATGGAAACTGAGCAATGTACGCTCATAACATAGACAATTTGTGGAATTTTGTCACCAAATTTTCAACACAGGCATTTTGGGACCTCCGCGCATGAACAGTGTCACAGTGATTTTCTTAATCTGTCCTGAACATTGATTTGCCACAACGACCATGCTATTGTGTCGCTAGATGTGTGAAAACACATTTTGGGGATGTGACAATAACAGCTGTACTGTTCATAAGGAGGTGTGAAAAAATGCATAGTGTTGAAAATCTGGAGTGCAGCGTCCAAAATTCTTGAAGTTACAAGGTGCATAAAAACTAATGCGTGCATGTTATAACAGTCATTTTTTGGATTTTTCCAGCATTTGCAACATAGGCTTTTGGGAGCCCACCTCATGAACATTGACACTGTCGTTTGTTAATCAGTCCCAAAAGGTGATTCCACGCAGTGACTAAGAAATCACATTTCAGGGCCAAATAATGAAATGACAGTGACTGAATTAGAGGTGGGGTCCCAAGAACCCTATGTTGAAAATTTGGAGCAAAATTTATAAAAATGGCCAAGATATCCACATAAGTTGAAAAAAAAAGCCATTTATTCCATTATACAGCCTACCAGCATTTCTTCAGTTCTCAGTCGGCTTTGAAGAGTGCAGACATGTTCCTGGTCCACTGAAGATCATTGCATGGGACTTGGATAAGTGATGGGGTGAGGGGGATGCAGGGTGCGAGAGGGTGAGTGCAGGCTGGGGAGGGGACCAGACAGTGAGGGACCGTTTCCTTTGTTTCAGGTAACAACAATAAAAAACAGCACCATGCACTGTTTTCTGGTTTTTGATGGATTTTGGCCACACTGGGGTGGGCTCCCAGTGTGGCACACAATTGGGGTGGAACTGTGTCAGGAAAATGCCAATGCAATGGAGGGGGTTAACATGCCAACAGGGGGATTGGGCACCCCTGTTAGCAAGCATGTCTGTGATTAGGGGCATTATGGAGAGGGGGATTAGGCACCCCCTCGCAGCCCACAATGCTAAAGGGGGCACCATATGCTGACAGGAGGATTAGGCACCTGAAGTCGGCTTCCTGTTCCTAGGAACTGTGACCAGGGTTGGAGCCACCACCCACCATGTTTATTGAAATGTTACACCAGGCACCACAGGTTGCTCCCTCATTGCAGCGGTGAAATTGTTTCAAGCTGGTGACAGGCTTTTGCACTGTCGCCATAGACAGCATGCAATTTCATTTGTGCCTCAGAGCCCAGCCTGCAAAGCAGTGGCACCACGGGACACAACATGACCGTACCTCCAAATCCTGCTGTTCCATGCTACCACAATATGTTTATTGAGCACGCAAGATGACAACATAAAAATGACTTCAGTTTCTATGAGGACTAAAATCAAGCCCCTAAAGATTTAGGTGACAAATTGAATAAAAAGAAGTGTTGTACAGTAATTGTTAGCCACTGTACAAGACCATACTACAACGGTCTTTAATTTCATGTCATATAATAGCATTAACAGAGAAAAGAAGATGAAAGTATATGCAAAAAGATATAGTTAAGCAACTACCAATAACTTCGGGCAGGTCTGCATCTCATTTTTATGTTTTGGAGCATTAGGGAGTGGGCGGACAGCGTGCAGTGGGAGGGAGTGGGAGGGTTTATGTGCACTCTGCGTGCCGGAAAGGGGGAACGGAGGGAGTGGGGCAGACTGCGCCCAGTGGGAGGGAGCAGGAGGGTTTATGTGCACTCCTGGTGCAGGGTCAGGAATAGGATGGAATGGGGCGGACAGCACGCAGTGGGAGGGAGCAGAAGGGTTTACGTACACTTGGAGTGCCGGGACAGGGAACGGAGGGAGTGGGGCAGACAGCATGCAGTGGGAGGGGAAGGAGGATTTATGTAGACTCTTGGTGGCAGAACAAGGAACAGAGGGAGCTGGGTGGGTAGCACACAGCGGGAGGGAACAGGAGGGTTTAATTTCAGTCCAGGTGCCAGGACGGGCAACAGAGGGAGTTGGGTGGACAGCATACAGTGGGAGAGGGTGGGAGGGTTTGCTTCCACTCCGGGTGCCAAGAGGGGGAACAGAGGGATCAGGGCAGCCAGCATGCAGTGGGAAGGAGCAGAAGGGTTTACGTGCACACGGGGTGTAGGGACAGCAAACAGAGGGAGCAGGGTAGACAGCACGCAGGGGGAGGGAGCAGGAAGGTTTATTTTCACTCTGGGCGCCATGATGGGGAACAGAGGGAGCAGAGTAGACAGCATGCAGTGGGAGAGAGCGGGAGAGTTTACCTACAGTCCAGCTACCAGGATCGGGAACAGAGGGAGTGGGGCAGATGGCATGCAGTGGGATGGAGCGAGAGGGTTTACTTGAACTCCTGGTGCCAGGATGGGGAACAGAGGGAGCAGAGTGGATAGCACACAGTGGGAGGAAATGGGAGGGTTTACTTACAGTGCAGGTTTCTGGATGGGGACTGGAAGGAGCAAGGTGGGCAGCATACACTGGGAGGGAGTGAGAGGGATTAGACCTCAGAGTCAGTTGAATAACCAATTATGACTGGCTTGTAACCCATAATTTTTTTTTCCACCTACCTGTGCCTGCATTAGTCCCTCTCTTTGGGTCTCCTGTGGTATCCTTCATCAGGGCACCCTACACAGGTCATCTGTGCATATGGGTGCTCAACTCTATGTACCTCTGATATCCAGATGACACCCCCAGTCAGGGTGAGGGAGTCCCCCTAATCTCCCAGATCTGCGATAGTGTGCACCTTGTGCCTATCGGCTCGGGAATTCCCTGATCGCCAGCTCCTGAACCCTGTCTACTGGCACCAATGCAGGCATTTTTCCTCCTGGTGTTTTCTCCCTGCCTCCTAGGGTATCAGCATGCTAGGAGGGCAAAGGGCCAAGGGCATGCTGAGATATGCCTCTTGCTCCTGTCCTTGTCTGATGTCCACCCTCCAGCCGCTATCTCTATACTGCACCTACCGCCCGAGTTCCCCAGGTGGCAGAATTGCAGCGAGGCTTGCAGATCACCCACCCCAGAGAAGGACAGCAGCCACTGGGCACTCAATCCTTATCATCCCCTGCCAACCCCTCGGCGTCCCATACTCGTTCGTGAACAGGGGTCACCAGTGTGCTTCGAGGTAGGGTGCCAGCACCTCAGCCCTCTGTGGCACCAGGCTGGCTCGACTTGCAACTCATATGACTGATTCTTTCAGCCAGTTTATGTGTTAATACATCCCTTGGAGCCACTTGTTGCTGAAATCAAGTGGTTTCCGTGCCTTCAGCGGAGAACAGTGAAGCTGAGCTGTTCCTTGCTTAAGCTGAAGGTAAGTGAAACCACTCATTTTCAGGCTCAGCAATGAGTGGTGACAGGGACGACATATATTATTGATCGAGAGCAAGCCATAATATATTTAAAAAAACTGTTCCTGAATGTGTTCATTTCCAGGGACATCTGTGCATGAGATGCTCTTCACAGAATAAGAGTGCCTCACATGCAGGAGGAAAGGAGCACTCCAGTTGGTCGGGAGTGATCCTTAGATCTATAATAAAACTTATGACTGCAACTGAATGAAGAAACTTCGACCTAGTTTTTCAACTCCCACCACTGTAGAATTTTATGTACTTGCAACACTGCACTCACACACATTCAGAGAGCTGCAACTTAGAAAAAGTCGTAAAGGGGCAAATGGCTACAAAACTTGAAGCAGAAAACAACCTGCCTCAACTCAGAGCTTTTGTTGGTGTGCATGTATAGCTTCCTCACCCCCTGCTCTCTCTCATCTGCCAGCAGAGGTAGTTGGTACAAAACCATTGATGGTTTCAAGCATGCCTGGGACAGAGCTATGGGCTAACAGTTACTCAGGGGGGAAGTAGTAAGTCAGGGAGCAAAGGGGTGGTAAATACCCCATACTGACAAAAGGCCTTGGGGTATGATAGTGGGTTAGTGCAGAATGGATGGACTGCTGGTCTCCTGCCATCACTGACTATGTTTTTATGCCAGGTACACTACAGCACAAGCACACAGCTCTCAGTTTATCTAGGGTCCTATACACTTCCGGTGTAGCACACACTGTGGTACATTTAGTGCTGGTAATAAGTGAAGAACTGATAGCACTTGAGTTTAAGGTCCACCTCTCCATTACAGTGTGTGCTGGTACAATGCAAACATACCCAATGTATGATATATTTAGTGCTAGTGAAAAATGAGGGACTAACAGTCCTGGAGACTGTGAAATTCTGCTTCCTTGTTCACCAAGTCCTGGACCCCTACCCTAGCAAAGGCTGTGAAAGTCCTAACTAACACTGTGCAAGTGAGGGTGGGGTTCACACATACAGAACTGAACTTCAGTTTACCACTGTCCAGTGAGTCCTTTTTATGTTTGCTTGCACGCATGTGCAAGAAACATAGTACCATCATCGAAGATTTCGGAGGTGTGTCACCTCCTCCTCCAATTCAAGCAGCGAGCTGGCAGGCGCGGCCCCTGTAAGCCAATGCATTTTGGAGCTGTCTATGACGCGCTCAAAATGCGGTAACTTCCAGTTGAAACTGACGCTTGAGTGAGCAGCGATAAGAAGCTGCTCTGCGTGCAGCTCCCCAGCAGCAGGCGTCGCGCCCCCCTGCCGCAGCGTATAGCTGGCGGGGTGCCCAATCCCCATCAGCTGCAGCTGCATCGTCTCCTCCCCTTCCCGGTATTTGGTGCCACGCTGGGAGCCCACTCCAGCGTGGCAATCAATGATTTGCCGATGGGGTGCCCAATCCCCCATCGGCTGAAACTCAAAGGTCCTTGTGCCACACTGGGGCCCACCCAGCGTGGCAAATGTCTAATGAAGTTTTGCCGGCCAGAATTGCCCAATCCCCGTCGACTGAAGCCTCCCCAAAGTGTGCGGTCCCACGGCGTCTTTTTTCCTGTAAAACAAAAACTGTCCCTGGCGCATCTCCGAGCCCCCTCCACATCCGCACCCACCCACTGCGCACCCAGCCTCCCCACCCCTCTTATACTTACCTCAGGACTCCAGTAGCGGCGATCTTGATGGACGAGAACACGTCTACACTCTTCAAAAGCGACATGAACTGAGGAAATACCCGGTAAGCTGTATAATGGGCTAGATAGGAGGGGTTCAACTTTATTGCATATCTCAGGCATTTTGAGAATTTTGCAAATTTTCAACATAGGAGTTTTGGGACAGCTTCTCATGAATGATGTCAATGTCTTGGCGTTGATCGGACTTCGAAGGGTGATTTCGAGCAGGGACTGCGAAATCGCGCAGGACTGAATACCGCCATGACAACTAACATCATTCATGAGAAGAACCACACATGATAGTGGTATAAAAATCAAAAATGACTGTTTAACCAACATGCATTGTGCAGTTCCTCGCGAAGCTCGTAAGTTCACGAAATTTCAATATTTTCCTCAGATTTTCAACATTGCTATTTCACCACACGTCTTACCGAGCAGTATAGCTGTCATTTTTCACATCTCACCCAAATGTGTTTCCGCCCTTGTAGCGCCAGAATAAGCGCCAGTCAGTCTGTGAAATCAATGTACAGGACAAATTAAGAAAATCACAGTGACACTGTTCATGAGCAGAGGTCTTGAAATGGCTTTGTTGAAAATTGATGAAAAAAATCATAAAATGACTTTTTCTGAGCGTGCGTTATGCAGTTCCTCATACGCTCATAGATTCTTGCAATTTTCAATATTTCCACTCCAGATTTTCAACATTGCCATTTTTCCACACCTTCTTTATGAGTAGTACAGCTATCATTTTCACATCTCACCCAAAGCGTGTTTCTGCCATCTAGCGCACAATGGCGCGATCGTGCGAACTCAGTGTATGGGACACGGTAAAGGAAATCACAGTGTCACTGTTCATGAGCAGGGCTTAAAATGGCAATGTTGAAAAACATTGGACAAAATTCTAAAATGACTGTTTTACGAGTGTGCTATTGCACAGTTCCACCTTACACTCGTGAGTTTGTGCAATTTTCAATATTTCCACCCAGATTTCCAACATTGCCATTTTCCACCTCCTTATGAGCAGTACAGCTGTCATTTTTCACATCCTGCCAAAAGCGTGTTTCCATGTAGCGCACAATGGCACAGTCGGTTGTGCAAGCTCAATGTATGGGACACAGTAACAAAACCACAGTGACACTGTTCATGAGCAGAGGTCTTAAAATGGCTATGTTGAAAACTTGGTGGAAAAATGCCTAGAAATGACTTTCCATGGCGGTACGTTTCACAGTTCTATGCATCTTTCGTAAGTTTGCAAATTTAATATTTTCACTCTAGATTTTCAACATGTCCATTTTATTAAACTTCCTTATAAACAGTACAGCTGCAATTTTTCATATGTCACCCTAAATGTGTTATCGCACATGTAGCGCACAATGGTGCTGTTGGTGTCAAAGCTAATGTTTAGGACAGATTAAGAAAATCACAGTTACACTGTTCATGAGCAGAGGTCTTAAAATGGCTATGTTGAAAATTTGGTGACAAAAGTCCATAAAATGACTGTGTTACAGTGAGCATGTGCAGTTTCATGCATCCTCATTAGTTCATGACTTTGTAATATTTTCAGTCAGATTTTCACTAGGTGTGCATTTTTCAACACTTCCTTATGAACAGTACAGCTGCCATTTTTCACAACATGGCCGATGTGTGTTTTCACACTTTCAGTGCAGAGATGCGTGGTCGCTGTCGGAAATCATTGTTCGGCACAGATAAAGAAAATCACAGTGACACTGTTCATGATCGGAGGCACCAAAATGCCTGAGTTGACAATCTGCTATAAAATATCCCCAACCTACTTATATAATGAGGTGTGCATTACAGCAGTTTTATTATGTCATCGGACTTCACCATTTTTTAAAATATTTTTACTACACATTTGCAACATAGCCATTTTTACACTCCCCATGACAGAGCACAGCTGTCATTTTTTACAGCCTGTTAGGAATATTTTTGCACCTGTGGTGCTAAATCCCAGAGTCACTGTGCATAAGCAGTTGCTAATAAACTGGACATTCACCCTGTTCATGAGGTGGGGTCACAAAACAAACATGTTGAAAATTTGGAGTTAAAATACCAATGAATGCCTGAGGTATTAGGCTTTTCAACTAAATCGCCCAACCCTATAGAGAATGACAGGAATCAAGGGTGTGACCTGGGATTCTTGCCTGTGATGCTCATACCATTCCACACCCTGCAGTCACTGAGAGGCATCGGGGTATGCCTTGGACTCTTCACTCAAACTTCACCCCCATTCTCCTATATTGCACCCATCTCACCGTATTTCCTAATAAAATGGGTTAGCATAGGGCAAAGACCCCAAGGAACCGTGACACTTGTCAGTCTCTGCAGAGTGGGGTGTGGTGAAATGGCGCGGGCCGCTATGCCTGACGACCCAAATGCACACCCCAATGCCTGTCACACTCTGCAGGGTGGTGGAGGGTTGGCTTCAGTTCAGTACTTCACTGCCATTCCTATTACGCAGCTCTGTAACTTCTACACTACCACTGCCAATGCCAGTAAGCAAACATTCGGCATTGACAAATGCTTGTTTATCACTGCATGCCACAGATCTGTTTGCTGTCACATTCTCTCAGTCTCTGCTTTGCTTTTCTGCATTTAGTTGTTGCTGTCCCCCAACAATGTTGAGACTTCTGCTCCTAAACTGCTGCAAGTACATGTTATTTATTTATTGAGTCAATTGGATTTACAACCTTTGAGTCAAAGACTCATTTACAAAGGCTCCTTGTCAGAGTGCAATACGTCAGTATGCATGCAGTATACAATAATACAAAAGTGGTCAAAAGCAACACAGAACATGACCAGTACATACAAAGAAGGGGGTGAGGCCTGTACAATTGGCTAGCTGTAAAAGTCCATCTAAGGAGTTTGGGCATGACAGCAGACAGTTCAAGTAGATAAGGAGGGAGGTCTGAGCATTTGGTTGCAATACATGTCCAGCTAAGGGGCTTGTACATGCCATAATGCAAGCAGTCAGGATACTGCCTTTGTCATAACACAGTCTATCTTTTTTTTTAAGCACAGACAACAGTGGGATACAGAGACACAGCTGATGGTAAAAACTTTTATTTTTCCAGCCGTGTTTAGAAACTGGTTTGCTTACTCAGTCTCAGTACCCCGGCGCCTATGGAAAGCAATTTTAGTGGTCGCAGATGACTGTTACCTGGGATCCTGGTGCCACAGACACAAATACTCATCCTGCAGTTACCTGCAGTTATTGTGCCAATAAGAAACCAGCACTCCAAACAGCAGCAGGTGCAAAATTCATTTTACTGAGAAGCTTTATAACAACAAGTATTACAAACAGTAAACTCAGCATTGCACACACATAAACTGCCCAAAGTGCTGAACTACCTTCCCCACACACATGTATGCTCTGCCTTAGCATGTGTCTGCCTCAGCAGTGCGCATCCATGTGGGGGTTGTAACTCAGCACTTGGGCACTTTCTGTCCAACACAAGCTTACTGTTTGTATGACTGTTCTAGAAACACTTCTCAGTAAATGATTACGAGACTGTTTATCCACTGCTGTCTGGAGTGCTGTGTCTCATCGATGTACTTCATTTATTGTTTGGTGCACCTGCAGTTGTGCAGCTTACGCTTCTTTAAAATATAAAGTACCCCAGGCATGCCCATCTGATATGAAAGTGGCTTGCTGCTGCAGTGCACTACAAACTGACAAACTCGCATCAAGACCTAACTGGTAGACATCATGCCCACACACACACACACACACACACACACGCACACTCACGCACACACGCCACGCACACACGTATACACACACACACTGCTTATACACACACGTATACACACACACACGTATACACATGCGTGCAACACGTATACACTGACGATATACACACAACACATACACGCACACATATTACACACATACGCATACACTATGCACACACACACACGCACACACTCTCTTTTCAGAGCTGCAAGTTAGGAAAAGAAGGTAAAAGGTGCAAAAATTGAAGTGGCATAGGGAAACACTCAGCTCAGAGCTTTGAGTGCTGACTGTGTAGCTTCCCCGTACTCACTCTCTCACTCTCTCAGTCTCTCACTCTCTCACTCTCTCATGGTGGCACCTAAACAGGGGCAGCAGTACCACCCATATAATGACTTTGGTGCAAGCTGCTTTCCCTTTCTCACTCTCTCATGATGGCACCTAAACAGGGGCAGCAGTACCATCCATATAATGACTTTGGTGCAAGCTGCTTTCCCTTACTCACTCTCTCACGGTGCCATCTAAACAGGGGCAGCAGTACCATCCATATAATGACTTTGGTGCAAGCTGCTTTCCCTTTCTCAGGCACCTACTGACACCTCAGAATGGTTGAACCTTTTTACGTTCGCTTGCACACATGCGCAAGGAATGTTTTGGGAGCGTAGCACACTTTGGAGGTGTGCCTCTCCCTTTCTATCCACTGCTCGGTTGAGCAGGCATGGCGGCCCTGCACCAATGGGTGCGGGAGCTGTGTATGACAGCGGTGGTTTTGGCTTCAAACAAAACCACCTCTGTCATACAGAGCACGTCACGCCACCCCCCCAAATCACGCCACCCCACCGTGTCACGCCGCTCCCCCTAAAGCTTTGGTGCCACGCTGGAGGCCCACCCCAGTGTGGCAAATGTCGCTTTGTTTGCCAACGGGGTGCCCCAATCCCCAGTGGCCCTTGGCCCCAGCCCTCTTCTGCCCGCTGGGAGCCCACCCCAGTGTGGCAAGCGCCCGCGCTTGTCTGCTGATGGGGTGCCCAATCCCCATCAGCTCCTCACCCCCAGCCATCTTCTGCCATGCTGGGCCCACCCAGCGTGGCAAGCGGTCCCACGTAGTCCGTTTTTGTTTTAAACCTATAAAGAAAAAGCGGTCCCACAATCTCCCAGTCCTCCCTC
The DNA here is from genome assembly GCA_016271365.2 of Neoceratodus forsteri. Taxonomy (NCBI): domain Eukaryota; kingdom Metazoa; phylum Chordata; order Ceratodontiformes; family Ceratodontidae; genus Neoceratodus; species Neoceratodus forsteri. The sequence goes on from JADMNL010000026.1 coordinate 357,610,449, forward strand.
TAAACCCGCACCCACCCACTGCGCACTCCAGCCTCCCACCCCACCACCCCATACTTACCTCCGGAGCTCGGTCGCGATGATCTTCAGTGGACTGGGAACACGTCAGCACTCTTCAAAGCCGACCGTGAACTGAGGAAATGCCGGTAAGCTGTATAATGGGCTAGATAGGGGGGTTTCAACTTTAGTGCATATCTCAGGCATTTTTTGGAATTTTTGCACCAAATTTTCAACATGGGGTTTTTAGGACCCCTTCTCATGAATGATGTCACTGTCATGGCGTTGTTCAGGCCGAAGGGTGATTTAGCAGTCACTGCACAAAATCACCCCTGGCCCCAAATAACGCCATGACAGTGACATCGATGAAAGGTCCACCATGTTAATTGATTGCAAAATCAGAACTGACTGTTCTGGCGATGCATTGCCCAGTTCCTCGCGGGCTGGGGTAAGTTAATTTTCAATATTTTCACTCCAGATTTTCAACATTGCCATTTTACCACACCTCCTTATGAGCAGTACAGCTGTCATTTTTCACATACTGCCCAAAACGTGTTTCTGCCCAGGTAGCACACAATGGCGAAGTCGGTGTGCGAAATCAATGTATGGGACACATTAAGAAAATCACAGTGACACTGTTCATTAGTAGAGGTCTTAAAATGGCTATGTTGAAAATTTGGTGAAAAAATTCCAAAAAATGACTGATTTACGAGCCTGCATTGTGCAGTTCCTATGCATGCTCGTAGGTTTGCAAATTTTCAATATTTCCACTCCAGATTTTCAACATTACCATTTTACCACACCTTCTTATGAGTAGCACAGCTGTCATTTTCACATCTCACCCAAAAGCGTGTTTTCCAGCCATATGGCGCACAATGGCGTAGTCAATGTCTTGAGAAATCAATCACAGGACAAATTAAGAAAATCACATTGACACTTGTTCATGAGCAGAGGTCTTAAAATGGCTATGTTGAAATTTGGTGAAATCCTAAAATGACTGTTTTACAAGCGTGCGTTCACGCAGTTCCTATACGCGCTCGTGCGTTTAAATTTTCAATATTTGCACTCAGATTTTCAACATTGCCATTTTACCACCTCCTCATGAGAAGTACAGCTGTCATTTTTACATCCTGCCCAAAATGTGTTTCCGTCCAGGTAGTGCACAATGACGCAGTCGGTGTGCGAAATCAATGTACGGGACACATTAAAAAAATCACAGTGACACTGATCATGAGCAGAGGTCTTAAAATGGCTGTGTTGAAAATTTGGCGAAAAAATTCCTAAAATGACTTTTATGAGTCTAGTGTGCATGATTCCTCAGCTCATAAGTTCATAATTTTCAATATTTTCACTCCAGATTTTCAACATTGACATTTTACCACACCTCCTCATGAGCAGTATAGCTGTCATTTTCACATCCTGCCCAAAGCGTGTTTCCGCCCATGTAGTGCACAATGGGCATGTAGGTATACAAAATCAATGTATAGGACACATTAAGAAAATCACAGTGACACTGTTCATTGGCAGAGGTCTTAAAATGGCTGTGTTGAAAATTTGGTGAAAAATTCCTAAAAATGACTGTTTCACGACTGTCGTTCGCAGTTCTCATACGCTTCGTAGGTTGCGAATTTTCAATATTTCCACCCAGATTTCAACATTGCCATTTTACCACACTTCCTTATGAGCAGTACAGCTGTCATTTTCACATCCTGCCCAAAACATATTTCCACCTATGTAGCGCACAATGGGGGTAACAAAATGGTCATGCTGAAAATTTATTGTGCAAATACCAGCAATCGCATAGGGCATTAGGGTAAAGCACCATACGTGCCAAACACCACTGCAAATACCTGCAAGCGAATGTTCGGCATTGACAAATGCTTGTTAATATTTGCAGAGTAAACCAACAGGTACAGTCCAAAGAAGGTGCCTCAAAATTGAAATCCAGCAGCCCTGTGTCACCCATCCCAAAGTTCAGTCACTCACCTCAGTGCCCACCCATGGCCGTCTGTCATCATGTCTCGCTCGGTCAGGGCGTTCTCTCTCTCTCTCTCTGGTGCTACTCTTCTGCTGGCCAGCCCAGCCCCAACTGTTCTCCCTCACAACAGTTCTTCTCTCTCTCCCCCATGTTGGTCCCTCCTCCTGCTGTCGAGTGATCAGTGGAGTCGACTTCACTAGGGTGATGGTGGGACTCAGGAACCCTGCGCATTGCACAACACAACAATAAACCGACAACCTGTGCCACAGTTTATCCCCATTTTGTTCTCCAACACTGGAGTACACTGTGCAGTTCTGGAGACCTTACCTACGTAAGGACATAGACAGGGTAGAGAAGGTTCAGAGGAGGGCAACAAAGATGGTGCATGGATTGCATCACAAGTCCTATGAGAACAGGTTGAAGGCACTGAACATGTACTCCCTGGAGGAGAGGAGGGAGAGAGGGGATATGATAGAGACATACAAGTATCTTACGGGGAGGAACAGGGTGCAGGAATGCACTATTTTAGCGAAAAAGATGTTCCAGGACTAGAGGCATGGGATGAAGTTGGAGGAGGGCGATTCAGAGGAAGCGTGAGGAAGAATTTCTTCACAGAGCGGGTGGTGGACAAGTGGAACAACCTGCCAGAGGAAGTGGTGGGGCTGAAACAATCACAGGATTTAAGAATGCATGGGATAGACATAAAGGAATTCTGGAGGTCAGGGGTAAGGGGCAACAGACTTCCTGGAAAACATAAACTGAACTTACAAACTTAAATGGGCAGATTGGGTGGGCCATAGGCCCTTATCTGCCGACACTGTCTATGTATCTATGTATCTATGTAACACATGCTGCCCTATGAACTGCTCGAGGCTCCGAGTTCATGTGCAGCGCACACAACTCCTGGCTCCTCACTCTCTCTAATCTGGTTGCTGGGACGGGGAACAGAGGGAGCAGAGTGGGGCAGACAGCATACAGTGGGAGGGAGCAGGAGGGTCTACTTACATGCGGGGACTGGGAATGGAGGGAGTGAGCTGGACAGCACGCAGTGGAAGGGAGCGGGAGGGTCTACTTATGTGCCAGGACCAGGAACAGGGGAAGTGGAGTGGACAGCACACAGTTGGAGGGAGCGGGAGGGTTTACTTATATGCAGGGACTGGGTATTGAGGAAGTGGGCTGGACAGCATGCAGTGGGAGGGAGTGGGAGAGTCTACTTATGTGCCGGGACCAGGAACAGAGCAGCATTTAATGCTATGTAAAATATTTTAGAAAATAGATTGAAGATCTCCTAGCCTCTGATTGGCAGAGTTTCATGGCAAGAGGGTACATTTATGTGCCAGCACAGACTGGGGAAAAACAAGATCAATTCCAACCTGCCGTGACCAAAATCGTGCCCAAGTAGAATGTTAACAAGCATTTGTCAATGCCGAATGTTGTTGCACTGGCATTGACAGTGGCAGTGGCGGAGGTAGAGACGCATAGCGCTGTGATTTTGTTAATGTGTCCCAAAAGGTGATTTTGCACAGCGAGCATGTCATTGTGCACCATAGCTGCGGAAATGCGTTTTGGGCAGGCTGTGAAAATTGGCAGCTGGACTGTTGATAAGGAGGTGTGCACAAATGCCAGTGGTGAAAATGTGGCTTGAAAATATTGCAGATTGACAAAAGTTACAAGGGTGCATGGAAACTGTGCAATGCACGCTTGCAACACAGTCATTTTATGGACGTTCAGCACCAAATTTTCAACATAGGCATTTTAGGACTTCTGCTCATAAATAGTGTCACCGTCATTTTCTCAAACTGTCCCGAAAACTGATTTTGCACAGCAACTGTGCAATTCTGCGCGGACATGCGAAAACACATTTCAACCAGCTGTACTATTCATAAGGTGATATGGAAAATGCCAATGATGAACAGCTGGAGTGAAACTATTACAAATTCACAAAGTCGCAGCATTATGGCGTGCAAACCTTCTTACGCTCGCAAAACACATAGGCATTTTGGGACATCTGCTAATGAACAGTGTCACTGTCATTTTATGTGTTCACTTGGCGCGCTGCGCAAGGAACGTTTTGAGATAATGCGACTTTCTGGAGGTGTGTGACCCTCCTGTCCAATACACTGCTCCTTGTAGCAGGCATGACTGTAACCCACCAATGGATGGATGAGCTGTCTATGACAGCAGTTGGGCTGCAGTCGTCTTCAGTTCAAAGAAAACCACCGCTGGTAACCTATGTGTACGTTTTGTTGAATGGTTTCCTTCCTCGGTGCACTGAGCACAGGGCTTGCTCAGTGACAATGCTCTGTTCACACTTGGCGTCTCGGAAGTGAAGAGCCGGGCAGTTTGAATTAAGAGTAGGATACAGACAGTTAAACTACTGCAGCTTGCAAGTCCCAAAACATCCCCAGAGGTCTGCACTATATATTGAGATGGTGGGGGTGAAAAAAATCGCTTTTAAACATCCTATTTTCCCAACGCCTCTGTTTTAACTGCTCCCCAGGAAGAAAAAAAAACACCCTGGAAAAGATGTACAAATCACTTGTTCTCGCCATATGATCCCACAAATATTGTGCTTCAGACACCATCTACAGTTTTTTTCATCAAATAATCATATTACACATTAAAAGTCACTGGTGCATCGGTAGCAGAGACCAAGCTGCTTTGAGGGGATTGGGACGCCAAATGCCCAGTGACACTCCATTGGGGGGGCTCCCCTTCACTATTTTCACCAAGTGCTCATAACCCTAGAGTGGACTTCTCATTTCTTTCCTTTTTTATTTTAAAGGAAAAATTTTTATTTCTATTCCAACACCAACAAGACATACTAACATGAAACAAACTTGGAAAATCAGAACTACACCCAAACTGGCTGTCGCGAACTATGTATATCCCTATTTACACACCACAAGGATACCACCCATCAAGATCAACCCATCACAAGGAAGCCCTCGGTACCACTGTTAATTAGAACAACTCCTTCTCATACTAGGTGCTTCCCCAAATACCACTCCCAGCGTTTAACATCCAAGGATCCTAATTGACCTGGTCATCCCGGCAGATATCCAGTGTGTCCCCTGAAAGAGAGAGAGAGAGAGTCCCGCTCCAGTGAAACCCCAACGACCTCAAGTATTCATCCTCACCAAACCTGTATCCCATTCGAATCCATATTAAACTCCAGCACTAATTAACAAATATAACCACCCATACTATAGGGGATCTTCATAAAAAAAAGAGAGATCCTAATACCTTCGGTACCTATCTCTTGGAACAACCACCGTTCCAGCGTGTATCCCTCTGCTAACCACCGTCTGACAGACAGATCTGTGTACTATCGCTTATGTCCTACTGCAAGTAGGCTGCATCTAAAATTGCCCACCTTTTACTGTAAACCTCTTGTCTTCCCTCAGACATTAGGTGTTTTTTAATCTTAGCCAAGGCCCCCAGCAAGTCCTTCACCCATTGTTCATAAGGATAGACCTGGCCATCTTTCCAGTGTTTCACAATAAACGCTTTAACAGTTGACCCCATTAAAGCAAGGTGGAATCTTGGTGTGACCCCCTTGACCATGGAGTAGTCACCTAGCACACAAACTTCTGGAGTTAAATAACCCAAATAGTCTAAACTGGGGTCCAGGCCCTGTCTAATCTTATTCCATAAAGGGGAAATTTTATCACAACTCCACAAAATATGAAACAAATCTCCTGTTACTGTCCCACACCGAAAACAAAGATCTGTCTGTCTCAAGCCCCTGGAACATAGCTTAACAGGCGTATAGTAAATGTGAACCACAAAAATCTGCATATTTCTATATTTAGGGATAACATTATATCTAGTAGCTTTCCAGATGCTGTCCCACACTAACCTAGAGGTCATCACCTTATCCCAGTAAGGGACAGAGGTGAGGACACTAAAACATCAGGAATTCAAGAAGTTTGTACCGAGAAAGTGGACTAGTTCTATACACAACCTCCTTCAGACTTCCCACGAGAGAAAGCTATCTGTAAAGTCCCCTTTCCCCGAACTCCCGCAATCAGTTGCTTGAGCTGTATCCTTTGGAAAGGGCAGGCCATCACATTGTGGTGGCCAAAGTATTCTCCCCCCCTGTTGCATATCCCTCAGACTAAGACCCTTCAGGTATACGGCCCACCTCTGCCCAAGCACCAGACCTCCTATGGTCAACTTCTCATTTCTTTCCATCCAGAAATTACAATAAATCAATCTGCATTCCGATCTGCACAGTCGATCCCCCATGACTGTGGCTCCGGCTCGGCGGTCGGCTCCACGCGTCCATGGCAGCTGCAGCACACACACACAACCCTCACAATAAAAACATTTAAGTATGTTTTTTTACCTGTCCATTTGCCTTGGAAGGTAATGTAGCCCCTGCCTCTCCTGCCTTTTCAGCAACAGTGTCTCCCTTTGTGGTGTTCTTGGAGAGCTGTGCACCCATGCTGTCTTATCCAACAAAGAACCTCACCAGATCCAAAAGAAAACAAAGAGTACTGCGGATGCTGCAAACTCAGCTTTAAAACACACCACCAGCAACCTAGTCCAGGAAACACAAAAAAACCACCACACATGCGCAGAAAAGTTCACTCGTGTCGATCGGGCAGTCCTGTGCTTTGTAGCGGTGAAAAAGGGGCAAAGTAAGCATGCAAAAGACTGCCAAGTTAGGAGAGGTAATAAAAGTCCCAGATTTGTGACTGTACAGTAGACAAGAGGAAAATGGAGAACTCTCCCTTGTCGCTAATAAGATGCGGAGTCCATCACCCAAGTGCACAGATGAATGGGCTCTGCAAGCGATGATGGCAGCTCCGGTTGGGCTCAGCCAATCAGGACGCGTGGAGACAAAGGGAGGCGAACCAGGGAGGGGGTGGGGGCAGCGACAATGGAGCTGCAGCTTGTGATGATTCCAAATTAGCTTGTCTGCTCGAAACCTAGATCTGTGTAAATTAAAATACTGATTGGGACTGCTTTTCCTAATATTGGCTTCATGAAATTAATCAAGGGTTGTTTTTCTTTACGTGGCATGGGTTGCGTTCTTTGGGTTTGCAAACAACACTTTATATATGCTATTTACAGTCTTTATCTGCTTAAATGTTTATTTTTTTTAGCAAACAAATTATTTTTTGTGAGGTCTCCAGGGTTGTGTACTGCATGATTTATCAAACAAAAGCCCTGCGATTCTAGATTTAATTTCTTGTTTACGTAGACCTGTCCTGATTAATGATCTGGTGTGTTTTCGGTTGTTGAATTAACTGAAGAAATTTATGTGTAGCATAATGTACATTTAAATTAGTGGTTATCAATTTATAGATTGTGACAGTTTGGAGTCCTCCTGCTCCCCATCACAAACATGAGACATATATGTTAGACGGACTGGAGAATTGTTATTTTTGTACACAATACACGGACTGAGGTTATGACTCTCTAGGATTTTCTAAACTGTTTTTTTTTTAATTCCCCCTGGATAACAGTAAGATGCACACAGCCCTTCTCCAGCACTGCAAGACATCTGGTAGAAATTATGAAGGAGATAGTTTAGTAAAATTGGAGTTCCAATGCAGTATTTCCACGTTAAAAAAATGTTGCCTGTCCTTAAAATACAAAGGCGTTGAACAAACATCGAATTGGTTTTGGCTTGTGGGTATTTTACAGAAAGTGCAATAACTGAAATGGGGTGCATTATATCTGGATAGTAGGTTTGACACAACTATGGCAAATTGATTCAAGAAGCCTTTTGGAGTTGTAGGCGGAATTCAATGGGAGGAGATGGTGTGAACAACAGCAAGTAGTATTTTAGGGGTTCATTACACTAGCAAACCCCACGGAGGAACATTGCATTCCCGTGTAACCACACTGGGTTAATTTTCCAGCTTTGTTGCAGTCCCCCAGATTGTGTTAGTAATGTGTTTGCCTGATGTGGTCTGGACATGGAAAAAAGTGGCGATTTGTCGGCTTAGTGTTTATAACACACTTTCTAGATTTACTAGAGGGAGGAGGATGGTGTAGTGTAGTGTAGTACTTGCACACATCAGGGAAAGCTATTACCAGATAGTTTACATGTTTTTATGATTATATTTCTATCTGGTCTAGGGAGTGAGGGGCCATAAAGCGTTTGAATTCTTGGCTTTAGACAAATGAAATCACCGCCACACGCTATTAAGTGATCGATTTACAGTCCCCCGGAGCTGCACTGCCAGGCTCTGACTACAACCAGCGCACGTATATCTCGTCCCTCCTCCTCTAAAATGAACAAAAAACCTCTCTCAAGCTGTTAACCAGACTCTCAGTCCAGTTCCCAAAGACTGCCAAGTGTGGTGTTGCTTTGTAAGGACCCCTGAGCTTTCTTTCACTGCAAGTCATAGGCATGATGTGGGTTACCACCGAATACTGAAACGGGTTTTGTAATGGGGCACCCCCCCAATCTCCTGCAGCGCCTCCCCCAAGGAGCCAGAGAAAGACAGGTGGGGGTGAATAGCTTTGATTAGAGGCTTCTGCAACAAGCTCTTTCCCGGGAACCCAGCTTGTTGCCACGGTGACTGCCTTTAATAAAATGAAGCAAACGTGGAGTAGTGGGGAGGGGAAGGGCAGTTTTTTTTATCCTCAGGGACAGGAGATGAGGCTTCAAATGAAGGGAAAACAAAGAAAACGAGACAGTGAGAGAGATGGAGAAATGCAGAGAGGAAAAGGAGGGGAAACGTTAAGTTACTAAATGACTGTGAGAGACAACAAAGCTTCGGGTTGGAATACAGATGGCTGGCTGACTGGTTAAAAGGGACATGGAAAACCCAGTGGAGAAGAAGGAAGAGTGATTGGCACCGAGTTGCAGAGAAGGACAGGATGGAGGAGGCAGAACCAAAACTGAGCCATACTCAGAACTTCAAGGGAAGGGGAGGGAATCGAGGGGGATGCCAAGAGCCAACACCAGTGGTGGGGTGAGGGTAGACAGACAGCAGGCATGGGTGAGGATACAATGTATTGACCAGCCGAGGAAGGGCTATAGTCCAAACCGAAAAGCATAAGGGTAGACATGGGATGGGATGGGATGAGATGGGATGGGGGGGGGCATACCTCTGAACCCCCCCCCTTGCCTCGAAAATCAGGGACACATGGGCAAAATCGGGGGCACATCTTAAAAAAAAAAAAAAAGAGTATTATCGGTTCATGAAGCTGTAACAATAAGTGATTTAGTGATGAAAGCATGTTCTTGCTAAGAACCATACTGCAAACCTATTGTCTGGTATGATTGTATGATGCAAATCTTCACTCGTCAGTGCACAATGCCAGCTTTAGGAACTACAGAGGAAATCTGTAATGCAAAATCAGAGACATCCCTGAAAATCAGGAGCAACTAGAGTCATGGAGAGCAATCGCATTCTTTTTTTTTCCTCTGGAGTGTGGAATGCTTTAGTCGGTATCAATATCTGATATTTTTTTGTACAATAGCTATACATAAATAAGGCTACATCTTTGTACTGAAGTGGAATTTGGCTGCGTGTCCATGATCCGATTGAATTTCCACTGCCTGAGTTTGTGGAGTCACCTAGCATTGGACAGCGTCTCACAGGACTGTCATGTTATACCCAGACATTCTATCGAGCTGCATTACTGGCCAGAAGAGACAGTTGTGGCATGAAGTGAGCGCTGGTTGCATCGAGCGGAGGAGGGGCGGTTTCTGAAAGTGATGGAGGTGGTGAGTTTAGGGTACGAAATATTGTCCTGTTAAATGAACAACAGGCACTATGCCATATTACTGCTCCCCCTACAACGTAAGTTTTCAAGCTGCTACCCGAGTCGGATCCTTGCAACCGAACTCTACTAGACAATCGTTTTGTTTCATACTGTAAAGATGTTCTTTTCCAATAGAAAGATAGCTAATACTGCAATGTTCGAACGTGGTTGCCAAAATGTATACTGCAGCAGTTTTTTTTTTTTAAATAAAATTCAAGGCTCCCAGATCCACATGGATTTAGAGTCACCTACAGGGGAATTCTTCCCATAGACTTGCATAGGTTATACAGGAAAATAGAGCTATTTAGCTTCCATAGGAATTAATGTAGTCTACAGGAGAACATATGAAAATCCACGCTGGAGTTACAGGAAAAACTCGGGAGCACTGTAGATTTTGTTTACTCACTTTTTCAATCGACGTACCAGATTCATTCATAAATCAAGTATCTGTTTCACTTGTGTGAATGTGCTTTTTTGGGGGGTCGGGGGGGGCTACTGTAGGTGAGGCTTGTGGGAACTTTTACTGGGTACCCGATCATTCCGGCCTAATAATAAAAATAAAAATGTAGTCAAGTACTTCTCTTGCTGTAAAATTGAGATTAATCATCTCAGTGGTTAATGAAGACGCAATGTTGTGGTAGTCGCAAATGCTTTTCAGGGTCAGATACACACGCACTCCTAGTCGGGTGGTGCGAGGTTTCAGGTGCAGAGGCAGCATGTCCTGCCAGCCCTGAAAACTGCTACATCCAATGCCAAAACATAACTGCTGTTGGAAGAGAGTCCCCATTTGAACTGCTAATCCACAGTGCAGACGATGATAGCCGGATGCATCTGTGATGAAAACATTTCCATTCCCTGGAATCTTTTTAATAGCACAAAGTCAGAAATTTGGGGATTCAGATTTTGATTCCAATCCGATTCCCTTTATGGAATCAAACATACTCAAATTTTCGATTCCTCTTCTAACTCGGCAGATAACAACCAAAACTACACTACAGCACCTCCTTTTACAGCTCCCCCACCCACCTTCACACACACTCAAACCTTCCCATCTCACAGCCCCCCTTACAGTACCTGACTAAGATGGGGTTGGGGACTCAGTGCAGAGTCCCTCTGCTTCCTTGGAACTGGTAGCATGAGCAGTGGGCACCTGTCCTGCAGCTCCTCTGACCCTCAGTGCTGGTGGGCTGGTGTGCTCTGCAGCTGCATTGCTGAGGGTGGTAACCTGGTGGGTTGGTCCATCATGTCAGTGTGTTCCTTAATGTTCTATCTCTTTACCCCACACACATACACACTTGAGTTCAATGGCACAAACAGTTGACCCCTGGCCCCAACAGTGATCCAGTCAGTAGTAATACACCATATGTTCTGTGAGTCTACTTTCACTCTCCTCATACTAAGCCCAGCCCTAAAGTGTCTTCTGAGACAGTGGGGTTGGGGACAACCTGCTTAAAACCCAGGGTTCTCATACACTCACTGGTGTTTCTCTGACTTTGGCTGACTTGCAGGGAACCTATGGGGGAATGATGATGCTGGCCACAAGCCTTGGCATTCTCCAATGAATGTTGTGACATCAGAGTGGAAGTCCACCATGAGATGAGTGCTAGTGGACTGGGGCAGAGGATGAGTTGGGTGGCCGCTTTTCTCTGGTGGCAAGGATTGTTCCTTAAGTGGAGAGATGGGCAGACTCCTGCAGGACTGGGTGAGGAATAAAGTGATGTTGTTGGCACCTGGCTTTGTGCATTAATGGACTACTGGACAGGACCAGAGCTAGGGAATGTGGACACAGGAGCCCATTGGCTGCATGCAGTTGTTGCTAGTGCATCGGGGGGTTGAGGCTGAATGAGTGACCATTTAGCAGGAGGAACAGAGATAACATCAAGGAGTGGCCACCTGTATGGACTCAGTTGCAACAGCGAAGAGGAGAGAATAAGAGTCAGACCCGCATCGGCAGTGCGGCAGACAAAAGAGGTAAGGGCAAAAGAGATCAGGAAAGGACTAGACTCTGGTTTTCTATGTGTTTCTGTAGTAAAGTTGAAAACTAATTTGGAATCGGATTCGATTCCAGTTCTTACAATTTGGCAGAATTCAGATTTTTGGCCCTCAATATTGAAAAGAAGAAATTCCTTTATACCTACTGCAATTTTGTTTTCTGTTAGCTCCAGAGTTGTCAATGGGGAGTTAATAAACTAAACATTTGCCACAGGAGTAGTGCTTAATGCCTCTGTAAAACTTTTCTACCCATCAGTGCCTCTGCCAAACTCCTCTACATATGCACTCCCAACAAAGCCAGAACTACCGATTTAAGCCCACAGTAGAAACTGCAGCTTCACCAATGCAGTGTTTCTGCACAACAAGAAGAAGAAAAAAAGCAACAAAAAGAGTGTGAGGGCAGGAAGGACCATCACCAGAGATCATTAGCGGAGTAGCAGAGACCAAGGGAAAAACAACAGTAGCATAGAAAAGTAGAAACTGATGGCAGATAAGGACTGCTTTGTCCACTGGCAGTTCTATGTTTAAGCCCAATATTTACACTTTAATAACTTTACAACCGTTCAATGAATTTGCACACAATTTTGAATGCAGTGACGTGAGGTCATTTGTCCACTGTAGAGCACAGATGGTTTGGAACTTTGGTCTGAAATTTTCAGAGTAGAAAGGGACTGATCCACGGATGTACCTTTACTGGTTTGGTGAAAAAATATTAATCTGTTCCAAAGTTATTTAATTTCAAAATTTTCATAAATTGGTTCTGAGCATGCTCAGTAAGCACCTCAAGACAGCTGTATGAAACGAAAAAAGAATTGTTTTTTCGTATTGACATCATCCTTTTTCATTTGAGGAAAATTATTTTTCATTTGGCGGCCATCGTGTCTTCAGTTTTGCCTGAAAAATTCAAATTTGGAAACCTCAAAAAATGATATTCCGAGGAGGAACCAATACATTTACCTTGCTTATCGGGACCCCACCTTAGCTGGATTCTGCACTTTACTGCTCAAGAAATACAATTAAAATGTTTTTTTTTTTTACATTGAAATTTTTTTTTGTATTAGTCCTACTTTCAATTTACCCCGATCATAATCCTTCATGGCATCGGACTCTGTTACTGATTCTAATATTAGCAGCTAAAAAAGCCATAACAAAAAGATGGTACTCTCCAACTATCCCATCGGCACATGAATGGAGAAGGCTGGTAATGGACATTTATCAGATGGAAATTTTAACAGCTAAAATTCATAAGAGGCATCTCTTAATAGAACCATTTTGGAGGCCATGGGTATTCTCTTGTACACAAAAGGAAATGGATGATGTATTTTGAGGCTAACTATGTGCTTTGACAGATGAATCAAACATAAGAGGAAACCCAGAGCATTGAAAAGAGAGGGATAAGGGATGTCGGCTAAGACCTAAGGGAAGGTTTCTAGATAGATAGAATGGAAGTCTCTTTACCCTAATAAAATACTAAAGTATGGTACATTAATGTAAAATGGTACAATGAAGTAAAATATATGCTTGCAATATGATCTCTTATGAAAATATGTATCCAACTGTACAAAAAGAAATAACCAACAACTGATAAAAAGAAAATAAAAAAAAAAAATGTTTTTTGTATTCACATGATACTAAAAAAAGATCTTATTTTGTATCACGACTCATGAAAACATATATGGATCTTCCCCACTCGGCACACGCTAAAATGCTAACCATCACATCTCAGGCACATTTTTACGTTCGCTTATGCGCATGCGCAAGGAACGTTTTGGGATAGTATGACTTTCTGGAGGTGTGTGATCCTCCTGTCCAATACACTGCTCCATGTAGCAGGCGCGACCGTAACCTGCCAATGGATGGACGAGCTGTCTATGACAGCAGTTGGGCTGCAGTGGTCTTCAGTTCAGAGAAAACCACCGCTGGTAACCTAAGTGTACGTAGCATATTGACATCACGATCCCTCCCACTTCCTCCCTCTGCTGCTGTCCTCCCCATTCCCTCATTCCCCGTCTCACCTACTGAACTCTCAGTGGCAGACATTTCAAACGCTCTTGTATTTCAGCCTAGATTAAGCCCTGCAGTTCTCACTCAGCTGCTCCAGATACGAGGTATCAACATCTGATCCACTGGAGCTGCCATCGAACTAACTGGAGCATTGCTGAGGAGACTCACATGTAGACAGTTAAATTAAACAAACCCTCACATTCAGAACAAAAAACAATAATTACAGCTCTCATCAAGCCCTTGTTCTTTCCTCCACTTCTTACCTTCTGCAGACACTTTAGACTATCACCACCAAGAGTGAGCTACCGATGCACGCATGTAAGCCAAGGCGTATGCTCCAAAATATGGGGGTAGCAAGCAGCCTGCTTTCAAGTCCTGCCTGTGTACATAATTATAGCACTTTTTTCATGGCTTTGAAAGCTCAAGCTGCCGGGCGCCGCTGCCTTTGTTTAGCGGAGCCGGGCTGCTGCTGAGTGAGTGCGCCTGACATGTGGTGAGGGGTGGGCTGCAAGCTACTGCATAGCTCTCAACCAGGTCTGCAGGAGGCAGTGAAGGACGTGATTGGCTGCCAAGCCTGCCAACGTCAGCATGGGGGGCATTGCTGGTGCTGGCGGGTTGTTTAAAGCACTGCACTGTATCGGTGTAATTTCTTCTTGTTCCAGTTCGTCGGTTGGGGTTCTGCTGTGCCACTTAGTTTTTGCAGTCAGAGAGAGGTTTGTTCCATTCAGACAGGAGATTAACACCGCTGCGAGGTCAATAAGTGGAGCTGGAGCCGGAGCGAACTAGGTGAGGTTGGCAGCGGGTGACCGGGTGGGTCAGTCAGGGGACAGTGCAGCAGCAGCAGCAGTGGGACGGGTTCAGACAGGAGAGGGCCTGGGCTCCTCCGCTCCACAGAACTGGCTGGATGGGCGGGGCAGGCTGGCAGACTGAGGACTGAGCTGGTGCTAAGCTGTAAGCTGCAAGGGAGGGAGCAGCACATTCGTGTTAGGCTCTGGCTGGCTGTGCTGAAGTACAGTCGCCGCTGCAGCCCCGCAGGCCATGATGTGAGCAGGATGGGCCCTCTGACTGTGTGTGGAGACAGACTTGGATGGTCAGGTTTTGAACGAGACTAGTGAAGCCTAGCCACAGCTGCCGCCCTAGCCCTAGTCTCTGAGCGCCAACCCCAAGCTCCAACTTGGACACAGGAAGGAAGTGGGGAATTGGGTCAGGCAGTGCATATACACTAGCTAAGCTGATTTTGGCTGGGCTGAGGCTCTGAGCTGAACTATGTGGCCACTGATGGTTTCAGAGGCTCTGAGCAGCTGGAGGAGGGCAGTCACTAGTCTGGGCAGGGCAACAGCAGTCGACAACAGACCAGACGACACTCTGAGACATCACAGCAGGCAGGGTCAGCCAGGGATTGGAAATGTGCAACTGTTGGAGCGGAGCTGTGGAGGGAAAGAACATGTCTTACACTGAGGTGAGGCAATGGAATGGAGGATTCATTTTAGAACATTGGCGGATTGGCGGTGGCATTATGCAGCCAGCAAGTACTGGTTTTGGTGGTGGTGGCTAGCAATAGCATGGCAGGCAGGCATAAGAATTTCCTCACAAAAATGCTCTATATCATGGTCAGTAGTCTAGCAGTGTCACTACTGGGATATTTTTTTTTCTTGTGCCTGCTGCCAGCCAAGTTTGTTGTCAACTACCATTCTGCCAATGCCACAGCTGCCAATCCAAAGAAATCTTCAGAGGCCTGCTGCTTATATGCCTGCTGAGATGGAGTTTCCCTTGAGTGAGTCTACTCTGCATTGGGTAGGTATTAAATTCCCAGACCTGCCTTCCAGCCTTCCACAGTGACTGTCTGCTCAGAGCCTTGAGGTGGGCTATTTGTTTTGCTGCTTGCTGCTGACTGCTCATGATGACTGAAGCTAAGCTGAATCTGACAGTGTGTATGTGTGTGAAGCCAAGCCCTTTCCTGAACCTTCTCCTGTACATCCGGTAATGTGACCTGTTGTCAGCTGCTGCTGTACGTGTGTGACTTGTGAGGTGGGGTCAGCATAGTAATATAATCTTAGATGGTCAGGATAGGACCCCCACCCGGACACAGGGTGGGTCTTATCCTGACCATCTAAGATTATATATACTGATGGCTGTTTCATATCTCTGGCTTGCTTAGGTTTATAATCGGGAAGCCTTCCTAGTCCTAGATAGTATTCACCACCATGCTGGAGTTAGAGTGTCCCAGGATAGGAGTCACAGACGGTCAATCACTTGACATCCGGGTACAAGAGTAAGGGCCTAGAAATTGAGACTGAACCAGGTATGTACTATGGTTTTCTTTTTAACTGTGCACAATGCCAATTGGTGGGTCTGATGCTGCAGCTGCAAGTATTAGTAACAGTGTGGAGTGTGACTGAGAGTGAGATAGAAAAAGCAAGCATAGAATTCTTCACTTGTCTCGAATGAATAGGTGCCACACACCGCTGCAAATACCTGCAAGCGAACGTTCGGCATTGACAAATGCTTGTTGTAATGTGCCTCGAACAAGGACTTTCTACAGTGACCGTGCTATTCTGCGCTGGAACTGTGAAAACAGATTTTGGTGAGGAAAAATGACAGCTGTACTGTTCATTAGCAGGTGCAGAACAATGGCACTGTTGAAAATCTGGAGTGAAAATATTATAAGTTTGCAAACTTACGAGCATGTGTGCAAACTGCACAACGCACACTTGTAACACAGTCCTTTTATGGAGTATTATCACCAAATTTTCAACACAGGCATTTTAGGACCTCTGCTCATGAACAGTGTCACTGTCATTTTCGTAATATGTCCCGAACAGTGATTTAGCACAGTGACCGCGCTATTCTGCGCCGGAAGTGTAAAAACACATTTCAGCCAGGATGTGAAAATGACAGCTATACAGTTCACAAGAAGGTGTGGTAAAATGCCAATGTTGAGAATCTGGTGTGAAAATAATGAGATTCATTAACTTACTGACGACGCATGTGACAACTGTGAAATACATAATAAATAGTCATTTTTGGATTTTTCCTGAAATTTGCAACATAGGTTTTGAAAACCCCCTCATGAAAAGTGGCACTGTCATTTTGTTACCACAGTCCTGAAAGGTGATTCCTCGCAGTGACTGTGAAATCACCTTTCGGGACCGAATAACGCCATGACAGTGCAAAATTCATGAGGAGGGTCCCAAAACACCATGTTGAAAATGTGGGGTCAAAATTCCAAAAATGCCTGAGATATGCAGCAAAGTTGAAAAACCCTATTTATTCCATTATAGAGCTTACCGACATTTCCTGAGTTCGCTGGTCGGCTTTGAAGAGTGCAGACATGTTCCCAGTCCATACAGATCGCTCACGCCAGACTCAGAGGTAAATATGGGTGACGGGTGTGGGGAGGCAGGGTGCACAGAGGAGGAGTTGGTGGGGGTGGGAGACTACGAGGGACCATTTTCATGTTACAGATGAAAAAAGAAAAAACATCAGCGGGACAGTTTTTCTTTTGTTTAGGGATTTGGCATGCTGGGGTGGACTCCCAGCATGCCATCTAACTGGAAGGGGTCTGTAGCTGATGAGGAGTTGGGCACCCTCGTTGGCGCACAACATGGGGGAGGAATTCATGCCAACCGGGTTGGGCACCTGTCATCAGACAAAGAAAGCAGGGAGGGGGCCGGGCTGAGGGATTGTGCACCCCTCAGCATTTAGTCAATGGGGGTTCTTCCCCCAACAGAAATGGGCTCCCATCGGCACACACAAGGAAGGGTGGTGGTTAGAGCCAAGGGGACTACATAGAAACATAGACCACCCTCTAGGCATATAACAAATGGGGAGGGTGACTGTCAGCAGTTTGGTGGCACTGTGCCGCCATATGTAATATTAAACAGTTAAGCGCCTCCAGGGTGGTCCGTTGCATCTGGACGCAGCTTTGTTTGGATTGCAGCCGGACCTTTCTTAGGTGTGCTTACCACATTATGTATGCATGGTGTGGCGCCGGCATGCAGGCTGATTGGGGAATGAGGGACACACCTACTGGTGCATACCCTGCAATCACCCAACAGTGACTGCGCCTCCAAAGCTGCACTATCCCAAGATGTTGGCTGCACAAGCGCGCCAACATAAAAAAAGGATGTCAGTCAGTTTTTTCCTCCTTTAGCGAGTGATGACCCACCCCAACACACACACACACACACACACACACACACTCTCTCTCACTCACACAGTCTGCAAACAACTCATGCTCCCATTGCCACACAACATCAAAATCAACTTTTTGTTTCCAGTTTTTTGTACCACAGTTAAAAACTGCTGCCTGCCAGCAGTGAAGTTGCATGCTCTGCTACTGTCAACAGTACCATCATTTCCTGACTGATTGCACATTACCGTGAAGGTCATTACTTTTACATAAAGAATTTTTAAATATTTACTGAACTGGGTGAGTGAGGTAAAGGGAGCTGTTGTTCTCCTCAGTCCTTCTCTCTCTCTCTCTCTCTCTCTCTCTAAACCTTGATCATGATGCAACAAATATGCAACCACCATTTGTCCCTGCCTCACACCAAACCACACTGCAAACACATGCTGACAGTAGAGGCAGTTCTTTTTTTTAAATTACATTTTTCCTGCCTCCTTTTCCAGCCTGCCACCCCCGACCCTTCAGGGAAGACAACTGACATCCCACTGCCTTCCACCCTACCCAGACGGACCCCAGATCCCCATGGAGCCACAGTTGTACCCCCCGGGTGGGGACAAGGCGGGGGCTGGATGCCCTGTAACTTATGTTTCATCAGTCTTTTGGGTCAGTCGAGAGGGCAGAGTTACATCGTGGGCACAGCACAGTTCCCCATCTTCCCAGTGGTGGCAGGCTCAGTTTCCCATTTCCGCCCTTCCCATACAGCATGCAATTCCCCTGACGTCATGGTGCTGAGCGTTGATGTCCATGCTGTACCGTGGCCAGCCATACCTCGAAGGGCTTGCAGTACTCTGAGCCTCTGCTCGGAGTCAGGCAAGTGTGCGGGCTTCAGCCTGCCCTCCCGGAGAAGGCAAGCTGTTAGGATGCTCAAGACTATCTCCCCTGCTGACCCACCCAGCGACCGAGTCCGCCTCCGAACCCAGGTGACTGGCATGGTGCAAGGTGTGGCATCCAGCACCTCAACCCTCAGTGCCACCGGGCTCGCCCAGTAAAGGCAGTTCTGTGGCCATGCGCTGCTCACATTAGTGCTCTGCACTTGGGCTGCATTTCTCACTGGCAGCACACTTCAAATCTGTGACTCACTGTTTGTACAAAACCGCAGCGAACACGGAACACTCACAATAAAGAGTCCTTCTACATGTTCACTTTCAATGCAGCAGTACCTCATATTATGCTGAGACTGTCTTTGTGAATCTTGTCAGTAGCCCCCCCTTCCATTACTCAGGCTCTCGGACTTGAATTGTGCTCCAGTTACTGACCACATTGAGCTGCTGCAGCTGTACAAAGAAAACATTTTGTCATTTAAAATGGCCCTCCAACACATGCTGCCCTGCGAACTGACCGTGGCTCTGAGCCCATGTGCAGCGTGCACAACTCCTGGCTCCTCCCTCTCTCTAATCCCATTGCCGGGATTGGGTAACGGATGGAGTGGGGCAGACAGCATGCAGTGGGAGGGAGCAGGAGGATCTAATTACATGCCGGGACTGGGAACAGAGGGAGCCGGGTGGATAGCATATAGTGGGAGGGAGCAGGAGGGTTTACTTGTACTCCAGTTGCCGGGATGGGGAAACAGAGGGAGAGGAGAATGTTTCATAATTTGTGGTGCATTGTGGGGGTGTTTTGACACAGTTTAGAACTTGCTTGCCATCACCACCATTACTCCAGAGCAGGGGGTGCAGGTGTGCCCCTTGGGGCTCATTGATGCCTGGCCAGGTGGCGAGACCCATAGAACAGAATCCTCTGGAGTTTGGAATTTGAATAACAGCAGCATCCTGTTGGGAACCAAACATTTATCAAGGGAAGACAAGCATCTGGCAGTGTTTATGGCAAGATAAGCCAGGAAATGTCAAAGATCTTCTCTCCCATTTTAAGTTCGCTTGCACGCATCTGCAAGGAGACATTAGTGCTACCATACATGTTTACGTAGGTGTGCCTCCCCACTTCCAATGCTCTGCTCCCTTTGCAGGCATGGCTGCACCACACCAGTGAATGTTGAAGCTGTTTATGACAGCCGTTCAGATGAAGTGGTGTACAGTTGAAAACAAAAGAACACTGCAATCGGCGGTGGTAATCTGTAGGCAATTTGCATACTGCTGTCGGCAGGTAATTTACATACTGCTGTCAGAAGTATGCAAAGTGCCTACACTCTGCACTGCATCTGTGTAGCTGTCATAGATAGCTCCGTTTTTGTTTACTCTCCCCTCCCCCACGTAGCACACTGTGAGCTCTCCCCAGTGTGCTCATGCGCTCCCTCCTGCACAATATATGGCTGATGAGGGTGCCCAAATCCCTGTCAGCTTCACTGCCCCCAACAGACTTCGGCCATGCTGGGGAGCTACCCCAAGTGTGGAAAAAGTCGGTACGGCTGACTGGGGGTGCCCAATCCCCCGTCGGCTCCACTGTACAGTTTGTATCTCCCAAAACCAGAGTTCCACATGTCAGGCTGGGAGCCCACCACAGCGTGACAGAAGTCCGTATAGCTGACGGGGGTGCCCAATCCCCCATCGACTCCACTGGCCCCCCAAAACAAACTTCCAGTTGCCATGCTGGGAACCTACCCCAGCATGGAAAAAGTCCTGTTGTCTAAAGAAACAGAAACACCTGTAAAAAAAAAAAAAAAAAGCGGTTCCTCATTGACTGTCTCACCCCCTCCCCCAACCCGCACCTACCCTCTGTGCACCACCTCCACACAGCCCCCACCCCATGCTTACCTCCGAGGCCGGTGTGATGACTTTGGTGGAGCGGGAACACATCTGCACTCTTCAAAGCCGACCACGAACTGAAGAAATGCCAGTAAGCTGTATAATGCAATAAATGTTTTTTTTTTTCAACTTTGGTGCATATCTCGGCCATTTTTGGGAATTTTTTTCACCAAATTTTCAATCAATTAATCAATCAAATTTTTATTTAACCAGGAGATCATCATTGAGCAAAACTAATTTTCAAGATGGACCTGGATAGCTTCAAGACCAGTGTACAATACAAATAAGATGTCAAAGTTTACAATGGTTACAGTATTTAGAAAGAGTGTCAACTAGAAAGCGGCAGTATTAGCAAGTACAACACATTTGGTAAATGATGACAGTATATACACAAGAACATAAGCATAATAGAAACATAGAAACATAGACTATGATGGCAGATAAGGACCGCTTGGCCCATCTAGTCTGCTCATTTCCCTACCTACAGGATAGGCCACAGATCCTAGTTAACCAACAGCCTATTTCTTCCTACCCCCACAAGAATTGTCTTATGTCTGTCCCATGCATTCTTGAATTCTCCCACAGTTTTAGACCCCACAACCTCCTCAGAAAGGCTGTTCCATGCATCCACTACCCTCTGTGACACATAATACTCTCTCACATTGCCCTGAACCGCCCCTTCTATTTTTAAATTGTGTCCACTTGTTCTTGCATGTCTCTTTTCTGAAAGATGCTACCCTCTTGGACTTGTTGATTCCACTGAGGTACTTAAAAGTTTCTATCATGTCCCCCCTCCCTTCTTTCCTTAGGGTATAAATATTAAGCTCCTTTAGTCTCTCCTCATACGGCTTCTCTTGCAGACCCTGCACCATTTTAGTTGCCCTCCTCTGGACTGCCTCATCCTGTCTATGTCCTTGTGGAGATAGGGTCTCCCAGAACTGGACGCAGTACTCCAGATGGGGTCTCACCAACTGTCTGTACAGAGAGAGATAATCACTTCCTGTTTTCTGCTGCTGATGCCTCTCCCTGTGCATCCCAGTATACCCCCAGCCCTCCCTACTGCCTTCTCACATTGCTTGCTCACCTTAAGGTCATCTGATATGATTACCCCCATGTCTCTTTCCTTTTTTATTGTTGTTACTACCTCCCCATTGTGTATTCTTCCGCTGGGTTCTTGTTTCCCAGGTGAATTATTTTGCACTTCTTTGCATTGAATCCTAGCTGCCATACTTCTGACCATTCCTCCAACCTTGCCAAGTCCCTTCTCATCCTTTCCACACCTCCTTGTGTATCAACCCTGTTGCAGATCTTTGTGTCATCTGCAAAAAAGGCATACTTTTCCTTCCAGTCCCTCTGCAATGTCACTGATGAAGACATTAAAAAGGACTGGACCCAATACTGAACCCTGCGGTACCCCACTAGTAACCCCTCTTTCTTCAGAGTGGACTCCATTTACAATTACAGGTATATTACAGCAGATGCCCACAACATATCTCCAGCAATCAAAAAAAAAAATTAGTAGGACTAGGAGAGCACAGCAGGTGAAGAGGGGGCAAAGTACCTTGAGGGCAATAAGGAAGGTGGGAAGGGGGAGGGCGAAAAAAGGTATAATGGCAGTAAGGGTGGGGAGCATTAAGAGGTTAGGGGCCAAGGTGCTGAAATGGGGTATAAGTTTCAGCAACCACAGAGTACTGTTCCTGCCTGATTAGTGGTAGGTAGGTAGGGCAATGACGCATGGCTATGGGGAATCAAAAGTATTTAGGTATCAGCACAATAACCAAAAATAAGGTATTTAGGAGCTAAAGGTGAGAAGATGGATGGGAACAAGTGGGCAGGGGTGGAAGCAAAGAAGTCAGATAGGATATAGAAGTGCACTACCTATAGCAAATGGGAAGATTAGGGACAAGGAAAGCTTTCGCAGGATTCCTTCAATAAACAAGCATATAGAGTCTTGAAGATAGACAGGTTTGTAGGAATGATGAGTTTCAATGTTTTTTGCAACTTGTTCCACAGAACAGGCAGCACCTAACTTGTGGCGGCCCTACTAAGACGTAATTTTACCTTTGGTACTTTCAGCAAGATATAGGTGGTACTTCTTAGTGCATAGGTACCTACCAAACTTAGCGGAAAGCAGTCAAAAATGTATTGGGGCAGTTTTTTGGTAATTGCTCTATAAGTCCAAAGTACAGCATTTCTTTGGCGTCTGTAGGGTAGAGAAGTCTACCCCACAGCCGCATATAGGGAACAGTGGTGTGTTGAGAAGGGGAGGCCAGTGATAAACCTTAGTCCACTATGGTAGAGTGTATCAAGCTTGGTAAGCACTGCAGCAGAACACTGGCTATAGAGGAAGTCAGCATAATCTATCAGTGAAAGGAAGGTAGTTTGGACCAACCTCATCTTGGCTTCTTTAGTAAGAAGGTGTTTGATCCTAAAAAATAGTCCAAGTCTCTGTCTTAGTTTTTTTGTCAGTTCCTCGATATGGTAAGTGAAGGATAGTTGATTGTCATTCTAGACTCCCAGATATTTGAAGTTTGTTGCATATTCTAATGGTTCGCCAAGTAATGTAGTAGTCGGTGGAAAAGATCCAGAGTCTGTTGGGTTTGGAGCCTGAATATAGGGTGAGAATAGCATTGCTTTCATTTTTTTTAGCATTTTAAAGCAGCTTTTGTTTTATGAGCTGGATCTGCAGCTGGCTGAAGTCAGACTGGAGGTCACAGTATGTAGCTACGGGTGTTGGTCTACTTATGTACATCACTGTACCGTCAGCAAATAGGTGTATATTGGCCTCTTTTATGCTCGTATCAATATCATTGATGTAGATTGCAAACAACAAAGGTCCCAGGATGGACCCTGTGGCACTCCTCGCAGAAGGGTTTGAGAAGTGAGAAAATCACCTTGCGCCTTTACTTTCTGTAGCCGGCCTGTAAGGTAATCAGCAAACCAGCTCAGGAAAGTTGGTCCAGACCAATGTTCATAAGGAAAGAGAGATAGCTATGGTCCACAGTATCAAAGGCCTTACTTAGGTCCAGATACTGCTGCACAGAAGTTCCTACTATCCAAGTCCCGCTGCCAGTCATTGGTCTCCTTGGCAAGGGCTGTGATTGTACTGTGTTGAGCTCTGAAGCCTGATAGCAGTGGGGTTAACAGGCTATTGGATTCTAAGTGGTTCTTTAGCTGGGTATTCACAATTTTCTCCAGTAACTTAGGCAGTATTGGAAGATGAGAAATTGGCCTGTAGTTGTTTATGTCACATGGGTCACCAGTTTTGAAGATAGGGATGACATGGGCTGTTTTCCAAATGGGAGGTAGGGTGCCCAAGGATAGAGATAAATTAAAGAGATATGTGACTGGTGCAGCTAAAACTTGGTAACCAATCTTTATGAAATACGGGTCTATAAAATCTGCTCCAGTGCTTTTTGGGGGATCCAGTTGTAGTATGAGGTCTTCAACCTTTTTCAGAGTAGCAGGCTGAAACATGAAGGATGGTTTGGGGTCGAAGAATTTGTGGTCTTGCGCACTAAGTTGTGAGCGTAAGGAACAAGCAGGTGAGTTATCAAAGGCAAGCCCTGTGGTTGTGAAATGATCATTGAGAGCAACAAGGATGGATGGTCTATCAGAGAGAGTGGAATTGCCAGACATAAGTTTTGCAGGTAGAGAGTTTTTAGTGGCATTACCTGACAAGTCCTTGATTGTTTTTCAAAATCTAGAAGGGCTGTTAGAGGCAATTTCAAGTTCATCACAGTAATACTAGCCTTAGCCTCTTTGATCATCTTGGTGCAGGTGTACTGTGCCCTCCTAAACATACACCAGTCCTTTACAAGCTTAGTTTTGCACACTGGTTTTCCTGAGTGAGTCCCTCTTCAACATAGCATCCTTAAGCTCCGGTGAGAACCATCTGCAAGATTTATTCCTCACCGTAGTTTTTTCAGTGGTGTTTGTCTATTTAGTGCCTTGGGTCACTATTTCATGAAAAATGCAGTAAGCCCCACTCACTGTCTTAGATAAGTAAATGTCCTGCCAACGCAAAGAATCTCTTACCTCAGTGATGAAGGTCAAAGGATCAAAGTTACGTCTGCATCTCTTAAGGGTAAATTTAGATGAAGGCATAGTCATGGAATTTGATCTTACACAAGGAATAAAGCAGTGATCACTGATATCAGAGAGAAAAAAATGGCAGCATGTGAGAATAAATGGGGCCTGTTTACTAAAATGACATCTAGCAATGTACTGTTGTTCACATTCCTTTTATTAGGGCATGTAGCTTCATTGATAAGTTGTGACAATCCAAGAGAGTCACAAAGTGATTTTACTGGTGTAGCCGCATTTGAAAACCAGTCGGGGATCAGGTCCTAGGATATCATTTAAGGGCTTTAGAAGCTGAAGTACAACAGCAGAGGGGGCCTATAACAACCAACCACGTACAGTGAGATGGAAGAAGAGATCCTGACATTTAGGGACATGCATTCTAATTTGTTTGGGACAGAGGTTGAGTCCAGGATAGTGGCTGAGAATTTATCCTTGACATAGATGGCCACACCACTGCCTCTGGCCTTTCTGTCAGTTCTAAACATAGAGCAGTTGGGAATCTTCACTTCATTATCTGGTGTGCCTGCTCTGAGCCATGACTCTGTGACTACCAGAACATCAGGCGTTGTATGACATATCCATGCCTGGATATAAGATATCTTCTTTAGCAAGCTACACACATTGATGTGCATAAAGCTCACTCCTTTAAAGCTAGGCAGGTCAGATGGAGATGCAATGGCTGCAGGAGGCCAGGGTTAAGTTCAACATTGCCTGAGCACAATAACAAGAGGAGCAACAGTTTCCTGATGGCATGAAAGGATAATTTACAATTCCTGCTCCTTGCATATTTGCAGGGATTAATGGACATGGAAGGTGGAGTGCCACAACATGGGTGTTGTTACCTTAAAGCTGCTTCAATTAACACCCTAGCTGCAAAGATTAAAGTGAAGAGGTTATCATATGCAGAAGGAGACATACCCTGTATAGTCAGCACGCTATGCGTTCCTGCATAGTGGGGTTTTTGAGTTGAGAGCTGGAAGGAGGGAGGGAAGGTAATGGATGCATAAGTACTGTATGCTGGAGCTAGAGCTCATGGGGAAAGCAGGTGAGGTATTGTCCTCTCTAATGTAAGGAGACTGCATGAGCAGGTATGTGTCAGAATAAGCAAGTAGGATAAGGATTGCAATAGAGAACCAGCAACAACCCCATATATATAAACCATGGGGGACATGGGGTTCTTGAGGAACCACCTTATGAATTCAGTCACTGTCATTTTGTTATTCGGTCCCAAAAGGTGATTTTGTAGTCACTGCATGGAACCACCTTTCGGGACCGAGTAACGAAACAACAGTGTCAAAGTTCATGAGGTAGGCCCCCCAAAACCCTATGTTGAAAATTTGGTGAAAAAATTCCCAAAATGACTGTTTTACAAGGGTGCATTGTGCAGTACCTACGCACACTCATAACTTTGAGGATTTTTAACATTTTCAGTCCAGATTTTCAACATTGCCATTTTACCACACCTCCTTATCAACAGTACAGCTGTCATTTTTCATATCATGTCCAAACATATTTTGTACTATTATCGCATTGATCGATTGTGCGAGATCAATGTTCGGGACACATTAAGAAAATCACAGTGACACTGGTCATGAGCAGAGGTGGTAAAATGGCTATGTTGAAAATCTGGTGACAAGGTCCATAAATGACTCTGTCATGAGCGCATTCATGCAATTTCCATGCACCTCGTAAGTTCACAAAATTTGTAATATTTTCAGTCCAGATTTTCAACATTGGCATTTTTCCACACCTCCTTATGAACAGTACAGCTGTCATTTTTCACACCTTGGCTGAAATGTTTTCGCACTTCCGGGGCAGAATAGTGCAGTCACTGTGGGAATTTAGTGTTCAGGGTAGATTACGAAAATCAAAATGACACTGTTCATGAGCGGAGGTGCAAAAATGCCTATGTTGAAAATCTGTTGTAAAAAATCTCCGAACTACTTACATTACAGGTGCACGTTGCACAGCTCCTACGCATGCTCATGACTTCACCAGTTTTTGTATATTTTCCTTCCAGATTTTCAGCAATACCATTTTTTACACATCCTCATGAATAGTACACCTGTCACTTTTCACATTCTGTTCAAAATGTATTTTTGCACCTGTGGCGCCAAATGGCGCAGTCACTCTGCAAAATCACCTTTCACGTAATGAACTGATAGTGTCACTGTTCATGCGGTGGGGTCACAAAAAACCCATGTGGAAAACTTGGAGTAAAAATGCCAAGAAACTCCCAGGGCGTTACAGTTTTCGACCATAAGGCCCTACCTTGTAGGGACTGACAGGCGTCATGGGTGTGACTTGGGATTGTCGACAGTAATGCTCATGCCATTTCATCCACACACCCACCCTGCAGCCAGTGATAGGCATCGAGGTGCACCTTGGACCCTTTGCCCCAAGAGTTCACCCCATTCTCCTGTACTCCACCCATTTTGGCGTATTTCCTTATGGAAAGAAGTGAATCTAAAGGCGAAACACCCCATGGCACACCTTAACACTTGTCAGTGTCTGAAGGGTAGGGTGAGGTGAAATGTCGTGACCGTCATGGGTGACCTCCCAAAGGCACACCCCAATGCCTGTCCATCTCTGCAGAGTGAGGGTGGAGTTGTCGTCAGTTCAATACTTCAATGCCATTCCTATACTGCATCGGTCTGACTCCTGCACTTCCACTGCTAATGCCTGCAAGCAAATGTTCAGCATTGACAAATGCTTGTTAGGAAACACTCCTGGCTCACTGACTGTCACCTTATCTTACTGTAGTCTTTGCTCTGGAATTAGAATCTGACTTCTCAAAAGACAGGAATTCAAGCAAAGTACTTTTACAGAGAAAGTACAAACAGTTTTATCTGAATCTTGACCCCAAGCAGACTATAAAAATTCTCATGGGGTACCAGTGGGCTGCCTTCCTACAATGAGAAAAATGCACCCTACCAAAATAAATACATTCCGGTCGGGCACTGTGTGGTAGCGTTCTGCCCAGTGGGGAAGAGGGGAATTCTCCATGATGCCTGGGATCCTAGAGGATGGTTCCTTGTGGTGAGATTCTCCGTCAGGTGAGTGAGGGTGCTCCTTGTATGCAGCAGTGGAGTAGTGCAGGGCCGCTCATAAGGGGAGACTGCCTCTGTTTTGTTAAGCCAGGTGTCTGTATTTCAGCCCGCTCGCAAGGGGGCTGAGCCTGCACAAGGTGCACCAGGAGCCGCTAGTAAGAGGCTCCTGGGAATGGCTCGATTTTTTTTTAAATTGGGATGGGGTTTAGAGCTATGTCTCATGATTTGTTATTCCCTGGGGCAGGCGGGCTATATTTATGGCATGAACTGAATACGTGTACTCGGTGTACCCACATCCTAAGAAGAGCAAAGTAAATAGCATTTTTGGACAAATTATACAGATAACGCAGCAGAGAATTGTATACACCCAGACTAATTAACGAGTGATATATTTTGTTTGAATACGTTTGCATGTTTAGTACTCAGTATATTAATAGTACCTGGCTGTATTTCTTTACAGTAGTGAGTCATGTGATTACAGTCTGTTATGTCTATCTGTTGTTCCTTGTCTGTTTATAATAGTTTCTCTGGCTATCTGGGCTACTAGTGTAGTGATTCAGGGAATAATACCTGGTTATACAGATTTGTCTTGACTACAATCTGGCTATCTGGGTTACTAGCCTTGTGATTCATGGCATAATAGAGTCTAATTGTTGCATCGAAGAGTAGTTGAGGTAGAGTACCCTGCTCAATAGCCTTGTAGTAGTTTCCATAGAAATAATTATTGTAAAAGTTCAGTGTCTTACCTTGACTGTGGTGTCTGGAGCTAGGCAATATGCTTCAACCTCAGTGATGCAGATGTAAGAACTGAAGGCTGCTGGGAGAAGTGAGACCTAGGCAGATCGGATTTCTATTCGGATCACATGTGCATCTGCAACCTATGAGGTGGATGTAACCCAGAAGTAATGGATTCAGGGATGCTGTAGGGTGATGCAATATGCAATACATTGTATAACTAGATAGCTTACCTATATGATCTTGTTTGAAAGACAGCAAATATAACATGGTGTTGTAACATGCAAACTAAAGGTTGAGGTGCGAGACCCAAAGATCTTGACAGGATAAACAAGCATTTGTCAATGCCGAATGTTGCTTGCTTATATGTGCTGTTTATGTATTTGGAAGTGAAAGTACCATGCCTAAGAACTATCATGTGCCCCCCCAGACATCCACTGTGTCTTTCTGTTCAGTATTCACAGAAGAGGGGGAGGGCCAAGGGCTACAGCAGTACAGTAGTTGCAAAGGCATGAAGAGGTGGACAATAGTTCATTCCTGGCAGAAGAATCCTGTAGAAGATGACTAAATTGAAGGTGGACAAAGTGATGGGACCAGATGGCATACATCCAAGGATATTAAAAGAACTGTGAAGGAAATAGCAGTACCTTAGGCAGCCATGTTCACTGAGTCATTCAACACAGGGGTGGTACCAGAGAATTAGAGCAGGGCACATGTGGTCCCTCTATACAAATCCAGCAGTAGGGAGGAGGTGGGGAACTTTAGGCCAGTCAGCATCACTTCAGTAGTGGGGAAGATCATGGAGACATTGTTTAAAGAAAGGATAGTGGGGCATCTAGAAGCCTTTGGAGCCCAGGACCATAGGCAACATGGATTCACAGTGGGGAGGTCATGTCAGACAAATCTAGTTGATCTATTTGACTGGGTGACTAAGGAAGTAAATCAGGGTGGGGCAGTGGACAATGCTTACCTTGATATAAGCAAAAGCCTTTGACACTGTCCCACATAGGAGGCTGATAAACTAGCTGAGCAAGCTGGGCATGGGGGAAAGGGTGGTAAACTGGGTTAGAGACTGGGTAACAGACAGGGGGCAGAGTGTTGGTAAATTGGGTGCAGTCTGGGGAGAGGGGGTGACCAGTGGGGTGTGGCAGGGATTGGTCCTCGGGCCAGTCCTGTTCAATGTCTTCATTAGTGACATTGCAGAAAGGCTGAAGGGAAAGGTCTGCCCATTTGCAAATGACACCACGATCTGTAACACAGTACATACCCCAGAGGGGGTGGAGAAAATGAGGAGGGACCTGGGGAAGCTTGAGTAATGGACTTAGGACTGGCAACTGAAGTTTAATTCAAAAAAGTGAAAAATAATGCACCTGGGACACAGAAACCCTGGGGAAAGGTACAGGATGGGGGGGTGCTGACAGTCACAAAGAAGGAAAGGGACCTAGGGTTTCTTATTTCAGATTACCTGAAAATGTCAAAGTGGTAAAGCAGCTGGGAGGGCCAGTGACATGCGGGGGTGCATAGGCAGGGGTATCTCCAGCATAAGGAGGGAGGTAGTGATGCTATTATATAAAACCATAGTCAGGCTTCACATGGAGTACTGTGTGCAGTTCTGGAGGTCTCACCTTCGTAAGGATGTTAACAGGCTGGAGATGGTTCATAGATGGGTGAATGAGATGGTACAGAGCTTGCAACACAAGACTTATGAGGAGAAATTAAGGGACCTCAATATGTACTCACTGGAAGAGAGGAGGGAAAGAGGGGATATAATGAAAACATTCAAGTACCTCAAGGGTATAAATATAAGTACTGAGAAGCAGGAGACAGCTGCTATGGGCACATGTGCCAGCTTCTGTGTGATATTCTTTTGTTCTTATAAATCTGTAATCTCCAGTATTTCAGTAATCACATGACCCCACTGCCTTTTTTAAGCAATTTTATGCTGGTTGATGCCTGTGTCAGATAGCAGACAGCGGGCTCACCAGATTGTGTTGCCATTTGGAAAACTTCATAGAGTGTTCTTTTACTAGTAATTGTTTTGGAAAGCTGGTGAAGGTCTCACAATTTTTGTTATGATTTTATCTCCTTATGTCTGTCCCCTTTGGACACCCCATCCCCACACCCCAACAGTCATCAGTGGCCACAGCTGCAGCCTGCTTCTTGCCAAGATGGTGGGTGAGCAGCTGCCTTCACAGTCTGTGAAGTCCGATGTCTTTCAGTGCTGCTTATTGGTCATCTTCCAACACAGGCAAGGTGCTGCCAGCCAAAAACTAACTCTGGACAAGCAGGTTTCAAAGTGGGGAAGAAATGGAGTGAGCAAGAATGAAGTACTCATTAAGATGCGGCGTCGATTTTAAGATCAGCATACTGGTGTGGATGCTGCAAATAGAACCCCAGCTCTTTAAGCAGCCTTATAAAGAGTAAAGGCTTCTCGAAGCACTGGACACCGCAAATAGAACCCCAGCTCTTTAAGCAGCCTTATAAAGAGTAAAGGCTTCTCAAAGCACTGGGGTTCTGTTTATTATACTGTAAGTGGACTGCAACTAATTCGATAATTTACTGTACCTTACATCTGGATGTATGGTATGCCCAACTTTAAATAAACACTGCAACTGAATTAACACATGATGCCATAGAAACATAGAATTTGTCAGCAGAAAAGGACCACTCAGCCCACCCAGTCTGCCCAAGTGTTCTCTAGCTACTTGCAAGTGCTGCTGGTATATGTAACTGCATGTCTTATTCTGTCTCTGTCCATCAGGACCTCCCTGTGGATGAGCTTGCTACATGGATTTTTCCTGCACTGAACTTAAACCTATTCAACTTCCATAGCTATATTGATCTCCACTGACCCCCTCATTCCCCTGTTTCTAATATACCTTTATGTTTATCCCATTCATGCTTCATGCCCCCTACCATTTTAGCTTTCACCACTTCTCCTGGCAGTCTGTTCAAGGCATCTACCACCCTTTAAGAAAAGAAATATTTCTTCACATCTATCCTGAATGCCCCCCCCCAGCTTCATTGTATGTCCCTTGGTTTTGGTGCTTATCCTCATTTGAATGAAACTCCCCAACTGTACCCTATTTATCCCTTTGAGGTACTTTGTAGGTCTTGATCATGTCACCTCTCTCCCTTCTCTCTTCAAGAGTGTACATGTTGAGATTCTTCAGCCTTTACTTGCAGGGATTCCTGTGAAAATTCTGAACCATTTTAGTTGCCCTCCTCTGAAAAAAACCCACCTTATGTTCTTTCTGAAGTGTGAACTCTAAAACTGGATACAGTACTCCAGCTGGGGGTATACCAGGGAGTGATACAATGGCAGCACAACATCCCTCCTCCTCCTACTGGAGATGCCACTCCTCATGCACCCCAGAATCCAATTTGCCCTGCCTATAGCCTTGTCACACTGTACTACCATCTTGAGGTCCTCTGATATAATAACCTCAAGGACCCTTTCATGTTTAGTGAGTATCAGTAGCTCCCCCCATCCTATACCCAGCATCGGGGTTCCTATGCCCTAGGTAAAGGATTTTACAATTATTGCCATTGAACTCCAAGTAAGTAAGAAAATGGAATTGATTTGAATGAACTGCAGGCTTTTAAGCAGCTTTTCAGGAAGTTTGTGTGTGTGGTGGGGTGCTCTACCACTATAACTATTTGCTTTTGATTTGGTATAATGTGAACAGATTAATCCTGCTCCCTGCTCCATGTGCTGTATCGGAGATAAAGAGCCCAAATAGCATTGGGCCAAGCACTGAGCCCTGTGACACCCCACTTGTCACTGCTCTGGGTGCCAAGAGCTATCCCACCACCAGCACCCTCTGCACCCTCCCCTGCAACCAGTTCTCTATACATTTAGTCAGACCACCTTCCACCCGTACCCCTCCTTCTCTTCACTCTTCTCCTCCTTGGCCTGTGTCCCTCCTCCCGGTAGTCTACACCCTTTCTCCTCCTTATTCTTACTGGGTGGTGGTGCCTTCTGTATTACACTCAGACCACTCTGCCTGGCCCCCTTCAAGGGTTATTACGCTTCCGCCTTTACCTATATCTAAGGCAGTGAGCTCATCAGGGTCCCCTGTCTGGACCTTTCTACTAACCACAGTCTTTTGGCCACCTCCCCAACTTGTTTAAATCCACCTTAGTAGATATATACCCCTCTAATTCTGCCTTTTTTTTTCTCTCCAGGCTACGGTCAGCTTGGTCATCCCAACCGACCACCCTAGCCCTGCCCCCAGCATCAAGCCGACCTGCTCACCTCCACGGATTACCCCATATGGTGGGGTGGTGAGGAGCTTCCCAGCTTGACCCACCGGAGCAGGATCCAGTGTAGGAGGTGCCATTCGGGGTTGGCAGTGGGGGTCAGAAGCACATGCTGCCCGACCATACCCCATTATCCACTTTTCTCCCCTTTGCAGAGTGCGGGCATGTAATGATGCTTAGGCATAGCGTGCCAACATCCACCACACTCCACCCCCTTTACTACACCGCAGTAGTAGCACCCACGGTCATCACCAGGGGCTGCTACAGAGTGGTGGGTCCCTGGATTTCGTCCCAGGATAGGAGAGCAGTCCTCCAGATGCTCAGTCCTATCCCTTCCTTGCCAACCCCTGGCGGCCCTTGCTTGTGTCTGAAGCTGAGTCACTAGCATGGCACGAGGTGTGGCGTCCAGCGCCTCAACCCTCAGTGTCAGTGGCCCAGCAGCAATGCTGCCTTTAATACTCCCCTCCACTCCCCCTCCTGCTGCTCCAGTGTACCCTGTCCCCTGCGTACAAGTCACTATTCCCCCCAGACTCTACCCCAGTTAGACACTAACCCATAATGTTTCACGTGGCACCAATCCCTCAGACGCTCGAACTCCTCAAGCCTATCCTTCCTCACCATGCTTGAACATGGTACCGGCAGTGCCCCCAAGAAAGCCACCAACTTCCCCACCCCCTTACACTGTCTGCCTAATTACTCAAACCTCACCTCACTACTTCCACAGTGTTCCCGCCAAGTCGTTTGTACCCATTTGCAACAGTAAATGAGTTTTCTTCCTCCCCCTCACTACACGCTTGAGCAGTGCCTGCCCTACCCCTCCTGCAGCCAACCTGGGGACAGCTTCAACCCAAATATGGCTGTGCCTTTCCACCTTCCGCCCCATCTCACCCATTTCAGTATAGAATTCCCCAGGATGAGTACCCCCGTCCCTTACCCCTTTTCTCTTCTAATGCCCCTTCCACCAGCCCAGTATTCATTCTTCCCTGCCCCATACCCCCGCCAAAAGCACCCTCTGTGACTTCTGTATCTGTACCTCTACTCCGCCTCATCTCTTTCTCTGCCTAATTCCTCCACCCCCTTGAACCCCTTCCAGCATGACTACTTCCTTCTGGACTTCCCATGTCGACCTCCCCATCTCCCCTGCTGATTTCCAACCCCTCTCCTAGCCCCACTGTTGTTGATTTAGAGCCCCCATTCCCATCTACACTGATAGTGATGCCCCTCCCATCCTTCCCCCTTCCCATAGCCTTCTCTCCTCCAGTCAACACTCCCTCCTTCCTTACTAGCTCCCCTTCTACCCTTTCATCCTCGCTATCTCATCTCCTAGCAGTTGCCATCCCTCTCATGCCCCGCTTGTCCTCCCCATTTGGTATGTTCCTGCTCCCCCTCTCTGTCCCATAGCAGAGGTTCAAATCTATTTCTAGTCAATACCCCTCCTACATCTCTTCCCCCTATTGTTTGCCCCCTTCTACATGTTCCCCTCCGTGCCACCCCTGGTCCCACCCTACCCACAGCCATCTGCTCTCTCCCCTTTACTCCTCATGGCCTCTTCCTTCCCCATCAGGAGGCCCCCCCCCACCTCGGGCACCCTCTCTCCTCTCCTGACTTTTCTATTAGTGCCTCTGATGTTCTCTGCTCTCATATAGTTTCACTTAGGCCAGTTAGAAATCCTATTGCACTCCAAGTATTACTCAGCTCAGATAGAGAAATAAACAGAACAAATTAATATGCATTATTACAGCAGTCCTAACAGTATAGCTCAGTACTCAGCTCAGTTAGAGAAAGAAACAGAACAACTAAATCTGTATTATTACAGCACTCCTAAAAGTATCCAATCATTGCTTTGTCTCCACCCCAGAGACCCTACTGTAATATAGGACCTGGGGTGGGAGGGTGAGAAACTCTAAAGTCCCGGCAGAGCTCCATTGAGCTCGCTCACTCCCCCCTCTCACTAGCTCATTCTATTTCTCCCAGTGCTGCAGGCTGCCCTTTTCTACTGGGCTCCTGCTTGCATTGGTATCTTTTTCTGACCACAAAGAAATCTGCAGCAGTCCCGACACAGCTCTGTTGAGCTCGATTACTCCCCCTCTCTCACTCACTCTTTCTGTTTCTCCTGGTGCTGCAGGCTGCCCTTTTGTACAGGACTCCTGCCTGTATTGGTGCTTTTCTCTCCCCACAAAGAAGTTCACAGCTGTCTTGACAGTGCTCCATTGAGGTCGCTCACTCCCCCTCTCTCACTCACTCATTCTGTTTCTCCTGGTGCTGCAGGCTGCCCTTTTGTACTGCTCCTGCCTGCATTGGTGCCTTTCTCCCACAAAGAAGTTCACAGCTGTCTGACAGTGCTCCAATGAGGTCACCACCCCCTCTCACCCACCATTCTGTTTCTCCTGGTGCTGCAGGCTGTCTTTTGTACTGGACCCTGACTCCGTTGGTGCCTTTTTCTGCCCACAAAGAAATCTGCAGCAGTCCCAACAGAACTCTGTTGATCTTGTGCACTTCCCCTTTCTCACTCGCTCGTTCCGTTTCTCCCAGGGTGGCAGGCTGCCCTTTTGTACTGGGCTCCAGCCAGTGTTGGCGTCTTTTTCTACACACTAAGAAATCAGCAGCAATCCTGACAGAGCTCCGCTGAGATTGCTCACTCCCCCTCTCTCACTCACCCAGTCCATTTCTTCCCGCGCCACAGGCTGCCCTTTGTACTGGGCTCCTGCCTGCACTGGTGCCTTTTTTCTGCCCACAAGATATCTGCAGTGTCCTGATAAAGCTCTGTTGTGCTTCGCCACCCCTCTCTCTCACTTGCTCGTTCTGTTTCTCCCAGCACTGCAGGATTGCCCTATTTTACTGGCTCCTGCCTGTGTTGACACCTTTTTCTGCCCACAATGAAATCCGCAGCAGTCCTGATAGCTCAGTTGAGTTCGGTCACTCTCCCTCTCTCACTCACTCGATCTTAATCTGTCCAAACACTGATTTCCCAAAGCGACTGCGCTATTCTGCGCTTGAAGTGTGAAAACACATTCTGGCCAGGATGTGAAAAATGGCAACTATTCTGTTCATTAGGAGGTGAGAAAAAATGCCAGTGACAATCTGGCATGAAAATATTACTAATTTGGGAAGTTACAAAGGTGCCTGGAAATTGCACACTCGTAACACAGTCATTTTATGGATTTTCATCACAAAATTTTTAACATAGGCATTTTAGGACCTCTGCTCATGAACAGTGTCACTATGGTTTTCTTAATATGTCCCGAATACTGATTTTCCCAGCGACCGTGCTATTCTGCACTGGAAGCGCAAAAACACATTTTGGCAAGGATGTGAAAAATGACAATGGTACAGTTCATTAGTAAGTGTGGAAAAATGCCAATGTTGAAAATCTGGTGAAAATATATCAAATTCATGAGGAATTCTGAACATGTGCTGTAACTGCATAACTGAACCTCAATAAAACAGTCATTTTTGGATTTTTCCACCAAATTTGCAACATAGGCTTTTTGAGAGCCCACCTCATGAATACTGGCACTGTCATTTCATTAATCATCCCAAAATGTGATTTCATGCAGTGACCGTGGAAATCACCTTTTCGGGACCGACCACCGCCATGACAGTTGCTGAATTAATGAAGAGGAGTCCCAATAACTTGATATTGAAACTTTGGTGCCAAAATTTCAAAATGCCTGGGAATTCACCAAAGTTGAAAATTTCCTATTTGTGCCATTATACAGCTTACTGGCATTTCTTCAGTTTGTGGTCGGCTTTAAAGAGTGCAGACATGTTCCCAGTCCACCTAAGACTCGTCTGCACTGGGCTCCAGAGGTAAGTATGGGGTGGGGGGTGGGGAGGCAGGGTGCACAGAGGGTGGTGCGGTAGCGGCGTGTGTCACGGAGTCAACGAGGGACCATTTTCTTGTTCATAGGGTTTAAAAAAAAAGAAAACATTGGTGGTTTTTCCCAGCATTGGACTGGGGGCATGCTGGCGAGGAGGTTTGGGGCTGTAGCTGGCGGGTGATTGGGACTCTGTGGGACATACGTGGGGAAGAGCAGAGGGGATTGGGTATCCCCCTCGCACACAATTCATTGTGGGGGGACATTATGTCGATGGGTGGGCTCCCCCATCAGCAAGTAGAACTGGGGGAGGATTGAAGATGGTGGGGATTGGGCCCCCCCGTTGGCAATGAAAGACTGTTGGGGGCGCATGATGCCGAGGGAGATTGGGCACCCCCTCGACACACAGCAAATGGGGGAAGGGTGACAGTATGCCGACAGCTGCTGGGCTCCCTGTTGGCAAACTGGATCAGGGGCATGCAAAGTACCACCCTGCAATGACGGGTCGCTCCCTCATTGCAGCGGAATCGCTGACGCTGCAATGATGAGGTGGCCCCTGATTGCAGCAGTTAAAACATTTCAAGGTGGTGGCACTCTGGCTGAACTAATGTCAGCAGCAGAGTGCCACCCCATTGGGGAAAGCAGGCCAAGCCTCAAAAGACAGTGGGAGCATTGACCACAACAGTGCTGCACCACCACAACCTGCTTCTTCAGCAAGCTGCCGCAACATGTTTCTTGCACATGCACATAATCAACATAAAAAGTAAGAGTACCAAAACTCGCGAAATTACTTTTTTATCCCGCCAAGATCTTTAGACCCAGTACCTCTTGTATAGTGTACATATCACTATTAGCCTCAAATTAGGGATTACCCAATGGTTTCCAGTAGTTGTTTAAAAATTACAAAATAGTTTAGTTCACATCTGATATTGCACAACTTAATTGAACTGCAGAGTATAAAAAGGAAAATAGCAACATCAGTCTTTTCTAAAGTTGTTACATTATATGCGCTGGTCTATGGTAAAGTGCTTCCATATATTTTCCCACAATAGGATGTCCAACCCAGTATTTAATAATCAACTAAAGTATTTTGCTTTTGTAAACAAAATTATTTAAAATATATTTGTTTTGAAACATAAAATTGCAAAGACATAATTTACCAAATCTCCAACCTCCAATAATTTTATTTCTTACAACAGATAACATACCAGACAACATACAGCCTTATGTTTTAAAGGAAACAATAAATCAAATCAAACTACCACTATAGATAGCATTTTGACTGGAGAATAGCTTCACTAATCCCAATATGCAAAAAGAAAGGGAGTAAGAAAGATATCAGGAATTATAGACCAATAAGTCTCACCTCAATGGCTTGTAAAACCCAAGAGAAAATATTCAAAACCAGACTACAAAAAGAGCTTATCGTAAAAGGACTAAATGATTTAAACAGTTTAAAAAGAGAATTAAACAGATTTCTATTAAGTAAGCAGTATTAAATTCACCCCACTAGTGTAGGGAAGGCCATCTCAGTAAAACTGAGTAAACAAAAATAAAAATATTGTTTCTCATGACATGAGTAGTTGCTGTGTTTTTGGAGAGGTTCGCAGTCAGTGACCAGAAAAGGAGCAGAGGACCGCATGGAACTGTGGCTGCAGTCAGCAGCCGAGTACAGTCAGCAACAAAGAAAATGGCTGTTTCCAATGAGAAGGAGGATGCCCGGCCAACTGCGGACCGCGGTTCAGGAGTGGGCCAATTGGGGAGTGAGGCACCAAGGTGGTTAGGCTTTAAAAAGCCCGCCTGACTGCACAGCTGTAGTAGCTGCTATTTTTAGTCCCACCCACCCTTCCTGACCCCTGCCTTTATTAAATGCGGAGAGGTGGAGGAGCCATTATGTAGTGGAGGAGCTGACAGGCTGGACTAAAGAGAGAGTGGCTGAGAGCATCAGAAGACTGAAAGTGGGAGAAAGGAGGGTCCTGAGCAAAGGAAAACAAGGAGAGGAGCTGGTTGTCTAGCAAAGGAGCTAAGTCCTACAGGGAGAAAGACACAGGCATCAAGAAATCTTTCACAAAAGAGCTGAAATTATGGTGATGTGAACTGGGTCGAGACTACTGGCACTGGAGGTTCTGGGTACTTTATCTTGGACTACTGAAGCTGGAGGTGCTGAAAGACTTGAACTTGGTGAGGTGGACTTGAAACTGGAAGTGATGGGGACTTGGACTAAATCATGGGTCTTGGACTTGAACATGGTGACTATGGTTGTAAATTCTAGAAGTCTATGGTTTGCACAGGCTTTGGTATCTGTAAAAAAAAATCTTAAGCTGTGGGTTGGGGCTGAGGAGAGGGTGGGGGTCAGTGAGTTTTTTCTTTTCTTTGTAGCTAAAGTATCACAGAAGAAATGGTAGGGCAGCACAGATGGAGGGGCATCCAAGGAAGGAGGATTTCTGGCAGGGTGGTGGGGTGCAGTGGCTGTGGAATGGCTATGATACTAAACTGGGCTTGGAGGATGGGGGATGTATGATATGTAAGTAGCTCACATAGCTGAGGGAGGAAGTGGCATGGCTAAGGTGGGGGTTACATTGAGGGAAGTTGGGAAATGGGAGTAGAGAGACAGGGACAATATAAGTCAAAGAAGAAGCGGGAAGGGCTGAGTGGATACACTGAAGAATCAGATATACTGTTCTGGAAGTCAAGGGATTGGGAGGGAGAGAATGGAGGGGGTTCCCAAGGGGACAGTCCAGAGGTGGTCACGGACAGCAGCAAGTCCAGAGAGGACAGACCAGAGGTGATCATGGACAGCAGCAAGTCCAGGGTTGGGACAAGGACGCCAGGGAAAGGAGAACAGGGGTCAGTGGGAATGGACAGCAGGAAGGTCAGAGGCACAAAAATTACACCTGTAGATAGAGCAAAAAGGTCAGCCGGGGGTTCAAGAGGAGTGGATGATGGTAGGCTCAAGGAAGGGGAGAAGGATGCCCAGAAGAAAGGAAAATTCAGGACAAAGTGAAATGGGCTAGTGGGCAACAGTAATAAATAGTTTTTCCCCTAGGTATTCTAGTCAAGGACATTGGGCTGCAGGGGTCTGCAGAGGCCATGGGGGTAGGGCAGGCTGGGGATGCAGGAGGAAAGATCTCAGGTTCAATGGAAGGGAGGAGCAGGGGGAGGGCATATCCCATGCAGGGGAAGGGATGGAGGAGGGGACTGGAACATTAGAGACATACCAGAGGGTGGCACCAGGGCAACTGGAAGGGGTAGAGGAGGGGACTGGCATTTTAGGGACACACCAGAAGGTGACACCAGGGCAACAGGGGCATAAGTAAAGAGACAGGAAGGAAGCATTGGAAGAGATGGGGTTGAACTCTGGGGAGGCTGAAAGTGAACAGGAGGGATCTCTGTAGGAAAGGAGCTGCAGAAGGCTGGAGCATGCATCGGGTAGGGTGCAGGGGAAGGGGAATATGCAGACAGGGCAGGTGGTGGGGAGGAAGACTTCCCCAAGTTGGGTACAGTGCTCAAAACCTTCTGTAAGTGTGAGCGGGATAGAAACAGTTGGAGGGGGATCAAGCACAGTTGGCAAAACCACACACAGTGATGCAGATGGTGGAGAGCCAGGAGCAGATAGAGGGGGGGCCAGGTGAAGTTTGCTAATGTGATGCAGCAGGGGGTTGCAGGGATGAAGGAAGCCAGGTGGAAGTAAAAGAGCTGAAGAGGTATGGGGGGTTGGGGGAAAGGCTAAAGGGAGAGGGAGAAGAAGGAATGATGATAGGTGTGGGTAAAATCATGATAGGTTAGGAAAGGGGGAACAAATGACAAGCAGGGGAAACAACCAAATCAGGAGGGAACATGAGGGGGAGGCCAAAGGGAGCCAAACCCTGTGAAGCAAGGCTGGAGGCCAAAAGGACACCCAGGAAGCAGTGGCAGCAGGGTGGCACTCTTGGAGGACTCAGTAATTAAGGGGCTGAAATGGGGAAGGAAGGGAGCAAGAAACAATGCAGTATGGATACAGTGCATGCCAGGGATGATGGTGCTGGAGGTGAGGCATCATATTCCTTCCTGGGGTAAGCAGCAGAATAAAAAGACACGTCTGGTGTTTCACCTGGGCACAAAAGACTTGGAGGGGAAAAGTCTGGTGGAAGTTTAGTCAATGTTTGAGGAACGCACTAGGTTCTGCAGGAGCAACAATGTCTTTTCCTTCTATTTCTTTCTGAGGTGTTGCCAGTACCTAGATGGCACGCCCAGAAATTAAAAGTTAAGGGCATTCAACAATTGGCTACAAGGTTGGTGCAGTCGGATGGGGTTTGGCTGGTTAGGTTACTGGGGCTGTACATGGGAGGAGGAGGAGGAGGGTTGTACACCCAAGACAGGCTGCATCAAGCTCTGTAGGGGCAGCTACACAAAGAGAAAACTGGGGTACTTCATGGCAAGAGAATTCAATTTAAACTAGATTGGGGATAATACGGGCTATCCTATGGGAGGCAGGGAAGCTATCAGCTCTTCTCCATGCCACAACACTCATCAAGGAAACAGTTAGTGGCAGGGAAGAATGGGATGGGGCTACATGTTGGAGGGCTCAGGTTGCAAATGCCAGGAGCCTGGGGAACAAAATGGGAGAACTGGAGGCCACCATGATGGAAGAGAACCTTGATATTATAGCAGTGAGTGAGACTTGGTGGAACAAGCACCACGCCTGGGAGACTGTGATCCCAGGGTATCATTTGTTTAGGAAGGATTAGGAAGGAAGGGGGTTAGTGGTGTCATTATATGTCCAGGATGGGACTGGCGCCATGGAGTGAAGGGAGGAGGAGGGGTAAACAGAGATAATATGGGTCACCCTAGACAAGGGGAAAACCTGCGATTCAGGGTAGTCTATAGGCCTCCTATGCAGGGGGAAGAAGGGGATAGGCACCTGGTAGAATCAGTAGCTGAGGATGGCACAGAAAGGGAAGAAAAAGCAGTTAAATTCTAACCTTCCAGGCATAAACTGTGAGGCCCAGACAGCACCCTATGAGGAACAAGGCATCTTGGAGGCACTGAAGGGCATTCCTACAGCAAAGGGTCAATGAGCCCACTAGGGTGAAAACCTGTTGGATGTGGTCCTCACAAATGGGGACAGTGTGAGGAAGTGAAGATGGGGAAGAGCTTGGCACCTGCGATCAGGTAGAGCTGTCAGATCATGGTGAGAGGGCAGAGAGAGGGTTAGGACGGCAGGAACCAAAGTAATGGATTTCAGGAAGGCTGACTTCCATGGAATGAGGAAGGTAGTTAGAGAAGAAATGCTGAAGATAGAGGATGTACGGGGGGAAGAGGAATTATGGGCAGCCATCAAGGGAGGGGTATATAAAGCCATGGACTCATGTATAAGAAGGGTGAGAAAAAATAGAAGATGGAAAATACCTCTATGGTTCACTAGAGAGGTGGCATTGGGGGTCAAGAAGAAGACTAGAGCATTCAAGAGGTACAGGAAGACACAAAAGAATGAGGACAGGAAAACCTACAGGGAAAAAAGAAAGGAGGCAGGGCAAATGATAAGGAGGGCAAAGGAGGCTAATAAGAAGAATATAGCAAAGTAGGTGGGGGGGGAACCTTCTTTAGGTACATTGGAGAAAGGAGGAGGGCACAACATGGAATTGCCCTAGTCTTTTTACCAAACACCCCATATCTTTGCTGCCTCTCCAAACCTTTCATCATTTCCTTTTAAAATCTGGGTAATTCTTCCTTAATCACCCAATCATGCTTTGTATCTTCCCACCAGTCCTTAGTATAATCATACAGAAAAAATACAGATTTTCTAGCTGCTAGGACATAACTAAATTGAATCTGGGGAACCTCTAATAGTGACAAATTTAGCTTCCAAACTCCTGGGCCTTGTCTCTGCTCCGGGTGGCTACCTACCACTATTGTCCACATTCTGTAGTCTGATGTAACCATATCCATACCCCGAGCATCCTGCAGCTGGAGGGAGGCTGAAATGAAAAAATAAACAATTCATAACTACCGTGGCCACAAAAATAAGGTACTTGGAGCTACCTGGAAATGGGTCCTGAAAACATCAATCAACCCTGTATCTTCAATGATGTCCTTAAACAATTAGTATCACAGGACTGGTTTATGGGTGAGAGGCCTGTGCCCGGATCTGGTAGGGTGCAGTTGAAATCTCCTCCCACAATTACCAGCAAGTTGGTGAATAAAAATGGTTTTAGGGCTTGAAAAAGTCAAACCCTGTCATATTTTTGCTGAAGGGCATAAACATTCAGGAGCTGCAGTGGTAAGCCTTTTCACATGATATCCAATAACAGAGCTCTCCCCTCCAATATTTCTATGTGTCAAAGCACCGTAACCTGTGAAAAAAAGCATATCCCCACACCTGAACAAACATCTACTCCCTGTGACCAAAAACTATCACCCCATATCCAGCTGGTAGAGGCTGCCTCCAGTACTCCTGGAGAATGGAGGTGAACATCCTGCAAAAATAAACAGTCCAAATCTGTGTTTGTAAATTGGGCATACATGGCCAATCGTTTGAATTCGGACTGAATACTATTTGTATTTAGGGATGCCAGCTTAAAATGATACAGTAAAGGAACCATTGATGACACAAATCATCATTTAACTTTACTGGATGCTCCTGTTACTCTGCCACTTTGTGTAGGTACAGGTCTGCAATCTTCCAGCCTCTCTGAATCTGACGCCTGACCCATCTGCAAAGATCAGATTGAAGGATGCTCTGAATCTCTTCCTTATCAGAGGGCATGTCCTGAAGCACTTCATACAAGTTTGAATCCCCTAACTGTTCCACTTGTGGTTTCCTTGACTTGTTTTTAGTACCCTTCCCTCATTTCCTTTGTACCATGGTAAACTCCTGTCCTGTGGTACCAGTGCTGGTGGGGAAGGGGTCCCATATCCATCTGTGAATCTCCCTGATCCTGACCCACTACTTCCTGGACCAAGTCCTTATCCATTTGTGCTGTAGGAGTAGGAGGGGTGGGGTTGCTCAGTGACTCCTGGCTCCTGTCTTCCACCCTTGTGCCTTGTACTGGGGTAAAGGATTTATTGGTCGCCTCCCTGATGCAATAATCTTGGACCCCCAAATCAGCATTTTTGGTATTTTTTGCTGCCCATGGGCAATCTGTAAAGTTATGTCCGAGGTCTTCGCACAGATTTCACCTTGGATCTTGCAAGCAATGTGCATTAGAATGACCCGTCTCCCCACAATGAGTACATCTGAGAATCTCACAGATTGTACTGATGTGTCTGTGCAACCCATATTTAAAACACATCCTGGGTTGGCCTGGGTAAAATAAAAACCCTTTATCTCACCCAATAAAAAGCAATTGGAGAGATGGACAACATCTTGATCAGTATGTTGTAACTTAATTTTAAGTTTCCATCCCCATTCCAAAATCCTTCTTTGTCCAGTATGGGGTTGGGTTACCCTGGATAGAACACCTTTTCTCCAGCCAGTAAACAGTATCAGTTATGTTCACCCTCATTCCAAATAGTATTGTTATTACTCAGAAGGGTTGTTTTGTTAGGGGAATTACTAGGAAATCTACTCATAAAGGGTTTATTTTAAGGTTAGTATAGCTGCATCAAAATCTCTCCAGTAGGGCAGGTGTCCTGAAACTAATATCATGCATGGCTTCTCCCTGTGCATTGATT
This sequence comes from Neoceratodus forsteri, assembly GCA_016271365.2. NCBI lineage: Eukaryota > Metazoa > Chordata > Ceratodontiformes > Ceratodontidae > Neoceratodus > Neoceratodus forsteri. Next base: position 357,654,644 of record JADMNL010000026.1, read on the forward strand.
AGTGCATACACCTCAGATGGGGAGAAACCCAATGACTGTTTTAAAAGTACTTTGCCAATGTAGAAACTAGCGGGAATGGTATCTCTATTCCCAATGTATTGTATTCTAATGGCATTCCGCCTTTTAGCCAATTCCACAAGTTTGCACAAGGCACCTAGCTTCACCTGAGCTCTTTCCTTCTAAGACTGCTTGAAAGGCAGAGTAGAGAAACTTACCAGAGCAAGGGAGAAGGATTAAGACTTAGTTTGGCTAAGCAGATTTACTGTGTGGTGGTGTTTTTATTTTTTACTCACAGGGATTGCTACTGTTTGTTGCTAACATTTCATTGCTTTATTTTTTTCTCTGATTCAAATTGTTGTTGCTGGTATACTTTCTGCATTATTACAAGTTGTGCCTACAGGTATGCTAACAGATTACTGCTGTAATCTTCTGATTCAAATTGTCTTTGCAAGGTATATCTTTCTGTTACTGCTTTTATTTTTCTGAGCAAAGTGTTTCTACAGGGTGTATATTCTCTGAAATTGTTACAGGTGGTGCTTTACAGGTTTTACAGTTTTATCTAACATTAGATAAGCTTTCAGGGTTACTGCATTGCTTGTTGACTGATTGTTTCTGCTCTTACCTCCTTGTTCTTTCGTCCGTGGTTTTGCTTCTTTTAGGCAGGAAGGGCCCAGCCACCCACCCCATCCCCAACCACCCCACGCTACACTCCTTTTGTAGGGTACCACAAAGTTGTGACATTTCCTGTGGCAGAGCAGGAAGGGGCGATCAGTGGGGCCTCCACAAGGTGATCTCATTTATGTTGGACTAGTAATTTAACTTTGTTATAATGTTAAACAAAGCACAATTAAAACCATTACTTGCATTTTTTTTCCTTTTTTTTCCTTCTAATTACTTCTGCCTAGGTTACAAACCCAGCAACTTATTTGGAATGGATTTCATTAACTGCAGGTACTGTGGAACAATTTTCAGAAGGACAGTCTTACAGGATTTAGGACACTGTCCCACATGCTGGGCCTTTTGAGATCTTAGGGCTCAGCTCCAGGCAGCATGGGCAGAGATTGCACGCCTCAAATTTCATATTGAAGAGGAAATACATTATAAGAACCCACCACCATTTCCCAGCATCCAACAGAAAACCCTCGACCACAGAGGGTAGTTGGTCCAGGAAGTTGGCAGGTGGTTAGGAGGAGCAAATCAGGTGCCCCATCACTCTCTGCTCTCCAACACATTACCTCAAAAACATTTAAACACTATTAACAGGTATCTGCCTCTATCTCTGAAATCAAATAAAGAGGTAGAAGACACTGCAGAGCAGGACACTGTGGTACAGGAGTTAGCACAACAAAAGTCACCCAAATCAGGAACCAAAACTAAACAAGCACAAAGGAATCCAAAAATCTTGATCATAGGAGACTCCATGATTCGGGAGTTGATACCCATCTCCAGCTAGGGGTGATGGTCAGATGTCTCCAGGTACATCAGCATGGAGAGACACTGACTGTATTGCTAAAATTGTTCACAAAGCAGGAGAAAAACATTGATGTCCTAGTACACATAGGGATTATCGATCTCGCTACGGGTCAGTTGTGGAGACCAGGAACACCTGATCAGGGCTGGGTGACAACTATCATCTATTTTGTTCAGTATCTCTTCTGAGATCCTGCCAGTCTGGGAGAGGGAGCAGATGGATGGAAGGTCTGAGAAGGGAGATAGGGAGCTAAACATGTGGCTCAAGGACTGGTGCCAGGAAAAAGGACACAGATTTGTAGGAACTGGCAACAGTTCTGGGAGCGAAAGTTCTTAAATTTGATGGACTGCATCTGACTAAAGAGGAGTCAGTGCATTGGGGCAGAAGTTTGATGTCTGCAGAATATTTAAACTAGCAAATGGGGAGAGGGAGCAGCACCCTGCTACGCCGAATGGAAGAACACCCCTCCCCTCAGCTAGTGGTCAAACAGGAATTCAAGCGGTTTGCCGCTCATTTGCAGCACCAGGTAAGAAAAAGGTTTGTTCCACACGATGCCACAAGGATAATGCCAAACTTCACCCAACAACTAACACACCAAAATCTGGCCAATGGAAAATCATGTATACGAACCTCACAGCCTGGGAAATAAGATCCCAGACCTGCAGGCAATAATGTCAGAGGTAAACGTGGACATAGTAGACATTAGTGAGACGTGGTTTCACCAGTAACTACACTTGGGAGACTTGTAACTGGCTGTGTATTGTTCAGAAGAGACCGAGGTGCAAAAGGGGAGGAGTGGCCCTGCATGTTAATGAAAATATCAAAGCTACAGAAATTCAGAATACACATAAGGAACCAGAAAGAACTGTGGGTCACCCTGAGACAGGAATGGACAGCTATAAGAACTGGGGTTGTCTACAGGCCCCAGACCAGAGGGAGGACATATCACATTACTGTTAGAAGATATACAAAACATGACAGCTAAAGGGAGGTTCTGATAATGGGAGACTTCAATATCCAGATACAGATTGGTCATCACCAGCAGGAACATCTGCCAGAACTAGACTCATAGTGGATTCCTGCAGGGAGGGCCTCAACAACTGGTACAGCAACCCACAAGAGACAGGGCTATCCTAGATCTAGTACTGACTAACAAAGAAGGGATCACAGATCTCCAGGTAGAAGGTCACCTAGCTGTGACCATCACATGGTATGGTTCAATTTGGCTACATCTAAATCATCCCATTCCAAGGCAAAAATATGGGACTTCAGAGGAGCTGACTTTGATAAGATGGCCAACAGAGTTAAGCTAGCCCTGGCAAAAGAAACACAGGTGAGGGGGTACAGGCAAAGTGGGCAAGCATTAAGGATGCAATACCTGAAGCAAGATCCCATTGTGTTAGACAGAAAAGGAAGTGCAAAGAAGAAGGAAACCACTTGGCTCTCAAATACAGTAGCAGAAAAGGTCAGAGCCAAAAGGCTGGTCAGAGTATAAGGAACACAGCGGATGAAGATAGGGAGGCTACCAAACTGCCCTAAGGGAAGCAGGCAGTAAGGCAGGCAAGTCCCAAACTGAGGAAACACTAGTACCTAACAGTAAAGAAGGACAAGACTTTCTATAGATACATTAGTGAAAGGAGAAAGTCCAGAGGGGTATTGCTAAGCTTAATGGAGAAAAAGGGAGCATGGAGGAGGAGGACCCTATAAAGGCATCTATCCTAAATAGATACTTTTGCTCAGTATTTACTGAAGAGAAGGTAGGGCAGGCCTCACAGCTCAGCATCAGGACACAGGGGAGGGAGGTGAGCAATTACTCCCTTCAAAAAAAGAAAGGGTCCTACAAGAGCTTGCTAAGCTCAGGGTGGATAAGGCAATGGGACCTGATGGCATACATCCCAGGGTACTTAAGGAGCTAAAGGAGGAACTAGCAGAGCCATTAGCAGAATTGTTTAGTGAGTCTCTGAGCACAGGAGAGGTCCCAGAAGACTGGAGAAGGGTTTGTGATCCTGCCCACAAGAGTGGTAGCAGGGAGGAGGCGGGAACTACAGACCGTCAGTCTTACCTCAGTAGTGGGTAAGATTATGGGGCACTCCTTAAGGAAAGGATAGTGCAACACCTGGAATCCATAGGGGCACAGGATCCAAGACAGCATGGGTTTACAAAAGGAAGGTCCTGTCAAAACTAATCTCATAGATTTTGACTGCAACCAGAGCTGGTGACCAAGGGGAGCAGTTGATGTCGCTCACCTTGACTTCCAGCAAAGCTTTTGACACTGTTCCACATAGAAGATTGATAATAAGCTTGCGGTAGGCTCGGGTGGGTCGTAGTTGGTCAACTGGGTGGCAAACTGGTTGACGTCCAGAAAACAGAGAGTGGTGGTAAATGGTATACAGTCAGAAGAGATGCAAGTCAGTAGGGGTACCTTAGGATCAGTCCTGGGGCCAGTCCTCTTCAACATCTTCATTAGTGTCCTTGCAGATGGACTAGAGGGGAAAGGTTTGTCTGTTTGCAGATGACACCAAGATCTGCAACAGAGTAGATGATCCAGATGGGTGGGCAGAATGAGAAGAGATCTGATAACTAGTAGAATGGTCAGAAGAGTGGCAACTGGGATTATTAAAAGTAGTGCAAAATCATACATAGGAAGAGAAACCCCTGAAGTCACTTATAGGCTGGGAGAGGAGTTGCTACAGTCACAAAGGAAGAAAGAGACTTTGGGCATCATCACTGATGACCTAAAATCATCCAAGCAGACCTCTAAAGCAGTAGGTAAGGCTAGGGGGTGTTAGTGTATTAGTAGGGTATCACAAGTCATAAGAGGGAGGTACTAATCCCTCTTTATAAGACACTGGTTAGTCTCATCTGGAGTATCTGCGGCAGTATTGGAGACCACACCTTCACAAGGACATTGACCAAATTGAGGCAGTCCAGAGAAGGGCAACTAAAATGGTGCACCGTATCAGAAGACATATGAGGACAGATTAATGGAGCCCAATATGTATACCTCTGAGCAAAGGAGGGAGAGAGGTGATATGATCGAGGCATTCAAACACCTAAAGGGCATAAACAAGGGAAAGAGTTCAATATGTTTAAATATAAGAAAATAGCAGGACAAGAGGATTGCAGTATGAGATTAGAGGAGGCCGATATGGGGAATGAGAAAATTATTTTTCATATAGGGGGTGGCATGTATTGAATGGCTTACCACAAGAAGTGGTGGTCAGAATACAGTGTAGGGCTTCAAACGGCATGGATAGGCATAAGGGAGCAATACAAATGACTATGAATAGATAGGTCTCTGATAGAGCAAAGGCCGATGGCACATTTATAAGGTAGAAAAGAAATGGGAGCTGGATGGGCCTTATGGTCCTTATTCTGTCATTAACCCCATGTTTCTATGTTTCTAAATGACTAGTGTACATTGATTTGCTAGTCCGACCGTCCTGTTGCCCTGGAGGCTGGTTCCTGCAGACTGTTCTCATTCACAGGCCTAGCCCCCATTGCAACTGAGATTTAGAACCCAAAGGAACCTCAGAAGGTTCCCATTACCTGACTTCCCAGGTGGATCATCTGCTATGTTGAATCCCAAGCTGTGCCTAACATCGTTCCAATGGAGAGTCCATTCTCCTTCCAGGGAGGAATATGCAGATCTGGGGCCATTCTCGTAGTTATGAAGAACCATCCTGTTGATAATAAAGCCTGCTCCAGAGACCAAGCTACATCATCTCCTCTACTCCAATCCTCGTCAGGGATCCTGTCTCCCTGTCCCGGGTTTACTTCCCACCTTTCCTCTGCCGCAAGAAGCTTATTTGGACCAGACGAACCCTCGCTTATGGGAGAGGAGACAGATCGTTTGCACTTCTGTTCTTCTTCCTGCCTTTGTTTCTTAACTGTAAGTTGCACCCCAATTTTCTGCAACTCCACCTCCAGGGATAATTTGTTTTACTCCAAACTCATTCTTTTGTCCTCCTCAGGTGCAGAACTGTCATCTTGGGTGCTATGCTGGTCACCCTATGGGTGTATTCCAGCCGCCACCACAGCGGTTCCTGAATCAGCATTCTCCTGCATCACCACATCAGTTTCTAGAGTTGGTCTCTCCTCTGACCATTCACCACCAATGCAGGCCATCAAGTGATACTCCACACAGCATCAGGGCCCCCTACAGGAAGAGTTGAGGAGTTTATTGAAGGGAAAAATCATACACAAATACAAAGCACGCAATCCTCGGAATGTGATACATACACCAAACCAGTAAATCATGAATAAAACAAAAGAAAACAATAATGTTCAAGAAGAAAACAAAACCATAAGGAACAGGGAGGAAAAAAACAAAATAATAAATGCAGGTACAGTCATTAATATTATGATCATGTCACGCATAACATAAATATTACTTCTGAAATACAGTCAGGCAAGAACATCAATTGCCACGTAGCGAAAGTTAAAGGGAAAAAGAAGAAAATAAAATTGTGTATTAGTCAAACAAAAGTACATCCCATCCTTATACGGCTACCCCAGGAAAACCATATCCCAGCACTCTGGGATCAAATATGTGCAAGCCCTGCAATTTACCTAAAGAATTTTTATGTAACAGGCACATCAGACTCCCTAACCCAGGACATGTTTCTCCAGACATTGAGCAGTGTTCTAGATTGTAAATTCATAACATCCTCATTATACTGGACCTGCAATTCTCCTGTAATTTTCTGTATGATTTCCTTGTGAGACAGCAGTTTCTGTTGTAAGGCAAATAAACATCTACTGTTCCATAGAAACCACTTAATTCCTAATAATACCTTGTGTAAAGTCTCAATATTTATTTAATTTATTTAGCTTTTGTTAACCGGGTAAGTGCACTAGCCATAAAATGACTATTTTTAGGCATGACCCGGGAGAGTACAGACATGCAGAAACTTAACAGGATAACAAATTATAAATGCTTTACTTACAATAAGTTATAGTACATACAGTGAGTTAAAGAAATATGCCAGTGACCCCCTACCTCAGGGTATATGCCCCTCATTAGGGCATCCATAGTAATGGTCTGGAACCTTGAGGACCTCCAAATAGCAGCCAGTGTGGTCCAAAAAGGTTTAATGTATATGCAGGTAAAAAAAAGGTGTTCTGTTGTTTCCAGCTGTTGTATACATCCCGTTCTAATACAAAGTCGCTCCTCTGATTGTTTATTTTTTTGATTAGCCTTAATGTTTATCCTATCATGACAGCTTAACCAATGAAAATCTTTTAATTTGTCCAGTATCCTGGGGGTGTTTAGTAACACCAGGAGGGCCCTCTTATGCTGGCTTGAGCACCTTGGAAATGTTTCTGGTTCCCTAAACTGGGACAACATAACCCAGTTATAAGTATCCTTCCTCTGCCTAGTCAGTAACATTGGACCTGTTATTTGCCACCTTTTTAAATAAACAAAAGTTTCTCTTACATATGTTGGCACATTCAAGGAGAAGTAGAGGATTTTCCTCAGTGCCTTGGCCAAATTTCTCCCATTCAGTAAAATACTACCAGCAGCTTAATCTGGTTCAAAGTCAGTTGGCATTCATCTGTATCCCATCCCCTGGGTTGTGCCTGAAAACAGGCAGAATTTGTCTAGTGCACTTACCTATTCAACAAAAACTAAATCAATAAATAAACATTCTTCATTAAGCGGCAGTGCTAGAGTCTTCTACAGCTGCATGTTAGAAGTGCTTTTAATGTTTTCCATATTTATTAATTATTTGTCACATTTTATCTGAAATATCACTAATCCAGCATGTGCAAAATACTTCAAAAATATGCACATCTATCTCGGGTGGTAACTAAATAATTAGGTAAATCTTTTCTTTGGTAACCAGGTAGCTGACTGGTTACAAGGGTACAGGTGTAACAGGGGAACACTGGGAGGTTAAGTAACTTGCTCAGTGCAACAAAACATGTAAGTGGAGGTTGTGAGAATGAAACAGGATCTACTGAATGCACCAAGTTTATTCACAGCTAACTGCTCTAACTCTCAGGCTATAAAATATGCCTACAATAACCCAACTGAGATGCAGCATCTCATTTTCCATGGGATTCATGCCTCTTCTTTAGAGCTGGTTAGACTGAAGCATGGAGGTCAAATGACTTGCTCAAGGTCATGCAACCCAAATTTATTGCTCAAACTTGGAGCATTATGGGAGCTGTAGAAAACAAGGAATGAGAAAAATATATTTATAGTATTTTTTTAAATATTAAGGTGTCCACACAATAGTATTGGGAACAGAGCGGAATGGAGCAGCAACCAGCAGTTGGAAAAGTGACGGCTGCTCCCTCTGTGTTTGACATCCTCCATTAGGGAATGAACACCATTTAAAAAAACAGCTGGAGTCATACTTGTACTATATACTAACATACTAAAATGCCAGCAGAATAGGCCTAACGGTCTTTCGAGTCTGCTCGATTGGTCAGCCCCCACCCTGGGTGCTGACCTTGCTGCCCCCCTTGCCTTCTCTGGCTTCTCCCTTCCCAGTTCTGGATATTCCTGCTGCATTGGATTTTGCTTCCAGAACCCTTCCCCTGTACCTGTCCCAGCCCCTCTTGAACCCCTCCACTGTCTCTGCCTCCGCCAGACCCCTAGGCAGTGCATTCCATGGCTCCACCACCCTCTCAGTGAAGTAGCACCTCCTTTCTCCCTGAATCTTCCCTCCAGCTTCCACCCATGCCCTCTAGTGGCCCCTCCTCCTTCCTTCTAAGCACCCTGACTGTTCCTCCCCTATTTACCCTCTTCATGTACTTGAAGACCTTCATCATGTCCCCTGGTCCCTTCTCTCCAATGTGTAAATATTTAGCCTTCGAGCCTCCCTCATAGGTCCTGTCCCCTCAAGCCCCAAATAATTTTGGTTACCCTCCTCTGGACCTTCTCCAGGAGTTTAATGTCCCTTCAAGTGTGGCTCAAAACTGCACGCAGTACTCAAGGTGGCCTCACCAAACAGTTATATAGAGGGGAGCATCACTTCCTCCTTCTGGAGGTGATCCCAGCGATGCATCCCAGCATCCTGTTGGCCTTGGCTGCTGCCCTCCTACAAGTCTCTGAGTTGTTCATTTTGACATCCACCACCACCCTAGGTCCCTCTCAGCCATCGAAACTTGTCATTTCCCAGGGTGTACACTTTGCCCGGGTTTCTGCCCCAGGTGGAGTACCTTGTATTTCCCTGCATTGAACCTCAGCTTCCACTTTCAGACCATCTTTCCAGAGTCTCCAGGTCCCCTGTAGGCCACCCTCCTCCTCCCCATCCACCACCGCCCCTAGTTTTGAGTCATCCGCAAGAGACTCATCTCACTCTGATTCCTGTCCTTATGTCAGAGACGTGAGGCTTGAACAGAGGGGCCCAAGGACTGATCCCTGTGGGACCCCACTAATGACCCTCTTGGGATGAGATTATCTCGCTAACTACGAATTCCTCTGGGTCCGGGTCCTGAGCCAATTGCTCATCCATCTGATCATCTGGTTCCCACCCCATTTCTCCAGCTTATCCAACAGGCCCATGTGAGGAACAGAGTCAACTGCCTGCTGAAGTCTAGAAAGAGGACGTCCACTGGTCTACCAAGGTCCAAGGCACTCATCACCCAGTCATAGAACCTTCACAAGGTTTGTCTGACACAATTTCCCCAAGACGAATCCATATGTTGCTCATTGTCCAGGCACATGACTTTTCCAGGTCCCCTAGCCTCTCCTCTTTGACAATGCCCTCCATCACTCACAGCCCACCACCGATGTCAGGATGACAGGCATGTAGTTCTCTGCCACCTCCCTTGATCCCCTTGTGGATAGGCACTAGGCGCCGCACTTTTCCAGTCCTGGGGCACCCACCTGTCCTCAGAGAGATGGTGAAAGCTCCGCCAGGGGTTTCACCAGGACATCCGCAAGATCCTTTGCATTCTGGGATGCTGGTAATTTGTCCGCGTGCAAGCTCATTCTTTAAGGAGCTTGAGGGCTTCACTCTCTGCTGTATTTCCACTTCCAAGTACTCTTCTCCCTGCTTAGCCCTCCCCCTCCTGCCAGTGAGATGCCTCCCCTCCCTCAGACCCGTGCCGATCGGGTAAGTGGGCCTCAGTATCTCTGTCTCCTCCCATGTATGATGTAGCACCCCATTTCCCTTTGGTGAAAACTGAGGTGAAGCACTACTAGGTACTTAGCCTGCTCCCCCAGGTCTTGTGCCCATCTCTCCCCTGATTTAATCCTGCTAATCTGCCCTTTACCCTTCTGCTTTTCCCGATGTATTCTGAAGAACCCTTGTTCCCTCCTGATTTCCTGGCCAGGTTCTGCTCTTCTTGCCTTAGCGCCTCACCACCCTAGTGGCCCTTCAGCCATCAGCTCATACTCCCCTCGATCCCTTTCACTTTTGAGCACTTTGAATTGCCTATAGGTGCCTTTCTTCCCTGCACCACCTCCTGACCTCCTGGTCCACCAGCAGGGTTTTCGGCCCTACCACATTTTCGCTTTTACTCTTGCACAGGTGCTGCATCTTTGCAATCCTCTCCTGATGATTTCCCACCTACTATCAGCGCCCATGTCTGACCCAATCCTATCCAAATGCTCCTTGCTGATCCTTCCCATTTCCCAAAACTGCTCCTCTGAAGTCAGTTTACCTCCGCCTTTGTGCAGCTTTGCCTCCTAGGTCTCAGGTGAACCAGACTGCGGGCATGGTCACTCCTCCAATGGATCCCTACTCCAGGCTCCCCTAATCTGGTCACTGTCTGCCAGGACCACATCCAGTACCCGTGCCTCCCTGGTCGGTTCCCCCACCTGCTGAGTTAGGAACGCGTCTTGAAAGACATCCCACAACCTCTGTTCCCTGGTCACAGAAGATGTCATAGTCTCCCAGTCTGTTCCTGGCATGTTTAAGTCCCCCAACACCACCAGCATTCCTCTGCCCAGTCTGCAGTGTCTCCCAACATCTGCCACCAGTCTCTCCTCCAGCTCCTCTGCCAAGGCAGGGGGTCTATACACCACTCCTATTTTTACCTCTCTTGCCCCCTTGTTATCAAGGTGACCCAAATTGCTTCCCACGGTCTCCCGCCTCCCCACTCCCCCCATGCCAATGCAGTTTTTGACTATCATCTCCCTCCTCCCCTTCCCCTCCCCTGTCCTTCCTGAACAAGTGTAACCTCCAGGTTCAGGTCCCAGTCATGTCTTGTAGTGGCCCAAGTCTCAGTGACCGCTGCCACATCCACTGCCCTCAGTTAACATCACCTGGAGCTCAGGCATTTTATTTCCAAGCTCCTGGCATTTAGCAGGACTACCTTCCACCCTTTCCTATACTTCCATTTCCCCTGCTCGTTCCCATGGGGATTCTGTGTTCTGGTCTGCACTTTTTACCAGTTGGCCTTTTCCTCAGCAATCCTCCAGCTCTCCGTGGGGGGAGACAGAGTCCCTCCTTTATCGGCACCCCTTGGACAGCCTTTTTCTCCCATCCTCCTCCTTCACAAGTTTAAACCACGCTTTTCACCACTGAACCCCTATTTTCAACTTAATGATTCCCTCCCTCCAAATTGAGATGGATCCTATCTCTAGCATACAGCTCCTTATCCTCCCAGGTCTCCCCAATCCCCCATCAACCCATACCCTCTGGCCCCACACCACCCCTGAGAGCCACTGGTTTATCTCCTTAATCTTCCTTTTGTGTTTCCCTACTAGCCCGTGGCACCGCAGATTGAGACAGACTGTAGCAACCCATGTCATGAGACAGACCCTGGCGAGCTCCTGGAATCTTGCCTGTATCTCTAGCTCGCTATTTCCCTCAATGTCATTTGTACCCAGGTGGATCTAGTATGTCCGGGGAACCCCTCAATCCTTTTGCCAGCTGATATACCCTGTGCTTAGTCCTCATGCAATCGTTAGTCCAGGGAAGCATTTTGTTCTAACTGGCCAGGCTTCCTCCCCTATCCCATTTGGCACCCTTCTGATCATAGAATCCCCAACAGAGCACTCTGACCGCCTCCCTTTTTCTCCATTCCCCCTTCCATGTCCCTCATCCTTTCTACTGGCCCTCCACCCAGCCGGCTCCTTTGTTCCTCCCCTATCTGGGTGCCACATGCCACCCCCTCCTTATCTACCATGGCCACCCCCTCCCCTCCAATCCTATGCCTCTCCTCCTCCTGAGTATCTTCTGCACCTTGCTAACTCCCACCTCACTGCTCGTGGCTCATCCTTCTCCTCCATCTGCTAAACTAGCCTGGCTTATCCTCCCTTCCTTGCTGTCTCCATTTAGTCCCTCCTTGCTTGTTGTGCTCCCCTGGCCTAAACCCTCAGCTCCCTTTACTGAATCCTCCTTGTACTTCTGGTCCTTCTCCTTTACCTTTCCTCCCAACTGGTCCTTCTCCTTGTGCTTTCCTCCTCCTCCCTGCCCCTCCTGCTCTGATTCACTGCTCCCCCATTTTCCTGCATTCCAGGTTCCCCTGTTCTTCCTGTTATCTGCCCCTGCTTCCTGCCCCCCACTCCTTCCATCTCCAACCACCCTGTCATGGCTACATCACCCCCCTCATCCTTGAGCAGAAGAGAATTGAAGCGTTACTGAGTGAAAGATTAAATCCACCTCCCCACCTTGCTTCCTTCTGTCCAGCTGTCCTATATACCGCCAGAATGAATTTTAGTTAGTGCATTATGGGAAAGTTGCTACTGGAGCACTTTGCATCTGACCTGTGGGACTGGAGTGGGGAGCCTATATGAAGAGCTACTTTTGTCCCACCCACAAGCTGCTATAAAACAGATTCTGTTTATTTTATAGCAGCTTCTGCACAGGACAAAAGTAATTTTCTTTACATAGGCTACCCGCTCCTGTCCTGTCCCACCACATGTCTGGCCATCATTGCTTCCGATTTCAACAAATCCTCTTATTTTTTGAGAAAGGGGCCAAAATTAGGGTAAAACTAGTAGTCCTGCTTACCTTACAGCAGTTGTTTAAATCGCTGCCTCTCACATTTGGAGACTGATTCTCTCTGGGGCCAACAGACCATCACTGCTGCCTGCTGCCATTGCTACTGCACTAGATCAAAACTTTTACAAATAAAAACTAAGCGACACTGAGAGGGGAAAAAAATTAAAATGTAGAATAATAGGCATGATGCAATGCATGCCTTGCATACAATGAATGCACACCGACTCGCCGCCAGGGGGTCTAGTTACATGCCAGGACCGAGAACGGAGGGAGTGGGGGAGACAGCACACAGTGGGAGGGAGAGGGAGGGTTTACCTATGTGCCAGGACTGGGGATGGAGGGAGTGGGGCAGAAAGGGTGCAGTGGGAGGGAGCAGGACAGGTTACTTGCTCTCGGTTGCTGGGATGGGGAACGGAGGGAGCAGGGTGGACAGCATGCAGAGGGAGGGAGTGGGAGGGTTCATGTGCGCTACAGTTGCCGGGATGGGGACCGGAGGGAGCAGGGTGGACAGCACGCAGTGGGAGGGAGCAGGACAGGTTACTTGCTCTCGGTTGCTGGGAAGGGGAATGGAGTGAGTGGGGCAGACAGTACGCAGTGGGAGGGAGTGGGAGGGTTTATGTGCACTCCTAGTGGAGGGACGGGGAACAGAGAGAGCTGAGCGGTCAGCACGCAGTAGAAGGGAGTGGGAAGGTTTACTTGCAGTGCGGGATGGGTGCCTGGAGGGGGAACAGAGGGAGATGGGTAGACAGCGCTCCTGCTCCAGCAATGGACAACAGAGGGAGTGGGGTGAACTGAAATGTCTTGGCAGGCAAGGCATGCCCTGCAATGATGAGGTACACCCTCACTGCAGCGGCCAATTTCTTTCAAGTTGGTGGCACGCTTGCTGAACTAGTGTCAGCAGCAGCATGCACCACATTGGATAAACAGGACCAACCCCGCAAATGCAGTGGTGGCATTGGCCACCACACTGCCGCACCTCCGCAACCTGCTTCTGCAGCAAGCTGCCGCAACATGTTTCCTGCACATGTGCACAAGCAAACATAAGGATAAAACTATGTGAAAATGCAGCTCCACCTGGGGGGTAAGCCTGGGGATGGGGGGGACCAGAACTCCAGAAGGGGCAAAATAGCCAGTGGGGGAAAAAGTAAAAATTAGCTATAACCAACACAACAATTATATATTGTATATAGATAACACAACAATTACATGCAAACAGGCACATATTCTGGACAGTCTCATTTTAGCTAATAAACATGTTTGTAACATTTTGTTAAAGCACTGGCTTGTGAACCAGGAGATTCCAGGTTCAAACCCAGCTAGAGTCAAATACTCCCTTTTGTGACCTTGGGCAAGTCGCTTAACATCCCAGTACTCCGGTTCATCCAGCTGTGGAGATGGGTAGAAAATCATGACCCCACTGGAAACAAGATGGGTAAATAAATTGGGGAGACTGGGGTTTGAAATCCATAACTGTCATTTCCTTACTGTGAGACCCTAAGCAAGTAATTTAATCACCCTGTGCTCAGTCTGTCTGTGCTTTCTCTCTGTAATCCACCTCTGTGCTGTCTGAATCTCTCTCTGTGCACCAATAAAGGCAACAGCATTTCCTCCTCCCCCCATTTCAAATTGTAAATGTTTTTTGGATGCAATTTGTATGAATGGCACTATATTAAAACCAGATTCCATTACCATCCTTCCTTCCTAATGTAAGAGATTGTTGATACAGTACTATAGCCACTGCTAAGTATTTGAATCACAAGTTTAACAAGGAAGAAGAATGCACACCGACTCATCGCCGGGATGGTCTAATTATATGCCGGGACTGAGAACGGAGGGAGTGGGGCAGACAGCAGGCAGTGGGAGGGAGAGGAGGAGGATTTACATGCACTATTGTTGCTGGGATGGGGAAATGGAGGAGCAGGGTGGACAGCATGCAGTGGAAGAGAGGGAGGGTTTACTTGCTCTCAGTTGCCAGGAGGGAGGAACGGAGCAAGCATGGCAGACAGTACCAGTGGGAGGGAGAGGGAGGGTTTACATGCACTATGGTTGCTGGGATGGAGAACAGAGGGAGTGGGGTGGACAGCATGCAGTGGAAGAGAGTAGGAGGGTTTACTTGCTCTCAGTTGCCAGAGGAGGAATGGAGTGAGCTGGGCAGACAGTACCCAGTGGGAGGGAGTGGGAGGGTTTACCTATGTGCCAGGACTGGGAACAGAGGGAACGGGGTGGTAGGACACAGTGGGAGGGAGCAGGAGGGTTTACATGCACTATGGTTGTCGGGATGGGGAACGGAGGGAGCAGGGTGGACAGCATGCAGTGGGAGGGAGCGGGACAGTTAACTTGCTTTCAGTTGCCAGGAGAGGGAACGGAATGAGCAGGGCAGATAGTACACAGTGGGAGGGAGCGGGAGGGTTTACGTGCACTCCTGGTGGTTGGACGAGGAACAGAGGGAGCTGGCCTGACAACATGCAGTGGGAGGGAGTGGGAGGATTTCCTTACAGTGCAGGATGGGTGCCTGGATGGGGAACAGAGGGAGCGGGGTGGACAGCATGCAGTGGAAGGAAGCAGGAGGGTTTACTTGCATTCCTGCTCCCGCAATGGACAGCAGAGGGAGTGAGGTGAACAGAAATGTCGGCAGACAAGGCATGCCCTGCAATGATGAGGTCTCCTCATTGCAGAGGCAAGCGTCTTTCAAGTTGGTGGCACGCTTTGTTGAACTAGTGTCAGCAACAGCATGCCACCACATTTGATAAACAGGGCCAAGCCCGCAAATGCAGTGGCGGCATTGGCCACCACACTGCTACCTCCACAACCTGTTTCTGCAGCAAGCTGCCGCAACATGTTTCTTGTGCATCCGCGCAAGCAAACATAATAAATGTAAAATCGCACTGATCCATCATGCACATTTGTATGTACCCAGCCGTGGCCGGTATTTGTTCTGCTAATGTTTGGTTGTTGGTTATTAACTGTAATACTACAATTGTGTTGTGCCCTAACCTTGTAACCATTTACGTGTTGTTCTGTAATTGTTGATGTTATAGTTTATGTAGGACCACCTTGCAAATGAGCTTGCTCAATAACTGTTATCCCTTCAAAAATAAACTCAACTGAATTGCACTCTAATCTAGCATGCCTGCTTCTCAGTGCTCTTCTTCCTCCTCCAGCCTGCAAACTCTTCTCTGTGAGGACCCCTCTCATGTCTACCTCTGTACCTTCCTCTCACTATCACTAATCTGTACTTCTCTGTTAACCTTTTCTCTATCTTCATTTTCTCGCAGTCCTATCGGGGCTAGCAGAAGGACTGGCAAACATCTGATCTGAGCTTTATATATGCACTGTAGACTATTGAATCATTGCTGTAGCCAAGCTCTGATGTCAACTGCAGGGGATTCTGGGATATGTTATTACAGAAAATGTCGGATTGGAAGTCAGCAGAATCAGTCTGATACAATCTGCTCGACTACAGTAAACAATAATTAAAACATTTCTTGCACACAAAGTACTAATTGGGACCAGCCCCACACTTGGGGGCTCTTAGTGTTTTATTTATTTCTTTATTGCTCCTCAGCTGGGGAGGGGTGTACCTATGGTTCCCCTCCATCCAACTGTATTGTTGGCCCTGCCCCAGCCACAACCAGAGCTCTTCACCCCATGCCTTACCCCTCTCCAGCTACATCATGGTGGGTACTTACACTGCTGACCGTGGAAGGCCAGGAGGCAGACACCAGAGGAGCTACATGGAGTGCATCTGGTGTGGCTCCCTGGATTAGCCTTAATTGTGCACGTGGAGGATTTTTCCCCAACATGACCTCTCCTTCCCCTCAGTGCGGGAGGGCAATGACATCAATGATGCTGTCGTGCATACATCCGCACATGGTACATCCGACGCCATCCGTACTGCCCCACATCTTAACAGTGGCATGCACCGCCCCCAGCCACCGCTCAGAGCCAGTGCAACTGCAGTATTCCCTCCCCGCCTGCCTGGAGGAGAAGGAGAGCAGTACTGAGGATGCTCGATCCTCCTCCATCCAGCCAACTATCCAGAGCCTGTGGTCGCTCCCGACTGCATGTCGCTGGCATGGCGCGAGGTGCGGCATCCAGCACCTCAACCATCAGTGCCACTGGGCTGGCGGGGCTCTTAGAGTTGATTTTAAATGGACTACACTCATGTTGCTCACTGGAAAAAAACTGCCCCTTATATTACTGGGTCCACCAGTGAAGATTCAGATAGCAAAAGAAGGATAATCCTGCCAAGTCAGTTTTTTGAATTTAAGAACAGGGGATGCTGAGGGGTCTAAGCACACCACATATTAACAAATCAGTGGGCCCGGATGAGTTGCAGCCTAGATTGCAAAATGAAATATGACAGGAGCTGGCTGCCCCACTGTTAGATGTTAGAAAACAAGTCAATAAATGGGACCCTGAAAATTGGGAAAAAGTCAAAATCAGGGGTCCTTAGTTTATGAAAAAGTCAACAAAAGTGGTTCGGACTTTCTGCTTATGAATCTACATGTTGATCATTGCATACCTCCTGATTTTGCGCACTTCTTTATTTTACTGTCAAGCTACCATATTGTATTTATCTCAACAGCACTGTTAATAATCACTCTTTTGTTCTGTAACTAGTGGGAATGAAGTTTTGAGGATGTATCTGTTCCCACGTCGCTTCTCACTCAACGTTTGTATATACCGTACTGAATACTTTGAATTCCGCTGTATTATTGTAATTTCACACTGTTATCTGAAATCTGACTGTATTCACTGTTTAATGTGAATGTACCTACTCATATGCTCACGGTGTGTTACTGTAATTTCATACTGTTGTCTGAAATCTGACTGTATTTACTGTTTAATGTGAATGTACCTACTGATATGCTCACACTGTATATCTGTATTTATTGTCTCACATGTCTCTCTGTATATAAGTTTCCTTATGTACCCATTTTGTCCCCTGGGTTGCACCTGGAAATGAGCTTTGGCTCAGTGTGTCATTCCCAGTTACTAAAGTTTTAAATAAATAAATAAATTAATTAAATTCCTGTACTCTGGTGACTGGTCTACAACAGACATTACAGTCCCCCGCTTGTGATGTCAAAATCACTTTTGCAACTCTTTCAGCAGTAACAGACTCATCCCTGTCAGGAATTCCCAGTCCTAGATCAGTCCTATCTGTTGGTTAACATGTGCTAGCAGAGATGAGGGTGGGGTGATAATCAGTGTTCAGACAGATCAGTCATTGTCTAAAGCAATATTTCTCTATTCAGGCCACCGTTGCCACATATAGCCAGCAGCACAAGCTTCTGCAGCCATAGAGCCCCAGTTACAAATGGAATGGAATGGACAGTTTCTGACCTTAGAACATGGGAGATACATTTCAAGTAAAAATACATCAGGGGCTTGCTTTATTGTACACTGTGTGATTAGAAATGTGTTATATCAGAGGGTTTGGGTAATAAAATAACTGTAAAACCATTAGTCACTGCTGATGGGGGCACTTTGAGGCCACCAGTATTTGTGACTTGAGAACTGCTGGTATAATGGAAGCATGATGTTATCAGATCAGTCACAGGTCTCTGTGACATACTGTTTGTCATAATAATTATGTGGATGCTAGTGATAACATATTTGTTCCTTTTCCTATGTATAAAATATGTGTTATAAACTAAACTACTTTGCATTTTATAGCTCCATTCCCTATGACACTGGACCCAGACACGGCACATCCTGCACTCATTCTGTCAGAGGACTGGACTAGCGTGAGATGGAGTAACACAGAACAACAGCTCCCTGACAACCCAGAGAGGTTTGGTAAGGAGCCTTTTGTGCTGGGCTCAGAGGGATTCACATCAGGGAGGCACTACTGGGAGGTGGAGGTGAGGAACAAGACTGCCTGGCTTGTGGGTGTGGCCAGAGAGTCCACCAACAGGAAGGGGTGAATCACACGAAAACCTGAGAATGGAGTCTGGACTTCGGGACTGTTTGGTGGTAATAGATACTGTGCTTGGGATTCAGTAAGTAAAGTACTCAGCATAAGCGTAAAACCCCAGAGGATCAGGGTGTACTTGGACTACGAGGGAGGACAGGTGTCATTTTACAATGCTGATGACATGTCTCACCTCTACACCTTCACTGATACCTTCACTGAGAAACTCTACCCTATCATCAGTCCCAGGTATAATGACTGTAAAAATGCAGAACCCCTGAAACTGCTTCACCTGAAACTATAACCAAACCCATGGTTCACAGTGATTACACACATGGAACTCACTACTGCTAGAGCTGTTTATATTGCCCGATATGTTCCTTTATAGGTGACACCTGACTGCGGGTTTAATTAAAAAAAAAACTACACACTTTTAACCTTAATAACATTTTAAATCAGTGGAGGCTGTAATGGAAGCCGGGGTACAACAATGTTCACAAACAGGAAATTCACAAAGTGCTGTTTACATTAGATATACTGTATATATATGGCAGTCCTCTATCTAAACTGTGAATAAACTCACTATTTTTTCCTCGTTGTTTGATTTCATAGCTAATTCTACATATTGTTAATAGTCACATGCACTATTTCTCCTAATATTTGTAATATGTATCTGCTTTCCTGTGATTCTACTTCATGTTAATTACTTGCATGCTCCAGTTTCTCCCCCTTGTGGTCTCACAACAACACTCTGTACAGTGTAACTGTAACATGTGCACTCTTCCTCTACTGTATTGCAAATGTAATCGCATTCATGTACACTCTACTTGTGTTTATGTTTTGTATGTTCCACTTGTCCCTTTCCCCCAGGACGCATCTGGGAATCGAGCGGTAACCCACTCAGTATGCCATCCTGGTAAAACTCTTATATAAATAAATAAATAAAAATAATAAATATATATGGTTTTGGATAACTCTGACTAGAAACATTATTAACAAGCATTTGTCAGTGCTGAATGTTGTCATGCTGGCATTGGCAGTGGCGGAGGTGGAGCGGCATAGCGCTGTGATTTTGTTAAAGTGTCCCAAAAGGTGATTTTTGCACAGCTAATATTCCATTGTGCAGCAGAGCTGTGGAAACGCGTTTTGGGCAGGCTGTGGAAAATGGCAGTTGGACTGTTGATAATGAGGTGTGCACAAATGCCAGTGGTGAAAATATGGCATGAAAATATTGCAGATTAACGAAGTTACTAGGGTGCATGGAAACTGTGCAATGCATGCTTGCAACACAATCATTGTCTGGACTTTCAGCACCAAATTTTCAACATAGGCATTTTAGGACCTCTGCGGATGAATAGTGTCACCGTCATTTCCTCAAATTGTCCCGAAAAGTGGATTCATACAGTGACCGTGCAATTTTGCCCCGGATGAGCAAAAACAAATTTCAGCCAGCTGTACTGTTCATAAGGAGGTATGGAAAAATGCCAATGGTGAACAGCTGGAGTGAAAGTATTACAAATTCACAAAGTCATGAGCATGTGTGCAAACTGTGCAACGCGCGCTCTTAAAACACTCATTTTATTGACTTTCGTCCCCAAATTTTCAACATAGGCTTTTTAGGACATCTGCTAATGAACAGTGTCACTGCCATTTTCATAATGTGTCTCGAACACAGGCTTTCCACAGCGACTGTACTATTGTGTGCCGAACTGCGAAAACAGATTTTGGTCAGGATGTGAAAATTACAGCTGTACTGTTCATTAGGAGTGTGGAACAATGGCACTGTTGAAAATGTGGAGTGAAAATATAATAAGTTTATTGAACTTCTACTGATGTAGCATTAAACTGTAATGCACGCTCAGTACACAGTCATTGTATGGGTATTGTCACATTTTCAACACCCGCATTGTAGGACCTCTGCTCATGAACAGTGTCGCTGTCATTTTCATAATGTGTCCCCAACACTGATTTTGCACAGTGACTGCGCTATTCTGCGCTGGAAGTGCGAAAACACATTTCGGCCAGGATGTGAAAAATAGCAGCTGTATGGTTCACAAGAAGGTGTGGTAAAATGTCAATGTTGAGAATCTGGCATGGAAATAGTTCAAATGCGCTAACTTACCAGCTTGCGATGTGCAGTTGCTACGCACACTTGTAAAACAGTCATTTTTTTGATTTTTCACAGCAAATTTGCAACACTGGCTTTTTGAGAGCTCTCTTCATGAACAGTGGCACTGTCATTTCATTACTTGGTCCTGAAAGGTGATTCTGCGCAGTGACTATGAAATCACCTTTCAGGACAGAATAACGCCATGACAGTGCAAGAATTCATGAAAAGGGGTCCCAAAAACCCCATGTTGAAAATTTGGTGCCAAAATATGCAAAAATGCCCGAGATATGCACTAAAGTTGAAAACCCCCTATTTATTCCATTATACAGATACTGATTTCGCATCTCACATACTGATTTCGCATCTTCATTTTGGGCACCATATTTAGAAAAGGATAAGAAAATGATCGATAGTTTGCAAAGAAGAATGACCAAACTCATCCCAGACATAAAATCCCTACCATATAAAGATAGAGTGAAAACTCTGAGTTTCTATGATCTACAAGCAAGACGGGATAGAGGAGACTTGCTGTTGTTTTTTAACATCTTAAATGATGAACATCTGATGAAATTAAGCAGATTAACATATATAAATAAGGTATATGGATTAAGATGTAACAACAGACAAATTAAAGTACAAAAGGCAATTACTAATAAAAGGAAATATTTCTTCACAGTGATAACTGCAGCTCTGTGGAATTACTTGCCACAGTATATAGTTGAAGAAACATCTTGGGAAAAGTTTAAGGTCCAACTAGATAAGTTAATGTTGGGCAGTTAAAAAAATTTCCCCCACGATTGTGGGGAAAGTGGTCTCGATGGGCCTAGTGCCTTCTTCCACTTTAAAAAAACGAGTAATACCAAGTGATACAGCTTACCGGCATTTCCTGAGTTCAGTAAGCTTTGAAGAGTGCAGACGGTTCCCAAATCACCAAGATTGTCGCGTTGAGGTCCAGAGGTAAGTATGGAGTGAGGGGGGTGGGGAGGCAGGGTGCACAGTGGGTGGGTGAGGTTGGGGAGGGGGGCATCAAGACTACGAGGGACTGTTTTCATTTTACAGGAAAAAACAGCATTGTGGGGCAGTTTTTTTTGCAGAGATTTGTCATGCTGGGGTGGGCTCCCAGCATGCCATCTAACTGTTTGGAGTGTCTGTGGCCGGCCAGAGATTGAGCACCCTCCGGACACACAACACGGGAGGGAGATGATGGGACATTATACCTCAAGGGGATTGGGCACCCACGCCGGCACACAAAGAAAGCGGGTGGGCAAGCCGAGGGGATTGGGCACCCCTCAGCATTTAACAATGGGGTTATGCCGACGGGAGAGGCCCTGTATCACACAACAAAGAAAGCTGGTAAACCACAGGGATTGGGCACCAGGCAGTTTTAATGGGTACAATTATTACAATTATTACAAATGCAGAACAACAGATTACTGAATCTAAGTTATTTGGAAATCCTTGAACCCTGTAGTGTTCTCCTTTTCTTGGATCAAGAACATTATGGATGCCTTATACAAAATTGGCCTGGGGCAGGGCCAACAGACATTGACCCCTAGATACTTAAAACCTACTGATGTCCATTGCAAAGGCACTGTGTCATTAGGTTCTTATGCTGACATGTACATAGGGGGCAGAACAATGGATTTAAGCTGACTTTGTACCCTGATATTGCCCAGAATGCACTCAGCAGCTCCACTAGCTGGGGTGATTCTCAGGCCTTGTAGTACAGACTAGTAGTTTTATTTATTTATTTATTTTTTTATTTAAGTTTTTGTTGACTGGGTAAGTGCACTAGACAAATCCTGCCTATTTTCAGGCACGACCCGGGGGAGGGGGTACAGATGAATGCCAGCTGTCCTTGAACCAGATTAAACTGTTGGTGGTATTTTTATTGAATGAGGGAAATTTGGCCAGGACACTGGGGAAATTCCCCTACTCTTGGTAGGAGGAGTCTTTGCTACTGGCTGCAAGATGGCCAGTGTGCACAAATCCTCGGAGGAGATGGACATCGGAAGTACAGGAGAGTGGGCCTCCTCTCCTGTGCTTGTAACTCCAGAGGCCGTTGATGAGGAACTTGTTATTTCTGAGAAGTGTGCTGATACTATCGTTGAGTCTATGGCTGAGGACGATTTGAACGAATTTGAAAAAAATATGGTTACCGTTTCTTTGACTGATGCCTCTTTCCGTCTGTAATGGAAAACAACGCTCGCTCTTATGCGGCAAATGCAACAGTTAGACTCCAGAATAGAGGCATATGATCAGGCTGCTAAGCAGACAGTACTGCCATGTGACGCCGCTATTGGAAAGCCCCCTGCTGACGTCGAAGGTCTGACTAACTCTGTGCACACTTCCGCATTGCCGGCTGTTTCGGAGGAGGCTGGCAGTGTTCCAAAGGATGTCTCAGTGTGCCTACAGCCTGCGCCGGCTCTGCAACAGACTCTACACTTCTTGGACAGAAGGAAGCAAAGTTCGGAACAGAAGGCTAGCAGGATTCCTTCAAATCAGCAAGCGACGACTGAGCAGCAGCATACAGACCCCAAGGTTGTTTTTTTTTCGGCTAATAAAGCCCCTGGGTGGAGCAAGCGTGGTGGGGTTTCAACAAAAGGGAGAAAGGCTTCCTTAAAGAATAGTTCTAACTTTAGTGACACAAAGACGTTATGGTCAACTGTGAACGCTTGAAAGCGCTGGTTGGGAGAAAGGGAAGGGGTGTGGACTCGGACTCCCAAGACCCTCCGATTTAAAATGTTACAGAAGGCTGCTTCCACTGTTCCATCTGGCAATATATTGAGCCTCCAACGAACCCGGGTAATGATTTCAATTGTGGACCTTTGCATACTACTTCCACTGAATTATGTACTGGTACTAATGTGGGAAGGTTTCTTTTAAAACTCTGTTACCTCAAGCTAATGATACTGATACATTATCTCCTGTTCTACCCATGGATCCACTATTCCTTTAGCTCTAAACCCACCCCAGTAGTGTAAGACCCTGTTAAACACACACAGGTCACCCTGGTGGCTTTAAGCTGGCTGATTTATTTAATTCCAAAGAAGAACCAGCCTCAGGTGAATGCTGTTCGCTTGCTTCTATAGGGGGTTAGAGGAACCTCAGATCGGGTATATATTGCAAAAATTACTTAAAGGGTCTATGAAATTTTTTCTTCAAAATTTTTGCCTTAATTAGTATTGGTAATTTAATTATGATATTAGTTTCAAACAGGTTTCAGGTTTAGATAGATTTTGGGGCCCAATATGCAACCTGTCAGACTTCTCCTATTTGGTCACCTTTCAAGCTATTCCATTGACCAAACCCGCTGTTAGAATATCACGATTATTTTTAAAATGAAGGGTTAATGTGGAAGATATACTATTTTGGTTAAATAAAAGATGTGAGGTACTAATAATTCGATTCCCATGTTGGATAGTGAACAAATCTGGGATGGTAGCTGGAGAGTTAGAGTTAAATTATTTTCAACTAATACTGGACCTAAACATTTACCTAGTTTTTTTTATTTAGGTAAAGATAAAGGGCTCATTTATTATGCTGGTCAACCTAAATCTTGTTTTAAGTGTGGTTCACGTACTCACCTTAGTTCTGCTTGTGACAATGTGAAATGTAGCCATTGTTTTGAATTTGGCCACACTTCAAGTGGTTGCTCTAACCCTTTTAAATGTAACCTATGTGAAGGCATTGGTCACGATATGGTCAGTTGTCCATGGGCTTCCCATAATAGGGAAGACTGTCCTCACATGATGGTCTCATTACTATAGCACAGCAAATACAAGCACAAAAGTCTGCTGTTGAGATTTGGAAGCTGACACTCCAGTTGCAGCACAAAATGAACCTTGGAGTTAGGGCATGATATTCTTGTTTTGCCCCCTGAAACAGCTCCCCCTTCAACAGGAGTTCCTCCTTCCGCTCCGGATTTATCACCAAAGCTTGATGTGAATAATAAGTCAGATGTTAAGATGACCCTCCTCCCCTCCTTTGCAACCAGCATCTGATTTAGATTCTTCTGGGTTTATTTCAGTCACTCACAAGAGGACTAGGAAAGGTCAGGCAGTGTTAGTCGGTGTAAGGACGTAGCTCGTACCTGGCAGTCACATAATAAATTTCATATATTAGCTACAGACCTCTCAGATAAAGACTCTGAGAGGATGATACTGATACCTCCTCCATTCGGTCTTGCCCAGATGTAGAAGGTACCAAAGATTTAGACCCTATTGCTAAACGCAACCCGACAAAGTCAAAGGAGCAAATCTCCCGTGGGTACTTAAATGGCCTCTTTCTCTGTTTGCTCCTTTGAATGTGAATAGCATTAAAGGTCAAAGGAGATTAGGGAATGTTTTTGATGATTAAAGATTTTAACTGGGATATTGTTTGCCTTGTGGACACCAGTTTAAAACCCATCAGGAATTACAGCAGGCCTCTAGGGCCTGGACTAGTGGTCCCTCTTTTGGTCTTCAGGTCCTGATACTTGTGACAGGATTGGTATTTTATTTTCTAATCCAGCATTAAATGTTTCTAGATTGGTTGATATTTCACCAGGGAGCGATTGTTATTAGACTTCACCCATGGTTTTGAGAGGTTTCGTATCATTGTGGTTTATGCTCCACAGTCCAAAGCTCAACGGTTTCTCTTTAAATCAATTAGGCCTTTTTATATACTTCTAGGTTACTTCTCGCGTTGGTGACTTTAACTGTGGTTTGCAATAAACTGATAGAGGTTTAAAAACTTCCAAAATGTTTTATGACTCTGTTGCTTTGAAGGAGATTGTTACTACAGCTCAGCTTATAGACGCTTATAGGTATTGTCATGCCACAGGTGGTTTTACTTTCTTTAAAGGTCCCTTACGAACGCGATTGATTTTTTGTTTTTGTCTAAAATTTTAAAAATTCATTTTTGCCAAACTGTCGAGGTAGAGTTTTCTGATCATACAGCTCTTCATGTATCATTTTCTTGGGACACAGCTCCCCGTTGTAGGAAAAACCGATGGCGTTTTAATGACTCCCTTTTGGAGGATCCCACAAATTTGAAATTGTGGCAGAAAGAATGGGCAGCTAGATTATCAGTTGTGGAGTTTTATGATACGGTTGGTGACTGGTGGGAAGATACAAAATTGCGATGGAAAAAGATTTTCCAGAAAAAGGCTGCAACTTCTCAGAATAAGAAATATTTAAAATATCTGTCTTTGAGGCAGCAGTTACAACATTTGATTTCTCTAGCTAATACGACTCATCATGATTATAGTACTCAAATTGCTGTCATTAGTGATCAGATGAGAAAATTACAATACGATAGGGCTAGCTCATTGGGGGCAAGAAGCTAGATTTGGGACAAAACAGACAAAGGAGGGTTGGATCCCTTTAAGGCTGTAAAACCGGTAGATTCTAAACTAATTCAGTGTCTAAGGTCTCCCTCTGGTGACTTGGTCACAACACCAGAAATTTTACTTAAAATTGTTGAACAGCATGTTTGTAACATGTTGGGGAGTGAGCTAAAATGTGAGTCTGCTGAGACTTTTCTGGATTCTTTAAATCTCCCTCAGCTCTCTTGCCAGGATCAGGAGATGTTGAAGGCTGATATTTCGGAAGAGGAAGTTGTACAGGCTATTGCTAAATTATGTTCTCAATCTGCTCTGGCTCTGATGGCCTTACGGCTAGATTTTTCAAAACCTTTTCGTCCAAATTAGCTCCGTGTCCTAGCTTTGTTATATAAGGAGATACTGGCTTGGTTCTTTGACTAAAACAATGAAAGAAGCTATTTTACTCTTAGTATTTAAAAGGGTGATGCTACTGATTTAGATAATTGGAGACCAATTAGTTTATTAAATGTAGATTACAAAATATTGGCTACAATTCTGTTGGCTAGATTAAATAAAGTTGCTTTTCATTTAAGTTCGGTTCAAACATGTGGTATTCCTGGAGGTATCAATGTGATAATTTAATTTTGTTTACGGGAATTATTTGCTCTGGGTGATAGGAAATTTTGTCTGGATGGGTTTTAGGTCTCGATCAAGAAAAAGCATTCGATAGAGTTTGTCATAGCTTTTGTTCTCGGTTTACGAGCTTTCAAATTTCCTGATAAAATCATTTTTGGATTGAGACTTTATACAAGGACGCCTCTTATCATCCCCTAATGTTAATGGTTGGTTAGGGAACCCTGTTTCCTTGTTCGGGGTCAGGCAGGATGCCCTTAAGCCCTGATACTTTATTATTTTATATTGACACCTTGATACGGGCTATATTACTTTGCCCTCATATTATAGGCTAAAGGGAATTCCTCCTTCCCACAATTAAGTTGTTAGCTTATGCTGATGATTTGGTTCTGGTGGTGGACAAAACTACTAAAGAAGAGGCCCTGGTTCAGGGTTTTACGTACCTTCTCGTCAGTTTCTGGATCTAAAATTAATTTGGAAAAAGTGTTGGTGTTCCATTAGGTCACACTTCTCTCCTGACAAATGGCACTTATGCAGGAATCCCTATAAAGATTGATTCTTTTAAATATTTAGGGATATTTCTCGGATCTGGTGACATGTTATCTTATAACTGGCTTATTGCTTTAAAAAAGGCTGAAGGTTTGATAGCAAGATGGAAATCAGCTTTGATTGGGAAAAAAAAGAGGGTAGTTCTGATCAAAACATTAGTTATTCCAATATTTTTGTATCTTAGTTATGTGTTTCCACCTTCCTTTGTACTTTTTACTAAATTATATGGGGTTTTTTTTCAAGGTTTTTGGGGGTCTAGGCTTAACCCTATCAAAAGGAATTTTACGTATAGACCGATCCGAGAGGGTGGGGTAAATATGACCCATCCCATTGCTTTCTTTTATAGTTTATTTTTTAGTTATAATTTTGGTAAGGCTTTAAAACCTGGGGAAGTAATTTGGAAACCATATTTAATGTTATGGTTTTCTTCTTGTTTAGTTAATTGAACTCAGGACAAAGAATATTATTTCCCATTCACTAGTTGTTCCTGTGTATGGTAAAGAAGGATATAAGATGGATTTTAACCTGGGGTCTTTCCCTCAAGATTTTGTATTTTATCTAGAAAAATGATATATGATAAGATCTGGAGAGGTGAGACCCAGGAATCTATTGTTTTCCTGGTTGTCCAGTAAACCGTTTTTCTTGGATTCTTCGTCAGCTTTGCAATCCCTGCTACTCCTTATGTTTGGGACATGTTATGGTTGAGTAATTACGGTAGATTGGGTGTTAAGAGTAATCGTAAGCATAAAGCTTTAAATGCACGCTTTTGCCCTAGAGAGCTTCCATGAGGTTTTAGAAACACAACAACATTTGTTTCTTGATTGCCCATTCTCTTTAGATCTTTGGTCCAGTTTAGCAGATTTATGGTCTGAATCTTTATTCCTCCATCTCACTTATGATCAGATTATGTTTTGTACTAATGATGTTTTAAACACCAAATATCATGTTGATACTTTGTATGTTATTTTTTGTTTTTATTAGATACTATATATGGCAAGCTAGATGTATGTTAGTCCTGCATCAAAAAGTGATACCTAAACAAGAAGTAATTTGTAACATCTGTCATGCTTTGAATTTAGTTAAATTGCATGATTTTCATACCTCTACAAGCTCTCAATTTCATCTCTTGTGGCATAATTGTACTTTTTCATTTATAGAAAGTTGAATGTTGTCTATATATCATTATTTGTCTTTTCTGTATTGTGAATTTAGTTTTATTTTGTTTGAGATGCTGTTTAATTTTCTGTAATGAAGTCCAATTTTCCTAATAAAATTCCCCCTACTCTTTTCGATAAGTGCCATGGTATCTTTAACATCCACCTGAACTACCACCAATCTAGGCAGATGGGACCTCGGTTTAACGTCTCATCCGAAAGACAACACCTCAGAAGTGCAGCACCCCTCTTATGCTGCACTACAGTGTCAGTACTGGATATTAACCAAGTGCCAGATGTGGGAACTGAACCCACAGCCCTCTGATCTCCCAGCTTCAGAGGCGAAAAGGCTTACCTACTGAGCCACTGACACTTGTCAATATACAGAGTGACTTAGCTGTGGTGCCCTCCCCAGTCACCAGGTAATTCCCTAATGCTGTCTTATATGACTGTGCATGGGCCAAATAGTATTTTCCAAACACTGTGAATACTAGGCTTCCTGAATATTCAGATTGACTTCCCAAACAGTCCACTATCTGGCCGCTATTTGGGAAGCACTATCTGGAGGGTGAGACTTTGAAGTTTCGCAGAGCTTCCTTGGCCAATCAGACACTGTTTCTGGAGCTCACAACTGAGGACACCATGTGACCTTCTCACTCCAGCTTGGTACAGGAGAGGAGATAGTTTTTCTGAGAGCTAGCTCCAGCAACTTCAAATTGCCCCCAAACAACTTTTGTTTTTTTATCCATGGGCTTCTTTTTGATTAGTAACCAACTCTGATCACTCAGCATCAGAAAGTTTTTTAACTCCTAATGTTCAACATATCCCTTGTGTTACCCCACCTGCTGAACATGGCAGGGGTCATATTTCAAATCCTCGCCAAAACTTGCTTTCATAGTCACACTGTGAAATCACCTTTCATGTGAGATTTAAAAAATCCCACCTGTGTTGATCATAAAGTCAGGTCAGAAAAAGACTGTTGGAAATTTGGGGTCAAAATGTGGGAGCCCTCCGAAAATTAGATATTGCCTCTCAGCTGCCGTGTCCTGGGTGAATAACAATCTATAAATGTGTTAAAGCAGGACACCGCTGAAAATGACATATTACGAACGTACAAAACTGCCAGCAAATACAGGCCATTTCAATCTATCAAGTCTGCTGGAATGTGTAGCTCTGGGTTGTGGCTACTAGAACTTCTCCCTCCTTAGAGTCTACCTCCCTCCCCCTCTCAACCCCACCCCACTAGTCCTCCCCATTACAATCTGCCCTTTCACCCTGTCCCACAGCCTCTTAAAGCTGTCTACTGCCCTCAGCAATACCGCCTCCTCTGGGAGCCCGTTCTGCCTGAATGCCACTCTCTCAGTGAATAAATTCCTCCTTATTTCCCTTTCAATATTTCTCCCCCAATTTAAGACTGTACCCCCTCATTTTGCCATTTCCCCCAATGTTGAAGATGCCTTCTATTTTAACCTTATTTATACCATTAAGGTACTTAAAGGTTTCGTCATGTCCCCCCCTTCTTTCCTCCTGTGAATACATGCTGAGCACCCTTAACCTCTCCAGATAGGGTGTGTCCTGTAAGCTCTAGTATTATCAGGGGTGGATCCAGGAGCCCTATAGATAGGGGAGCTAAAGTCAGATAAAAAATTAAAATAACATGTCTGGTGTCTGGTGGGCCACCTAGGCTCCTAGAAATCTTTTAACATTTTGGTGCATTCTGGTTCATTTTGGAGTATTTCCAATGCAATTTCTATCCATTTCCTTCCTCCCTCCCATGCTCTGATAGTGCACTAGCCCCATCCCCAGAGTTCCCAGAGTGCATGGGACAGTAATTGCCCAAAATACCCCCCACCCAAAAATAAAACAAAATACCAAAAGACTGTAGCTGGCAGCAGCACATCTGAAACCCATAAAAATGAGACAAGTTTAGAGTCTTGGTGATACAGACAAATTGCAGGCAAATTAAATGACAATCCAAGTAAACAAGTTCGCAAATGTCACTCACTCAAGCACATTATGACATTACTATAAAGCCAACCCATGCCAGTTTGTCCTGCAGTACAGATTAACCTATTCCCTAACTCAGTAAAAGGATACATACAAGCATTTGTCATTGCCGAATGTTTGCTTGCTGGCATTGGCAGTGGTAGTGTAGAAGTTACAGAGCTGCGTAATAGGAATGGCAGTGAAGTATTGAACTGAAGCCAACCCCACCATCACGCTGCAGAGAGTGACAGGCATTGGGGTGTGCCTTTTGGTTGTGTGGCATAATGGCCACACCATTTCACCACACCCCACCCTGCAGACACACTGACAAGTGTCACGGTGTTCCTTGGGGTCTTTGGCCCTTATGCGCCACCCCATTTCATTAGGAAATATGGTGAGATGGGTGCAATATAGGAGAATGGGGTGAAGTTTGGGGCTCAAGAGTGCAAGGCATACCTCGATGCCCTCACTGACTGCAGGGTGTGAAATGGTATGAGCATCACAGGCAAGAATCCCAAGTCACACCCTGATGCCTGTCATTCTCTACAGCGTTGGGCTTATGGTTGGAAACCCTGATACCTCAGGCATTCGTTGGTATTTTCACTCCAAATTTTCAAAAGTTTTTTGTGACCCCACCCTCATGAACAGAGGGAATATCAGTTTGTTAGTCAAAGCTGCTTATGCACAGTGACTACGGCATTTAGCACCACAGGTGCAAAACATTCCTAACAGGATGTAAAATGACAGCTATACTGTTCATGGGAGGTGTAAAAAATGGCAATGTTGCAAATCTGTAGTAAAAATATTTAAAAAAATGGTGAAGTCACGAGCGTACATAGAAACTGTGCAACGCACACCCGTAATAGGGGGGTAGAAAAGATGAGAAGGGACTTGGCAAGGTTGGAGGAATGGTCAGACATGTGGCAACTTAGATTCAATACAAAGAAGTGCACAGTAATGCACCCGGGAAACAAAAACCCAGGAGAAGAGTACACAATAGCAGGGGAGGTACTAACAACAACAAAAATGGAAAGGGACCTGGGGGTAGTCATATCAGATGACCTAAAGGTGGGTAAGCAATGTGAAAAGTCGGTAGCGAGAGCCAGGGGATACTGGGATGCATAGGAAGGCATCACAAGTAGAAAAGGGAAGTGGTTATCCCTCTGTACAGACAGTTGTTGAGACCCCATCTGGAGTACTGCATGCAGTTTTGGAGACCTCATCTACGCAAGGACATAGACAGGATGGAAGCAGTCCAGAGGAGGGCAACTAAAATGGTGCAGGGTCTGCAGCAGAAGCCATACATTAAGAGAGACTGAGAGAGCTTAATATGTATACTCTTGATGAAAGGAGGACGGGGACATGATAGAAACATTTAAGTACCTCAAGGAATCAACAAAGTCCAGGAGGGTAGCATCTTTCAGAAAAGAGATGTGTAAGAACAAGGGGCACAATTTAAAGATAGAGGGGACGGCTCAGGGTAATGAGGACATTTTTTTTCACAGAGAGTGGTGGATACATGGAACAGCCTTCCTGAGGAGGTCGTTGGGTCTAAAACAGTGGGGGAATTCAAACATGCATGGGACAGACACAAGGCAATTATAGTTGGGGGTTGCAGGAAGTAGGCTGTTGGTTAACTAGAATCTGCAGCTTATTCAGTAGGTAGGGAAATGGGCAGACTGGGTGGGCCAAGTGGTCCTTATCTGCCGTCAAAGTCTATGTTTCTATGTAATATAATTAGGTTGGGGATTTTTTACAGCAGATTGTCAACTCAGGCATTTTGGTGCCTCCGATCATGAACAGTGTCACTGTGATTTTCTTTTTCTGTGCCGAACAATGATTTCCCACAGCGACCACTCATCTCTGCGCTGAAAGTGTGAAAACACACTTCAGCCATGTTGTGAAAAATGACAGCTGTACTGTTCATAAGGAAGTGTGGAAAGATGCCACTGGTGAAAATCTGGAATGAAAATATGACAAAGTCATGAACTAACGAGGGTGTGTGGAAACTGTTCAATGCTCACTCGTAACACCGTCATTTTATGGACTTTTGTTACCAAATTTTCAACATAGCCATTTTAAGACCTCTGCTCATGAACAGTGTAACTGTGATTTTCTTAATCTGTCCTAAACATTGCTTTCGCATACCAACAGCACCATTGTGCTACTATATGTGCGAAACACATTTTGGGCGACATATGAAAAATTGCAGCTGTACTGTTCATAAGGAAGTGTAATAAAATGGCAATGTTGAAAATCTGGAGTGAAAATATTAAATTTGCAAGGATTTTTTACAGGAGCGACCTGGGAGCACAAAAAGGTTAAGTGACTTGCTCAGTGTCACACAGTATGCAAGAGGAAGCTGTGGGATTCAAACCCAGGTCTGGTCTCCTGGATGTCACCAGATTTGCAGCTTAAAAGCCTTAGACCACTGTGCTATACTGCCTCCTATGTTGAAAATGTTGAAAATCTGGAGTGGAAATATTGAAAATTCGTGACCTTACGAGCGTGCGTAGGAACTGCACAACGCACGCTCATAAAACAGTCATTTTTATGAATTTTTTCACCAAATTTTCAACATAGCCATTTTAAGACCTCTGCTCATGAACAGTGTCACTGTGATTTTCTTAATTTGTCCCGTACATTGATTTCGCACACCGACTGCGCCATTGTGCACTACATGAGCGGAAACACAT
This sequence comes from Neoceratodus forsteri, assembly GCA_016271365.2. NCBI lineage: Eukaryota > Metazoa > Chordata > Ceratodontiformes > Ceratodontidae > Neoceratodus > Neoceratodus forsteri. The sequence goes on from JADMNL010000026.1 coordinate 357,687,378, forward strand.
TTTGGGTGAGATGTGAAAAATGACAGCTGTACTACTCATAAGAAGGTGTGGCAAAATGGCAATGTTGAAAATCTCGAGTGAAAATATTGAAAATTCGCGAACTTATGAGCCTGCATAGGAACTGCGCAATGCACGCTCATAAAACAGTAATTTTTTGGAATTTTGGCAGCAAATTTTCAACATGGAGTTTTTGGAACCCCTTCTCATGAATGGTGTCACTGTCATGGCGTTATTCAGGCCGAAGGGTGATTTAGATGGGCCGAATAACGCCTGACAGTGACATCACTCATGAGAAGGGTCCAAAACCCCATGTTGAAAATTTGGTGCAAAATTCAAAATGCCTGGGATATGCAACAAAGTTGAAACCCCTGTCTAGCCATTATACAGCTTACCGGCATTTCCTCAGTTCGCGGTCGACTTTGAAGAGTGCAGGCGTGTTCCCGGTCCACTGAAGATCGTCGGCGCCGAGGTCCGGAGGAAGTAGTATGGGGTGAGGGTGTGGGGAGGCAGGGTGCCGCAGTGGGTGGAGTGCGGGTTGTGGGAGGGCCAGGGAGACTACATTAGGACCGTTTTTCTTTACAGGTAAAAAAAAAAAAAAGAATGATGCGGGCCGTTTACCACGCTGGGGTGAGCTCCCAGCGTGGCACAAGGAATGGTTGGAAGTGCGTTCAGCGGAGTGGGATTGGGCACCCCGTCGGCTAAGTATGGATTGCCACGCTGGGTGGGCTCCCAGCCTTGACATAAATACTTAGAGGCGGGTGAGGGACAGTGGAGCCCGATGGGGATTGGGCACCACCATGGCTATATCGTCTTGCCGCGCTGGGGTGGGCACCGAGCGTAGCATTTTGAAGGCTTTGGGGGAGGTGGGGGGCGCAGCACAGCCGGCGTAGGTTGGGCACCCCGTCGGCTATTCAGTGTGCGTGTGGGGGGGTGGCGCTCACACCTGCGTGGCGTCTGTGTGTGTGGGGGAGCTGCCTGCATGAGCAAGCGATATCTTATCGCTGCTCACTCAGCGCAACTCCCCTTTGAACTGTATGCCACTGCATTTGGAGCTTATCATAGACAGCTCCAGAATGCATTGGCTTACAGGGGCCCCGCCTGTCAACACTCTGACTGAATTGGAGGAGGAGGTGACACACCTCCGAAATCTCCGATGATGGCACTATGTTTCTTGCACATGCGTGCAAGCAAACATAATAATGACTACAGAAATATGGGAACAAAGTCTCTTTGCTACCTAGTTTCGGAAAATATAATTTCAAGTTTTCTTTCTATTTTTGCAAAACAGATTTTATTCTATAGAGCAACTTATTCTAAAGAAAATACATTTATTTAACCAGGTATAGCACACTAAGCTGGAAGCTTTTTTACAGGAGCGACCTGGGAGCACAAGGAGGTTAAGTGACTTGCTCAGGGTCACACAGTATGCAAGTGGAAGCTGTGGGATTCAAACCCAGGTCTGGTCTGCTGGATGTCACCAGATTTGCAGCTCAGAGTCTTAGACCACTGAGCTATACTGCCTCATATTTTTTATTCTATTCTATTTTTTATTGTTTTAAAATTTCCTTTACTGGGAAAACCCCATGGTATGAGGCATCTCATTTTTATGATAGGTCAAAGAAGTCAGTAAGCAGACAGCAGAATGGTATACCTTGATAACAGTGCTGGGGATTGGGCACCTACAATAATGGTGACCCAATCCCCAGTGCATTTCTCCACAGCTACCGTAGGGTAGGGTGGTCAGATGGGGGTGGTTGGTGAATATAGTGACAGGATGTCGCTATACGTACGCGCTCAGGGGGGACAGAGCATGTACAGCGAGGGGCAGGAGGGAATGTGAGGGGTGGTGCCATGGTGGGTTGCCAAGCTGACCCCATGGCATGGTGGTTAGGTTGGTGGTATTGGTTGGCAGGGTACTGGGTTTGGGTCCGGGTGCAGGTGTGTTTTTTTGCGCCCGGCCCAAACCTTATTTTTTAATGTTTTCACACACACACACACACACACACACATATACACCTGACAAGTACTCCCCCAGAGGTGAGAATCCTTAAGTAGGGTTGTTTGTGGGGTGCAGCCCCCCCCCACATAAAACATTAAAAAATTAAGTCCCTGGCACCTTTTTGCTGTGCGCCGAGGTGTCAGATTGCTGGAATAAATTTTCAGCACTCTTGACTTCTCGATAACGGCGATCGCCTTTAGGCTTTCACCATTATCCCATAAACCCCAGCAGAACACAGTTTTTAAACAAAATACACAAATGCATTTTTTTTAGATTAGCATCAGCACTTGCTTGAGTGCATCACAACTTGCACCCCCTCCCCACTCAACACATATAACTACATAAACTAAATATTTGATTCTATCGCTTTTTTCTCCAGTTTTGTAATTGCCTGTCAATGTGCCAAACAAGGACTTATGACGTCTGTTGTCAATTTTGCTCTCCAAGCCTGCAGAAACTCCTACTTATGCCACAGTATACAACAGAATAGCTTCAAAACCCCTTTGTCTACTAATTCCCTCTGTGCTCATTCACACTGTGCAACCACAACTGAAAAGACCACACAGATTAGACATATAGTACATGCTGAAGTTTTTACCTCCGTTCAAAGGTCTCCTGTACCAGTTTCTGCCTCCCCTGGTTCATGCTGTTGCTGAGACCAGACCTGCCACAGCATTAGTTTTGTACTACTCCTAGCATGCCACCGGAGGGCACTACCCTCCAACTCCCTCTCCTCTGAATCCACACCAAAATCAATTTGCCATATAGGACAAAACCAGCAGTTACCTTAAAATATTTTAATGTCATGAATTTAAGCTCCCCATACTAGAAATTAATAACACTAGTACTACATTTATTACACACCCAGTTTGATGGAACACTAATGTCTTATCCCATTCCAGCAGCCACCACCCACACACCATAGTCTGAGACTGTGAAAGTATATTTTATTAAAGCAAGAAGTACCAGGTTAAATGAAAACTGGATCCATTTTCAGTAGGCTGAAGTCTATGTGCCCCTAGTTGAGCACTGTCTCCGGTCACCTGACCGCTGAGCTCTTTCTCTCTAGACAGCACGCACTGACCCCATGACTCCTAATGGGCAGAGTTCTCAGCTACAGCTTGATTCAGCTGCTGGCAGATGACCTGAACCTCACTACAATGCCTTGTGCTGATTTACCTAGACCACAGCGACCCCGTGTTACTGGACTGCTGCCGCCTGACATCCGGGGCTCTGCTCTTCACTTGTGGGCTCCGGGCTCACCCTGTCAGCTCCTCAGTAGTACACTCGCTCCTCCATTGCTCCAACATTAATCTTCTAAGTGAATTAGGGAGGCAGTATGGTGCAGTGGTTTAAGGCTCTAAGCTGCAAATCAGGAAACATGGGTTTGAATCCCACAGCTCCCACTTGCATACTGTGTGACACTGAGTAAGTCACTTAACTTCCCTGTGCTCCCAGGTTGCATCTGTAAACAAGCTTTCAGCTTAGTGTGTCTCACCTGGTTAAAGAATTGGGGGAGAGGAAAAAAAAAAGAATGAATTACAGCTCACTGTTGTTTCAGCAGCCCGGACATTTAAAGAAGACACCCCTTGCTAGCCACACCCACTACTGGATGCAACAGCAAATCAGGAGCAGCGAGCACCAGGCAACCTGATTGACATCTGTATTGTTATGGTCTACTTTGCTGCAGCTGTAATCCCCCCCCCCATGCACGAACAAAGAAGCTCTGCCAAGCCTGCAAGGGTAGAGAACGAATGCTCAGGCTCAACAAGGTAAGACCAGCTGCTGCGGGACCTGACCACATGTTGCACAATGAAAGTTAGTAAGAAATTACATAACATAGAAACATAGAAGTTGACGGCAGATAAGGACCGCAAGGCCCATCCAGTCTGCCCATTTCTTTTTCCACCTTATAAATGTGCCATCAGCCTTTGCTCTGTCAGTGACCTATCTATTCATAGTCATTTGTATTGCTCCCTTATGCCTATCCCATGCCTGTTTGAAGCCCTGCACTGTATTCATAGCCACCACTTCTTGTGGTAAGCCATTCCATGCATCCACCACCCTTTCTGTGAAAAAGAATTTCCTCATTTCCCCTTAATCGGCCTCCTCTAATCTCATGCTGTGTCCTCTTGTCCTGCTATTTTTCTTATATTTAAACATGTTAGACTCTTTCACCTTGTTTATGCCCTTAAGGTGTTTGAATGCCTTGATCATATCACCTCTCTCCCTCCTTTGCTCAAGGGTATGCATATTGAGCTCCGTTAATCTGTCTCATATGTCTTCTGATGCAGTCCCTGCACCATTTTGGTTGCCTTCTCTGGACTGCCTCAATTTGGTTAATATCCTTGTGAAGGTGTGGCCTCCAATACTGCACGCAGTACTCCAGATGGGGCCTAACCAGTGTCTTGTACAGAGGGATTATTACCTCCTCTTACGACTTGTGATACCCTACTAATACACCCTAACACCCCTAGCCTTACCTACTGCTTTAGAGGTCTGCTTGGATGATTTTAGGTCATCAGTGATGATGATGCCCAAGTCTCTTTCTTCCTTTGTGACTGCTAGCAACTCCCCTCCCAGCCTATAGGTGGCTTCAGGGTTTCTCTTCCCTATATGCATGATATTGCACTTCTTTGCATTAAATCCCAGCTGCCACTCTTCTGACCATTCTGCTAGTTTATCCAGATCTCTTCTCATTCTGCCCACCCCATCTGGATCATCTACTCTGTTGCAGATCTTGGTGTCATCTGCAAACAGACACGCCTTACCCTCTAGTCCATCTGCAAGGTCACTAATGAAGATGTTGAAGAGGACTGGCCCCAGGACTGATCCCTGAGGTACCCCACTTGTGACTTGCATCTCTTCTGACTGTATACCATTTACCACCACTCTCTGTTTTCTGCCCGTCAACCAGTTTGCCACCCAGTTGACCAACTTCTGACCCTCGAGCCACCCAGCTTATTTATCAATCTTCTATGTGGAACAGTGTCAAAGCTTTGCTGAAGTCAAGGTAGGCGACATCAACTGCTCCCCTTGGTCCACCACTCTGTTACCCAGTCAAAGAAATCTATGAGATTAGTTTGACAGGACCTTCCCTTTGTAAACCCATGCTGTCTTGGATCCTGTGCCCTATGGATTCCAGGTGTTGCACTATCCTTTCCTTAAGGAGTGCCTCCATAATCTTGCCCACTACTGAGGTAAGACTGACCGGTCTGTAGTTCCCCGCCTCCTCCCTGCTACCACTCTTGTGGAGCGGGATCACATGAGCCCTTCTCCAGTCTTCTGGGACATCTCCTGTGCTCAGAGACTCACTAAACAATTCTGCTAATGGCTCTGCTAGTTCCTCCTTTAGCTCCTTAAGTACCCTGGGATGTATGCCATCAGGTCCCATTGCCTTATCCACCCTGAGCTTAGCAAGCTCTTGTAGGACCCTTTCTTTTGTGAAGGGAGTAGTGCTCACCTCCCTCCCCCCTGTGTCCATGATGCTGAGCTGTGGGCCCTGCCCTATCTTCTCTTCAGTAAATACTGAGCAAAAGAATCTATTTAGGATAGATGCCTTTACAGGGTCCTCCTCCTCACATGCTCCCTTTTCTCCATTAAGCTTAGCAATACCCCCAATGGACTTTCTCCTTTCACTAATGTATCTATAGAAAGTCTTGTCACCTTCTTTTACTGTTCGTGCTAGTGTTTCCTCAGTTTGGGACTTTGCCTGCCTTACTGCCTTACCTGCTTCCGTTAGGGCAGTTTGGTATGCCTCCTATCTTCATCCGCTGTGTTTTTATATTTCCTGAAGGCCAGCCTTTGGCTCTGACCTTTTCTGCTACTGTACTTGAGAACCAAAGTGGTTTCCTTCTTCTTTGCACTTCCTTTTCTGTCTAACACAATGGGATGTTGCTTCCAAGTATTGCATCCTTATTGCTTGCCCACTTTGCCTGTACCCCCTCACTTGTGTTTCTTTTTGCCAGGGCTAGCTTAACTCTGTTGGCCATCTTATCAAAGTCAGCTCCTCTGAAGTCCCATATTTTTGCCTTGGAATGGGATGATTTAGATGTAGTAGCCAAATTGAACCATACCATGTGATGGTCACTGCCCCCAGGTGACCTTCTACCTGGAGATCTGTGATCCCTTCTTTGTTAGTCAGTACTAGATCTAGGATAGCCCTGTCCTTGTGGGTTGCTGTACCAGTTGTTTGAGGCCCTCCCTGCAGGAATCCACTATGAGTCTAGTTCTGGCAGATGTTCCTGCTAGTATTGACCAATCTGTATCTGGCATGTTGAAGTCTCCCATTATCAGAACCTCCCCTTTAGCTGTCATGTTTTGTATATCTTCTAACAGTAATGTGTCTATGTCCTCCCTCTGGTCTGGGGGCCTGTAGACAACCCCAGTTCTTATGGCTGTCCCATTTCCTGTTTCCAGGGTGACCCACAGTTCTTCTGGCTCCTCATGTATATTCTGAATTTCTGTAGCTTTGATATTTTCATTAACATACAGGACCACTCCTCCCCCCCCTTTTTGCACCTCGGTCTCTTCTGAACAATACATAGCCAGGTACTGAAGTCTCCCAAGTGTGGTTACTGGTAAACCACATCTCACTAATTGCTACTATGTCCAGTTTAGCCTCTGACATTATTGCCTGCAGGTCTGGGATCTTATTTCCCAGGCTGTGAGGATTTGTGTACATAATTTTCCACTGGCCAGATTTTGGTGTGTTAGTTGTTGGGTGAAGTTTGGCATTATCCCTGTGCATCGTATGGGGAGACAAACCTTTTTTCTTACCTGGTGATGCAAATGAACGGCAAACACGCTGAATTCCTGTTTGACCACTAGCTGAGGGGGGAAGGGTGTTCTTCCCATTCAACGTATGGGGTGCTGCACCCCTCTCCCCATTTGCTAGTTTCAATATTCTGCAAAGACGTCAAACTTCTGCCCCAATGCACTGACTCCCTCCTTAGTCAGATGCAGTCCATCAAATTTAAAGAACTTTCGCTCCCAGAACTGTTGCCAGTTCCCTACAAATCTGTGTCCTTTTTCCTGGCACCAGCCCTTGAGCCACGTGTTTAGCTCCCCTCTCTCCCCTTCTCTGACCTTCCCCGTCCATCTGTCCCTCTCCCAGACTGGCAGGATCTCGGAGAAGGAGATGCGGACAAAATAGAAGATAGTTTGTCACCCAGCCTAGTCAGGTGTTCCTTGGTCTCCACAACTGACCGGCTGGCGAGATCATTAGTCTCTATGTGTACTAGGACATCAATGTTTTCTCCTGCTTTGTGAACAATTTTAGCAATGCGGTCAGTGTCTCTCCATGCTGAGGTACCTGGGAGACATCTGACCATCACCCCTGTCTGGAGATGGGTATCAACTCCCCGAATCATGGAGTCTCCTATGATCAGAAGTTTTTGGTATTTCCTTTGTGCTTGTTTAGTTTTGGTTCCTGATTTGGGTGAGTTTTGTTGTGCTAGCTCCTGTGCTGCAGTGTCCTGCTCTGCAGTGTCTTCTGCCTCTTTATTTGATTTCAGAGATAGAGGCAGATACCTGTTTTAGTGTTTATATGGTTTTGGAGGTAATGTGTTGGAGAGCAGAGGTGATGGGGCACCTGATTTGCTCCTCCTAACCACCTGCCAACCTCCTGGACCAACTACCCTCTCAGGTCGAGGTTTTTCTGTTGGATGCTGGGGAAATGGCGGGTGGTTCTTATAATGTATTTCCTCTTCAATATGAAATTTGAGCGGCACCCTTTGCCCATGCTGCCGGAGCTGAGCCCTAAGATCTCCAAAGGCCCAGCATGTAGGACAGTGTCCTAAATCCAGTAAGACTGTCCTTCTGAAAATTGTTCCACAGTACCTGCAGTTAATGAAATCCATTCCAAATAAGTTGCTGGGTTTGTAACCTAGTCAGAGTAATTAGAAGGAAAAAAAGGAAAAAAATGCAAGTAATGGTTTAATTGTGATTTGTTTAACTTGTTATAACAAGTTAAATTACTAGTGCCCCTGTAAATGAGATCACCTTGTGAAGGCCCCACTGATCCGCCCCTTCCTGCTCTGCCACAGGAAATGTCACAACTGTGGTACCCTATAAAAGGAGTGTAGCGTGGGGTGGTTGAGGATGGGGGTGAATGGCTGGGCCCTTCCCCTGCCTAAAAGAAGAACCACGGACGAAAGAACAAGGAGGTAAGAGCAGAAACAATCAGTCAACAACAAATGCAGTAACCCTGAAAGCTTATCCTAATGTTAGATAAAACTGTAAAACCTGTAAAGCACCACCTGTAATAATTTCAGAGAAGATATACCCTGTAAGAAACACTTTGCTCCAGAGAAAAATAAAGCAGTAACAGAAGATATACCTTGCAAAAGACAATTTGAATCAGAAGATTACAGCAGTAATCTGTTAGCACACACCTGTAGGCACACCTTGTAATAATGCAGAAGAATGTATACCAGCAACAACAATTTAAATCAGAGAAAAATAAAGCAATGAAATGTTAGCAACAAACAGTAGCAATCCCTGTGAGTAAAAAATAAAAACACCACCACACAGTAAATCTGCTTAGCCAAACTAAATCTTAATCCTTCTCCCTTGCTCTGGTAAGTTTCTACTCTGCCTTTCAAGCAGTCTTAGAAGGAAGAGCTCAGGTGAAGCTAGGTGCCTTGGCCAGCAAACCAAGTCTTCTACCTCATGCTAAATTCATGCTGGAGACTGGCTTTCTGGGGGGGGGTAGCTGTGTAATGCAGGTGGGAGTGGTTGTTTACTGCACTATCAGGACACTGGAGGACAGATGAGATCCGTACAGCTCAGGCAGCTTTCATGGAGGCATTAGTGCGTACCAATTAAGAATGCAGCACAGTATGCTACTGATCGGGGAGTTCCATGATGGGGAAGCTATAGCACCTTTAGCCCCCCCCCCTTCACATTTAGCAAGAGCTTTAGATTCAGCAGGTTGTGCTGGAGGATGATAAAATCCTGCTGTAGCTCCTTGTATGCAATGTCCAAAGAGGGGTTGGTCGTGTACAGGACTGTGTCATCTGCGAAGAGATGAATGTTTCCAGCAACCAGGCCAGAGTCGATGTGGTTGATGTAAAGGGCAAAGAGGATAGGTCCCAAAATGGAACCTTGCAGAATGCCTAGGGGCAGTAATTGCAGTGGGGAGAATTCCCCTTGGGCTTTAATTTGCTGTTTACAATTTGTGAGGTAGCAGCGGAACCACTTTACTGCAGCAGAGGTTAGACTGATGCTACTCAGGGAATCAAGAAGTATGGAATGATCAACTGTATCAAATGCTTTGCTGAGGTCAAGAAAGAGTGCATAGATGTGCTGTTTACTGTCCAGGGCTTTTAGCCAGTCATTTGACACTTTGGCAAGAGCAGACATGGTACTGTGCTTGGGTCTGAAACCCGATTGGACTGGACTGAGGATTTTCTCATGATCCAAGTACTCCTTAATTGAGAGTTTACAATTTTCTCGTGGCTTGGGTAAAACAGGAAGCAATGAAACAGGCTTATAGTTGTTCAAGTCAGTGGGGTCTCCTGACTTGAACAGGGGGATAATGTGCGTGGTTTTCCAACTAGGTGGCAATACCCCTTGGGATAATGAACTGTTAAAGACATGGGCAATTGGAGCTGCCAGAAAATAAGAACCTGCTTTTAAGAAGAAGGGTTCAAGTGAATCAGCACCAGCACTCTTTTTGGTGTCCAGCGAGAGGAGCAGGTCCTCCACCTGTTTGTAGAAGACTGACTGGAACTTGAAGTGGGGCAGTCGGTGGGGGGGCTACAGTTGGTCTAGTAGCTGTGCTGGCAGTGCTTGTGGTGCTCAGTTTACTAACAGGTGACATGTCGAATGCGAGGCCTGCAGTGGCAAAGTGGTCATTGAGCTGATCGAGGATCTCGGACCTATCTGTGTAGGAGGTGTTATTTGCCACAATATTGGCTGGTAGCGGGGTGGCAGGGGAATGTCCCTCATCCTAGGCTGTTGGTTAACTGGGATCTGCAGCTTATCCATTAGGTAGGAAAATGGGCAGACCAGGTGGGCCAAGAAGCCCTTATCTGCCATCAAATTCTATGTTTCTATGTTTCTAACCTCTCTCAGTATCTGCCAAAAAGTGGTGGAACAGTTTTTGTTTGCATCCAGGGCTAAGTAGTGGGCTAAACCAATCAGGTGCGTGTTTTCTGGATTTGATTTTCCTCAAGGGTGCGTTTTGGTTGCTAACATTTACTAGCAGATCCTGGAAGATACAAAATGCTTCAGACACAGAGGGCATAAGGTAGAAACCCGGGCATTTTATGTTGCCAAGAACTGTCAGGAAGGCTGGGAGACCGAAGTATTTCAGGTGGCGCTTAAGCTTGAAAGTAGAGGTGGAGGGGAGGTGTGGGGAGCACCTAACGCAGGTGACTGCGCAGTGATCACTCAGATCATTGTGGAAGACCCCTGCTTGAGAGATATTATGTGGCTTGTTGACAATTATACAGTCCAGAAGTGAACTTTGGTTGGGATTTTTCTTGTTAGGTCGTGTAACATCAGAGATAATCTGAGTGAGCCCGTGCTCGTTGCAGAAGTCCTTGAGCTTGTTTGCTCTGGTATCATTCCAATTAAGGTTAATGTCACCCATGATAATACATACACTGCTGACTGTGGAAAGCCAGAGGCAGACACCAGAAGAGCTACCTGGAGTGCATCTGGCATGGCGCCATAGATTTGCCATTATTGTGCACCAAGGATTTCCCATTTTTGTGCACCATGGATTAGTCATTATTGTGCACCATGGATTAGTTGTTATTGTGCGCCATGGATTAGTTGTTATTGTGCACCATGGATTTGCTGTTATCGTGCACCATGGATTTGCTGTTATTGTGCACGTGGAGGATTTTTCCCCAACATGACCTCCCCTTCCCCTCAGTGCAGGAGGGCAATGACATTAATGATGCTGTCGTGCATACATCTGTACATGGTACATCCAACATCATCTGCACCACTCTACATCTTAACAGTGGCATGCACCACTCCCAGTCACTGCCAGCAACAAGTTCAACTGTAGTATCCCCTTCCACCTGCCTGGAGGAGGAGGAGTGCAGTTCTGAGGACACTCAATCCTCCTCCACATGGCTAACCCTCCAGCGCCTGTGGTCACTCCCGTTTCCAGGTTGCTGGTGTGGCGCGAGGTGCGGCATCCAGCACCTCAACCCTGGGTGCCACTGGGCTGGCGGGGCTCTTAATGTTGATTTTGAATGGACTACACTCATGTTGCCCACTGGAAACAAACTGCCCCTGATATTGCTGGGTCCACCTGTGCAGATTCAGATTGCAAAAGAAGGATATCCCTGCCAAGTCAGTTTTATGAATTTAAGAACAGGGGATGCTGAAGGGTCTAAGCATACTGAAAATTGACAAATCATTGGGCCCAGATGAGTTGCAACCTAGACTGCAAAATGAAATATGACAGGAGCTGGCTGCCCCACTGTTAGACGTTAGAAAACAAGTCAATAAATGGGACCTTGTAAATTGGGAACAAGTCAAAAACAGGGGCCCTTAGTTTATGACAAAGTCAACAAAAGTGGTTTGGACATTCTGCTTATGAATCTACATGTTTATCATTGCATACCTCCTGATTTTGCACACTTCTTTATTTTCCTGTCAAGCTACCAATTGTATTTATCTCAACAGCACTGTTAAAACCCACTCTTTTGTTCTCTAAGTAGTGGGAATGAAGTTTTGAAGATGCATCTGTTCTCCCGTCACTTGTCATTCAACGTTTGTATATACTGTACTGAATATTTTGAATTCCGCTGTGTTATTGTAATTTCACACTGTTGTCTGAAACCTGACTGTATTCACTGTTTAATGTGAATGTACCTACTCATATGCTCACAGTGTGTTATTGTAATTTCATACTGTTGTCTGAAACCTGACTGTATTCACTGTTTAATGTGAATGTACCTTTTCACATGCTCACAGTGTGTTATTGTAATTTCACACTGTTGTCTGAAACCTGACTGTATTCACTGTTTAATGTGAATGTACCTACTCATATGCTCACACTGTATATCTGTATATACTGTCTCACATGTCTCTGTATTGAAGTTTTCTTATGTACCCATTTTGTCCCCTGGGTTGCACCTGGAAATGAATCTTGGCTCAGTATGCCGTTCCCAGTTACTAGGGTTTTAAATAAATAAAATGCATGTGCTCTGGTGACTGGTCTACAACAGACATTACAGTCCCCCGCTTGTGATGTCATAATCACTTTCACAACCTTTTCAGCAGTAACAGACTCATCCCTGTCAGGAATTCCCAGTCCAAGATCAGTCCTATCTGTTGGTTAACATGTGCTAAGCAGAGATGAGGGTGGGGGTGATAATCAGTGTTCAGACAGATCAGTCATTGCCTAAAACAATATTTCTCTATTCAGGCCACCGTAGCCACATATGGCCAGCAGCACAAGCTTCTGCAGCCGTAGAGCCCCAGTTACAAATGGAATGGAATGGACAGTTTCTTACTTTAAAACATGGTAGATACATTTCAAGTAAAAATACATCAGGGGCTTGCTTTATTGTACACTGTGTGATTAGAAATGTGTTCTATCAGAGGGTCTGGGTGATAAAATAACTAAAAAGAGCACTAGTCAGTGCTGATGGGTGCACTTTGAGGCCACCAGTATTTGTGGCTTGAGAACTGCTGGCATAATAAAAGCATGACGTTATCAGATCAATCACAGGTCTCTGTGATATCCTATTTGTCATAATAACTATCTGGATACTAGTGATAACATTTTTGTTCCTTTTCCTACGTATAAAAACTTTGCATTTTATAGTTCCATTCCCTGTGACATTGGACCCTAACAAGGCACATCCTGATCTCATTCTATCTGAAGACCTGACCAGCATGAGATGGAGTGACACAAGGCAAAGGCTCCTGACAACATCGGAGGTTTTATTATTTCCCTTTGTGCTGGGATCAGAGGGCTTCACATCAGGGGGGCACTGCTGGGAGGTGGGGGTGGGGAACAAGACTGACTGGTATGTGGGTGTGGCCAGAGAGTCCATCAACAGGAATGGGGTGGATCATACCAACACCTGAGAATGGACACTGGACTATTGGGCTGTGGAATGGGAATATATACTATGCTTGGGATTCAGTAAGTAAAGAATTCAACATAAGTGTAAAACCCCAGAGGATCAGGGTGTACTTGGACAACGAGGGAGGACAGGTGTCATTTTACAATGCTGATGACATGTCCCACCGCTACACCTTCACTGACAAACTCTACCCTGTCTTCAGTCCTTGTGGTAATATTGATGGCAAAAATGCAGAACCCCTGAAACTGCTTCACCTGAAACAATAACCAAACCAGTGGTTCTCAATGATAACAGGCATGGAACTCATTACTGCTGGGACTATTTATATTGCCTGGTATGTTCACTTATGGGTGACACCCGACTGCAGGTTTAATTAAAAAAACTACAGACTTTTAATCCTAATTATATTTTAAATCAGTGGAGGCTATAATGTAAGCGGGGGTTCAGTAATGTTCACAAACAGGAAATTCACAAAGTGCTGGTTACATTAGTTATATATGGTTTGGGATGACTCTGACTAGAAAGATTATTAAAAACTACAAACATTTAATCTTAATTAAAATTCAGTTTGAAATATAATGTAAACCGATGTTCCTCAATGTTAACAAATGTGGAGCCTCTCTATGTAATGTTTACATTGATTGCACAGTTATGGTTTGTTTTGTGTACTGAGGAAGACTCACTGAACTGATGCTCATTTCCAGGTGTGGCCCGGGGAGGGAGTGGTACAATCAGGAGAACATAGTAGCCAAAAGTATGTACAGGGCATGAATGCAGACACAAATAAGTAATAAATTCAAATAACGGGGCCCGAATGGTGCCCCCATAAGCTCAGGTCTGTTTTCCAGCTACTTCAATAGACCCCCTCCATCTCTACTTTTATGGGTCAAAAGGCCTTCTCTGTTGCTGATTCCTCCCTCTGAATTGGCCTCTCTTTCACCCTGTGCTCCCTCTCCTCCAACTCCTTAAATCTCACTGTTTTGTGTTTACAAACTATCTTACAGTTGTAACCCCTAGGTGGCACTACCCCCAAGGGATACTACCCTTGCCTGCGTAACTAAGTGCAGGTTGAGGGGTCTGAGATCTAGATATTGGTGCCTTCACCTGGAGAACAGGGTCAATGCTAGCATAGCTGCCATGGGTACAGCCCTCTGGGACACTGTTACCCCCCCTGTTTCCCCTCCTCTAGTGGCCTAGACTGTTCAGTGAATGCACAATTGCAGTTAACATCAGAATACAATGTCAACCCCACACTTGTTGCACTTAGGATCAACTGGCTTGGCCCTGGGGACCACCTGTAAAATAAGGCTTACAACAGTAACCAGCAGTATCACAGTATTTCTTACACAGTGGTACACCACAACCAGTTTAAGTGCAAAAAGATTTAGATCTGATTTATTGAGGGGGCTTGAACAAGAGAGGGGTAGTAATCTGGTGCTTGATTCTAGTTCTGTCTTAATCAGGTTAAGTATGCATGTTTCTAAGAGTCTCTCTAGCACAGTCACATACTCTCTGGGTATGCAGTTGGTCTGCAGGCTAGCCTGAAGCGTTACCTGGGGTAGGCTGGCGTTGCAGCTGTTGTTTGGGCCCTTAGGGAAAAGAAAACACAACATGCACTTTAACCCAATATTTGTATTCTGGAGCCGTAGAGCTCAGTTTGCGAAAATCAATCAAAACAATTAAATCAGATGACACACTTTAGATTTGAGCTTTGTTGCAGGGAGCTACCCTGGTGTTACTCATGCTACCCAGACTAGGTTGCAGAATGGATGAAATGGAGACCTCAGGATGAAGTGCTGTTTTGCCAGGAGAAGCAGGGCCCACACGATGCACTGCGGTGTCTTTCCTGTTAGTTGGTGTTGAGCAGGGAGCCGAATCCCCAGGCGGGTCTCTCGTCGGACATAGCTCTGCGGCGTGAGCGGCAATCTTGGCCGAGGTAGTGAGGCCCAGATGCGGTGACCGAGATGGATACAGTCCTATTAATTCTACCGGATACAGCTTCCAGCAAGCGTGACACATTCAGACAGTGGAGAAACAAATCGCAACCCACAATCGACATTCAGCACACTTATAGTAAAAGCAGGTAATTACCACAGATTTGGATGACAGTCCAGTTGCTATTCACAGCGTCTCTGCACAAACTGTATGCTCTGTGGTAGTCTCAAGTCCTGACAGGCCGATCGCACCGAGGCAAATCTTCGGTCCACTTCAGGCAAACTGCATTTTGTCATAATAGTGGAACTGCCACGTTGTTGGATCTAGTTCTGTCAAACTGCACCCATAAATTCATGGATATCTCCATCCTTCCCAAAGCCCTTAGTGACCACTCCCTGATCCTCTGCACCTCCTGCTCCTGTCTTGCACTGAAGCCACCCCCCAAAAAACTATCCTCACTAGACTGCTCAGACCAGGCAAACTAAGACACTTAAAATCCTATCTTGCGCACTGTGACTGGTCCCCCCGTATCGCTCCCAGGACCTTGATGCCACCCTGAATTATTTCATTAATATCTTCAATGAAGCCTGTAATAGATTTGCCCCCCTCACCAAGAAGGTGGTAAAAGGACAGAGTACCCCTGGATTTCCTCGTCCCTTCTTGGCCTAATGGTGGCACCAGGATGATCTGTGGCATAAAGCCCTCTACTCTGGTAGCCTAACGGATAGGCAGTTGTACCAAGCTGCACAAAACAGTTGCACTTGGGCCATCAGGAAAGCTAAAGCTGAACACTTCAAAACTGCCCTTACCTCATCCTGGGGCACAGGGCACAAATTTGAGGACAATATGAAATCCCTCAATGGCAATGCCACTTCATCCCCCAGCCCAATTCAATGTAAATGGGTCCATCACTAATAACTCTCAGCTGGTCCTTGATACGCTCAATGCCTCCTTCTCCGACCTTAGTTCTGTCCTCCCCGATTTCTTCAATCCATCCACCTTCCCTCCCCTACTACCAGGCCTCACCCACTGTTCAGCTTCTGTGTCCTCTCCTTCCTGGAAATCAAACCCTACCTCCACAAAGCCCTAAGTACCTCCTACCATAGCAGAGACTCCCTTGACCTTGGAATCCTGATCCTGACTTTAGAGGTCACCTTCCCCTCACTAGCCTCCTTAACCTCTCACTGTGTCTAGGTAAATTCCCCACCATTTGGAAAATGGCTGTTATCACTCCTATCCACAAAACTGGCAACTGCCTCTCTCCTAGTAACTACTGTCCTTTATCAGTTCTTCCCCCTCTCTCTAAGGCCCTTGAATGCATTCTCACAGACCAACTCACTGAGTACCTCACTAAATATAACCTCCTGCTCGCTGAGCAACATGGTTTCAGACAAGGTCACAGCACATCTACTGCCCTTCTGGAATTCTCCAACTAAATTCACTCTGTCCTTGACAATGGCAGGTTAGCTGGTGCAGTCTTCCTAGATTTATTTGAGGTGTTTGACACTGTTAACCACTCCCTCCTTATATCCACCCTCTCTCAGCTTGGCCTGGCCCAGGAAGCCACGGCCTGGTTCACCTTCTATCTGTCCAGCCACTCTCAGAGGGTAAATATCTGCACCACCCTCTCTAAACCCCTTCTGGTTCTCTCAGGGGTCCCCCAAGGGTCAATACTCAGACCCCTCCTAATCAGCCTCTACCTTAGCTTCTTGTCAAAGGCTTACTCTGAGAGGATCCTTCTCTATGGAGACAACACCATCCTCTTTTCCTCCCACTCAGACCCTACCCACTTAGAACTCTCCCACCAAAACTAACTAAAATTCACTAAAAATACCACCAACAGCTGAATCTGGTTCAAGGTCAGTTTTTTTTTAATTTTTATTTTATTGAAATCTAGGATTACAAATACCTTTGAGCAGGAACTGCTCATTTACAAAGGTTCCACATCGAAGGAATGGGGGGTATACATACATACAAAGGTCAACATAATAATACATAGTTACACATTAACAAGAAGTAAGAGACTGAGGCTTTGAAATTCCAGTAATTCAAAATGTGCCAAATGTTAGGTAGCATGACATAACCAGCCAAGGACAATCTTGGAAATAAGCACTGCAGGTGAGAGGGAAGGGGGTATGCAGGCAGGAAGGCCATTGTCGGAGGGTAGAGGGTGAGGGTAAGAGCTCTAAAGGGGAGGGAGAGGAGGGATAGAAGTCAGGAAATGCCCCGGGGGAGGAAAGGGAGAGGGGGCAAGGGGGAAGGCAGGTAGAAGGAGGCAAGACAAGGAGAGATAGCTTCAAGACTGAAGTGGAGGGCGGTGGAATGGTGGGCCCCGATTAGGCGAGGCAGTCCTAACGACTAGTTGAAATGAGATGAAGTCAGAGTTGTCTCTCAAAAGGCTAAGAGCAGCAGCAGGTGAGTTTCTTTGCTGAGAGATTGTACCACTGCAGTGCTCTGTGGGCAAAGGTCCTCTGGCCCATGGCAGTCCAGCATCTGGGGACAAGGAAGGTTAGTTGTTGTTATATTCTAGTTCTCTGGGTGCTGTGGTGGTCAATAAGTAGCTTTTCAATGCCCGGGGGCATGATCCCGAGGAGGACTTTTTTGGCTAAGAGGCAGGTTTGATACTGTATCCGACTGATGAGAGGTAGCCATCCTGCCCGAGTGTACAGGTCACAAGTGTGTGTAAGTTGATCAGCCCCAGTTAGCAGCCTGCATGCTTTGTTGAGTGCAACTGTAATTCTGCGGAGGGCAGAGGCGGAGGCAGAGCCATAAATTGCTAGCCCGTAATCGATGATGGAGGTGACAGAGCTGTTGATAGCCAACTGGATAGTGTCAGGAGTCATGCAGTGTTTGTGCCTGTAGAGCAGGCCTATACGGATGTTGGTGGCTTTGGTGACAGAATCTATGTGTCTATGTGTCGATGGTAGGACAGTGAGCTGTCCAATGCTTGACCTAGGTATTTAAAATCAGGAGCGTGTTCAAGTAAGGTCTCTGTTTGGCTTAGGATGGTGAGGTCACGGGATTTGTACTTGCTCCTGGCATTGTAGAAGGTCATAACCTTTGTTTTGCTGTAGTTCATGACCAGTTTGTGTGACTTGAACCATTCTTCGATGTGCATGAAGTCAAGCTGTAATTGTTTCTTGAGGAGCTCTGCGTTTTGGTGGTTGGTGAACATGACTGCGTCATCAGTGTCGAGCAGTAATTTCTGGTGGCAGACACTGGGAAGGTCGTTGAGGAAGAGGCTGAAGAGTAGTGGCCCCAGGATGGACCCCTGTGGGACCCCTGAAAGGACTGGCTTTTCTTCTGAGGTAACACCGGCAATCCTAACCTGCTGGACCCTCTCCCCAAGGTAGCTTGAAAACCAGAGCAGTGCTTCATTGGAGAGCCCAATGCTTGATAATTGCTTGAGTATGAGTGGGTGGTTCACAGTATCAAAGGCTTTCGTAAGGTCGATGAATACTGCTCCTACACAGTTTCCTTGATCAAGTGTGGTATGGATGAAGCCTGTGAATTCTAATGGTGCAGTGGCGGTACTGTGCCCTTTTCGGAAACCATGTTGCTTAGGACACTGGATGTCGTATTTGTCCAGGTACTTGATTAATTGGTCTGAGGCGATGCACTCCAGGGCCTTAGACAATGGAGAGAGGATGGAGATAGGTCTGTAGTTGGAGTGCAGTGATTTGTCTCCACTTTTGTGTACCAGTGTGATGGTCGCCTGTTTCCAGCAAGATGGGAACTGGGACATCCTTAGTGATAGATTGAGGACCTTTGTCAAGGGTTCAAGGACTTCTTCAAGGACAAGTGCTAACAATTTCAGGTCAAGGGAGTCACTGCTATAGCCTGCGTTGTGAATGGCCTTCCAAATATAGGTTCTGGCTTCATGCACTGGGATCTCCTTGAAGTAGAATTGTGGGGTAGGGTGTAGGAGGCGGAGTAGTTGCAGGAGGGTTACTACCAGAGGGGGCATCAAAGAAATCAGAAGGGATGACACTATCCAAGTTGGAGAACGCATTGTTAAAGGTGTTGGTGATGGTGTACAGGTCAGTTGTTGGTGTTCCATTTATGTTTAGCATGGTGGGTAGTGACTTAGGGTCCTTGCCTGTAAGGTCTTTCAAGTTACTCCAAAATTTTTCCATCACCCCAGGAGTTGGAGAGAGTTTCCTCGAAGTATTTGCTTTTGGCTCTCCTAACTGCCCGCGTGCACTCATTTCTGGCAGCTTTATATTTATGAATATCCCCAGGTTTGGATGTTGCATGGGCACAGTGCCAGAGATTATCCCTATGTTTGAGTAAAGTGATTAAATCAGGGGTTATCCAAGTGTTAGCTCTGCCCCTGACCTTCAGCTTTTTGAGAGGTGCAAAGATATTGCAGGCCGCAGTGAAGTGGCTGATGAAAAGGTCTAAGGCTTGGTTTACATCAATGGCAGAGTCGATTGGTGTCCAGTCCAGGTGGCTTAGGTGTATCTTTAGTAGCTCAAGGTACCCCTGCTTTAACACTCTGGTGTGGATTATTTTAGGAGGGGGCTTAATGAATTTGTTTGTCCAGGTACATGTGACCGGTGAGTGGTCACTGATCCCATCATGGAGCACTGAGACTTTTGAGATTCGTTCAGGGTGATTAGTTAGGATCCAGTCCAGATGTGTTCGCGACCCTGTCCTATAGTTGCATCTGGTGGGGGTGGTAACAAGCTGGGTGAGGTTCTGTGATGTGACAGCATCCTTGTAGTCACTGGCCTCCAGCGATAGCCAATTTATGTTGAAGTCACCTAGTACTATGAGTTCAGAGTTATGGTGTAATCCCTGTAGGCTTTCCAATATGCTCATAAATACATTGTGCTGATCTTTAGGGGGTAGGTACACAGAGGCAATGGTGAGCTCCTTGTTGTGCGCCCCAAGTAGAACTTTAATAGCAAGAACCTGCGAGGGTGGTTTAGGGTTTGAGAATGGGAAGACTTGACCCAAATAGGAATTCCTCAGGTAGATGGCACAGCCCCCACCTCATTTGGAAACCCTGTCCTGCCTGAATATAGAGTATCCAGGGATGGTGACTGCAGCGTCTAGTATCTTGGGGTTAAGCCATGTTTCAACAACAGACAGTACATCAGGGCTGTGTTGCTGGACCCAGGTTTGCAAGATGTCAAGTTTGTTAAGAAGGCTGCAGACATTGATTGAGACTAATGTGAGGGACCCCTCCCGCCTTTTTGTGGCCACGGCAGTTGACATTCATCTGTATCCCCCTCCCCGGGTCATGTCTGAAAATAGGCAGAATTTGTCTAGTGCACTTACCTAATCAATCAAAACTAAATAAATAAATAAAATGCGTTCTCTGAGGCTTAGTCTTGGTTCACCAAGCATAAACATGTTCTGAATCAAAAAAAGTCCAAGGTCATGCTCTTCGCCCACCATCAAAATAAACTCAGACACTCCCTCCTTCATGTCAGCACATCCCTCTCACTTCCTCTTGAACAAGTATACAGCTTTAAGTATCTTGGTGTCATCTTTGACCCTGCCTGTACCTTCCATGACCACATCCACTTCCTATGCTTCTCTGTCAACACTTGCATTGGCCTACTCTATCGTCATCGTAACTGCCTCCCCTCTCAAACCCTCCAACTTGTCATCACATCCTCTGTACTATCAATCTTAGACTATGGCATACTGATCTATGGTGCTGCTGCTAACAC
The DNA here is from genome assembly GCA_016271365.2 of Neoceratodus forsteri. Taxonomy (NCBI): domain Eukaryota; kingdom Metazoa; phylum Chordata; order Ceratodontiformes; family Ceratodontidae; genus Neoceratodus; species Neoceratodus forsteri. Next base: position 357,708,059 of record JADMNL010000026.1, read on the forward strand.
TGCCCTCCAAAGAGTAAAAATTACCCTGAACACGGCCTGCTGCCTTGCCCTAGGCTGCCCGAAATCCACCCCCACTTCCTCTGTCTACATCCAAACTAACTGGCTAGACTTCGATGGTAGGCTACAATACCAAACCTACCTCCTAGCCAGAAAGATATCAACTGGGCTTACAGCCCCCAGCCTCTCCCACCTCCTACTGCCGGCACCTGCCACTAGGACCATCTGAAGCTCACATAAATCCTCCTTCCTGGTGCCACGGCAAAAAAATTCTCTTGGCCAGCGCTCCTTCTACTACAGAGCCCCCATATGGTTCGACTCCCTTCCACCTCACATAACCCTTGAAACTAAGCTTGGCTGGTTTAAATCCCTGCTCCACTCCCACCTCTTCTCCTCCCACTGCTATAACTCCCCCTAACTCCCCTATCACCCGACAATGGGTTCTGTCCTATCTGTACCTCTCTCATGTTCTCCCAATCCTGGAAGTACCTGCCCTGCGTTTCCTAGTCTGACAATGGACCTTGTCCTGCCTACATCTATCTCCTACCCCCTTATATCCCTAGCCCCCGTTGACCCTCCCCTTCCTTAAGTACTATGCTTGCCACACTGTTAGCCATGTCTCTAGCCTCCATCTTTCACCCCTAGCGTCTTCCTGCTGGTATACAAATTGCATATATCCTTATGTAACCCTCCTGTTTATTGATTCACTACCATGCAGTGCTCCAAATGCTTATTTCACCCAAATATTATCCTGTACATGTGTTTACCCTGATGTATCCAATCTCATAATGTTTTTTGCTCTTTCTTGCTTGCTAAGATCTTTTTTCTTTTCATTTTCACGTATGTAGTTTGCTAATGTGTTAGGTCAAAATGTATTGTCTTCTGCCATGGAGACTTTGAAAACAAACCTCTGACTCACAGGATTATAATTCTAATACCTTCAATAAAATAAGGTATTGACAAATGCTTGTTAGTTACTGGGCTCAGCATTAACAAACATTGTTTTTTTTTTTTGCTGACTGCCCCATTCCCACTGCTTTGCTTGCAATGCCTCGCAGCTCCTGTGTGCTTTTTTGAGGCAAATTTTTATATGTGTGTGTTTCTTTTTGTTGTTGTTGTTGTCAGGTTCTGGACTTGGTTCACTGTACAACTTCAGAGGGTGTCACCTGATATCTTTCTCCCACAACTCACTGCGCACACGTAGCTTATGCATACTGTTTGTTTTCATTTTTGAGGGTCTACACTGCCTGAGGGTGCATGGATGTGTACACAAATGCTCTTTCTAAACTGCTGCAGTGTTTCTGGGTGTCTCAAGTTTGATTCATTGAGTTTGATGCGGTGTGTTGCTTACCATTCCTAGCTTACTTTTAGTTTATGACTTAGATGGTGTCAGCTGACTCTGCCTCTGTTAAAAGACTGTAGTTGTCACTTGAGTGGTGTGGGTATTATCAGTGTTGCGTTTTTTGGGGTTTTTTGCAAGCAGCTCCAACACAAAACAGTAATCACAAACACACATTATGTTATAGACATACAGACACACAGAGTAGTGACCAGCCATGCCTCAGCAATCCTGTAAATGTGCTCGGTCCAGCCCCAGCAGGCCATCTGTGCCACCAGCCCCAACCGGTGATGGACGGAGTGATAGAAGGTCTGGGTGTATTCAACGTTCTAAAATGATTTTCTCTCTTGCAAAGCCTATGGCTTCTAGTGTCAATGGGACAGAGGGTAGTACAACTAGTACTACTGCAACCCCAACTACAACCACAGCTGCTAGTACTGTACTAGTACTAGTGCCACTGGGACAGAGGGTATTACTACTAGTACTACTGCAACCCCAACTACAACCACAGCTGCTAGTACTGTACTAGTACTAGTGTCACTGGGACTGAGGGTAATACTGCTAGTTCAACTGCAACCCAAATTACAACCACAACTGCTAGTACTAGTGTAACCCCTAGGCGGCACTATTATAAGGGCAACTACCCCTGCCTGTATTACTATGCACAGGTTGAGGGGCTTGAGTTCTGTGAACGGGTGCCTCCACCCAGAGGAATGGTAATGGGGTAGCTTAACAGCTCTGGTATAGCCCTCCGGGATGCTATAATCACCCACCAACCCTTCTTGTAGCCAAGACAGTGACACAATCATGCATTCACATTCAATAGATAGTAGTAATGATATGCTCACACCCCTTTCACTTATCACCAGGGCTGGATCTGCTGCACCTGCCCTGGAACCCCCTGGAAAATAAGATCAGCAATGCAACAGTACAATATTACCTCTGTAGCCTAACTAATAATATGCACACTACCCAGGTTAAACGTGAAAAAAGACAATCAGATTTATTTAGGGGAAGTGAACAAGGGAGGATCATGAATCTAGCAGAAAGATTAGAAATTTGATTGGAATCAGAGTTATTCAGCATGCACTGTAAGTCTTATTTATACAGTTCAACAAACCTGGGTACCCAGTATGTCATGTAGGCTAGCCTGAAGCATTGCCCGGGGTGGCAGGCGTTGCAGCTGTTGTTGGGGTCCTTAAGAAAAGGAAAACAGTTAACATGCCCACAACCCAAATATTTGTAATCAGTCCTTTGCAATAATCTAGAACAAACAATTAGATAGTACACAATGATTGTTGCTGTTGTTGCAGGGAGCTACCCTGAATTGTTCTCATGCTACCCAGACCAGGATGCAGGACAGGCGAGATGAAGACCTTGTGGTGATGATCAGAAAGGCCAGGAGAAGCAGGGCCAACACAACTCACCTCCTCCTAGTGGTTGCTACCTGTTTAATGCTGTTGAGCAGGGAGCCGAATCCCCAAGCAGGTCTTTCACAGAGATGGTCTCTGAAGCAGGAGTAGTAGCCTAGGCTGAGGTGGCACGGCCCACTCAGGATGAACAATTCTGCAAAAGTTTGAGGTTTTCTGCTAGTGAAACCTCCAGCTGGCATAACAGATTTTGCCATGGGCCAACCAAATCGCAACCCACAAAACACATTCAGCACATTTAAATTACTTATTTCTTTAAGCCACAGTTTGGATACAGTCCGGTTGCTTATTAAGGATGCACTGCACAAACCTTTCAATCCGAGGCTATTTCTATCATCAGACAGGCTGATCACTTCTGAAGCAAGTCTTTGTTCAACTCACACTTCGCAATAACAAACTTCTTATTTTTCTGCTGCAGATTCCAAACATTGGAACTGGAGCCAGATCTGACTTCTGCAAAAGGCAGTTCAGTGGCAGGAGAACGGAGTAGGCAAGCCAGAGAAGCCTTTCCCCCTACACTCCTTCTGGGAGCAGCCTCTCGAAGGCTTAAGCTGTTCACTCTTTAGCTTCTAACTCTGACTTATCAACTGCTTCAGGCAGTTCTGGGAATTTCACTGTAATCCAAAAGATTTATTTGGCTGAGGGAACTGGCTGTCATGGCAAGAGCTCCCCCTCCAGGTCCATTTAGGCGTCAACTGCATAAAACTACAGAACTACAGAATTTCATTCCCACAAGACCCCTGGGGACAGACTCCATTTTAGGTCCCCAGTGGTTCAATATATCCAATTAGTGGAAGTCCAGGACCTGACATGGTGGCCCATATTCAAATGTTCGAGCTACAAATAAAGCATGTTAGACAAGTTTCTCTATTTCTAATATCACAGCACATAAACAGTAAATAAATACAGTTCCTAAGAGAGCTCCTTCTGTGCAAGTAACGACTGCAGAATGGAGCAAAATAATACATTGTCTAGCCAATTGCAAGCCCTAAATTACTTGGACCCAGCCCAGACTAATTTCTAAACACAGATTAGCCATTTCTTAAAGAGACAGGCATGGAGGTTCACTGGGGCACTCTTATGCAAATAGATAGAACTACTAAAGACAGGACACCAACCTGACAGCAGGCATTAAGGAGCCCAGGAAGACATTATAGTAAACCTCAAATTGTAGGTAGGGTTACACTCTTCCCTGCCTGGAAAAACTTGGCATCCGTGTCAGGTCTATACATACTATAAGAGTTTATATATAAAGACATTATACAAAGAGACATGCCTGGTCTATTAGCATACTATTAAAAATAAAAGCTGATGCATCAGTAAGACAAATATATCATATACAAACTTCAGACATCAATTCAATTAAAATCACATAACAATAAATCAGTAACAAACATTCAGTTGGCTAAGAAGGCTTGTTGCCACAGAAAGGTTTTTAAGCCCTGCTTAAATCCCTCCACAGTTGTGCACTTCCGTAACCAATGGGGTAGAAAATTCCAAAGGATGGGGGCTGCATAAGCAAAAGATCTTGCACCAGATGATTTTAAATTCACCCTTGGAATCTGTAAAAACCCCTCACCGGCTGAGTGGAGTGATCGACCAGGGCAATAGGGGATAGTCCAGGCCCTGTCCATATAGGGCTTTGAAAGTCAGTAAACCAACTTTAAAGGTGATCTGCCACTGTACTGGCAGCCAGTGCAGTTTGTGCAGCCCAGAGTAATATGACAGGATCGAGCAGAGCCTGTTAAAAGCTGGGATGCCACATTCTGCACCAGCTGTAAGCAGTGGATTTCAACCCCAGAAAGCCCTAGATAAAGGGAATTGCAGTAATCCAAGTGCGAGAACACAAAGGCGTTGACCAAGGTGGGAAGATCGTCAGGCAGAACCAGATGCCTAATCCTGACGATATTCCTAAAATGATAAAAGGATGTTTTGACAACAACCGACACCTGAGAATGTAGGGTCAGTCCATCATCAAAAACTACCCCTGGACTACGCACCCATTCAGAGGTCGGGAGTGAGATGCCACCAAGAAAAATTCCAGACGGCGAACCAACACTCGGCCCCCCATCTGGCGGCCCGGGTCCACAACCAATACATCATTTTTTTTCCAAGTTCAACTTCAGCCAACTGGAATCCAGCCACTCCTGGATTTTTTTCAGACAGTTATTAAAGACAGAGAGAGCTCTATCCTGGTCGGGTGCAAAAGAAAGGTAGAGCTGGGTATCATCTGCATAGCAGTGAAATCTCAGCCCATACCTTCTTACAGTGTCTCTGAGGAGTAGCATATACACCGCGAACAACATGGGTGACAGCACTGAACCCTGAGGCACCCAACACGACAGAGGAATTGGGCCTGAAGAATGAACCCCAGACACAACTCTCTGTGTTCTACCTGTGAGAAAAGATGTAAACCATCTGAGGACTGTCACCGACAGTCCACAGATATGCCTCAGGTGCCCTATCAACACCATTTTTTCCATGATGTCAAAAGCTGAAGAGACATCCAGAAGGACCAAGATAGTACGGTTTTTCCAATCTCTCGCCATCAGGAGATCATTGAGCACCCGAACCAGCGCTGTCTCGGTACTACGTCGCTTTTACGAAAACCTGACTGGAGCGGTTCATGGATGTCATGGATGGTCAAATGGTTCTCCAGCTGAGCTGCCACTACTTTCTTAAAGGGAAGGTTAGAGATAGGTCTGTAGTTTGCGTGGCAGTTGGGGTCCAAGGTAGCTTTCTTTAAGAGTGGTGTCACCACCACCACCTCTTTCAGGGAGCTGGGAAACTCTCCAGATTCCAAGGAACACTATCTTCACAAGGACCAGACCAATGACATCGGTACAACCCAAAATTAGGGAAGTCAGTCCAGGGTCCAAACTGTAGCACGTAGGGCGCACACTCTGGATAATCGTCATGACATCCATGAACTCCAGTCGACTGAAGGTACTCCTGGAAAACTGAGGTACAATGACCTTGTACTGATCACAAACAACCCTCATAGGGTGTGCTGGCTGAAGTACCACCCTGATGTCAGCCACCTTATTTGCAAAAAATCAAGCACGCTCATCGCACTCTGATTGTGAAAAAGCTTTCCGAACATGTAGATAGGCTAGGTTGCACAGTCTGTCCACAGTTCGAAAAAGCTGAGCTGGTCAATTCTGAGCAGCTGCAATCTCCTCGAGACAGGGATTCTGTCTTCTTATGGGTGATTGCAGATTGATGGACTTGATAATGGTCCATCAATCTAAGGTGGTCGGCATCAAGGGCGGACTTTCACTAGCAATGCTCTAACCTTTGCCCTTGTCTCCACATCTCCCTGTCACTACAGTCACCCACCCCACCACATCCAGTTGCCCTCTTTCCCCCCTCACCATTTGGGCTTTCACCCACATTGCCTCGCCATTTTGGATGGTGTCTTAATTCAGGCACCCATTTCACATGCAACCCCCCCCCACAGTAAGGCAGGAGCCAAATTCAAATAGGAAGGGAAATGGAGGGAAGAGTAAAGGCACAGAGCACTGTAGATTGAAATGTTGTGTGATATCACTGAATATTAGGAGCCTGGGGAACAAGATGGCAGAGTTGCAGGCACTGATGGTGGAAGGGGAGGTGGACATAGCTGCCATCACCAAGACAGAGGCACCCAAATACCATGACTGGGACCTAGCCATCCTAGGTTTCAAGCTATACCAGAGGCATAGGGAAAAGGGAAAAGGGGATGGGGTGGCCATCTATGTTAGGGAAGGGATAAGGTGCAATTGGGAGGAAAGGGAGAGGAAAGCAGGGCGGAGACCACATGGGTGCAACTATACAACCTAAGGGGTAGCAAGGTTAGACTGGGAGTAACTTATAGGCCTCTGAGACAGAATGAGGATATTGATAGGCAGCTGGGGGAGCAGCTAAAGAGGCTTAGCAGCAAAGGGAGCACTGTGGCGGTGGGGACTGTAATCTACCGGAGTGTATTGAAGTATCCCGGCTACCTCATGCACCAGGGAGCAGATCCTCCTGGAAGCCTAACAGAACAGCTTCCTGACAAAGAAGGTAGCAGAACCAACTAAGGAGGGGAACATCCTGGACCTGGTGCTGGAGGATGGGGAGCAAGTCAGTGATGCTGGAGTAAAGGAACCCCTGGCGTGACGTGACCATCACACCATGTGGTTCTCAATCAGTCTAGGTAAGGAGGAAGCAACTACAAGGACTAAGTTCCTGGATTTCAGAAGGTCAGACTTTAGCAGGATGGGTAGTATACTGGACACATAGCTAGCATCTGCCTGAGCATGGACACAGAACAAAAATGGGCAATCATCAAAAGGAGCCTGGCTGAGGCCACTAGTCCATGTGTCAAGAGCCAGAGCAAGAAATTCAGGACCAAGAAGCCGAGTTGGATGAACAAGGAGGTAGGGGAGAGGAAAAAGAGAGCTGCATTTAGAACCTACAACAGATCCAACAGGGAAGAGGACAGGGAGGAATATATGAGGAAATCCAGGGAAGTGAGTAGAACAGCAAGGCCAGCCAAGGTGTTGAGAGAACTGAGGCTGGCCCAGGGGATCAAAGACGGTGAAAAGGATTTCTTCAGGTATATAAGGGAGAAGAGAAAGAGTAAGGATCAGACTGTAAGGATCAAGAATGGAAATGGGTGGGCAGAAAAGGGGGCATAGCAGGCAGAGGTACTCAAGTGAGTACTTCTGTCTGGTATTCACCAAGGTGAGAAGCAGGCCCATACCTAAGGTGAAGGGTGAGAGTTTGGGGGGAGGAGATCATGGATGGGGAAATCACAGAGGGAAGGGTATTGGAGGGCCTTAAGTACTTGAGGGTTGATAAGGCACCTGGGCTAGATGGAATTCATCCTAGAGTACTGAGAGAGTTGGCAGTAGTCCTGGTGGATCTGTTCAACATTCCCAGTGATTGGAGGGTGGCGCATATGGTACCCCTCCATAAGAGTGGGCCCAAGGAAGAACCAGTGAACTATAGACCAGTCAGCCTAACCTCAATTGTCAGAAAGTTAATGGAGAGTGTCCTAAGGAAAGGCTGGTAAAATCTCTTGAGGATAATCATCTCCAGGATGGCAGACAGCACAGGTTTGTCTCTAGTGGATCCTGCCAGATGAACCTGGTACAGTTTTTTGATTGGGTGACACAGGCACTGGCAAGGGTCATGCTGTGGACATCCTATACCTGGACTTCAGCAAGGCCTTTCATTCAGTGCCACATGGTAGGCTAACCAGCAAACTGAGCAACCTGGGAGTGGGGAGAAAATTTGTTAGATGGGTCAGGAGCTGGATGCAGGATAGACAGCAGAAGGTAGTAGTGGGGGGTGAGGTAGCTGAGCCCAGAGCAGTAACAAATGTGGTCTCACAGGGCTTGGTGCTGGGACCAGTGCTATTTAATGCTTTCATGCCGACATCACAAAAGGATGAAAAGTAAGATCAGGCTCTTTCTTGATGACACCAACATCTGCACAGAGGTTGATGGAGGAAAAGGTGGTACAGTACTCCAAGAGGATTTGGCAAAAGTGGAGGAATGGTTTAACACATGGCAACTTGGGTTAAATGCCTCAAAGTGCTAAATCATGCAATTGGGAGCCAGGAACCCCAGAAATAATTACTGGTTGGAGGGAGTGCAGTTATCCAAGTCAAAGGAGGAGAAGGATCTGTGTGTACCAGTTTCAGAAATGAACCACTCAGCCCAGTGCAGGAAGGTAGTGCAAAGGTCAACATAATGCTGGAGTGCATTGCATGGTGAATTACCTCTCGGTGAGGGGAAGTCATCCTGCCCCTGTACAGGTCCCTGGTGAGGTCACTGTTGAAGTACTGCAGGCAGTACTGGCACCCCTAGTTGAAAAAAGGACATCAAGCTACTGGAGAGGGTACAACACTAGGCAATGAAAATTATCCTGTGAGTGAGAGGCAAACCGTATGTGCAGAGAGTGAGAGAGCTCAATATGTATTCCCTGGAGGATAGAAGGGGGAGAGAGGGGATATGATTGAGACCTTCAAGTGCCTGAAGGGGATGAACAGAGTAAGCACCAGAAGTATTTTCAAATTAAAAGGTGGAAGGGGAACCATGGGGCACAGTCTGAAGTTAGAAGGAGGCAGATTCAAGTGGGAAATGAGGAAGCATTATTTCACTGAAAGGGTGGTGGCACTGTGGACCATGGAGGTAATATCACTGTCGATGGTGGACAGCTTCAAAGCGGGTGGAAGAAGATCAGAGAAAGAGTTCAAACCATGGGGAGAAAGGGTGGAAGAGAAGGATACATTGGCAAAATCATTGGGGGGGCAAGGGGGGGGCAGCTGCAGTCTAAAATGCTGCACACTCAAGCAGATTAGATAGCCTGATAGGCCCATATGTGTTACTTCTCAGTCACTCTTGATACAGGCTGCCATTTCAGGCAAACAGTGGCATGCAATGGCAGGAACTGAAGTATTCTTACTTAACCAGTATAATTGGTAATCTTTTAAATTATACTGTAACCGTTAATCCAGTGTGTGTGGGGGGAATTAAAACTGGTTTCAGACTACATAGGGGTCAGTATATAGCTATTAGATACACCCCTGTAACAGGGACATAGCTGACTTTTTCAATGTGGAGGGGGCAAAGACTGTTAAAATTCCTGCTTTGCCTGTTAAAAATTAAACCAATAGGCTTGGTGTCTGAGAATATAAATGATTGGCGGTTACATGCATAGGTAGGAACATATCATTGATTGTGTGTAACTCAGGCATTCTTTGTTACTTTTGCTCCAGAATTTCAACATTGCCTTTTTGGGACCCTATGTTATGAACACTGGCACTGTCATTTCAGTACTCGGTCCCAAAAGTTGATTTTGCACATCAACCGTACCATTACGCACCACAGGTGCAAAAGCACATTTCAGGCAGGATGTGAGAAATGCAGCTGCACTGTTCATGAGCTGGTGTGAAAAGTGGTGATTTTGAAAACTTGGAGTGTGAAAATATAAATTGGAAAAGTTACACACATGTGAAGGAAAATGTCAACGACCATGCATAACTCGAGCGTTTTGGCATATTTTTGTACCAGACTTTCCACATGGGCTTTTTGGGATCCCACCTCATGCACAATGGCATTTCCATTTCATTACTCAGTCTGAAAGGGTGATTTTTTCAGTCACAGTGAAATCTTCTTTCAGGACAGAGCAACAAAATGACAGTGCCAGGGTTCATGAGGTGGGGTCTCAAAAAAGCCCATGTTGAAAATTTGGTTCATGCCAGAGGGCATCTAAGAATGAGGAGGGACCAGCAGGAGCTTGCAGAAGCTTGACAAATGATCAAGGGTTTGGCAGTTGAAATTCAATGCAAAGAAGTCCAAGATAATGCATATGGGGCACAAAAACCCTGGAACAACATATCAGTTTGGGGGGGGGTGAGGATACAGCATGCACCAAGCAGGAAAGAGACCTTGGAGTTATCATCTCTGATGACCTCAAGGTAGAGAAATAGTGTGGCAAGGCAGCAGGTAAAGCAAAAAGGATGCTGGGATGCATAGGAAGGGGCATCACCAGCAGGAAAAGGGAGGTGATCATTTCAATATACAAGACACTAGTGGGGCCCCACCTGCAGTACAATGTGCAGTTCTGGAGACCTTATCTATGTAAGAACATAGACAGGGTAGAGAAGGTTCAGAGGAGGGCAGAAAAGATGGTACAGGGATTGCATCACAAGTCCTATGAGGACAGAGTGCAGGAATACACTATTTTCAAGTGAAAAATATGTTCCAGAACTAGAGGGTATGCAATGAAGTTGGTGGGATGGCAATTCAGATGAAACATGAAGAATTTATTCACAGAAAAGGTGGTGAAGTGGAACACTCTGTCAGAGGAAGTGGTGGGGGCTGAAACAATCACAGGATTTAAGAATGCATGGGATAGACATCAGGACATTCTGGAGGTCAGGGGTAAGGGGCAACAGACTTCTAGAAAAACAAAGTGAACTTACAAGCTCAACTGGACAGACTGGGAGGGCCCAGTGCCCACAGTGTCTATATATCTATGTAAAATATCTACAAATGGCTGAAATATTGACATACAATATGTACAAATATAGAATAGTGGATGGGTGAAGATCCACAACAAGGCTGTTTTCCATCAAGGGAGTTGATGACATCATAGAGACCTTGAGAGTGAAGTTCGAGAGGTCTCCCTGATGTCATCAACTCCCAAGATGGAAAAACTACCTTGGTTGTGGATGGAGAACCAACTATTATTTTATATAGTATATGGTTAGGGCTTATGTCCTTTTACCTTCTTTTCATTTGGTGTTCCCTTCCTGTTTCTGTTGACGTCTGCTTCTCTCCGCTGCCAGTGCCACTCGTTTCAGCTTCACTGCACTCCCGCCATTTGCTGCTTCTCCCTACACCCACTCGCTCTCTTTCAGCAGCAGCTTGTTTTTTAAAATAAAAAAAAATGCTCATCTGCCACAAAGCCGTATGGTAGAAGGAAGATTCCCCAGGAAGATCCACCTCTCCGCGACCGCTTAATCCCACCATTTAAAATTTTTTTTTTGCCATTACAGCCAGTGGAGCCAGCCAATCAGGAGGTAGGACAAGGCAGAAAAGTTGTAATACTATCGACGTGACGTCTGAACAATAGTGCAACAACTTTTTTGACCTTTGAACTGTCCTACTGTAAGATTTTGAAAGCCACCGATTTTAATCTACAATAAGCCCTAACCGTATACTATAATGCCACTGAACGCCTCTATATGGCACTTACCTTTATTCTTCAATTCGCTGTTTGACTTTGAGGAGTGCAGATATGTCCCAGTCCACAGAAGATGACAGCCGCCAACCTCGGTTGGTAAGTATAGGGCAAGGGGGTGTGGGATGGTTGGTTGCTTAGTGGGAGGGTTGAGATGTGAGAGGGGGATGGGGAAAAAAAACGAGAGACCTTTTTTTACAGAAGTTTTAAAAAATATGTTGTGGACTGTTTTCTTTTTTCACAGGAACAGTTGACCCATTTCTCATGGCATTGGGGGTGGGTTCCCCAGTGTCCCATGCTGCTCTGGGGGTACAACATAACTGGGTACACTATGTACACTGGGAGTGGGTTCCCTGGAGTCACACACTGCTGGTGGGGGTGAATGTAGTGCTGGCATGGGGACTGGGCACCCCTCTGTTGGCAAAACCATTGCATATATATTTCAGGACACTGGGAGTGGGTTCCCCAGTGTCCCACAGTGGGGGAAGGGTGCTTTATCTGGGACACTGGGAGTGGGCTCCACAGTGTCCTACTGTGTTGGTGGTGGTGGTGGTAGGGGGGAGGAATAATATATTGAAATAGCAAAAACACAAAAGACAGTACCTCAATGACACAAAACGTTTAGCCCTCAAGCGTGATGTGCGCTTACCAGGGTGTTAAACTCAGCTGAAAAGCACCAAGCTGGAACACCAACAAAAAGGTAAGCATTTTATTCGGTTCTATAGTAAGTTTAAATCTCAGTTCACAGTGTTGCAGAAAACAAAGTCTGGCAGATCACCCCAGAGTGGAGATTATGTTTTAAAAAAAAAAACTATAGGGGGGTTTATGCAGCCTGGGGTGGGGCCCTGGGGGCTGTAGAATATGTAGGGTTGGTTGACTGTTGGTTCCTGTTCCCTGCTGTGTTGGTCCTGCCTGCCAAAAGGGATTTAGTACTGCAAAATAGCATCCTTGTTCAGTGCAGAATCCCTTTCCATAGGGCTCATACAAAGCAGAATCCTAGTTCAAAGCAGAATTCTATTTCGAAGGAGAATCCTAGGTTGAAGCACAATCCTGGTTCGAATCAGAATCCTAGTTCGAAGCAGAATCCTGTGTTGTGTAGGATATCTATTTTTTCCATAGGGAATAATTGGAAAATTCAACATGTCGTAACTTTGGAACAAAGTTATATTTTACCACCAAATATTCAAAAGGCACATCTGTGATTACAAGGCTTTCTACCCTGAAAGTGTCAGCCCAGAAGCTAAAGCCATTTCTGAGATACAGGTGACAAAAAAAAAGTGTCAAGCCGGCAAACCTTTATTTTTAACACTGCATCTCAGAAACAGCTAAGGCTATTAAGATCAAATTTATCGCTAACAAATACCTCCCCAGGGTAATTATGTGTGCCAAATTTTGTAGAAATCATTTTAGCCATTACAAAGTTATTAAGATCCAAAAATTGCCCTTTAACATTAATAAACAGCAAACCCCTCAAAAATCTGTTTTTTGCAACACTAGGGGTGGGATATTCAGAGCAGATGCGTCATGCACAATAGGGATGTGCCCGCGCAAGAGCGGATATGCGCCAATGTGCGATATTCAGCAGGAGCGGCTGCACAGCACAACACCCAATGCGCCACAGCGCAACAGTAATGAATGCATGTGCAAGTGCAGGGGGAGTAACCAGGAATAATGTGCGCAGTGTGATATTCAACAGTAGGCGAGGTGCAATAGTGGAGCAAGCGAAAGTTGAGCAACAGCGGAAATGAGCCAATACAAAAGGGAACAAGTGAGAGGAGGATGAATGTGCCACAGAGGAGCCATAGTGGGGGAGCATGGAGACAGTGGGGCGGGAGGCAATCCAAGAAGCAGGGGGCAGGAGTGGCTAGGAGATGGAGGGGATGCCCTGGAGGTGTGTGCGAGGGAGTGAAGCTGTGTGTGTGTGTGTGTGTGTGTGTGTGTGTGTGTGTGTGTGTGTGTGTGTGTGTGTGTGTGCAGGCGTGCGTGCGAGGGTCTGAGCATGCCACAAAGGACCAAGGGCAGTGGTCAAGAGACAGGGCATACAGTGGTGAAGAGCCAGGGGTGTACCCGATGCAGGGGCAGCACCAGCAGCACACAGCTGGGGGGGAACAGGTAGACAGCAGCCTGGGGTGGGAACACCAACCAGGGATATGGCCAGTGACACCTTCCAGATGGAGGCGGTAATGAGGGGTGTGAGAAGGCATGCAGCAGGGAGGCACGGCCATGGAAGGACCTGGCTGCAGTAGGCCCAGAACATGCTGTACCGTGCCTGCACCACCTTCGAACAGTACATTGACACTGAGATTGTGGGCCAGTACAGCCTAAACTGGGCAATTCTGAGGCAACTCTGTGAGCTGTGCAGTGATGAGATGCAGGCACCCACACGACGGAGCCATGCTCTGACCATGGAGACCAAGATCACAGCTGTCATGTGCCTGCTCGCCATGGGCACCTTCCAGAGACCAACATGACAGACATAACCCAGTTGGCAGCATCACGCCTACTCACACAATTCCTCAGCGCACTGCTACCACATGTACATCCATTTCCCCAGCACACAGGCGGAGCACACAGCAAACATGCAGGAGTTCCACAGGGAAGCATGGTTGCCTGGCATGCTCGGGGCCATAGACTGCACCCATGTAGGCATCCGCATGCCACCTGACCCGGAGAAGGCAGCATACATCAACCACAAGGGTTACCTGAGTGTCAACTGCCAGGCGGTGTGCGATGCCAGGGGGCGCATAATCAATGCCTGTGCCACGCACCCTGGGGGAGCACACAATGCCTTCATCTGACACCAGTCTGCACAGTGCCATAGGTTCGAGAGTGGGGACATCCCCACTGGCCATCTGATAGGTAAGTATGCATAGCACGCTGGTCGATGGGTGCAGATGGAGGGTGGGTGTGTGTGTGGGGTATGGGCAGGGGTACCATGAGGGCCCATGGTACAGTGTTGCAGACCACCATGCTAACGAAACCCCTCTACACACAGGTGACAGTGGTTACCTGCTATGGCCCCGGTTGCTCACACCATGACCCCAATGCAGCAACAGTACAGTGAGGCACACACCACAACACGGAATGTCATTGAGCAGGTGTTCGGGCTGCTGAAGGCACGGTTCCATTGCCTGCACACGTCAGGTGGTGCCCTACAGTACAGCCCCTCAAAGGCCTGCGGGCTATTCCTGGCTTGCTGTATCTGTACAACATGGCCACCGAATGTGGGATAGCTGTTGAAGTTGAGGAGGGGGACAACGGTGGGGGACGATGAGGATGCGGGTCCAGCTGGTGTTGGGCAGCTACCTCCGGGATGAAGGGATCCCTAGCTAGCCCAGATGGCCCAGCAGCACCTGGACACCATCACAGAGGAGCACTTTGGACAACACAGGTAGGTCAACAGGGCCACGTGCAACCATCAAGGGCAAGGGCACAGCCCACAGACGGGCAGAGGTGGACACCAGGGGAGGACAGTGTCAGGGGCGTGGGACTGCACACAAAGGCAGGGAACAGTAGGGCTGCATGAGGCACGCAGACACAGGCACACACCCCTGCCCATGCCCACAGGGCCAAATGCACGCCCACCCCACAGCCCCCCCCACAGGACCCATTATAACCACACCCAGTGGCTGGCACTGTGCATGCCTCAGACACTGAGCACCATTACACAGTAGTGGACAGCACTACGCTGGCATCATCATGCACATGCCACAGTGGCCAGCAGCCAGGAGGGTGTGCAGAGGGACAGTGTGTGTGCAGGGCAGGGCACCACACCCATGCAATGCACACAGAACACCACAGTGCACACAGGGCAGTGGTAGACAGTGGCTGTGGAGGGGGAAGGGTCAGTCATGCAGCACAGTAGCACGGCTGCCACGGATGCGTGATTGGCCCCACCGAGACCTGTCAACCATACCAGGCTGACCAGTGGCCTCATGGGGTGGCACTGATGGGCCCCCAGGGGTGATGCTGCATGAACACGACTGTGTCCATGCAGGGGTCTGCAGGCCACCAAACATGTCTGCACCAGACATGCTAGGTATGCCCACAGCTGAATCTGGCATCGACATGGCAGAGGTCACCCGATGCCGAGAATGGGGGGTTGACATATCACTCTGCGGGGTGTGCGGCGGCCAGGCACACAGCCGGTCGGCCAGTGTAGCCACGACAGTGGCCATTGCAGTGGTCTGCCTGTCAATGGCTGCGGTCATATCTGCCCGCTGTTGAGCCAACTCTGCCAGGAGCAGGGCATGGTCCCTGCTTCGCCTCTCCTCTGCCTGGTGCAGCTCCACACAGAGTGCATCCACCGCTGCCACCAGCCACACCTGCTGATCTACAGAGGCCTGGAGTAGATGGCTGTGGTCATCCAAGGGGTCATCTGCATGGCCAGTATGATGTCCCCCATGGTGTTCCTGGCCCTGCTGCACTGCCCCCCTCGATAGTCGGCACTGCACAGCACCACCTTTCTGGGGTACATCCACATGCAGTGCACTGCTGTTGCCCTGTCCCTGTCCCCACATCGACACTGGCCAGCTGCTGAAGCTGCCCCATGGCTGTCGATCACCAGGCACCATTGGTGTGGCAGCAGTGGCAACAACAGCCCCCATCACCCTGGCCGCAAGCAGTGCTGCCCCACTAGAACCTGTAGAAGCAGCCTGGACAAGGGCTGTTGTGCAGGCAACCATGCCAGCACTACCAGCAGATCCGCCTGGGTGGATGCTATTCGTGGGATCACCCAGTGTCCCACAGACAATACTGTCCGGAACGTGCATCATGTCATCATCAGTGCTGGAGTCAGCCCTGATCTGTGTCTCAGCACGCAGGACACTGTGGGCACATCACGCTGGAACACAGTCAGTGCCATATCCACACCCGAACCACAGGCATCAGTCTGGACAGATGTGCAGGGCTGCAGATGGTCGGTCCCTTGGACACCTGTGGAAGTTGATGGGTGCTCCACCATGTCCAGGGCCACCCCCTTGGTGGACACACCCAACACCAGTGCCCCATGCAGATGCTCAGGAGCTGTAACAGAACACAGTACTGTTAGTGGTTCTGCCCGGCCCTGGGGCCCACTCCCCCTGCCACCCACACACTGCCTGCACCAGTCCTACCATGTAGTGATGGACTGCTGCTCATCTGGAAGCCTCCACCTGGAACACCCTCAATGGCTCTACGCCACATGCTGCCGGCCACCTCCTCCTCCAGTGGTGTCAGGCGGGGAAGGTCCTGCTGGCCCCACCAGTGCAGCACATGCAGCCCTGATGGCAGCCACCTAATCCTTGATCTGCCTCCTGTCCGTGCCAACCTTTTTCTTGCACTCCTGGACAGAACGCTGGTTGCTGCCCTGCTGGTTGATGGCACATGCCACCTCGCCTCACGCTGCCACACAGGCCTGTGGTGTGCCCCTCTGACCACTGAGCAATGGCTACCTGTCGAGGTACACCTTGAATGGGGCATCTGATTCCACCCTGGTGAAGTTGGGCCTCTTCTTCTGCACCCTTCCCTGCTCCTCTTCATCCTCTCGCTTGGTCATGCTTGTGCCTGGGAAGATGGAGAGGTGTTACCATGGACTGTGCAGTCCCATACAGCCCTCCCAGACCACTGTCCCCACGTCTCAACTGCATGGCACCTACCTCAAAAGACTGCAATACCGATCCATGGCCTATGCAATCCCAGGTCACTTTTATGGCGCATCGCATGCAAATGAGGGCAGGCACAACTGTAATGGGATGCAAATGTAGTGGATGCACCGTGGAATGGCTCATGAGCTGATTAGCATAATCTGGCTGAATATCTCACTGTTGTGCCTTGCTCAATGGTGTTGATCATGCTCAGGCTGTGGTACACCACTGTGACATGCGCAATCAGCACCACAACACGCATGCCTGCTGTGCAGATGCCTACACTAGCAGTGCTGCTGATGCACTGTGCGCGGGAGGCAGTACAGGGCACTGTCACTACTGTGCCTGTGGCACTCATGCATTTTATGTCCGAAGGGGCACACAGTCTAAAGTGGTGAGAGCACACGGCTGTGGACAATAAAAGACCTGCGAACTCTTACTTGAACTTTCAAACAGAAACTGTGTTGTTTGATTAAAGCCATTTAATCATATTTTTTAGTAGTTTTAGGTGGGGTACTCTTCCTGCAGTGGTGAGAGTACTGTGGGGGGGTGGAACTAGAATCATAATAGATAATTTTATAGTACCAGAATTTGAATAGATGATTTTACAGCACTAGAATTTGTTAGATTTTATTTTATTGTGGGTGTTTTATTTTAGTGAAGAGATGTGCTGGAGTGACTGTCAGATGGTCGGGTATTATTCCCCCTCTATGCTTAGGGACCTCCGCCCTTTCTCCTGTCCCCCGTTGTCAGCTGAAGTTTACAGGAAATGTAGGGCTTTGGGGATTGTGAGAAGGAGACGGAGGTCCCATGCTGGAGGGGGAATGGAAAGGAGTGGGCGGATTGGGATTGTAGGGTCAAGGAGACGCCCTGGGGTGAAATGGGCACAGGAGAGAGGGCCTTCCTGTCTTGTGCCCATACCCAAGAGTTCTGGATCGGACCAGCAGGTAGGCCGGTCACTATCGGAGGTTTGTCCTACTCGGGCGGTGTTATGCAATGCCAGGTCTATTAAAAACAAGACGGCTATTATAGCTGATCTTGTTGAGTCATCTGACCTGGCATGCATCACCGAGACCTGGCTGGATGAAAATGCTGGGCCTGTATTAGCCGCAGCAATTCCGGCTGGGTACTTGGTGATACACCGCCCAAGGCAGGATCATAGGGGCGGGGGTGTTGCCATGTGGTTTAGGTCAGAACTGGGTCTGGTGGAGGTGCCAGCGGGAGTCACCAGATCCTTTGAGTACAATGTGGGCGAGGGTGTGGGGTGCAGGATACTTCTCATATACCGTCCACCAGGTGACGAGAATGTTATTCTGCAGGAAATTGCAGACTTCATTGTCGACCTAACATTGGGTCCCCAGATGGTTGGTACTGGGGACTTCAATGCTTGGGTCGCATTTATGAATTCTCTCAGTTTGGTCAAGATTTCCAGTTGATGATATCACTGGGCTTCACACAGGTGGTTTCCTCCTCGACCCATGTGGGTGGACACTCATTGGACCTGGTGTTCCTTCTGAGGATGGGGATATCTGACTTGGTGGTGGAACCGGTTGGATGGTCAGACCATCACTCCATTAGATTCAGTTTTGAGGCCACCCCTGTTAGGTCTGCCCCTACAGAGATGGTTCGATACTGCCCTTTGAGGGGTGTATCCCCAGAGGACCTGATGGCAGTATTGGACCTATCGAGCCTACCGATAGATTGCATGGATCCAGGTGTTCTGCTATGTGCCTATAATGAGGCAGGAGCAGGGGCCCTGGATTCTATTGCACCATTTCGTGTTCATCCTCTTACTCCTCGCCCCAGGTCTCCTTGGTTTGATGAGACCATGAGGGAATTGAGGAGAGTTGGGCGAAGGCTGGAGAGGCGTTGGCGAAAGTCCAGTCATGATGATGACAAGCTTAGTTTTATGGACCATTATTTGGTCTATCAATCCGCAATCTCTCGTAAGAAGGCAGAATTCCTGTCCAGAGAGATAGTGGCTGCACAGAATAGACAGGTTCAGCTCTTTCGGACTGTGGACAGACTGTGCAATCCAGTCTGTCTTCAGCCCAGAAGAGCCTTATCTCAAGAATGGTGTGAGGAGCTCGCTCTCTTCTTTGCAGATAAGGTTGCCAAAATCAGATCGGACATTCGCTCTTCCTCTCCTAATGGGAGCAGCGGTGGTCATCAGAAGATGTCAAGCACCCAGTTGGAATGATCTGACTTCAGCCTTCCCATAATCGAGGATGTTGTGATGATCATTTGAGCACTGCGACTGACCTGCTGTAATTTGGACCCTGGTCCCACGCGCCTCTTAGTGGGTTGCGTGGATAAGATTGGCCTAGTCCTAGCTCTGATCGTATGGAAGTCTTTGGAGAGGAGGATTTTTCCAGATCCCCTCAAAGAGGCTATAATTAAGCCCCTTTTAAAGAAACCCTCCTTAGACCCATACTGTCTAGCAAATTACAGGCCAGTCTCTAACTTACCCTTTGTGGGTAAAGTTATTGAGAAAGTGGTCACAGTGCAGCTGGAGGATCATCTGGCCAACAACAATATCTACGATTCGCTCCAGTCTGGATTTAGGAAAAGGCATAGTACCGAGACAGCGCTCGTACGGGTACTAAATGACCTCCTAATGGCTAGAGATCGTAGGACCCGATCCATCTTGGTACTACTTGATCTCTCGGCAGCATTTGACACCGTTGACCATGGTGTGTTATTGGAGCACTTGCGGTTAGTCTGTGGACTGTCTGGTACGGTCCTCAGATGGTTTCAATCTTACCTTGAGGGTAGGACTCAGAGAGTGGTGTTGGGAATTTTTTCCTCAACATCATTCTCCCTGCCCTGTGGGGTACCGCAGGGCTCCATTTTAGCACCCATGTTGTTTTGGTGTATATGCTACCATTAGGGATGATTATTAGATGGTACGGTTTGGGTTTTCACTGCTATGCTGATGATACCCAGCTGTATATGTCTTTTGTGCCCGGTCAGGACGCTGCCTTGTTGGTATTTAATAACTGCCTGAAGAAATCCAAGAATGGATGAATGGGAGTTGGCTGAGGTTAAATCCGGAGAAAACTGAGGTGTTGGTTGTGGTTAGGTGGCTGTGAGTGTGAGTCTGCCAGAAGGATCACCCTCAGGCCTGTGGTGGAGGTGTCCAGCTGACGACCTCAGACCAGGTCTCGAAACCTGGCATAATACTTGATGACCGCTTGACACTCAAATCCCAGGTGTCAGTGGTTGTGAAGATTTCCTTTTTCATCTGAGGAATATTGCCAGGGTGAAGCACTTGGTTCCTCCAGAGGACCTTCCAACATTAATCCATGCCTTTGTTACCTCCCGACTTGACTACTGTAACTCCCTATACCTAGGGCTATCGGGGATTGAACTTCGCCGTCTGCAACTAGTGCAGAATGTGGCAGCCAGGCTGCTGACTGGAGTTTCTAGATCCAGTCACATAACGCCTGTGCTCCATGGACTGCACTGGCTGCCAGTGTTCTGGTGAATCACCTTCAAGGTCAGTTTGCTGACCTATAAAGCCCTACATGATCTGGGACCTGCCTACCTGAAAGAGCTCCTGTGTCCCTATAGTCCCTCTCTTCCCCTCGATCCACTGGCGTCGGGATTGCTAGAGATTACCAGGGTCACGCTTGAAAACATCTGGTGCTAGATCATTTAGTTTTATGGCACCTACCCTGTGGAACTCTCTACCTCGTCCAGTGTGAGACTGCCCAACCGTCCTTAGTTTTAAAAGGGAGTTGAAGACCCACCTTTTTAATATTGCTTTTAAGGATTTCTGTTGATTTGATTTATTATATTTATTGTCATATTTATCTGTACAGGCGCTTTGATTTAAGAAAAGCGCCTTTTAAAAATAAAGTTGAAATTGAAATTGAAATTGAATGGTGCTTCAGCGCAGTAGGCCACCACTTGGCATCACACACGTGCACCCTACCATGCTCCATGAAGGGCCTTCCAATAGCACTGTGGCGCTCTCCGTGCATGGATAGATCCTTGACCCTGCAGCTGCCCTTTGCCCTCTAGGCACTATGCATCCACATGGCTGCCCCCCCCATTGTGCAGATGCATGGCTGCCCCCCCATTGTGCAGTCAGTGCCAGCGTGATTACAACTGGCAGTGCAGTACCGTGCTGACTCCACACATGGGGCACGTGTGATACTGGGTGCCATTTTGAGCTTGCCAGTGTCTGCAATATGCTGTGCACCAGAGCACCAGTGTGGACCTCTGTAGAACTGACAAACCTGGTGGCCCTTGTGGAGCCCCATGCAAGTGCCCTGTTTGAGCAGGATCCCCTCCTGAGGTCACGCACAGCAGTGTGGCAGGAGGTGGCAGAGGGCCTTAAGGAGGCCACAGGGAGCAGCAGGACTGCAGAGCAGTGTCGCCACCACTATGGGGACCTCCAGCAGCATGACCCCGACCACCTAGGGAGACTGCAGGCCTGTGTCCAGCGGAGAGCCGTGCCATGGCCAGGTAGGTGCTCCTTCAACAAACTAGTAATGTCTGTCTATCCTGGTGGCACGATGTTCAGTAGGCCATGCTGCCGGGGTGGGCAGGTACCTGTGTTGCCAGTTGTGGGAGTGCATTGAGTACACCCTGCACCACTGCAGCACAGACAGGCTGTGCGGGCATGCACACTGCTTGGGGGGGAGGCTATGGTTCAGTTGTGTACTGATGGGACTCTCTCCATGATTCCACACTAGGCACAGAGGATTCCTGTAGGGCCTGGATGGCCCAAGACTATGGAGGTCAGGACATCGCTGATGGTGTGGCCATGCAGGCAGGGCACAGTGGTGGTGCCAGGGGTCAGCAGCACCCTGCTGACTGGGATGCAGGTGAGTGCCGTGTTTCCCTTTACAACTGTTCATGATGGGTTGCAGGGGCAGTGGAGAGGCATGGCCCCCTGCACTTGGCCCCTACTGCCATGCATGTCCCACAGTGCCCTCCATACTGTTCTGTGGGTCTGCACTTGTGGGTAGGTATTGCAGATGGGCTCTGTGTGCACTGGGTGCCTGGCTGTGCCACTGCTGTCCCACTGCATAGCCATGTTGCTGGATGGCCACGATGGTGCTGTGCGGTGCATGGGTGGTGGGGGTGTGCAGTGGTTTGCATGGCTGTGGGTGCCCAGGTAGGCAGATCATGAGTGTGCACCCACTGTGGGTGGTCGCATGCCATCCCAAGGGTGCAGACCACTGATGTATGCCATGCACATTGGGTGGACTGCGTTGGTCTTGCCAGTCACTCATACTGATTCTACTCCCTTGTCCTAGGTGGACCACATTGGACGGCCCTAGACCGTAACATCCAGGAGATCCTGCAGGTCACCCGGGCCATGCTGGAGCTGCTGCAGGGGACAGAGCGGGGTGAACGTTGGTGGCACAGAAGGTGCCACGGGGAGGACAGGGATGACAGGGGCCACTAGTAGGGCCTGAAGCACTTGCACAGTACCAATCCCTCCCTGGACTGTACCCAACACCCCTATGTCCCCCACCTTTGTCTTTCTCATTGTCCCCTGCCCTTCCCCTTGTTGTAGCCTTGCACATCCTTTCCCCACTGTGTGTGTGTGTGTATATATATATATATATATATATATATATATATATATATATATTTGTACATAGTTTCTGTTGATGTTTATTGTTTCTTAATAAATGTTTTTCCTACTATGACTGTGTCAGTCTCTGTTTTGCAGCGGGCACATGGTGCCTTGCTGCAGTGGTGTGCATGGTGACTGTGGGGTGATGTTGACCTGGCCATGGGTGTGTCTGCCAGGGATCCTCCACTGGTGTTGGTGTGGGCTATGGACCCTGTCCTGGGTATGTATGATGTGCCCTGTGCACTGTTTGCCTGTGTGCAGTGGGTTTTGGTGCATGTGCTATGTCCCGGCCGCCCCTGGCGGTGTGTGCCATGCCTATGCGGCTGTGCCCCTTGTGTGTCTGGGGTTTTCATGGTCATGCTGACCCCACCACTGCATGCATGGATGCTGGCATGACATCGGTGGCAGTCCATACCAGCCACCTTCCAGGCACAGCACCCTGGCAGCTGGCATCCCGACTCCAGGTCTATTGCATGTCTGGCACAGTTGCCACTGTGGGCGGTGCTGTTGTTGTCCTCCTCCATGCAGTCTATGATGTCTGGGGTGGTGTCTGTGGTCTGGTGACTGTTACTTGGGGTCCTGCTGCATGCAGGCAACGGCCTAGTTCACGGTGCTCACACCACATAGTAGGCTTCCTGGCGACTTGGTGGTGTGCAGGCCATGGGTACATGGTACCATGGGACTCACAATGGCAGCTTCTGTTGCTCCTCATGTGTGGCTGTTTGACAGAGTACCCTTGGGACTGTGTGTGGGGGGCTTTGTATGTGCCCTGTATTACCTCCTGTGTGGCGCATGCCTCCATGCGCCACAGTAGGGTGTTGTGCTGTCTGGTGGGGCCAATGCTGGGTCGGGGTGTGTGCATGGGTGGGTGTTCAGGGTGCCTTCCTGCTGGTGGTGGTGTCTGTGGTGGGCCTTGTCACATGCAGGGACCTTCGGGTACTGATGCCAGGTCGACCTCCTTGCTGTGCCTCTGTGGAGACCATGCAGGGGGCCTTGTGTATGCTGTGGTGGCATTGGTGGATAGTGTTGCCACATGCGGGGAGGGTTCACGGTGGGGATGTTGTGCATGGTGCCATGGGGCTTTGGGTTGCATTGTCATGGTGGCATGCCTTCGGTGCCATGCACTGTTTAGTCATGCTTCTGGGCTGGGTGTCTCAGGATCGCTATACTGGGGGGGTCAGCATTGGTGTGGTGCTGTGGCATGGGTGGGTCCTGGCCATCCTTGTGTTGTGGTCTCTGTTTGCCAGGGGACAGTGCAAGGCACCTTGCCCAGCGGGTTGGGACTGCTGGCCCATGTCTGCTGTTGGATTGGTGCCAGGGTTCAGGGGCTGGTGGTCTGTTCTGCTCACATCTGGTTGTGCAGCACATGGGGCCTTGCTCTGGTGGGGGGCGGTGGGGTTGTTCTATCTGTCCTGCTGCATGCCCCTCCGTACATGGTGCATCCATGGCTGGTGCACAGCTGCTTCCTGTCTTTGTCCCTGCGCATCCCTAGAGGTGCTATTGCTCATTGTCCCTGCTCCATTGCGCATCCCTCATTGCACTATGGCACATCAGGCATGATATTCAGCTGCATTGCACAGGTGCATCTTGGCCTGTGATTGGTTCGAATATCATGCCCACAGCCATGCATGCATCACTGAACTTGCACCTGCTCCCACTATTGGGCACCTTTTGGTGCAGTCTGAATATCCCTCCCAATGTATCTCAGAAACCAAACAAGGGATTCAAACCAAATTTGACAAGTCAAGAGACCTGTGCCCTAGGCTGATACTTGTCAAATTTCCTGCAAATCTGTTGGAGTGTTGCAAAGTTATTTGGGTGCAAAGTATGCAAACCTGGAAGACAGTGTATGAAAATCATTTTCACTTTTACGTCTTTTCTCCCATAAGAAACAGGCATTTGTCAATGTCGAATGTTGTCTTGCTGGTGTTGGCATTGGTAGTGCAAGAGTTAGAGAGATGCATTATAGGAATGGCAGTGAAGTATAGAACCGACGTGAACCCCAGCCCACCCTGCAGAGAGTGACATGCATTGGGGTGTGCCTTTGGGTCACTGGCCATAACGCTAATGCCATTTCACTTCACCCTACCCTGCAGACTCTGACAAGTGTCACATTGTGCCTTGGGGTTGTCTGGCCTTATGTTCACCCCATTTCATAAGGAAGTATGTTGAGATGGGTGCTGTATAGGAGAATGGGGTGAAATTTGGAGCCGAAGGGTCCAAGAAACACCTGGATGCCTGTCAATGGCTGCAGGGTGGAGGTGAAATGCGTGAGCATTACAGCCGACAATCCAAAGACACACCCTAATGCTTGTTAGTCTGTACAGGGTGGGATGTTATGGTTAGAAACCCTAACGCCCTGGGCATTTTTTGGTATTCGCACTCCAAATTTTGAACATGGCCTTTTTGTGACCCCATCTCATGAAAGCATGTGGGACCTCTACTTATGAACAGTGTCCCTGTGATTTTGTTAATGTGTCCCAAATATTGATTTCCCACAGTGACCGCACCATTCTGCACCACATAAAAATGTCAGCTGCACCATTCATAAGGAGGTGTGAAGAGATGGCAATGTTGACAATCTGGAGTGAAAATATTAAAAACACCCAACGTTATGAGCGTGCTTGAAAACTATGCAACACACATTCATAACAGTCTGTTTATTTTGGAATTCCTTCAGCAGATTTTTAACATAGGCATTTTGGGATCTCTGCTCATAAACAGTGGCAGTATGATTTTCTTAATTTGTCCTGAACATTGTTTTCCCACAGTGACCATGCCATTGTGCGCCAGATGTGCAAAACCATATCTTGGGCACGATGTGAAAAATGACAGCTGTACTGCTCATAAGAAGGTGTTCAAAAATGGCAATGTTGAACATCCGGAGTGAAAATATTAAACATTTTTGAACTTACGATGTTGCATGAACATTGCACAACGCATACTTGTAACATAGTAATTTTGTGGAATTTTTTGACCAGCTGTTTAACATAGGCATTTTAGGACCTCTGCTCATGAACAGTGTTACTGTGATTTTTTTCTTACTGTGTCCTGAACATTGTTTTCCTACAGCAACTGTGTCACTGTGCACCGGATGTGCTAAAACACATTTCAGGCAGGATGTGGAAAATGAAGCTGTACTGTTCATAAGGAGGTGTGAAATTAGCAATGTTGAAAATCTGGAATAAAAAATATTACAAATTCTTGAAGTTACAAGCATGCGTGGAAACTGTGCAACACACACTTGTAACACAGTAATTTTGTGGAATTTTTTGACCAACTGTTAAACATAGGCATTTTGGAACCTCTGCTCATGAACAGTTTTACTGTGATCTTCTTACTGTGTCCCAAACATTATTTTCCTACAGCAACTGCACCAGTGTGCGCCAGATGTGCGAAAACACATTTCGGACAAGATGTGAAAACTGAAGCTGTACTGTTCATAAGGTGTTGTGAAAAAAATGGCAATGTTGAAAATCTGGAGAAAAAATATTAAAAAATCTCAGAGTTGAAAGCGTGCATCAAAACTGGCAGCACATACTCATAACGGTCATTTTTTGGAATTCTTTCAACAAATTTTCAACATAGGTATTTTTGGACCTCTGCTCTGAACAGTGTTACTGTGATTTTCTTACACTGTCCTGAACATTGTTTTCCAACAGTGACTGCGACACAGTGCGTTGGATGTGCAAAAACACATTTCAGGCATGATGTGGGGAAATGGCAGCTGCACTTTTCATAAGGAAATGTGAAAAAATGGCAATGTTGAAAATCTGGAACAAAAATATTAAAAATTCTCAAAGTTACAAGTGTGTGTGGGAACTGCACACTGCACACTCATAACATGGTCATTTTTTGGAATTTTTCACCAAATTTGCAACATAGTTTTTTTGGGAGCCCACCTCATAAACAAACACACTGCCATTTCATTAATCAGTCCCAAAGGTGATTCCATGCAGTGACCGCAAAATTATCTTTTGAGACCAAATACCGACATGATAGTGTCTGAATTCATGAGGTGGGGTCCCAAGAACCCCAGGTTGAAAATTTGGCACCAAAATTCAAAAGAACGACCAAGATATGCACCAAAGTTGATAAAACCCTATTTATGCCATTATACAACTTACCAGCATCTCTTCAGTTTATGGTCAGTTTTGAAGAGTGCAAATGTGTTCCCAGTCCTCTGAAGATCGTCGCGCTGGGCTCCTCAGGTAAATATGGGGTGAGGGGGATGTGTGGGGGTGGGGTGTGCGACAATGGTTGTGGGTTGCGGGTGGGGGCTGCCAACAGCCAGCAAGGGACTGTTTCCTTTGTTTAGGTTAAAAAAAAATCACTGCGGACCATTTCTCATTTTTATGACAGTGGGCAGAGCCTACAGGAGCATTGCATGTACAAAAGGAATGATGTCATGTTTTCTGTCCTTGGAACTGACTGAGGGTGTAAATAGCCTCCTCCGCCTTAACCTCATCCAAGAAATATTTTCCGCCCTCAAATAAATACACTTTCAGGTTAGTCAATGGTTGCAGGGTACTGTTTTCTTTCTTAAATGGGTGGTACAAGAACTGGAACCTGAGTAGTGGGAGGCAGCATTGTTTTTTGGGGGGGAAGTAAGATCCACCCCCACCTCTACTCAAGAAGCTCCTTAATATCCAGCCCACCTTTTGTTTATTCATGTGGGAGGGGCATGAGGTACATCTATCATGTTGAAAGAAGACTCACTAGTTTGGGATCTGGACCAAGGAACAGAGCAAGTCTGTGGAGTCCCTGCATTTTGTTAAGGACTAGGAGAACAGAAGATACACTACTTAATGCCTTCAAACTGACTTAAGAACCCTTGGAACAAATGATTATCAGAGTCACCTGGTGTCTCAAAAGGAAACACT
Source organism: Neoceratodus forsteri (assembly GCA_016271365.2). Classification (NCBI taxonomy): domain Eukaryota; kingdom Metazoa; phylum Chordata; order Ceratodontiformes; family Ceratodontidae; genus Neoceratodus; species Neoceratodus forsteri. The sequence goes on from JADMNL010000026.1 coordinate 357,735,646, forward strand.
AAGAAATGTCTGAAAATACAGCTTGAATGCAGTAGTTTTTTTAACATTCCTGATGAGTTTATACTTCTTGGAACCTGTTATTCCAGTTTTTACATCTGTGGTTTCTTTTTAAGTTTGAGAAATGGAGTTGACTTGCACATGTTAAAAATGCCAGCTTCAATTATCAACTACTTGTAGAAACAAAATGCTGTTTTTTTCCCCTACTGAAGACTGGAACAACTATCATTTATTTTTCCTGACCATGGATATACTAAAACAGAAATGTCTCAACAAAATGTTTTTAAATAAAGAGTTCAGCAGTAATTTAGTTTATATGGTGTAAAGAGCTGCTCCCTGGAACATTATCTGGTTTGGGGGGGGGTAGGCTGCCACAAATGTTTTTAAATAAAGAGTTTAGCAGTGATTTAGGGCATTGCATAGCAAGAGACCCAGCCTTGCCTTTTTCCAAATAATATACCAACTTCATTCTCAGTCAGGCAGTTCTGGGCTACTGTTTATATTCTACTGAATGTTCTTAACTTGCAATTTGTGACTATACATAGGCATTTGTGTGTCTAATTTCTGTTTGACTTACTGTAGGTTACACATAGAATCTGATAAGTTCATAACATGCTTTATTGTGATTCAATGAACTGATAAATGGGGATTTTGGTTTCTTTCACAAATTCATTTTTCCTGATCATGGATATATTACAACAAAAAAATCTCAACAAAATGTTTACAAATAAGGAGTTTTTTGAATAATGTAGTTGATATGGTGTAAAGAGCTGCCCTCTGGAAAATTACCTGGTTTTGGAGGTGGGGAGTTGCCACAAGTAGAATGGGACTTTACGGATGGAGAGTTCATAACAGCAGAAGTGGCATGTTGGCAATAAAAGCTTAGTGGTATGGATGTAGAAGCACCAATTTTTAAGCATGACTTTGGTAGAGGATTAATTGTGATAGGGAGGGGGACAGTGAGTCTTGATATTTTAAACATAATGATTTTCTAAAACTTCAGCCTTCAATGGGTTAGATTTTGTAGCCATCTGTACAGTATACCACTAAGCCACATGCAGTGGGGTATGGGTAAAACCCGCATCATCAGACCCAGGCCAGAGTAATACAGTGGAACAGCAATAAAAGATAAACTATGCAATACCCTCAATAACACACCTACTCCAGTTTACATTTACCTGATACCCATTTTTAGGCCTTATATAGTATTATCTTCCTTCAAGAGAACAGCTTGTAATGAAATGTGTCAAATTTACATTGGCATTTGGGCATATTCACTTTTACATTATATGAATTTTGTGTGTGAACTGTATATCAGTCTCTAAAACAACAATTAAATACATCAAATTCTTCAAAAACTTGTCTCAACATTGTGTTTATCTTCTACCTTGTCACAACATACAGTTGTCTCAGCAGTGTTTTCAGTTAGGGTACAGTACCTTCATGTATGATGGCCAGGTTCTGTTGAGTTGATTGCTATAACAGTGCATGGAATAAAATGCAAAACATATAGGTATCTGTAATACAGATGGTGGCATTATTTTTAATTATACAATGGCAAGAAAAAAATGTAAGAAGCTGATTGTCTGCTGATAAATTTAAACAGTGATGTTATTACATAATAACATCACCGTAGCTTTGGATTTGGATCATTCTCTCTTAAGAAATATTTTTCCACACTAACAAAAACATCCTTTAAAATTTATTTTTTATTCTGTATATAACAACAAGCTATTGTATAATTGTAATAAGGCACTCCAGGGTGTGTGTTGTTGTGTAATAACGTCACTCCTGGGGTGGTGGAAGTACTCGGCTTTGCCTCATGCTTCAACCCACCCCAGGAGTGACATTATTACATGATAACACACACCCTTTCTTGCCTTATTGCTTAAATATACCTTTCTCAATGTACTGTACTTCGATTCAGTTAGTGTATGCAATAGTCTTCAAGTAAACACTCTGGGCTTTTCTTTGACTGCTGATGTCCATTTGCTTTAGCTATTGTATATTGTTTGGACTGCTTTGGTCTTCTTGATGTGGTGCCTGTGTGCCCAAACTATGTAATCTGTTCATCTACTGCTACCCATGTATCTCCAGTGAATGATTGTTATAACTGTCTGCTCTCCGAGCCATTGTTTTTACGTTCACTTGCGCGCATGTGCAAGGAAAGTCTTGGGAGAATGGGACACTTTGGAGGTATGCCCCGCCTCTGCAATCCCCTGCTCCATTGAGCAGGCGTGGCAGTCCTGCAGCAATCGGACGCGGTGCTGTGTATGACAGCGGTGGTCTTCTCTTCAAAGAAAACCACCACTGTGTGCTTGCACCCGTCATGCCACCCCCCCAAAATCTTTGCTGCCATGCTGGGGCCCACCCCAGCATGGCAACGTCTCCACATTGTCTCGCCTGCCGAGGGTGGCCAATCCCTGTCAGCTCCACGGCCCCAGCCATCCTTCTGCCATGCTGGGGCCACCACCCGCATGGCAAATGTCCCACGTAGTCTTTTTTTTAAACCTGTAAATTAAAAATGGTCCCACGCCACTTCTCCCAGCCCCTCCACAACCGCACCCACCACTGCGCACCCTGCCTCCCACCCCCCTCACCCCATACTTACCTCTGGAGCTCGGCAAGATGATCTTGGTGGACCGGGAACACGTCTGCACTCTTCAAAGCCGACCACGAACTGAGGAAATGCCGGTAAGCTGTATAATAGGCTAGATGGGGGGGTTTCAACTTTATTGCATATCTCAGGCATTTTTTGGAATTTTTGAACCAAATTTTCAACATGGGGTTTTTGGGAACCCTTCTCATGAATGATGTCACTGTCATGGCGTTATTCGGGCCCGAAGGGTGATTTTGCAGTCACTGCATGAAATCAACCTTCTGGACTGAATAACACCATAACAGTGACATCTTTCATGAGAAGGTGTCCCAAAAACCCCATGTGAAAATTTGCAAAATCCAAAAATGACTGTTTTTGGCGAGCGCATTATGCAGTTCCCACGCAGCTTGTAAGTTTGCGAATTTTTAATATTTTCACTCCAGATTTTCAACATTGCCATTTTACCACACCTCCTTATGAGCAGTACAGCTGTCATTTTTCATATCCTGCCCAAAATGTGTTTCCGCCCATGTAGCGCACAATGGCGCAGTCGGTGTGCGAAATCAATGTATGGGACACATTAAGAAAATCACCATGACACTGTTCATTAGCAGTTGTCTTAAGGTGGCTATGTTGAAAATTTGGTGAAAAAATTCCTAAAAATTCCTGTTTCACAGCGTCGTTGTGCAGTTCCTCATGCCTTCGTGGGTTTCTGCAATTTCCAATATTTCCACTCCAGATTTTCAACATTGCCATTTTACCACACCTCTCATGAGTAGTACAGCTGTCATTTTCATTATCTCACCTAAAACGAGCTTGCTCATGTAGCTTATTAAATGGCGCAGCTCTGTGTGCGTAAATCAATGTATGGGACACATTAAGAAAATTACAGTGACACTGTTCATGAGCAGAGGTCTTAAAATGGCTATGTTGAAAATTTGATGAAAAAAATCTAAAATTACTGTTTTAGTCGTTATGTTGCAGTTCCCACGCACGCTTGTACGCTTGCTAATTTCAATATTTTCATTCCAGATTTCAACATTGCCATTTTACCACACCTCTCATGAGCAGTATAGCTGTCATTTTCACATCCTGCCCAAAACATGTTTCCGCCCATATGGCGCACAATGGCGAGTCGGTGTGCGAAATCAATGTATGGACACATTAAGAAAATCACAGTGACACTGTTCATGGAGCAGAGGTCTTAAATGGCTATGTTGAAAATTTAAAAAATTCTAAAATGACTGTTTTACAAGCGTGCATTGCGCAGTTCCATACTGACCGTCGTAGTTCATGAATGTTCAATATTTGCACTCCAATGACTTCCAAATACCTAAACAGCATATAGAAGCAAGCAACATTCAGCATTGACAAATGCTTGTACTTCTTTGTCACTGATTTTTTTAAGCCATGTCCTAGTGCCAAATACTACTGCAAATACCTGCAAGCGAACGCTCGCATTGACAAATGCTTGTTTAACTTGTTAATTGTGTTGTCTTTGTATTAGTTTCGACAAGGTACCTTTGTAAATTTGTCTCTGACTCAAAGATTTGTAAATCTGATATTTTTTAAATAAATAAATAAATAAATGTTTATGTTTAAGCCCATGAAACACCATTATCTAGTTAATGCATTCACAGTTGTGGTGGCTCTGCCAGAGCTTGTTTTACATGTTGTGGCTACACTGGGATGGGTTCCCAGGGTGGCACATTGGTGGGGGAGGTCATGTCACCCACACTGGAGTGGGCTTCCAGTGTGGGTATGACACACAATTGGGAGCAACACCAGGAAAATGGCAGAGGGTTAACATGCCGACAAGGGGATTGGGCACCCCTGTCAGCAAGGATGTCTGTGTTTGGAGGCATGATGCCGAGGGGGACTGGGCATCCCCTCAGCACAACACAGCAGGAAAGGGGGCACATATGCCGACATGGGGGATTGGGCACTCCTGAAGTTGGCTACATAGGGACTGTGAGGGCTACATAGGAACTGTGAGGGCAGGTGGTGAGCCACCACCCACCATGTTTATTGAAATGTTACACCACACAAGGCACACCCTGCAATTAGGTGGAGCTCTCTCATTGCAGTTGCTAAAATGTTTGAAGGTGGTGGCATGCTTTTGCACTGCTGTCATAGACAGCATGCAGTCTAATTCGTGCCATGGAGCCCAGCCTGAAAAAGCAGTGGCGCCAGTGGCCGCAACAAGAACGCCCCTCCAAAACCTGCTATTCCAAAGGTGGAAGACTATATAATGATGGCAAATTCAAGATTTAGTAACTTTGGAATGGATTACTATTGTTTTACCAAACCTTCAAAAGGCACATGTCAGCCCAGCACCTAAAGCCATTTCTGAGATACTCAAAAGGGATTCAAACCAAATTTGGTACATCAACAGACCTACCCCAGCAGATGATGCATGACAAATTTCAGGAAAATCTGAGAAACCAATTTACAGTTATTAACCAGGAAAAATTGCCCTTTAACATTAAACACTCCTACAAACCCTAATTATACAATGGGCACAACAGCAGACCTCAAATTCTCCACCCCGATTGGCTGACTGGCACCCCTCTCCTGTTGTAAAACCTACAATCACCCCACGGGAAGAGGTGCCAGCCACCTTTCAGCCACATCAGTAACTCATTTCACGATTAATCCGAGCATCGCCAGCCCGAAAGTCGCAAACACAGCAATACCCACTGAACGGCCATCCCCAACTCCAGTGTGTCAACTCTCATTTCAACCAGCAAATAGCTTCAAATTCATTTCCTTCCCAAAACTCACCTATGGGGGAAAAAAAGTAACTTGCTCCCCTCCGTCCTCGTTCCTCCTCTTACCTCGTTCCCTGAGTCTCCATCCCATTTCTTCTCATTGAGACCTGCCTGCTATCAATTTTGAGACACATCTACAGTACCTCACAGATCTCCCCTGCGCTGCTTTCTGTCACAGAGCCACACACACACCGCACAGACCTTCACTGGAATAGGGTTGCGCGACCACATGCCAACTCCATATTATGAGGAACTGTCCCTATCCTATTCCATACTGAATCGGGAATGGGTATCAGTCCGAGTACGCAAAGAAATGAACATATTAGTTGCGATCGCCACTAAACACATCTCTTTCATATTTTTCTTCCAATTCCACTCTGCTTTTCCAATATACAAAATTACACTGTTAAATAGCTAAGACCTACTCAAGAATGAATGTATAGTGTACACTGATCTGATCTAAAAACAACTAAATAAAAAGAAATCTAACTCTTGTCATGCTGCCCCATGAGAACAGGTACCAAGCAACCGCTTGAGCTATCTCACGCAAAAATCACTTCGACTCCATCTCCACTCCACCCACCATCACATTCACCGCTGGCTAACAAACGTGCCTGGGAACACAAAAACGCCACTACTAGAACAAAAAAAAAAAAAATACAAATGGATACTACATTCACCATAATAGATGAAACGGAGCTAGAAGAAATGAAACATAGAAACACAGAAACATAGAAACATAGAAGTTAGTGGCAGATAAGGACCGCAAGGCCCATCCAGTCTGCTCATTTCTTTTTCTACCTCATAAATGTGCTTTCGGCCTTTGCTCTGTCAGTGGCCTATCTATTCATATTCATCTGTATTGCTTCTTTATGCCTATCCCATGCCTGTTGAAGCCCTGCACTGTATTCATAGCTACCACTTCCTGAGGTAGGCGTTCCATGCATCCACCACCTTTCTAAGAAACAGAATTTCTCACATTCCCGTTAATTGGCCTCCCTCTAGTCTCATGCTGTGTCCTCTTGTCCTGCTATTTTTCTTATATTTAAACATGTTAGGCTCTTTCACCTTGTTAATGCCCTTAAGGTGTTCGAATGTTTCGATCTTATCACCTCTCTCTCTCTCCTTTGCTCAAAGGTATACATATTGAGCTTAGTTAATCTGTCCTCATATGTCTTCTGATGCAGTCCCTGCACCATTTTGGTTGACCTCTCTGGACTGCCTCAATTTGGTTAATGTCCTTGTGAAGTGTGACCTCAGTACTGCATGCAGTACTCCAGATAGAACCTAACAATGTCTTGTAAGATGGTTATTACCTCCCTCTTAAGACTTGTGATACCCCTACTAATACACCCCTAACATCCCCACTAGCCTTACCTACTGCCTTTAGAGGTCTGCTTGGATGATTTCAGGTCATTGGTGATGATGATGCCCAAGTCTCTTTCTTCCTTTGTGACTGCCAGCAACTCCTCCCAGCCTATAGATGGCTTCAGGGTTTCTCTTCCCTATGTGCATGATCTTGCACTCTTTGTATTAAATCCCAGTTGCCACTCTCTGACCCTTTTGCTAGTTTATCCAGATCTCTTCTCATTCTGCCCACCCCATCTGGATCATCTACTCTGTTGCAGATCTTGGTGTCATCTGCAAACAGACAAGCTGTACCCTCTAGTCCATCTGCAATATCACTAATGAAGATATTGAAGAGGACTGGCCCCAGGACTGATCCCCGAGGTACCCCACTTGTGACTTGCATCTCTTCTGACTGTATACCATTTACCACCACTCTCTGTTTTCTGCCTGTGCTCACCATCTTAGAAAAACAAACTCCCGAATCTCTACCAAATGGACTATTTTCTCTGGCGTAGTAACACTTTCACTATTTCTCCTATTTAAAATAAAAAAAAAATTACCCAAAATAAAAACAATTACTAAACACAAAATATTAACATTGTATAATAGCAATATCCCACTTGAGGGTGTTGGTGATGCCAGGATTTACCCACCCCTGGGGTGTTGTTGGTCACTCGGCTACGCCTCATGACTTTCTGTCTCGAAAATGATGGTCGCACTTGAAAAAGGGCAGTACTGCTTAATGTGCTTTTCAAGGATAAACAGGCATTTGTCAATGCTGAATGTTTGCTTGCTGGTATTAGCATTGGAAGTGCAGGAGTTAGACAGATGCAGAGTAGAAATGGCAGCGAAGTATTGAACTTCACGCTAACCCCACCTCCACCCTGCAGAGACAGACAGGCAGGCATTTGGGTATGCTTTTGGGTTGTCATCCATAACGTTCATGCCATTTCACCTCATCCTATCCTGCAGACACGGCGGAGTGTTGAGGTAATGTAGGGTGTTCAGCTTTACAGTCACCCCATTCTATAAGTACATATGCTGAAATGGGTGCAGTATAGCAGAATGGGGTGAACTCTGGGGCTGAAGATTCCAAGGCACTCCCCGATGCCTGTCACTGGCTGCAGGGCAGGGGTGGAATGACATGAGCATTACAGTCAGCAATCCAAAGGCACACCTGATGCCTGTCAGTCTGTACAGGGTGGGACGTTATAGTTAGAAACACTAACGCCCCAGGCGTTTGTCAGTATTTGCACTACAGATTTTCAACATGGCCTTTTGTGACCCCCAACCTCATGAAATCATTTGGGACCTCTTCTCATCAACAGTGGCACTGTGATTTTGTCAATATGTCCTGAACTTTGGGTTCCCACAGCGACCGTCGCATTGTGCACTAGATGTATGAAAACAAAGACTGGACAGGATGTGAAGAATGACAGCTGTACCATTCCTAGGGAGGTGTAAAGGGGTGGCAATGTTGAAAATCTGTAGTGGAAATATTAAAAATGCTCGAACTTCTGAGCGCACGTAGAAACTACGCAATGCATTCGTGTAACACAATCATTTAGTGGAATTATTTCACCAAATTTTCAACATAGGCGTTTTGTGACCTCTGCTCATGAACACTGTCACTATGATTTTCTTACTCTGTCCCAAACATTGATTTCCCACAGCAACTGTGCTGTTCCGTGCCAGATGTTTAATTGCATATTTTGGCAGGATGTGAAAAATTACAGCTGTACTGTTCATAAGGAGGTTATGAAAAAATGCCAATGTTGAAAATCTGGAGTGGAAATACTACAAATTTGTGAAGTTATGAGGGTGCATGGAAACTACACAATGCACACTTGTAATACAGTCATTTTATAGACGTTTGTCACTAAATTTTCAACATATGCATTTTAGGACCTCTACTCATGAACAGAGTCATTGTGGTTTTACATATAAACATACATACAAACATATGAACATAGGAATCTGCCAGCACAACAGACCAACCCGGTAGGTTTACCCCAAGTGTGCAGCTTAGCACCCTTAGATTGCAGCTGCCCCAGCCTCCTCCCCCTAGTTCCTCCCCACTTGTCCCAGACCATGCCCCCTGACTCTTGCTTTATCCCCTCTTCTTAAAGCTATTGACTGTCCTACATGTTACCACCCCTCTGGCAGCGTATTCCAACTAGACACCGCCTCTTATGAAGTAGTGCCTCCTCATTTCTTCATGAAATGTCCTCCTTCCAGCTCTTAGTCCATGCCCCTCTTCTCTTCCACTCCTCAGTTTAACACCCCTCAGTGTTAGGTTTATTTACCCCTCAGGTATTTAAATGCTTCAATCATATCCCCCATCCCTCCTCTCCTCCAGTGTGTACATGTTCAGCTCCTTCAAACTAACTTCATATTCTTTTCCTTCCATCCCCTTTAACATTGTTGTTGCCCTCCTTTGCACCCCCACCATTAACTTTATATCTGTCCTCAGGTATGGCCTCCAGTAGTGCACACAGTACTCCAGGTGTGGTCTGACCAATCAACTGTAGAGAGATTAGATCACATCCCTGTGTCTGGATGAGAACCTCTTGTGAAGCAGCTCAGTATCCTGTTTGCCTTCACTGCTGCTCTCCTGCACTGGGCCGAGTTGTTCATGCTCCCAGTTACCAACACCCCTAGGTCCTTCTCCCCCTCCTTCTCTGTGATCCCCAACCTCACCCCTCAACCAATATTCCCTCTTCTCGTTCTTAGCACCGAAGTGCATCACCTTACACTTCTTTGTGTTGAATCCTAGCTTCCACTCCACCAATCATGTCTTTAGTTTGGTAAGGTCTCCCAGCAGTTTTTCCCATCCATCCTCTTCATCCACCACTGCCCCCAATTTGGTAATGTAACCCCCTTACAAATGGGGGTTCCTAAAAGCCTTCCCGGAGCTGCTCAAGAGCTCCTTGCCTAACTGGTGTTCGGTGCAATGCCGCCAAAATGAGGTCGTTGTGTGTGTTTTTAAAGCCTCGAGTACTGTCTCTTTAAGAGCTGCCTGCTCGCAGACTTCAGTGGTTTGTACAGGAGGGACTGGGGTTTTCCTACTCAAATTGAGCCAGAGCTGCTGTGAAATCGCTCCCATTTTGTAGTCACTGTAAGTGCAAAAGGAAGCCTAACTGATAGATGTAACTGTTTGGCTATAATCATTTAGAGTATTAGTGAAGTTACAGTTTGTCTAACCTGCTTTCCTTGCAGTTGGGACTTTGTATGCTTGGCCCCTCCATTTTGGACCTGGATTGTTGAACTGGGCCAATGGGGTACAGAGGGATACCTAAAATGAAGACCGCTTGAGCCAACCAGAATTAGGACTCTCTTTGGAGCCGGTTGGCCATGGGGGATAAAGCCAGTAATTCTGGGAAATGAAGTTCTGGACTGAGGCGCCTTTTTGCACCAATGAGGACCGAATTAAGTGACTGGCATCTGCAGCCCACCAATGGGATCGGGAGGCACCCAAACTGAGATGTTCATCCCAAACTGCCAAGGGGCATAGTTGTTGTGGCTGTGAGCGAGGAAGGAGCTCTGGGCTCCTGCACCATTGAGTTTTCATGCAGGAAGCGCGTGTGGAAGGCCAGAGTCAGGTGGCTTGAACACCAGCAACAGTCGGACAAAATCCGCTAGGCAGCAGTCAGAGGAGGCTGTGCAAAAGCACAGTTACCTACCAGGCTCACCCTGTAGAGGACTGGAGAATCTGCTTCAATTGCGCTCAGTCTGTCAGGACAAGTGAAGTTGCATCGTTGTAGTGAAAGCGATCGGGATTATACAGCAGCTGCCTGGTATGGTACCCCTCTGCTATTCATATAAATGTGTGGAGAAGTGTCTGAATCCCAGGCTCGGTCCTGCGAGTGGTGTGAGAACGTTCTGTTGGCTGGAGTCATGAGTACCAAATCAGGGTAGCTCCCTGTCAATGTTTAATAGTGAGGGCAAGATTTGTCTGGCTGCTTTATTGGCTACCCAAACTGAGCCTGCTGGCTCTGCTTAATCCTCTGAAGAATCAAGTGCTTATTTCTGCATCAGGGCCCCAACCAGCTGCATCGAGGGGCTAGCCTTCTATGGCCTGGGTACCCAGAGACAGTGACTTATAGGGTTGACCTGTGCACAGTGCCCTAGATAGATATATAGATATATATGTATTAGAATGGTAAGCTAGTTAACCTGATCTCCCCCAGTCCTTGTTATCTCCCCCCCTAAATAAATTAGATTGGTTGTTTTGCAAAGGTATACTGACTAAACTGTGTGTCTATGTTGAATTACTGTACAGTGGTTATTGTATAACTGCATCTTACTTTACAGGGGGTCCACAGAGCCAAACTGTTTGAACCAATCCTGGGGGTAAGTGTATATTGCAAGGGTACTGTGATTGATTTGTGTGGGCCACTAGTGGGAAGAAAGGGGGGTTGCAGTGACCCAGAGGGCTGTGACCAAGTCATATCAGACTGTCTTAACCCTCACCTCTGGGTGGAGGCACCCGCCAATGGATCCAGGCCCCTCAACCTGTTAACGTCAGAGCAGGCAGGGGTAGTGGCCCTTGGGATAGCGCCCCCTAGGGGTTACAGTAACATCTGCAAACAGACTAACCCTGCACCCCAGCGTGTGTGCTATATCAGAGATAAAGAGCCCAAATAGCACCAGGCCCAGCAGTGACCCCTGTGGCACCATGCTTGTCACTGCTTTGGGTGCTGAGAGCTCCCCCACTACCACCACCCTCTACACCCTCTGCTCCATCCCCTGTAACCAGTTTTTTGTCCATTTAATCACTTTTTTCCTCACCCCCACTACCATCAGCTTCCCTTCAGTCTCCCATTAGGTACTGTATCAGAGGTCTTACTGAAGTTCAAGTACAGGACATGTACCGCATGGCCCCTGTCCAACTCCCTTGTCACCCAGTCATAATACTCTATTAGGTTGGTGTGACAAGACCTCCCTGAGACAAACCTGTGTTGCCACCCATCTTAGAGGCCATTACTCTCTAGGAATGCCATCAGCGTCTCCTTCAGTATCACCTCCATAAGCTTACCCATGATGTACGTGAGACTGACTGGCCAATAATTTCCTGGCTCCTCCCTAGGCCCACTCTTGTGTATTGGCACCACATGAGCCACCCTCCAGTCCTGGGGCACACACCCTGTTTTCAGGGAGGTGGGTTGAACACACCTGCCAGCTTCTCAGCCAACAGCTCTGCCATCTCCTTCAGCACCCTGGGGTGGATGCCATCAGGACCTGGTGCCTTGTCCACCCTTATACTGCCCTCAGCCCCTCTAGCACCCTACTCCCTGTGTTCACTTTGTCCAGCACCTCCTCCCCCCCTTTCCCCATCCTCCCAGCCCATGCTGGTAGTGGACCATCCCTCTCTTTAGTGAAAACGGAGCAGAAGTACTCATTTAGAATTTTTGCTTGCGCCTCACCCTTTCCACCCAATCCCCTCTCCACTTTATCCTCACAATATATTCCTAGCACTTCCTCTTTTCATTGACATACTGTACATAAAAAAGTAATTTCCCCTCCCTTTATGCCCTGTGCTAACCATAATTCCCTAGCGGTCTTAGCTTTTTTCACCCTCCTGGCCACCTTCCTTGACCAACTCCCATAAGCCTCCTTATCCTCTGCCTTCCCTGTTCTCCTGTACTTCCGTTATGCAGCGGTCTTTGCCCTCACCCCTTGCAGCACTTCCTTGTTCAGCCAGCATGGTTTCTAGGCTCTGCTCTTCTTACTCCCGGCCCTGGTGCAGGCTACTGTGCATCTGTTAGCTTAGTCTTTATGACTCCCACTTTTGTTTGAGGCAGTAAGGAGGTTCACAGTGAAGATGCTGACCTCCTCAAGATAGCGACTGCACAAAATACTGATACAGGTAATAAAACATTAGAATCCATAAAGTGTTTTCTGTGGGGGCTGGTTATTGCATCCTGCACCCTGGACTTTATGATTATCAACCCCAGGTCGGAGTTGTTCGGGGAAGGGCAAAACATGGAGGGATGGTTACACTCGAAACTGGACCATTACAGCGACTGTCACTGTAATGGTCTTTTTTTGAGTGTAGCTGTCGAGGTGAAGGGGGCACTGCTTTTGTTCTGCATCTATCCCCAACCTTATATCCTGGAGTCTCCCTCGCAGTATTGCTCTCATCCTCCCAAAGTCCACCACCTTAGTGCCCATGCTTCCTGTCTCCCTGCCCAGCATGAGAATGAGCCACATTGTTTGATGGTCACTACTCGCTAGTGGGTCATCCACTCTTACCTCCCTCACTGCCTCCCCATTTGCCAGTACTAGGTCCAGAGCCTTGTAGGACTTGTAGGCCTACTTACAGATTGCATCAGAAGGCCATCCTGGAATGCATCAAGGAGCACCTGCTCCCTGGTACTGCTAGCGGCTGGGGTGCTCCAGTCAACCACTGGTAGGTTAAAATCCCCCAGTGTCACCACATTCCCCCTTCTACAGACCCTCCTTATCTGCTCCCCGGATTGAGCTAGTGGTCTGTACACTACTCCTAGTCTCAGCTTTCTGCCCTTGAAGTCCAAGAGCTGCACCCAAAGTGCCTCTGTCCTCTCTTCTTCTCCCTCGTCCCTTATGCATTTGATCCCTTCACTCACATACAGTGCAACCTCCCCCCCTTCTAACCCCCGGTCCCTCCTGCATATCCTGTATCCCTGGATTGCCGAGTCCCAATCATGGTGCTCTGTGGCCCAAGTCTCTGTCACTACAGCAATGTCCACCTTTCCCTCTGAAAGTAGTGTCTGAAGCTCTGTAATTTTGTTCCCCAGGCTTCTGGCATTGAGAGACCACCTTCCACACCTCCACTAACACCTTCACTGAGAAACTCTCCTCTGTCTTCAGTCTTTGGTATAATTTTGATTGTAACAAGCATTTGTCAATGCCGAATGTTGCTTGCTTCTATGTGCTGTTTAGGTATCTGGAAGTCACTGGAGTGCAAATATTGAAAATTTGGAACTTTCGAGAGTGCGTAGGAACTACTAACATAACGCTAAATGAAAAGATCATTTTAAATTCTTTCACCAAATTTTCAACATTGCCATTTTAAGATCTCTGCTCTTGAACAGTGACACTGTGATTTTTCTTAATATGTCCCATACACTGAGTTACACACCGACTGTGCCAATTATTCGCTACATGGCGGAAACGTGTTTTGGGCAGGATGTGAAAAATGACAGCTGTACTGCTCATGAGGAGGTGTGGTAAAATGGCAATGTTGAAAATCTGGAGTGCAAATATTGAAAATTTGTGAACTTACGAGCCTGCTTAGGAACTGTGCAACGCTTGCGTGGTAAAACAGTCATTTTTAGGAATTTTGGACCAAATTTTCAACATGGTGGTTTTGAGGACCCTTCTCATGAATGATGTCACTGTCATGGCGGTATTCAGGCCCAAAGGGTGATTTTGCAGTCACTGCTGAAATCACCCTTCGAACCGAATAACGCCATGACAGTGACATCATTCACAGAAGGGGTCCCAATCCCCATGTTGGAAAATTGGTGCAAAATCCAAAATGCCCGGAGATATGCAAAAAGTTAAACCCCATCTAGCTGCATTATACAGCTTACCGGCATTTCCTCAGTTCGCGGTTGGCTTTGAAGAGTGCAGACGTGTTCCCGTCCACGAAGATGGTCGCGGAGTCTGGAGGTAAGTATGGGGTGAGGGTGTGGGAGGCTGGATGCGCAGTGGATGGGTGCGGGTTGTGGGAGGGGGGTCGGAGATGCGCCCGCAGGGACGTTTTGTTTACAGGTGAAAAAAAAAAGCGTCGTGGGACCGTTTGCTGCCATGCTGGGTGGGCTCCCAGCATGGCACAGAGAACAGGGAAGTTCAGCCGACAGGGGATTGGGCACCCGTCAGCCAAGGGACTAATTGCCACACTGGGGTGGGCTCAGCATGGCACCAACTATGGGGAGACGGCGCGGCTCAACCCGAGGCGGGGATTGGGCACCACGTCAGCTACACAGTGCGATGCGGGGATGTGCGCCTGCATGTCAGGGGGCTAAACTGTCGGTGCTCACTGAGTGTAGCTCCCCCCTTTCAACTGTATGCCACTGCATTTTGGAGCATGTCATAGACAGCTCAAAATGCATTGGCTTACAGGGGCTGCGCCTGCCAGCTCACTGACTGAACTGGAGGAGGAGGTGACACACCTCCGAATCTCCGATGATGGCACTATGTTTCTTGCACATGCGTGAAAGCAACATAAAAATGCAGGACCACTGAAACCACTTCACCTGAAACTATAACCAAAACTGTGGTTCACAATGATTACACACATGGAATTCACTACTGCTGGGGATGTTTACATTGCCTGGTATGTTCCTTTATGGGTGACACTCGACTGCAGGTTTAATTAAAAAAACTGCAGACTTTTAACCTTAAATACAGTTTAAATCAATGGAGGGTCTAATGGAAGCCGGGGTTCAGCAATGTTCACAAACAGGAAATTCACAAAGGGATGTTTACGTTGCTTAGTTATATGTTGTTGTGGATGACTCTGAAAAGAAAGTTTATCAAAAACTACAAACATTTAACCATAATGTTCAATTTGAACTATAATGTAAATCAAAGCTCCTCAATGCTATCAAATGTGGACATTCCCATATGTAATGTTTACATGATTGCCGATGTATTTATTTATGTTAGAATTTGTATACTGAGTAAGGCACGCTGACTGATACTCATTTTGGGGGTCACTGGGGGAGAATGCAGTCAAGAAAATATTAGTAAAAAGTAAGCACAAGCGCATGGATACGAACACAAGTAAGTAATAAATTCAAACAAGCATTTGTCAATGCTGAGCGTTAACTTACGAGTATTTGCAGTAGTGTTTGGCACGTGTGGTGCTTTACCCTAATGCCTGTCACGATTGCTGGTATTTGCACAATAAATTGTCAACAATGACCTTTTGTTGCCCCCATTGTGCACTACATGGCGGAAACATGTTTTGGGCAGGATGTGAAAAATGACAGCTGTACTGCTCATAAGGAGGTGTGGTAAAATGGCAATGTTGAAAATCTGGAGTGGAAATATTGAAAGTCATGAAACCCTACGAGCATCTTGCGTGGGAACTGTGCAATGCATGCTCGTAAAAAGAGTCATTGTTAAGAATTTTTCACCAGATTTCCAACATTGCATTTTAAAACCTCTGCTAATGAACAGTGTCACTGTGATTTTCTAATGTGTCCCATACATTGATTTTGCACACCGACTCGCCATTGTGCGCTACATGGGCGGAAACTACGTTTTGGGCAGGATGTGAAAATGACAGCTATACTGCTCATAAGGAGGTGTGGTAAAATGGCAATGTTGAAAATCTGGAGTGAAAATATTGAAAATTAGCAAACTTACAGTGTGCGTAGGGAACTGCACAATGCACTCGTAGAAACAGTTATTTTAGGATTTTTCACCAAATTTTCAACACAGCCATTTTAAGATCTCTGCTCATGAACTGTGACACTGTGATTTTCTTAATGTGTCCCATACATTGAGTTGGCACACGGACTGCGCCATTGTGCGCTATATGGGGAAGCACATTTTGGGTGAGATGTGAAAATGACAATTGTACTATTCATAAGAAGGTGTGGTAAAATGGCAATGTTGAAAATCTGGGTGGAAATATTGAAAATTTGCAAACCTGACGTGCAAGGAACTGTGCAACGCACGCTCATAAAACAGTCATTTTAGGAATTTTTTCACCAAATTTTCAAAATAGCCATTTTAAGACCTCTGCTAATGAACAGAGTCACTGTGATTTTCTTAATGTGTCCCATACATTGATTTCACACACCGACTGCGCCATTGTGCGCTACATGGGCGGAAACACGTTTTGGGCAGGATGTGAAAAATGACAGCTGTACTGCTCATAAGGAGGTGTGGTAAAATGGCAATGTTGAAAATCTGGAGTGAAAATATTGAAAATCCGTGAACTTATGAGCCTGCATGGGAACTTGCAATGCACACTCGTAAAACAGTCATTGTCATGGCATCTAATGTGGACCTGAGTTTTTGGCACTGGCTGCAAAAATCACCTTCGGGCCAATAACACCCATGACAGTGACATCATTCATGAGAAGGGTCCCAAAACCCCTATGTTGAAAATTTGGTGCAAAAATTCCAAAAATGCCTGAGATATGCAATAAGTTGAAACCCTCCTATCTGCCATTATACAGCTTACCAGCATTTCCTAATTCGCGGTGGCTTTGAAGGTGCAGGCGTGTTCCAGTCCACGAAGATCATCTCGTGCCGGAGGTAAGTAGGGGTGAGGGGGTGTGGGGAGGCAGGATGCGCAGTGGGTGGGTGCGGGTTGTGGGAAGGGGCTGGGAGACTGCGTGGGACCATTTACTTTACAGGTTGTTTTTCATTGACGGACGTGGGACATTGCCACGCTGGTGGGCTCCCAGCGTGGCACAAGGATGCTGGGGGCCGAGGGGACGGCGAGTTGGGCACCCGGCAAACAATGAGGATGTTTGCCACACTGGGGTGGGCTCTCAGCGTGGCAGAAGATGGCTGAGGGGGAGCCGACGGGCAGTTGGCATCCCCATTGATGACAACGAGGGATGTTTGTCCGTTGGGTGGGCTCCAACCTGGCAGAAGATGGCTGGGAGGCCGAGGCCGACGGTGGATGGGCACCCCATCGGCAAACTACGCAGGACCTTTGCCCACGCTGGGGTGGACTTCAGTGGGGCACCAAAGCTTTAGGCGGCATGACGGGGTGGCGGCGTGCTATGTATGGACAGTGGTGGTTTTCTTTGAAGCAGAAGACCATGTCATGTCACTCTCCGCACCCGTGGTGCCGAGGACCAGCACGCCTGCTCAGCGGGTAATGGATTGCAAGGGAGGCACAACTCAAAGTGTGCTACTCTCCCAAAAACGTTCACTAGCGCATGCCATAGCCTAGAAACTAATAATGAGGACAAACTGTGTCATCATAGCTTGCCAGGCTGCTTTACTAAAGACTTCTTCAGACCTCCTCCCCAGCTTACCTTACACCCTGCTCTCCTTCACCGTCAATGCCACAAATGGCAGGTTGGACTACGTTGTTTCTCTTGACCTTATGCATCCCTTGTTTTTTTAGTCAGCCATGGTGTACATGTTGTAACACAGGAAGGTATTTTGCTGTTTGCAAGCTTTCGTGCAGTCGCCCCCTTGGGTCTATTCTATAGAATTAGCCAGCTCCTCACTCGTGATGCCAAACTGTGATTAGTCCAAACTGCTTTTCTTTCTCTAATCGACTATGGAAATGTCCTATATAGTCACTGTCCTAAAGCCTCCCTTATCAAGTTGGATACACTTTATCATAGGGCCATCAGGTTTATTACCGGTCTCCCCCTCTATACCCATCACTGTTTATTGTACAAAGTTGTAGGATGGTCCTCGCTTACTTTCAGGCGTGAAAAAAAATTGCAGTCCTTTGGACCCACAGAGCCATTACAAAAAGGCTCCCACAGTATATATCTGAATGTCTTCCCCTAAGTGAGTTGGGACCGTACGGCTTAAGAAGTGCCTCCTATATCTCCCTATGCATCCCTAAGGCTTCCACACGCTATGGCAGAATGACCTTTAGTTACACATTGCCATCCTTGTGGAACAAAATGCATAAACCACTGAAACTAAGCTACCTCCAAAGTATTAATGCTTTCAAGTTATTATATGCTCGAGGTGTGAGCGAGCCATGTATCTGTTTCCCCAGCTCCTAATCGCTAACCGCTGTTAGCTTTCTCCCCCGAGTCAAGCCACAGCCGTTAATGACTTTACCCCAGGTTAATTTGTGCATGTTTGTACTAATCCTTATGTATTTATTATTTTCCAGTCCCTGTACCCCTCTTGCTAGACATAGGCAAGTCTTACAGGGGGCATCTGCACCTCAAGCATAAAATCTCTAGCTCCCGGGGCCGTTGCACCTTCACAAGCTGCCATCTGAAACCATCTGCCCGGATTCCTCTTTAGCAAACCACCGCTAAAGCCGCCAACCAATTGGATTATGAGCACTTTCTGGCCCTTGCTCCCGATTGACTTCTGCAGTTTACTTCGGCGATCCTTCCAATTCCTGCAAAATCAGATGGTCTGCCTGTACTCTGCTATAATAGCTGTAACCACCTCTTTCCCCAACCAATGAGATCCTCTTCTGTATGGCTTAGAGTGCAAATCTCGGGAGTATGTGTGATTATGTTCCTTTTTTGAACCTTTGCCTGAGATTGGCCTTAGACGCCTAGGCATATTCATTACCTTCCCTGCCTTGCGACCTTCCCGAGGCCCGATGGTCCGCTGGACATGGACAGCCAGTGCTAGCACCTAGATTTGGAAAATGTGTGTGGTAGGTACTGTCCTAACTGCTGTCTCCGTACCTTGCTCACACCTTCTATTAGCAAGTCGCAGTACAGCCGCCTCCCAGTCCTAATGTAAGCCCTCCCTGTGGCTGCCGTTGATAGTGCCTGGCAGGCTGTTTGCTCCCTTTTAGACCTAACCATACCTGTTTTATTCCTTTTTGTGAACTGTGTCAAGAGAAAAGCTGTTATCACTTATTTTGTCTGATTGTTATGATAGCGATACCGAGGTCTCACTTGTGTTTTTAGGGAAATTCCTGTGATATTATCCATCTCTGAATCTCTGTGGTCTAGCCTGTTCCCACTATTTTATACTGTTCACTGTGTCTTATTGATGATCCCGAACTAATTGTTATGTTATGTATGTTCTTTGTGTCTTGATTTGCACTTCTACTATGTTTCACTCACATTGTTAATATAGCTATTTGTACTATAATCTGGACTTAACTAGGTCCATCTTGTAAATGAGCTTGCTCAACGATGTTTACCTGGATAAATAAAGATTTGATTGTTTGATTGATAAACTGCAACACATGCTAAGACAAGGATAATTTCTTAATGGGTAAACTTATTACAGATGCTAAACCTTAGATTGCAGAAACAATGTTATTTGCAAATCCTTGAATTCTGTTGTACATTTTCTTGGATCAAGAGCATTCAGAATGCATTATATAAAATAGGCCTGGTACCCAGAGCCTCTGCCAGAGGGTCTCATAGTGCCGGACACTCTTCCCCCTCCTCCCCCCCCCAAAGAAGGAAAGCTGCCCCTGGGACACTCAGTCCTTCTTCCCTGTCTAGCCCTCTGACTCCTGAGTCCATTGCGAACCAGGATACTGGCGCTGCAGATGGATGCCTTGCCACTGCACCAGGGCTGGCAACTCTTCTTCTGAATTCTAATAGCCAATGGTAGGCAAAATATCAACCCCTTGCTTATCAGTCATCAATTTTAAGTACTTGTTTTGTACAGAATAATGAGATCATAAAATGCCAATGAATGTATAAATATTCTAACTGGCTTTCCCCAACATCTAAGTCCATGGTACATAATACTGAATTGCTAAACCTTACTCGGCTTATAACAAAAGCAACCCATCCAAATCCTCACTCCAAAACCACTCCATGCTAGACTGGGTGCTCTCCTCTCACCTCCACCACATCATTGCAGCAGGTATGCTCCCTGATGTTTTCAGTGACCACTGCCTGACCTCTCGTGTCAGGAAGGTGCGCCCCCACCCTCTCAGTCCCCAAACACATTTATCACTTCTCACTCAGGACTCGCGACACCAGTGCCCTACAACATGACCTCTACACCTCTGACTGGTCTCCAGTGTTTGCTTCTGATGTTGACTCTGCCGTAGGCACATTCTAAGCACCCTCACTAGAGCCTGGAACTTGCATACACCCCCTAGAAACGGCTACGGTAAAGTGAATCCATCACCTGTGGATCACTGCATACTTAATCGCCCAGTGCAAATTGCATGATCAGACCTGAGCACTCTTCAAATCCTCTCAGACCCTGGACAACAACCAAGCATAGAGGACTCTAAGAAACATATGTACAAAGGTCATCCACACAACGAAGGCAGATTACTTCAAAGATCATCTGTGCTCCATCCTCAGCACCATGCTAGCTTCTGGAAAACTGTGCACTCCTCCTTGACCCCCCACTCAGGCAGCCCCCCATCCTCTCAGTGGATGGCTCTTTGATCTCAGACCTTAAGTCTGTCATGGACACCTTCAATAGTTCTTTATCATTTGTGCTTTCCTGACCACCCACCTTTCCCATCTCCTCCACTCCTCCCTCTCCAAAAGGATACCATTCCCCCCCAGTCTCCCAGCAGGAAGCCCTTTCAGCACTCATGTCCCTTAATCCTGACAAGAATAGCCCAGATGGCATTGACTCACATCTCCTCTGCATCTTTGCCCCAGCCATTGCCCTCCCCCTCACGCACCTCTTGAATCTTTCCTTCTCCTCTGGTAAGGTCCCTCTGGTCTGGAAAGAGGACAAGGTGCTGCCTCTCCACAAAGGTGGTGACCCAGCCTTCCCTGGGAACTACCATCCTATATCCCTCCTCCCATCAGTAGACAAACTCCAGGAATCCCTAGTCTACACTAGGCTTGCTGAAGTCCTCTCTGCCACTGATACCCTCTCCCCTGTCCAAGCTGGCTTTAGGAGGGGTCACTCAACCACATCCTCCTTGCTGTGTGTCACAGACTCTATCCTCTCAGGGATAGGTCTTGGGCATATCACTGCAGTGATCTTCATTATTCTGGTGAAGGCATTTGATTAGGTATCCCATTCACCTCTACTAAATAAACTACATTCAGTTGGCCTGGCAGCACCAACAGTAAACTGGTTCAGTGCCTACCTTGTGAACAGATGTCAGTCAGTCCAGGTGGGCTCCACACTATCTTCTCTTCTCCCCAACCTCTCTACCGTTTGTTCAAACTCCCAACTCCACATGTATGCAGATGATATGATCATCTATGCCTCTGGTCTTTCTACCTCCGATGGGGAGGCCCCTCTCCACCATGATTTTAACAATGTACTATGTTGGTTTCAGGCAAACCAAGTAAGTGTCAACACCAAAAAACTGTCACAGTGATCTTAGAGACAAGACAAAAACTGGCCAAACTCCCATCCCCTCCTTTATTCATCACCCTAGATGACTCTTCCCTTGAAAAGTCACAGCATTCAAATACCTTAGGGTTTGACATGACAAACTTGACATTTCCATCCATGTAGACTCCAAATTCTCCAGACTCTACCCTAAGCTTGGAGTACTGTACCAAAATAAAGACTGCCTCTTTCCTTCCGTTTTCTGGGAGATGGTAATAAAACTGTCCTCCCAGTGTTCAGCTATATTCATCTATAGCATTCCTCCTTCCTCCCAGGCCAAATTAGACACCCTCTACAACTTTTGCCATTTTACCAAAGCTCCTCTTTTACGTACACAACACTGCTCCTCTATTCCTCTATATCAATCCCTCCACTTCCCACTGTCACTAGACTCACTCCTTAGTACTAGTCACAAAGTACTGGTTTGGTTTGCTCCAGTCCTATTTTTCCTCCCTCTTGTCCTGCACCTATCACACCTCTTATCCACTTTGCTCCAGAGACTGCCACTCCTTCTCCCTTCCCCACCCTCACTCACTATCTGGTCAATACATCTTCCCCTACTGATTCCCTTCCCTCTGGAATCAACTCTCACCTACCCTTCGTCAAACTACCTCTCTCCCTACTTTCAAGTGCCCGCTAAAACTCTTGCCTGTTACTCCTTGCTTCTGTCCTAATGCTCCCTACCAGTACTGCAAGTCCAGCTGAACCACGCTGAGTCCTTGTTCATTTTGGACACTGTAGCCAAGCTTGTATGTATTACTGTACAATGATCATTTCTGTTATCTTTTCACCTGCATGGTTTCCCTCTCCCCACCCCAGGTCACACCTGTAAACGAGCTTCGGCTGAGTGTATGTTTCCCAGTTACTAACTTTTAAATTAAATAAATAAATATCTATATTTGATGAGTCTTTTGTATGAAAATATATTTTTCTCAAGTGTGGTGAGAGGCGATTTTAAAATTTTAACATTGCATATAAATATAGGATTGACTGGGTTTATACTGCATGTAAAATTATCTTGTTAATATTTGGTTATTACTGAATCTGGTTTACAATAAAACTGAACTTGAGCTTGCTTTCCCTTTTGTAACAGTCTCATTTCTGTCTGTCCATGGAATCTAATGCTTGTGATGCCTGTCCAGAACTGATTACTTCTCCCTAGTTGAAGGGACACTGTCAGTTCTTTTACTTGCTTTTCCCCAGTAACTCCAAAACGTGCCTCCACTGCCTGCAGCAGTCTGTCTCTCGATGCAGTAGATATGGCAGGAATGTACTACCATAAGTAAAATTCCATTTTTTTATTTACTTGAAATTTACTTTAATTTACTTCAAAAGCCAGATTATACCTGTCCACTTTTCTTTCCCTCACCGCCACTGCTAAAATGCGCTTACACTTGTAAATGCAGCTGAATACATTTGTTTATGTTTACTTTCATGCAAGTGTAACCCAGGGCCAGTCTGCCATTGCCATCTGACAGCAAAACCAGGTGGGCTGGGTTCGGGGAGGAATAGGTCACTCGGTACAAAAGCTAGGTTTGGCTACTCTGCACAGGAGCACCCAAGTAATTCTGAACACAGGAAGCAATAACTGTAATGTCCAATACCAGAATTGGAATTCTAAAGTGTGGCTTTTTATTCACATCCAAACAGAACAAACAAAGCATAGATGGACCCCCATGGGGCTACACTCCTGGTAATGCAGAATGAAAGAGACTAGAACACTTCCTCAACACTTTAGCCCTCAGGCTCTGAACCCACTGGGCACACAGCCCGGACTTGCATGCTGCTTTGGGTTATGCAGCTCGAACTTGTACACTGTTCTGGGTTTTCCCTGGATCAGCTCCCTTGCCAGCCACTTGGACACCTTCCATAGTTCATGGAAACATTTTCTGATGGCTCCCTAAACCACCTAAGAGCACCTCAGCTCCATCAGGGAATTCTTCCTTTCAATCTCACGTCTGGGTACTTTCCTCAGGCACTGACCAAGTACCTGACAGAAAGTAAAAGGTGTCTCAGAGCAAATCCGTAGAGGAGAAGTTGGTTACTACTGATGGGGGGGGTCTCCCACCTCTCGCTCCCACAATTCATACCCGACCATTTATCTGGATAGTAAACATCTCATCCTGTAAAGCTTTGCAATGTAGATTCTTGCTAAATGTATTTCACAGTCCATCTACTTGTCTTGCTTCCCATCTATGCTGTATTTGAACATACTTTTAAGTGGCATAGTCCATTACTCTAGACCACCCCCCCACTGAGTTAAGCAATCCAATCCCCAATTTCCTTCACTTTTTGTGCGGGACTTGAACATACTTGAATTAAGTGGCAATGTCCAATACTCTAGACCTCCCACAGATTAAGCAGTCCAATTCCCACTTTTGAACTGTATTTGGCTGTCTCTTCCTGACCCCACAGTAACAGTCCCTTTAGTTTCCTTCTGTTCAGGTGAAAAACACTTGGCCCTTTTTCAGAGCAAACTCACCCTTTGGTTGCAGGTGCCCCACAGGCATTTCCTCTACAAGGAATTTCTCTCTCAGAGCTTCTGGTGCCAAAGCACAACTTGAACAGGCAGCTTCTTTTCCCTTAGCCGGACCCAGGAGTGTTGCCCCTGGAAAAACATATAATGTTTTCCATCCCCTCAGGGATGGGGCTCTTGAACCATTGAAAGCGGTCTCCACCACTTCAATTACCAGTTCCTGTGTTCCTCTTCAGGTGGAAACACACACCTTCCAAAAGTAGCTCTAAAACAGAACTTAAAGCTCTGAGAGCCTGCACACAGTCAGCTGTACTACTGTCTCTCACTCAGACTGCACACAGGCTGAATTAAAATTCCCCACTGTTCTACACTAACCTCCAACTGCAACATTCCAGTGTGGCTTATGCAGCTGCAAAAGTTCTATAATGATGTCATCCCTCAGTCTCAGCTGAGACTGAGAACAGAGTAAGACAGTGTGAAATCCATTTAACTGGAGTTTCACAAGCTGCCTTCCCTACCTACCACTAGGTCTTACTGGGATTCTAGTAACACCAGGTAACAGTGGGGTTACACATGCACAAGAAACATAGTGCCACCATACAACTTTTTGGAGGTGTGCCATCTGCTCTGCCAATGCCCTGATCCATTTTGCAGGTGCAAGCACACTGAACCAATCAATGGCCGAGCTGTCTATGACAGCAGTTTAGATGCAGTGGCATGCAGTTAAAACAAAACCACAGCTGCAATCAGTGGTGGTGACATGTAGGCAATTTGCATATTGATGGCAAGTGGCGGCTGTCGCTGGCAGCCTCTCAGTCCCCATGAAAGCCAACGGTGGTGCTCAATCACCCTGTCACTGTACCCCCTCAGAGTTCATTTGCTGATGGGGTAGCCCAATCCCTGTTGTATAATTTCTCCCCCCCATTTGTTGTGTGCCAAGGGGGGTGCTCAATCCCCCTCGGCTTATGTGCCCCCCCAAGCATACTGTATGGCTGATGGGGGTGGCCAATCCCCGTCAGCTCCAGCCCCCTGCTAACAAACACCCAAGTGGCATGTTGGGAGCCCACCCCAGCATGTCAAAAGACTCCCGCACTGTTGTTGTTTTTTCCCTGCAAAAACAGAAAATGGTCCCTCGTTGTCTCTGGTGCCCCCTCCTCGAGAATTTATAATATTTTTACATAAGATTTTCAGCATTGTCAATTTGGCACACCTCCTTATGAACAGTACAATTGTAATTTTTCACATCCTGCCCAAAATGTGTTTTTGGACATCTGGCATATGATGGCGAGGTCACTGTGGGAAATCAATGTTTGGGACAGATTAAGAAAATCATTGTGACACTGTTCATGAGCAGAGGTCACAAAATGCCTATGCTGAAAATTGGCGAAATAATTCCACTAAATGACTGTGTTACGAGTGTGCGTTGCGTAGTTTACACATATGCTCATAACTTCAAGCATTTTTAATATTTTCACTCCAGATTTTGAACATTGCCATCTCTTCACACCTCCATATGAATGGTATAGCTGTCATTTTTTAAATCTTGCCCAAACTGTGTTTTCACACATCTGGCACAGAATGGTGCGGTCGCTGTGGGAAATCAGCGTTTGGGGCAGATTAACAAAATCACAGTGCCACTGTTCATGAGTAGGGGAGGAATGGCAGAAATAGAGGGAAAGGGGTGGCAGATGGGAAAATCATGGAGGGCAGAGCTCAGGAGGGTTTGAAGGCACTAAGGGTGGACAAGGTGCCAGGCCCAGAAAGCATCCACCCCAGGGTACTGAAGGAGCTCGCAGAAGTCCTTGCAGGACCTTTGGCAGACCTATTTAATGCCTCACTACATTTGGGGTGTGTACCTTAGAACTGGAGGATGGCTTAAGTGGTGCCCCTCCACAAGAGTAGCTCCAAGGATGAACCGGGAAACTACAGATCAGTGAGTCTCACATCCATCGTGGGTAAGCTAATAAAGACTATCCTGAAGGAGAGGTTGGTGGCCCTCCTAGAGGCCAAAGGACTACAGGACAGCAGATAGCATGGCTTCATACATGGCAAATCCTGCCAAACCAATCTGGTGGAGTTCTATGACTGGGTAACTAGGCAACTGGACAGGGGCCATGCAGTGGATGTCCTGTATCTGGACTTCAGTAAGGCATTCGACTCTGTGCCACATGGAAGGCTGGGAAGTAAGTCAGAAGGCACAGGGGTGGGTGCAAAGCTGGTGAGATGGGTAGGGAACTGGCTTCAGGGAAGGCAACATAGGGTGGTAGTGGGTGGGGAGCTTTCTCACCCAAGGGTAGTGATTAGTGGTGTTCCACAGGGCTTGGTGTTGGGACCAGTGTTGTTTGGGATATTCATTGCAGACATATCATTGAACATCAAGAGCAAGATCAGTCTGTTTGCTGATGATACCAAGGTAGGAGTGGTGGTGGATGACTTGGGGAATGGCAGGAGTTGCTGGATGATCTCGGAAAGCTTGAAACCTGGTCAAACATAGAAACATAGAATTTGACGGCAGATAAGGACAGCTTGGCCCACCCAGTCTGCCCATTTCCTTACCTAGTGGATAAGCTGCAAATCCTAGTTAACCAGTAGCCTACTTCTTCCTACCCCACCCCCTAGAATTGCCTTATGACTGTCCCATGCATGCTTGAATTCCACCACTGTTTGTGACTCCACAACCTCCTTCATAAGGCCGTTCCGTGCATCCACAACCCTCTCTGTGAAAAAACACTTCCTTAAATTACCTCTGAGCCACCCCCCTCTATCTTCAAATTGTGTCCCCTTGTTCTGGCACACCTATTTTTTTGAAAGATGCTACCCTCTTGGACTTTGTTGATTCCCTTGAGGTACTTGAAAGTTTCTATCACGCCCCCCCCTCCTTTCCTCGAGACTATACATATTAAGCTCCTTAAGTCTATCTTCATATGTCTTCCGTGCAGACCCTGCACCATTTTAGTTGCCCTCTTCTGGACAGCTTCCATCCTGTCTATGTCTTTTGCAGAGATGTGGTCTCCAGAACTGCACAGTACTCCAGATGGGATCTCACCAGCTGTCTGTACAGAGGGATAATAACTTCCTGTTTTCTACTGGTGATGCCTCTCCCTATGCATCCCAGTACCCCCCCAACCCTCCTTGCTGCCCTTTCACATTGCTTGCCCACCTTTAGGTCATCTGATATGACTACCCCCAGGTCCCTTTCCATTTTTGTTGTTGTTAGTATATCACCCCCATTGTGTACTCTTCCCTGGGTTTTTATTTCCCAAGTGCATTACCTTGCACTTCTTATCATGAATCTAAGCTGCCATACATTGACCATTCCTCTAACCTTCCGAAGTCCTTCTCATCCTTTCCTCCCACCTTGTGCATCAACTCTGTTGCAGATCATTGTGTCATCTGTAGAGAGACATACTTTTCCTTCAGTCCCTCTCAATGTTGTATAAAGACATTGAAGAGGATGGGTCCCATTGACTGAACCTCATGTGTACCCCACTAGTAACCCCCTTTCTTCAGAGTGGACCCATTTACTATTACCTCTGTGTCCTATTCTCCAGCCAATCCTTACCCAGGCTGCCATCTTGGGACCACTCCCAGGCTGGCTAACTTGTATATTAATCTTTGTGTGTGAGACTGTGTCAAATGCCTTGCTAAAGTCTAGGTAGGCCATGTCCACAACCCCTCCTGATCTACTACTTTGGTCACCAGTCAAAGAAATCTATCGGATTTGTCTGCATGACCTTCCGCTGTGAATCCATGCTGCCTTTGGTCCTGTGCCCCTCTGGCCTCTAGATACTCGACAATTCTTTCCTTTTGAAGTGATTCCATCATTTTCCCTACCACATGAGGTTAAACTAACAGGTCTGTAGTTTCCTGCTTCTGCCTTGCTCCCACTTTGTGAAGGAATCACATCTGCCCTCCTCCAGTCCTCGGGTACCACCCCATCCTCCATGATTTGTTAAGGAGTAGTCAGTGGTGTCACTAGTTCTACCCTTAGTTCTTTTTAAATTCTGGGATGAATCCCATCAGGCCCCATTAGCATGTCCACCTTCAGCTTTTAGGAGTTCTTCAGAACCTCTTCTGTAAATGGGTGGTATCAACTTCTGTATCCAGAGTGTTTCTACTGTTTGTTTTAGGTATGCCCCCTCTTCCTTTGAAATATTGAGCAAAAATATTTGTTTAGTATCTCTGCCTTTTCACAGTCACCCTCTGCCCACCCTCCCTCCCTTTATTAAGCCTCACTATCCCTCCTTGGTCTTCCCTTCGCTCCTGATGTACCTATAAAGGTTTATCCCCTTCTTAACTGAGTTGGTTATCTTTTTCCTCGTTTGGCCTTTGCTGTTCTGACTGCCTTCCCAGCTCTTTGCTTTTAACTGATACAGTTCTCGTCCTGCTCCTTCTGTGATTCCTTGTACTTCCTGAATGCTTTTTTCTCTTGAACCTTCACTGCCACTTCCTTTGAGAAACCATAGTGGTTTCTTACATTGTTTCATTTGTTTATTTGCTTCACACAAAGGCTTGTTACCTCTGTGATGGCAGTTTTATTATTTCTCATTGCTCTTCCACCCTCCTTCCCTGCCCACTTGCTGAGGTGCATTCCTTAGGCACTCACCCATTTGGCAAAGTCAGCCCTCCCTAAGTCAAGTACTTTTGCTTTTGTATGTGCATGACTCTGTTGCTGTGTTGAGCTGTGAACCATACTGTTCATGGATCGCTAATTCTCAGATGGTTACCCACTTCTACATCTGTGATCCTCTCTTCATCTCCATTTGAGAGAACCAGGTCTAAGATTGCTCCCTCTCGAATGGGCTCCAATACTAGTTGTCTAAGGCATGCCCCCTGTAGGGCATCTAGAATAACCCCACTCTTAGAAGTGGCTGCTGCAACTGCACTCCAGTTAACATCTGGCATATTCAGATCACCCATCAGCAATATCTCCCCTTTTTCTGCCATTCTAAGTATACTTTCTATCATTTCCTTGTCCATTTCCTCCCCCTGAGAAGGGGGTCTGTATACAACCCTATTGCAGATTGTGGTGCCACTGCTTGGTCTCCAATTTACCACATTGCGTTCTTTTCTCCTCCCTGTTTTCCTTTTGTTCTGTTGCTTTGATTCCCTCCCTTATGTAAAGAGCTACTCCTCCTCCTCTTTACCCTCCTGTCCCTCCTGTAGATAGTGTATCCTGGTATGTTTACGTCCCAGTCATGGTTTTGTGTGTACCATGTTTCTGTGACTGCCATGATATCCAGATGTTCCTCCTCCATCAAGGCCACTAATTCAGGAAGCTTGTTACTCAGACTACGGCATTGGTACTCATTGCTCTCCATTTTTTATGGCTTTACCTTCTTTTTTGCAGCATCCCCACTGACCTTTCTACCTCGGTCTTTTCTCATTTAGTACCTCTGTTTTGTAGGGAGAGGCTGGGATTTTCCCTGCAGCTTATCGTGGTGCCTCTCCAGCAACTGGGGTTTAATGCCAAAAATTGCAAGGTGCTGCATTTTGGGATGAAGAACCCAAGGAGGAGTTAGCAGCTGGGGGGAGTGCAGCTGAGGGGGTGCAGCTATTAGACAGAGAGAGGAGAAGGATCTGGGGTGTATGACAGGGTCAATGAACAGATGACACAATGTAAGAAGGCAGCTAAAACAAGCAACAAATGTTGGGTTGTATTACAAGGAGTATATCCTGAGGAGGGAGTGAGGTGATTCCTGCCACTGTATAGGCCATTGTTAGACAACACCTGAATACGTGTAGTACTGGCGCCTGTATCTGAAGAGGGACATTAGTTACTGGAGGGGACGCGTGAGGTTGACAAAGATGATCAAGGGTCTGGGGGACTTATCATACGAGAGGAGGCTGAGGGAGTTGAACATGTACTCGCTGGAGGAGAGGAGAAGAGGGACGGGAGGGGACATGATTGAAACCTTTAAGTGCATGTGTTGTTATGAAGTTCAGCTTGTTACTGTGAATGGGTCTTCGGTTGTGGAATTTGATAGGCTAGAGGGCAGTTGAAGAACTACTCTATTTCCATTGGTTAGTATAGAGTGGGAAATTGCTGTGATTGGTTGGAGGGTGTGGCTTGGGATGTGAAGGGCATGCCTGACTGTTATGGAGCAGTTTCTTTTCAGTGTGATGTATGTCTTTGCAGAAGCAGGGTCTTCTATGTGGTTTGTGCTGAGCTGGTGTCTTCAGCGTAGTCTGAAGCTGGAGGACAGTGGGAGAAGGCCATGAAGCAGCCAAGGGACAATGAAGAGAAGATAGGGACTGCATCACCAGTGCATCAGAATGTGAATGGAAGGCTGAGTGAGTGGACTTGTTCTTTGGATTGTGAAGCCCAGAAATATATCTTGTGGCAGCATCAAGGCAAGATTGTGGCAGTGGATTACAGTTGTCGGTGGATGAGATGGAGCCAAGCAATAGGGTGGTTTTGTTCACTGGTCTTCTCCTTTCTGCTTCGCCCTGGGAAACTACATGGAGTGGGCTGCACCGTGGAGGACTTATTGGTGGTTGTGTTCATCATGGAAAGTCTTCAGTCTTCATTTTGCTCTGGAAAGATTACTCTGGAAGTCTCTCTTTATCCTGTTGGATTACAACATTTAAGCATCAATCTCATTTGAAATATGACCTTTACTATAAGGAATGATAACAGTAGAATATCAGGTTTGCTTGTTACATGGCACATCAAACTGCCCGTGTTATAAACTGTACGTTGAGCACTGTTTAGCTGCTCGAGTTTTATTTTTGCAGCTCTCATCTTGTTTAGTTTATTTCATCTGACTCGCTGTCGGATGCTATGATCAGAATTAACTTCCTAGTGTGGCAGTTGTATTTGTTCCCTGCATGTGTGCATTTTTTTGGTGGGGGGTGTGGGGTTAGACAAAGAGAAAAAGAAAAAGCAAGGTTTAGTTTATTTTACACATCAATTGGAGTGAGGGAAGTAATGGTTCGTTTTGGAGGGAGTTGGGTTAGACAAAGAGAAAAGTTAAAAACAAGGTTTAGTTTATTTTGCACATGAATTGGAGTGAAGGAAGTAATGGTTTGTTTTTTGTGGGGAAGTTTGTGAGGTTCAGTGAAGGGTACTTTTTCGTACAAGTCCTTACCTTGTATTATGTTAAAACGTGACATGCTTAGCATTTATGGTGGGGTGATCAAAGCAGGTCCCAGTCAGTTCACTACAGTTAGTCGGGATGGTGCTTAGGGGCTGTCCATTTTCATGTAGTGGTGTCTGGTGTCAATTTTGCACACTTAGGATTGTGTTTATTTGTTGCTGTTTTTCCTCACTTATTCTGGCGTAATCATTTAGACTCTGAATTTGTTATTGTTAGACACTGGTATTATTTCAGTGGGAGTGATGCCAGAATCTGCTAGTTTTTGCACTAGATGCTTACATGCAGAATGGCTGGTTAGACATTTGTTTGTTTGTTTCAATGCCTGCCATGGAAATCATGGTTTTAATAATGTGTGACAGCTTGTTTACTTCCACTGGCTGGTTCTTAAACCATATTCTTTCCTTCATGTTTTTGGAGTTTATATTCACTGCAGGGATGAAGGGTGACTCTGGGTCCATTGCTTGCAGTGATTGGTGGCTTATGCAGTGTTCATAGTTCCACACTGGGCATCTTTCTGAGTTACAGTCCAGTTTGTAGGCCCTTGGTTTTATTTTACTTATTTCTCTTGTGCTGCTGCCAGGCCTTGTTTTTGTCTGTCGCTCATTGTACAGAACGTAGGTTTGGTTATTTTCATCAGTCTGTCTGTATGTCACCCCGCTTGACTGGTCTCATTTAGATACTGCCACAGACATCGAAGTAAAGCTGACCATTTACCATCTAGTGTTGAGTAGGCTGTCCAGGGTGTGTAGGCCAAGTTGATGTGTTTGGTATAGTTTGTCAGTTATACTATCTGTTAGCTGGTCCACTGCCATGGACTTATTACCTCTGCCACTACTCTTTAGTTCTTTATGTTTTGTAATAAGTACTTGCTGAGTCCTTTCAACAGGTGGTCCTGTGGAAAGTGATGCTTGGTATTTATACGATTTAAGATACCTCTCTGTACCCTGGAAAGTGGCTGAGTGTTACAGATTCATAGGGTGTACCGTCTTTTTTTTTAGCATACACGAAATAGGTGCACAGGTATCTATCCAGTTCTTGTGGTGGGATTTCATGCAGTGAAGTAGTTGCACAAAATGCACTGTTAATAAAGCTAGAGATGGTTTCAAATTCTGCCTGTGTCTTCTGAACAGTATTTAAATTTTTCCCCAGAGTCGATGTAGTTCTTTATCTCTCTGTCCTCACTTGTGCACATGGTGCTGATGCTGGGTCCTGATCTATTCTGTAAGGGGTTAGTCAGCAGTTCAGCATTTTCATGCTGGGGTTCTGTTGGGTCCATCACAGGTTCTGTGTCTTGTTCCATTCCTCTATCACAGAACTGTTGCTGTGTGCTGATTCTTCCATTTTATCGATCTATTCAGCGTTACCTTTTGTTGTTGATTTTTTTTCAGTTACTATCTGCTCTGCGTTAATCATTACCACCCTCTCGATGATTCAGCCAGTTGTACAGTGAGCTGTTTCTGTAACAAGGGTTGTACGAGCCATTCCATCACAGTGTGGCATGAGCACAGCTGGGCTGCACAAAAAATGTAGTTTGGCAAGCTAGGGATTCATTATGTACTTCCTATATGTATACATTTTACTGACGTATGTATAAATCTGTACTGTTACATTTATACATAGAGTAGCTGTGATAAACGTTTTTACCGGGGTGCATTTATCGTCACTCTCATTACATAAATGCATATACGTAGAGTTGCTGTGATAAACGTTTTTACCGGGGTGCATTTATCATCACTGTCATTACATAAATGCATATACATATGCATAGGCGCATGCCCAGTATCACAACTTGACTTTCAGATATGGCTGCCTGCTGCACCTCAAGGCTGTCACTCGCATTCCTGACTGAGATGGGGACCATGTGTCATCAAGGATGCATATCATGGAGTAGGTAATGAAATCAGTCTCCTCAGGGCGCCGTACAGAAACAAACCAAACAGCAAAATTTAGTAAAATAAAAATAAAGAAAATAAAGCAATTTGCATAATAAATGAATTGCTCCAGGGAGCAAAACATAATCCAGCTAACCATGGTTCAAGCACTGATTTCAAATTTAGAATTAAACTGGTCCATAGGCTAGTTTAAGGGTATCCTTTAAAGCCCCCCCCACCATGTTGCCAGATCTAATGTGAACCAGCAGAATATTCCACTGTGTTGGTGCAGCCAGCAAGAAGTCCAGTTACAGAAACCACAGCGTGTGTGTGTATATGTGTGTGTGTATATATATATATATATATATTGCAGAGGGACTGGAGGGGAAAGTATGCCTGTCTGCAGATGACACCAAGATCTGTAACCGAGTCGACACACAGGAGGAGCTAGATAAAATAAGAAATTACTTAAGACTACTTGAGGAATGGTCAAGGGTTTAGCAGTTGGGTTTCAACACTAAGAAGTGCAAGATAATGCATCTGGGACACAGAAACCCAACAGAGGAATACAGGATGGCGGGGCAGGTTCTTGACACCACAAGTCAGGAGAGAGACCTGGGGGGTTATCATATCCGATGACCTGAAGTCAGCCAAACAATGCGAAAAAGCAGTGGGGAAGGCAAACAGAATGCTGGTGTGCATAGGAAGGAGCACAACCAGTAGGAGGAGTGAAGTGGTGATGCCACTGTATAGATCACTGGTGAGGCCTCATCTAGAATACTGTGTCCAATTCTGGAAACCGCATCTCAGGAACGACATAGAATGGAAGCAGTCCAGAGAAGAGCAACAAAAATGATACACGGACTGCACCACAAGCCTTATGAGGAAAGACTCAAGGAACCAAACATCTGTTCACTGGAAGAGAGAAGGGAGAGCGGGTATATGGCAGAGACGGATTCACCACACCACAGCGACAGCAGCTCCGGAGACATCCTCAACAGTGACAGCCGCAGTGCCGACTGTCAGCAGTGCAACATTGGGGACGCATCCTGTTTTCATTGGGGGACTGCACCCCCAAACCCCTCCACCCCCTGGTCTCTAGGATTCCAACTCTGAGTTGGAGTTGGACTGGGGGGAAAGAAACACCCTGCGAGGCAATCTCCTGGCCATACAGAGACCATTACAGCAACAGATGGATTTAGGCTGAATCTTGTTGCTGTGGTGGTCTTCGCCATGGGGGAGTCACTGCAGCATCAGTATATGGGCAGAGACTTTCAAATAACTTAGAGAAATAAACAGGGTACAGGAGGGAAGCATATCTCAGAGAAGAAAGTGCACAAGGACAAGGGGACATAACATGAGGCTGAAGAGAGGGAGGCTTAGGTGAATGCTAGGAAGTATTTTTTCATAGAGATGGTGGTGGATCCATGGAAAAGCTTACCAGCGGAGGTGGTAGAAGTGAAAATAGTACAGGGATTTAAAAGTACATGGGATGAGCATAAAAGCACCCTGCTGTACAGCAGAGCAGGGGAAAGGCAATCCAGATAAGAGATGGGATTGCCAAACCAAGTAGGGAAATGGACAGACTAGGTGGTCTGTATGGTCCTTATCTGCCTACAAAGTCTATGTTTCTATGTTATGCTTCTATGTTTCCAGAACTTTTGAATTCCATATGCAATTGCAGTTCATGGTGGTGTGAAAAAGCTGAGTGGGTGGTCTATGATTGAGCTACCAAAGCCCTAGCCTTCATGATGCCTTAATCAAAGAAAACACAGCACTGAAATATCACTTAGAAACTATTAAGAACCAGAGTAGACCATCCATTACAACAATAGCTGAGTTATGTGGACAGATGGAGGGAGATATCTTCAGGAGATTTTGAATAGGTAGTACAAAGAGACTTTGCAGCTGGATGCAGAGCTGATCATCATGCAAGCATACAGAGCGAACCCCACATTGAAGTCGACTGACTCAGCTTCTGTGAGAATGGTTCATGCTCAATCACAATTCAGGACTGTGTAGTACAGTATGGTCTTCACACCCATTGGCCCATGCAGTGGGCCAATAGGTGTACAGCCCTACTATATGCTGTCAGTCGGCGGGCGGCTGCATGGCTTGCAGGCATGGAGCTGCTGACCGCCACTGACTGGGGGGTACATGGTGGCGGGAGTCACAGTGGGCAGGTGGGAAGTGGTACCACTGGCCACCAGGGTATTTAAACCTATGCTGTTGATCGGGCGCTGGGGGGGTTCCACTGGACCACCACGGTTAATCAACCTATACCCACGATCAGGCAAAGGGGATCAGTCTACTGGACCACCAAGGCTTCATTTACACATGCCCACAATCGGGTGAAGGGAACCTGTCTGCTGGACCACCAGGGATCATTTTGTCATATGCCCATGATCAGGTGAAGGGAGGCATGGTGCCCCCAGGCAGGGGGTTCATGGACTGTGTCCTGGGTGGTCAGGTGGCCACCCACAGCAGGCAACTGCCATGTTGCACCTTGCAATATGGCAGCTTGCCTGTGGGTGGCCAGAACTTGCTCCAGGTTTTGCCAGGCACAACTCTGCGCCCCCCGTGTGGTACAAGGTGGGTATGTGCCAACATATGCGCCACATCCCGGGTTGAATATCGGGATGTGCACATATGCATGGCATGCCCTGCACTTGCAGTGCATACATTACTAGTGCACCCCAAGCGCATCGGGGTTGCGCCAGCATCCAGCCCTTTGAATATCGCGCCCGTGGCAGTGGTTTGCGCATGGTGCAACTCTGTTGCACCATGGCAACCCCTTCAATATCCCACCCTGTGAATACAAAGAATGTATGCATAATAGTGAGTCTCGGAGTAGAAAATGAGCACTTGGAATACTAAATTGCTTATATCTCAGGAACTGTATGACGTATAAAACAAATGAAAATTTCATATTATTTATGACTTTCCTGGCTAGTTTTGCACCTAGCCCCCTAATGGGAGGCTAAGCATTTTTCCAACAAAAAGTTCATATCTCGAAGCTTTTCCTAGATACGGGCCGAGAAAGGTGTGCTGGATGCCATAATGTTAGTCTATGGGAAAAAGTGTCAACTTCCGAGTACCATAACTTTGTATCCCTGCATATTTTGTCACCAAACCACCAAAAGGCACACCAGTGGAATGTTGGCATTCTTCCCTCCAACTTTCAGCCCAAATGACCAAACTGTTCTTTTGCAGCAGGGTGGCAAAGAATTCCTGTTATTTGGGCATAATGTCACAAAGTAGTGTTGCAAATCACGACACTTTTGCAAAAAAAAAAAAAAAGAATGAAAGTGTCACAGGTGTGACACTACTTTGCGTCACTACAGTTTACAAAAATTTAAAAAAACATATTTCTGGGGTGTTTAACCCTCAAAAAAGACATGGCTAGCATCCTCAGGGCTCAACTAGGTGAACACAAAAATAATTGCATCCCAAATTTAAATGCCAAGCATTTCTGTGACCAGTAACTGAAAAAGAAATGGGTGACTCATGACACTACAGGGGTCATTTGCGACACTAAAAACTTTTTGTTGACCTTTCCCATTGACTATAATGGGAAATTTGTTTTTTGAACCATTTAATATTTTTTCATGAAATCTTTGAAAGGCACATCAGGTATCCTGGCCACATGTTTCCTAAAGGTTTTGAACTGGTCGAGCAAACCATACGATCTATAGGCGTGAGCAAAGAATGCGCAAAAAAGTGTAAATGCGGCATGGAATGGTGCATTATAGCTCTGCAACTGTACATCCAACCAGAACAAAACTTGGCCAATCCAGCAGTCTATGGTACCACTCCATGCCTGCCAAATTTCAGGCAAATCCATCATACGGTGGCAAAGTTATTAAGCTGCAAACTTTCACACTTTAACCTTAAATGGGGTACTCAACCCTAACTATAGTGGCACTACCATGCCACTATAATATATACATTTTTTTAAATAGCAGTGGGATGTACTGTATATATTTTTTAAAAATACCAGGGGGCCAGAAACTGAGCCCTGGGGACTCTTAGGACTGACACCATAGAGATTGGACTTGGGCCCCTGATGGCAACAACTTGATAACGGTTAGATAAGCAGCTTTAAGCCATTAACAGTGGAGGGGTGCATCCATGATTCCCAAGTGTTCTTCAAAGGTGATGTGATCCACAGCTTAGTCCAAGATGGCTGCTGCATGCTGTGACAGCAGAGGAGTAACTACAGAAGCAGGGATTATATAGCGCTTGTTTATTCTTGAAACCGGTATGCCATAGTTGCCTGTGTTTTAATATACAGTCCTTTCCAGACATTCTTGTGTGGCTTTCTTGGAGTAGTGTACTACCTGGGTGTTTCTGTACTCCAGCTTAGGGAGAGTGAGGAGACTGCGTGGTGAAGGAGCCCTTACCCAAACTGGAGAGGCAGAGGGCTCTGTGGGGATGGCATTGCAATCTGACAAAACAGCAGGGCTATTGACAGAAGGAGGAGTATAGTACAGCAGAAGGGACTAGTGTAATAGAGTGGAATTGTTCACATGAAGATTGGAATGAAAGAAAAGAGAGGGTTAGTAAAAAGTATAGAGTCCCCAACTACAGGTAAGGGGTTAATGTTAATTTAAAAATATTTTTGAACTCTGAATTTGTACTTCCATTGTTCAGTGTCAGTAAATGCAGAAAGAAAAAAAGGAAACTTTCAGCTCAAATATAAAGGATTTTCAGGGAGGGAATAAAATAGTTTACAACCAAATTACAATCATTAGACCAACTCAGAATGTAGAACTGGCATTTGTAGTTTCAAAGCAATATATTACCTATTGAAAGCTAAAGCCAGGATAAAGACAAATTAACCTATATGGGTCTGAAAATAGATGAGATGGAGGACTTGGGAGAGGGAGAGTGGACCCCACTGCTCCGGTGGATAAGAGTCTTGTTCGTCATGGCTAGACACTGCATTCTTAATACTTGGGTATCAGCAGCCAAGCCCACTGTTCATCAATGGAAGATGTTGGTACTTCAGGCTCTGGCACTGGAATGTCTGACGTATATCATGGGGGTAGAGGGGAGCAATTTTATAACGCCTGGAAACCATACTTGGCTGCTCTTCCACCTGCAGTGACTTTAATACTTGGGGATGGGTGGCTGGAATAAGGAAGGTTCATACTGTGCTACACAGACTAATGTTTTCACCTGTGATATTAGTGGAGGCATGATGTTAGCACTGTGAATGCACAGTCATTATTTTTTTTTAATTACCCTCTTTGGTGCTGTGTATGTTTTTGCTGTACTTAAATGTTTTCTTTTTTTGTGGGAAGGAAATGGATCTGTATGTATATAAGTTATGAACTATTCTTGTATGTATGTTTCTTTTTGCATTAGTTTTGTTTGTAGTTTAACTTTTATGTTTGTGTGTCTGTATTGAAAAACTGTAATAAACAGATGACGCAAAAAAAAAAAAAAATAATAAATGAGATAACATCCTTAGCTATGTTATTCCCCAAAAAGGCTCGGGTGCTCCACACCATGGGATCCAATCAGTGGTTGAAAAACTGGTGCAGAGCTCAGGGATTTGGCTTTATTGGGGACTGGCGGTCCACCAGGAGTGATGCAAGCCTATACTGGCATGATGGGCTGCATCTGTCCAGAAGGGGAACCAGGATCCTAGGTGATAGGTTTAAATGCTTCATTGGCAAGTATTTAAACTAGCCAAGGAAGGAGGCACTGGAAAGGAGCAGGGAAATCCTAGCCCCCCCAAAAAA
This sequence comes from Neoceratodus forsteri, assembly GCA_016271365.2. Classification (NCBI taxonomy): domain Eukaryota; kingdom Metazoa; phylum Chordata; order Ceratodontiformes; family Ceratodontidae; genus Neoceratodus; species Neoceratodus forsteri. The sequence continues at coordinate 357,774,515 of JADMNL010000026.1, forward strand.
GGTCACGGTAGTAAGTGCAGTAAACACAAACAAAGAGATGTCGATAAGGAGAAGGGCAGGGGTAAATGGAGAAAGTGTCAAAGGCAAGAAGGACAGGGATGGGGCAAAAAGGAGTAAGGCCATCAGGAAATGGAGGCTAATGAGTACCAATGCCCATAGCCTGGGCAACAAGCTCCCTGAACTGGTGGCCTTGATGGAAGAGGGATGCCTGGATATCATAGCAGTCACAGAAACATGATACACAGAGAACCATGACTGGGATGTTAACATACCAGGGTACGTGTAAGCCCCCTACAAATGGGGGTTCCTAAAAGCCTTCCCGGAGCTTGCCTAAATGCTCCTTGCCTAACTGGTGTTCGCTGTGAGACCGCTAAATGCGGGAGTTGTGAGTACTTTTAAAGCCTCCAGTATTGTCTCTTTAAGAGCTGCCTGCTCGCAGGTTTTGGTGGTTTGAATGGGAGGACTGGGGCTTCTCTGTTCGAATTCCACCCTGGGCTGCTGCCTGATCACTCCATTTCTGCAGTTGCTAACAGCGCAGAGAGAGAGCCCATCTGAAAGATGTAATTGTTTCCCTGAAAACATTTAGAGCATGGGTGAGATTGCAGTTTGTCTAACCTGCCTTTCTTGCAGTTGGAACTTTGTGCTTTGCCCCTCCATTTTGGACCAGAACTGTTCTGAAGGGTCCAATAGTAGCCAGGGGCATCTAAAATGGCATAAATAGTGACCAACCAGAATCAGGACTCAAACTGGAGCCGGCTGACCAATGGGGATACAGCTAGTGATTCTGGGAAGTGGAGTTCTGGACCATGGCGCCTTTTTTTGCACCAGTGAGGGTAGAATTAAGTGACTGGCATCTGCAGCCCTCCAATGGGATCGGTTGGCACCTGAATGAGGATTCCCTGCCTGAACTGCCAAAGGGGAGAGTCGTTGTGGCTGTGAGTGAGGAAGGAGCTCTGTGCTCCTGTGCCGCTGAGTTTTTGCGCGGGAAGCGCATGTAAGGCCAGAGTCTGGTGCTTTGAATTGCCAGCAAGTTCAGACTAAATCCACTGGGCAGTGATCAGAGGAGGCTGTGCAGGAGCATGGCTACCTAGCAGGATCACCCTGTAGAAGACTGGAGAATCTGCTTGAATCATGCTGGGTCTGTCAGGACTAGTGAAGCTGCATTGGTTTGGCCCAGTGTATGCAGTGCAAGTGATCGGGAAGTACAGCAGCTGCCTGGTATGGTACCCTTCTGCCTTTCCATATAAATGTGTGGGGAAGTGTTCGAGTTCCAGGTTCAATCCTGCGATGGTGTGAGAGTGCGCTTCCCACTGGAGTTGTGAGTACTAAATCAGGGTCGCTCCCTGTCAGTAGCTCCTAGTGAGGGCAAGGGCTGTTGGTTTCTTTACTGGTTGCCATAATTGAGCCTGGAGGTTCTGCCTAACATTCGTAGGGATCAACTGCTCGTTTCTGCATTAGGGCCCCAACCAGCTGCATCGAGGGACTAGCCTTCATTGTTTGGGTACATAGAGATAGTGATTTATAGGTTAGGCCTGTGCACAGTGCCCTAGATAGATACTTATATATTAGAGTGGTAACTAATTAACCTGATCACCCCAGTGCTTGTTATTTCCCCTAAATAAATAGATTGATAATTTTGCAAAGGTATACTGGTTAACTTGTGTATTTATGGTGAATTACTGTACAATGATTATTGTGTAACAGCAATGTACTTTTCAGGGGGTTCCCAGAGCAAGCTGATTGGTTCAAGCTGGGGAGTAAGTGTATATGGTAAGGGCATGGTGATTGATTTGTGTAGGCCACTAGTGGGAAGAAAGGGGGGTTGCAGCAACCCAGAGGGCTGTGACCAAGTCATACTCAAGTGTCTTAACCCCGACCTCTGGGTTGAGGCACCTGCCATTGGATCCAGGCCCCTCAACCTGTTAGCGGCAAATCAGGCAGGGGTAGTGGCCCTTAGGATAGCGCCCCCGGGGGGTTACATACATAACCTACAGGAGAGACAGGAAGGGGAGAAAAGGGGGAGGAGTAGCTCTATATGTAAAGGAAAGGATAAAAGCAACTGAACAAAAGAGGAAACAGGGAGGAGAGGAGGCACTGTGGGTCACCTTGGAGACTGGAAGTGGCACCACAATCCACACAGGGGTTGTCTACAGATCCCCAGGTCAGGAGGAGGGAATGGACAATGATATGATAGAAGGCATTCTCAGGATGGCAGAGAAAGGGGAGATACTGTTGATGGGAGACCTGAATATGCCAGATGTTAACTGGAGCACACTTGCTGCAGCCACATCCAAGAGCAGGTCCATTCTCGATGCCCTACAGGTGGCATGCCTCAGACAGCTAGCTTCTGAATCCACTCATGAGGGAGCAATCTTAGACCTTGTACTCTAAAATGGGGACAGTGAGAGGATCTCATATCCAGAAGTAGGTTGCCATCTGGGAACAAGTGACCATCAAACAGTGTGGTTCATGTTAAACTCAGCTACAGAGTCAAGCCATACAAAAGTGAGGGTACTGGACTTCAGGAGGGCTGACTTTGGCAAGATGGGAGAGTGCCTCAGAAAAACACTAGCAAACAGGCTAGAAGGAGGTGTGGAGCAACAATGGAAAATCATCAAAACTGCCATCACAGAGGCAACAAGCCTTTGTGTGAAGCAAATAAACAAATCAAAATGAAAGAAAAAGCCACTGTGGTTCTCAAAAGAGGTGGCGGGGAAAATCAGGGAGAAAAAGATAGCATTCAGGAAGTATAAGGAAACACAGAAGGAACAGGACAGAGAGCTGCACCAGTTAAGGCAGAAGGAAGCAGGGAGGAAGTCAGAATAGCAAAGGCCCAAACCGAGGAAAGGATAGCCAACTTGGTTAAGAAGGGGGATACAACCTTTTATAGGTACATCAGGAGAGTAGAAAGACAAAGGGAGAGATAGTGAGGCTGAATAGAATGAACGGTGGGTGGGCAGAGGGGATAGTGAAAAGCAGGGATACTGAATGAATATTTCTGCTCAGTAGTCACAAAAGAGGAGGGGGAGGTGTCTAATCCAATTAACAGAAGCACTCTGGATAGGGGGGTCGATCCCAGTCCTTTCACAGAAGAAAGGGTTCTGCAAGAACTCCTAAAACTGAAGGTGGACAAAGCAATGGGGCTGGATGGAATTCACCCCAGAATTCTAAAAGAATTATGGGGAGATCTAATGACACCACTGGTTACTCTTTTTAACAAATCATGGGAGGATGGTGTGGTACCTGAGGACTGGAAGAAGGTGGATGTAATTCCCCTTCACATAAGTGGGACCAAGACAAAGGCAGGAAACTACAGACCTGTCAGTTTGACCTCTGTGGTAGGGAAAGTGATGGAATCACTTCTGAAGGAAAGAACTGTTGAGTACCTAGAGGCCAGTGGGGCACAGGACCCAAGGCAGCATGGGTTCACAGTTGGAAGGTCATGTCAGATGAATCTAATTGATTTCTTTGATTGGGTGACCAAAGTAGTAGACCAGGGAGGGGCTGTGGACATGGCCTACCTAGACTTTAGCAAGGCATTTGACACAGTCCCACACAAAAGATTAATAGTCAAATTAACCAGCCTGGGAGTGGGTCCCAAGGTAGTAGCCTGGGTAAAACATTGGCTGGGCAACAGGACACAGAAGGTAATCGTAACTGGAGTCCACTCTGAAGAAAGAGGGGTTACAAGTGGGGTACCGCAGGGTTCAGAACTTGATCCAGTCCTTTTTAATGTCTTTATAAGTGACATTGCAGAGGGACTGGAAGAAAAAGTATGCCTCTTTGCAGATGAAAGATCTGCGACAGGGTTGATAGACAAGGAGGCGTGGAAATGATGAGAAGGGACTTGACCAGGTTGGAGGAATGGTCGGAAGTATGGCAGCTAGGATTCAATGCAAAGAAGTGCAAAATAATGCACCTGGGAAACAAAAACCCAGGGGAAGAGTACACAATGGGGGGTGAGATACTGACAACAGTAAAAATGGAAAGGGACCTGGGGGTAATTATATCAGATGACCTAAAGGTGGTCAAGAAATGTGAGAAGGCAGTAAGGAAGGCTGGGGGGATACTGGGATGCATAGGAAGCGGCATCAATAGTAGAAAACAGGAAGTTGTTATCCTTCTGAACAGACAGTTGGTGAGACCCCATCTGGAGTACTGTGTGCAGTTCTGGAGACCCCATCTCTGCAAAGACATAGACAGAGTAGAGGCTACCCAGAGTAGGGCAACCAAAATGGTGCAGGGTCTGCACCAGAAGACATATGAAGAAAGATTAAAGGAGCGTAATATGTATACCCTTGAGGAAAGAAGGGAGAGAGGGGACATGATAGAAACTTTCAAGTACCTCAAGGGAATCAACAAAGTCCAAGAGTGTAGCATCTTTCAGAAAAAGATGTGCAAGAACAAGGGGGCACAATCTGAAGATAGAGGGGGGATGGCTCAGAGGTAATGTGAGGAAGTATTTTTTCACAGACAGGGTTGTGGATGCATAGAACAGCCTCCCTGAGGTGGTCGTGGAGTCAAGAACAGTGGGAATTCAAGAATGCATGGGACAGACATGAAGCAGTCCTAGTTGGGGGTAGGAGAAGTAAGCTGTTGGTTAACTAGGATCTGCAGCTTATCTGTTAGATAGAAAAATGGGCAGACTAGGTGGGCCAAGCGGTCCTTATCTACCATCAAATTCTATGTTTCTATGTAGGGAAGGTTAAGGAGAAAAGGATAGCATTCAGGAAATATAAGGAAACACAGACAGAGCAGGACTGTGAACTATATCAGTTAAAGCAGAAGGAGGCAGAGAAGCAATCAGAATAGCAAAGGATCAAACTGAGGAAAATTATAGAAAACTCTGTTAAAAAGGGGGATAGAACCTTTTATAAGTACATTAGGGAGCAAAGAAAGATGAAGGGAAGGATACTGAGGCTTAATAAAGGGAAGGGAATGTGGGTAGAAGGTGACAGTGAAAAGGCAGGGATACTGAACGAATACTTCTGCTCAGTATTCACAACGAAAGAGGAGGGGGAGGTACCTAAACCAAACAATAGAAACACTCTGGATACGGGGGTCAATACCAGTCCATTCACAAAAGAAAGGGTTCTGAAAGAACTCTTAAAACTGAAGGTGGACAAAGCAATGGGGTCTGATGGGATTCACCCCAGAATTCTAAAAGAACTAATAGTAGAATAATGACACCACTGATTACCCTCTTTAACAAATCATGGGAGGGTGGGGTGGTACCTGAGGACTGGAGGAAGGTGGATATGATTCCACTTCACAAAAGTGGGAGCAAGCCAGAGGCAGGAAACTACAGACCTGTCAGTTTAATCTCAGTGGTAGGGAAATGATGGACTCACTTCTGAAGGAAAGAATTGTTGAGTACCTAGGGGCCAGTGGGGCACAGGATCCTAGGCAGCATGGATTCACAGCGGGAAGGTCATGTCAGACGAATCTAATAGATTTATTTGACTGGGTGACCAAAGTAGTAAACCAGGAAGGGGCTGTGGACATGGCCTATCTAGACGTTATGCAAACACAATTGGCAGAAATCGAGTCACTCACCAAATGCTTCTTATGGTAATTTATTTTACTCCTTTCTGTTTGCCACTTACAAAAACAGACTCTACAATGATAACCTCCATTCATAATTATTTCGGACAGGTGTCCATCAGTACAGTTGCACTGTATCTATAAAAGCCTAATAAGTTCATATCACTATTCTCCATATTCAGCATAATCCACAGTGTTTAAACAAATTATAAGCAACATTGTGCTAGCACCCTTACCACTCACAACAGGGCCTATCAAAGTACACTTGTTTCTGACATATGAAGTCTTTCTTGCACCAAAAGCAGTCCTTGCGCGCTCCTGTAAATACATTTATTTAGATATCAAAACCTTATAATTCTCTGAATGAAATGTACCAATTGTGTTTGTGTTTACTTAGCCTTATTGGTAGTGAGCTACTCCCTCACCCTTTTTTTAATTTTTTCTATCCGTGGTTGGCTGGACTGGGTACCACAGCTGTCTACCTAGACTTTAGCAAGGCATTTGACACAGTCGCACACAAAATATTAGCCAGCCTTGGAGTGGGTCCCAAGGTGGTAGCCTGGGTAAAAAATTGGCTGGACAGCAGGATGCAGAGGGTAATAGTTAATGGAGTCCACTCTGAAGAAAGGGAGGTTACTAGTGGGGCACCGCAGGGTTCAGTACTGGGACCAGCCCTCCCTAATGATTCAATTGTGGAAGGATCAGCTTGTGTAGATATGCTTTAAACTCCTGTGAGCTGAGATTGATGTCAGAGAAGTATAAGTTCTGGTAATATCTCTTGAAAGATTCCAATATGTCATCTGGCATTTTTAGTGATTTTCCAGTACAGGGGCAGCAAATTTGTGTAGTTGTCATTTGAAAACATTTTTACCTGATCCTGAAAGCCAGGGTTTGGGCTGCACATAATTTTTCCTCATAATATCTTTGTTTCAGATACCATAATGCCAGATTTCTCTTGGTGTCTAAGATTTCTTGAATTTTTTGTCTTATTATTGTGAGGAAGGGAACTACTAAGAAGAATGTGAGGAGACATGTTACTACTTTGTAATATATTGGGGGGCATGAATTTATGTATGCAAATGGGTTTAGAATACAAGGAAATTGTACATAATACTAGGAAATATGGCATGAGGCTCTGTGGTAGAAGGTACAGACCTAACCACAGAGGACCACACTTCACACAAAGAATGCTGGGACCTTGAAATGGATTGCCTGATGTAGTTGTTCAACCTAGAAGTATTACTGACTTTAAAAGGTTGCTCGACAGTCACATGTTGATGGTGTGAAAACAGTCCACTGAGTAGTGGAGGAATAGGCAAGAAGACCTCTGGACTATTGCTATTCCTATTTAACATTTGTAACCTTAGTAACCTTAGTATTGTCTGATCACTTTTCACATGCTGGTTTTGTAAGCCCTTCAGTTGACTCTGTAAGGTACCTAACTGTGCTGTTTGAGATTGTTTAAAGTGAGAGGAACATGTTATAATTTCATGGCTTAAGACGGTGCTGGGTCTGGTGGGGGAATGGAAAGGGGGGGATGTACTGGGGTGGTAGGGACCAGGCGACACCCTGGGGCGAAATGGTGCCAGGGCAGGGGTAATCCCTGTCTTGTTCACATGCCCAAGGGCCCAGAAATTGATGCTGGACAGGAGTTAAGGTCTTCCCCAGCATCTCATCCAACCCGGGCGGTGTTGTGTAATGCTAAGTCCATCAAAAACAAGACAGCCATTATAGCTGATCTTGTTGAAATGGTGGACCTGGCATGCATCTCCGAGACCTGGATGGATGAAAATGCAGGTCCCAGTATTGGCCTCTGCAGTTCCAGCTGGGTTCTCAGTCATTCACCGCCCAAGGTTGGATCATAGGGGTGGGGGTGTAGCCATCTTATTTAAGACTGAACTGGGCCTTGTGGATGTTCCAATGGGGGTCACTAGATCATTTGAGTGTATCGTGGGTGAGGGTGTAAGCTGTCAGATACTCCTCATCTACCATCCACCAGGTGATGGGGGCTTATTCCTGCAGGAGATTGCAGACTTCGTCATTGACATGGTGTTGGTGTCCCCCAGATGGATAATTTGGGGGGACTTCAGTGCCTGGGTCGATGAGAAACTCTTGCAGTTTGATCAAAATCTCCTCCAGCTAATGACAATGATGGGCCTTACACAGGTAGTTACTCCTCTACCCAAATAGAAGGTCACATATTGGATCTACTGTTCCTCCTGAGGATGGAGATCACTGACTTGGGGGTGGAACCAGTTGGTTGGTCTGACCATCACACTATAGGTTTCAGTTTTGGGGCCCCCAAATGGACCTACCCTTCGGAGATGGTCCAATACCACCCCTTGAGGGGAGTTACCCCAGATGGTCTATCGGCAGTGCTGAACCTCTCAGGATTGCTGGGTGAAAGCACAAGTCCAGGGGACCTTGTACTAACCTATAATAAGGCAGTGGGAGAAGCCCTGGACTTGATTGCCCCTGTTCATGTTCGACCACTCGCTCTTCTCCCAAGGTCCCCTTGGTATGATGGTCCTTGAAGGAGCTGAGGTGGATTGGTCGAAGGCTGGAGAGAGCATGGCAGAAGTCAGGCCTAGATGCTGACAGGCTCAGATTGATGGAGCATTATGATGGCTATCAATCAGAAATCACCTGTAAGAAGGCAGAGTTCCTGTCCAGGGAGATTTTTGCTGCATAGAACCGACCAGCTCAACTCTTTCGAACTGTTGACAGGTTGTGCAATACAATCTGTTTCCAGTCTGGAAGAGCTTTTTCACAAATTAAGTGTGATACGCAAGCTCAGTTTTTCACAGATAAGGTTGCCAGCATCGGGTCTGGAATAGGCATGAGAGCCTCTCCATGAGGGGGTTGTGGAGGTCGATGGGAGGTGATGAGCACCAGGTCTCTCTGGATGGAGTTCAGTCGACTGGAATTCATGGACATTGTGAAGATTGTCCAGACTTTGCACCAGACCTGTTGTAGTTTGGATCGGGGTCCAACCTCCCTTTTGGTGGGATGTGTAGATGTTATCTGCCCAATCCTAGCTGAAATTGCATGGAGATCCTTGGAGAAGGGAATCTTTCTAGATCCCTTAAAGGAGGAAGTCATTTGACCACTCCTTAAAAAACCCTCCTTGGATCCCATCATTCCAGCTAACTACTGGCCTGTCTCTAACCTTCTCTTTGTGAAGAAGGTTATTGAGAAAGTAGTTGCATTGCAGCTGGACAATCATTTGATAACTCACAATGTCTATGAAGCTCTCCAGTCTGATTTTAGGAAGAGGCATAGCATGGAGACCACCCTTGTTCGGGTATTAAATGACCTCCTAATGGTGAAAGATTGAAAAGCTTGTACCATCTTGGTTCTTCTCGATCTCTCCGCAGCTTTTGACACTGTGGACCAAGAGGTGCTTTTGGAGACCCTGCGGTTCCTTTGTGGACTGTTGGGTACAGTCCTGGAATGGTTTCGATCTTTCCTTGTATGCAGGTATCAGAGGGTGGTCACTGGAATTTATTCCTCTGATACCCTCCCCCTCTCATGTGGGGTGCAGCAGGGCTCCACATTGTCACTGATGTTGTTTGCAGTGTATATGGTGCCATTGGGAGATATCATCAGGCGATACAGCTTGAGTTTTTACTACTTTGCAGATGATACTCAACTGTATATGTCCTTTGTGCCCGGACAGGTTGATGCGATTTCTATGTTAAGTAGTTGCCTCTCTGAGATTAAAGATGGGATGAGCTCGAGTTGGCTTGGGCTGAATCCGGATAAGACTGAGGTGTTGGTTGTGGATCCGGGCCGCCCCGGGGCGGGTTTTGCTGCTGGGCGTGGGTGGGTCCTATGGCTTGATGGTGTCCAGCTCATTACCTCAGATCGGGTGTGTTACCTGGGAATTATATTTGATGATGGTCTGACCCTGAAGTCTCAGGTGTCAGCCTTGGTCAAATCCTCATTTTGCCATCTGAGGAATATTGCCTGGGTGAAGCACCTTATTTCTCCGGGCGACCTTCCAACTTTGGTCCACGCCTTCATTAGTACCCATCTTGACTACTGCAATACCCTTTACCTAGGGCTGTCTGGGGTTGATATCCACCACCTGCAGCTAGTGCAGAATGCTGCGGCCAGGCTGTTGACTGGTACCTCTAGGACCTGTCACATTACGCCTGTGCTGCACAATCTGCACTGGCTGCTGTCCGGTGGCAGATCACCTATAAGGTAGGTTTGCATACCTTTAAAGCCCTACATGAACAGGGGCCTGACTACCTTAAAGATCTCCTGACTCCTTACTCCCCCAATCACCCTCTCCGATCTGCCGATGAGGGATTGCTAGAGATTCCCAGGGTTTGTCTTAAAACATCTGTAGCGCATGCTTTTTCACTTGCAGCACTGACCCTGTGGAATTCTCTATCTCATCAGTTAAGAGAATGCCTGACTATACGTAGTTTTAGATCAATGCTGAAAACGTATTTATTTTCTTTGGCCTTCCCTAAGTAATTAATTGTTATACTGTCGGTTTGTATATGGTATTTATATTATGTACAGTGCCTTGATTTTTGAAAGGAGCTATAAAAATAAAGATTTTCATATCATACAACAGCCCTCCTTCACCCCTGCCTGTCTAGTCTCTGAAATGATTTACAAAATGTTCTCTCTGACCATTTCCCTAAAGGCAGGCAGGCTAAGTAAAAAATGATTGAATTGCCAGAGGGTCTCCTCTTGTCAGGGGCCCCAATCTAATGTCAAAACTAGAGGGGTATGGACAGAGAACAAGACAGGGAGCAGCTGGTAATCCGAGAGCAAGCGTTTGGTGCTCCTTGGACACATGCCGGAGATCTACACGAGTGTATATATTGTGGGGTATGAGTAATGTGTATATCCCTGAGTCATGGGGTAGAGGACCCTCCATGCATCAACCCAGCACATTGCTTTAAGATATATCTGCCCTGATTTCTGTGCTGTCATTTATGGGGGTGGGGGGAACGGGGTTGGATTGGAGGTATAACTGTGATCAAAAATCATATTGTAATCTCCTTCTATGAGCAGTATCCTCTCTGTAATTCAATTACCTTTCTGAAAAGGGCTCACATTGCACCAGCTTCAATACCTGGGGATAGGTATAAACCCACTAGGGTTAGCATAGTGCCTTCACTACCTGAGGGGGCATACAGTCACTAGGGTTAGCATGGTACCTTCAATACCTGGGGGTACATATAAATCCACTAGGGTTAGCATAGTACATTCAGTACCTGGGGGTGTGTATACAGTCACTGGGGTTAGCATAGTACCTTCAATACCTGGGGGTATGTATAAACTCACCAGGGTTAGCATAGTACCTTTAATACCTGGGGGTATGTATAACCCACCAGGGTTAACACAGTACCTTCAATACCTGGGGGGTATGTATAACCCACCAGGGTTAACACAGTACCTTCAATACCTGTAGGTATGTATAAATTCACTAGAGTTAGCATAGTACCTTCCATACCTGGAGTATGTATAAACTCACTAGGGTTAGTATAGTACCGTCAGTACCTCTGGGTAAGTATAAACTCATTAGGGTTAGCATAGTACATTCAATACCTGGGGGTATGTATAAACTCACTAGGTTAGTATAGGACCTTCAATACCTGGGGATATGTATAAACTCACTAGGTTAGCATAGTACCTTCAATACTTGTGGGTAGGTATAAACTCATTAGGGTTAGCATAGTACCTTCAGTGCCTGGGGGTATGTATAACTCACTAGGGTTAGCATAGTACCTTCAGTACCTGGGGTTATGTATAAACTCACTAGGGTTGGCATAGTACATTCAATGCCTGGGGCTTTGTATAAACTCACTAGGGTCAGCATAGTACCTTCAATACATGGGGGTATATATAAACTCACTAGAGTTAGCATAGTAGCGTCAATACCTGGGGGTATATATAAACTCACTAGGGTTGGCCTAGTACCTTCAATACCTGGGGATATGTATAAACTCACTAGGGTTATCATAGTACCTTCAATACCTTGGGGTACGTATAAACTCACTAAGGTTAGCATAGTACATTCAATACCTGGGATATGTATAAACTCACTAGGGTTAGTATAGTACCTTAAATACCTTGGGGTATGTATAAACTCACTAGAGTTAGCATAGTACCTTCAATACTGATACCATGGTTTTCTGGAAACACCCTCATCCTTATTCCCCCTCAAACTGCCTTACAGGCCTTCTTTGGGGAACTTGAAGCCTGGTTGTCTGAGCATCACCTAATGCTCAACTACAGCAAGACAAAGTCTATGATCTTTGCACACCATCAGAGCCCTCTCTGTAATACCCTGCTAACTATCATGAACTCACAAGGCTCCCAACTTGAACAGGTCTCCTCTTTCAAATACCTTGGTATCAACCTTGACATCTTCATCACCTACTACACACGCATCTCCAACATGTCTCATCCTCTATTAACACCAGGCTAGGGATCCTATTCCAACATAAGCACTGTCTAACCCCCAGGCCCTCTGACTAGCAGTGGCCTCCTCAGTCCTTTCCTTGGTGGATTATGGCATAGTGATCTATGGGACTGCAGACCAAACAACCCTTTGATGCATTAACTTAGCTCTCAATAAAGCCTGCCACATGGTCGCTGGTTGTGATAGTTTTATTCACACATATGAGCTGTACAATCTAACGAACTGGCTAAACTTCAAAAGCAGGCTTAAATATCACACTTGCCTGCTTGCAAAAAAGATACTCTAGAAGCAAGCCCCTCAAGGCCTACACCACCTCATCCAAATAGTTCCCAACAGAAGAGCCCCCAGGCTTCCCCCCAATACCACCCTCCTGGTCCCCCACTGTAGGACTCCCTTGGTCAAAGATCCTTCTGGTAGCAGGCTCCCCTGTTCTTAAACAACCTTCTGCTCTCCATCTCCTGGACACTGACTTTAAAGTGTCTGTTGGAAGCTCAAACTTACTGCAAAGAACAAACTACAACTCAATTTAGGACCTGGAAACCTGATTAAAGCATAATACTGCAGAGCACTCGGTAAGAAGGGAGATACACTTTCTACAAAAAGTTGTATTTGTATTTTTCCTTATTGGCATTAAGCAGAGAATTGCAGGATTCCTTTAAAAGGGTAGTAATTTTATAACCAGAGTGAGATACAACTGAATTTGCTTGAGTGCGGGGGTTGAGACCTAGTATTTTGAAGGATATTTTGTAACATTTTAAGTGTCCTGCTGGCTGAGAAGTTAATTTTTAGCCCTGGTTTCACTGAAAGGTTTTGTGTATTGAATCAGACATAGCAGTCTGCCTGCATTGAAAAGGCCTGCTTACATCACAGGTGTCACTAGTCAATCAATTGGCTCTGGGTGGGTTTTCAGCTCTGTGCTTATCTCAGACATCCTTCACAGTTAGAAGCCAGTCACACACTGACTTTAAAGTGTCTGTTGGAAGCTCAAACTTACTGCAAAGAACAAACTGCTTAACTCCATTTAGGACCTGGAAACCTGATTAAAGCATAATACTGCAGAGCACTGGGTAAGAAGGGAGATACACTTTCTACAAAAAGTTTTATTTGTATTTTTCCTACTGGCATTAAGCAGAGAATTGCAGGATTCCTTTAAAAGGGTAGTAATTTTATAACTAGAGTGAGATACAACTGAATTTGCTTGAGTACGGGGTTGAGACCTAGCATTTTGAAGGATATTTTTGTAACATTTTAAGTGTCCTGCTGGCTGAGGAGTGAGTTCATTTTTTCCCTGGACTCAGTAGAGTGGTTTGGTTTGTGTTGGAGCCGTGGATCAGTAAATTGTGATGTTAGTTGTATTACTATAGGACAGTACTCACCAGGGTGGTGGAGCAGTTGTGTATCTGATTGTTTCTAACAGTCACCAGTGGCTGTGCACTACCCACTCCACCCTTCCCCACCCCCAGGCGTGGTACTTCATAGCTACAGTTCTGACATCACTCTCAATAGGTCTTGGGGCAGAACTGTCATATTCCTAATAACCCTGCAACGCGTATAAAGAGTAGTTACACAAAACAAATAATAATACATATATATTACATATTGTATAGAATAAGGAGCGGGACATGTGGGAGGGTGCAATGCACTGGCTGTGGGGCAGCAGTTTTCCGGGAAACATTCTGGAAACTGCATTGCTGTCCTATTTGTAGGCAACTGTCAGTCTGAGAGAGGAGGTTGCCCACCCAGGCTGAACTAGCAAGGACTAAGAGGCCTCCTCCCAAAGAGCACCACTGCCACAACCACTGAGTCAGAGGTTTCAGCGAGGAAGAGCAGTAGGACCACAGTGGGTTCTGGGAGGGCACGGTGGTGGACCAGAGGTGCAAGCCCCCAGCTGTACCCTCTCACACAAATCAGATGCCATTCTGGCAGAGCAAGGTCTCTCATGATGGCACCCTCAGTGGAGACCCAGAAGAATGCTGAGGACATCCACAAGGAGACCCACAAAAGTGTGGCAAGGGACACCACAGGGGAAGGAAACAGCTACTGATAGGGACTCAATTGTTAGGGGGTAGAACTGGGGAAGGGAGAAGGAAGGTCTGCCTGCCTGGTGCCAAGGCTTGAGGGACAAGAAGCCTAATCCTCACAATTGTAGAAGCAGCATCACAGGAGAGAGAACTAGATATCATTGTCCACCTTGGGACAAAATGACCTAGCTAAGCATGGGATCAGTGCAGGCAGAATGAATTTGTGGAGTTGGGAGGGTCTTCAGACGGGTAGAGCAAGCACAGTAACCTTCTCAGAGGTGCTACCAGTCCATGGCAGCAATGAGGCTTAGGTACTGCACACCATGCAGTTTAATGAATGGTTGCAAAACTGGTGCAGAGCACAAGGCTTTGGCTTCATTGGGACTGGGGTCCACCTGAGAGATAAAGGTCTATACTGGTATGATGGTCTGCATTTGTCCACAAAGGGGACCAAGCTCTTAGGTGACAGGTTTAAATGCTTCCTTGGCAAGCTTTTAAACTAGATAAGGGGAGGTACTGATAAAAGGCAGAAAAGTCAGCCTCCCACAAAACATGGCAGGTAGTAGGGTAATCACTGAGGTACAGAGCTCAACACAGGGCAGGGTGGGGATAAATGGTAAAATAGATAAGAGCAATAAGAGCAGGGATGGAGGATAAAAGGATCAAGCCAACATTAAATGGAGGGCAATGACTACTAATGCCCATAGTCTGGGAAACAAGCTTTCTGAGCTAGTAGCTTTGATAGAAGATGAACAATTGGATATTGTGGCAGTCACAGAAACATGGTACACCGAGAACCATGAATGGGATGTCAACATACCAAGGTACACAATCCACAGAAGGGACAGGGAAGGAAAAGAGGAGGTGGAGAAGCCTCTATACATAAGGGAAGGATCAAAGCTACAGAACTAAAAAGTAAAGGGGAGGACAAGAGGCACTTGGGTTACCTTGGAGATGGGGAATGGCATCACAATCAGCACAGGGTTGTATACAGACCCCTGCCTCAAGCGGAGGAAATGGACAAGAAAATGATAGAGGACATTCTCAAAATGGCTGAAAAGAGAGAGATACTGTTAATGGGGACCTGAATATGCCAGATGTTAACTGGAGAACATGTACTGCAGCCACATCCAAGAGCAGGGTCATTCTCGATGCCTGCAAGGCAGACCTTAGACAGCTAGTGCTGGAACCCACTTGGGAGGGAGCAATACTAGACCTGGTACTCTCAAATGGAGAGAGGATCACAAATTTAGAAGTCAGTAGATATCTGAACAAGCGACCACTGCACAGTGTGCTTCACAATGAGCACAACCATGGAGATAAGCCATACAAAACAAGGATACTGGACTTTAGAAGGGCTGACTTTGGCAAAATGGGTGAACACCTGAAGAATGCACTAGCAAATGGCCAAATAGGAGGGGTGGAAGAACAATGGAGAAAAATCAAAACTGCCATCATAGAGGCAACAAGTAAAGAAAACAAAGCGGAGTAAAAAAACACTATGGTTCTCAAAAGAGGTGGCAGGGAAGGTTAAGGAGAAAAAGGCTGCATTCAAAAAGTATAAGGAATCACAGAGGGAGCACGACAGGGAACTGTATCAATTAAAGCAGAAAGAAGTAGGAAAGGCAGTCAGAATAGCAAAGGCACAAACCAAGGAAAAAAATAGCCAACCTGGTCAAAAGGGGATAAAACCTTTATAGGTACATTAGGAGCATAGAAAGGTTAAGGGAGGGATAGTGAAGATTAATAAAGGAGAGGGAGGTGGGCAGAGGAGACAGTGAAAAGGCAGAGATACTGAATGAATACTTTGCTCAGTATACACAAAAGAAGATGAGGAGCAGTTACCTAAACCAGACAATAGAAGCACTCTGGGTAGGGGGTTGATACAAGTCCATTCACAGAAGAAAGAGTCCTGAAAGAACTCCTAAAACTCAAGGTGGACAAAGCAATGGGGCCTGACGGGATTCACCCCAGAATCCTAAAAGAACTAAGGGGGGTCTGTGACACCACTGACCACACTTTTTAACAAATCATGGCAGGATGGGGTGGTACCCGAGGACTGGAGGAGGGTAGATGTGATTCCCCTTTACAAAAGTGGGAGCAAGGCAGAAGCAGGAAACTACAGACCTGTAAGTTTGACCTCAGTGGTAGGGAAAATGATGGAATCACTTCTGAAAGAAAGAATTGTTGAGCACCTAGAGGCCAGAGGGCACACAGGACCCAAAGCAACATGGATTTACAGCAGGAAGGTCATGTCAGACTAATCTAATTGATTTCTTTGACTGGGTGACCAAAGTAATAGACCAGGGAGGGGCTGTGGATTATGGCCTACCTTGACTTAGCAAGGCATTTGACACAGTCCCACACAAAAGATTAATAATCAAGTTAGCCGGGCTGGGAGGTCCCAGGGGTAGTCTGGGTAGCGAACTGGCTGCACAACAGGACACAGAAGGTAATAGTGAATGGAACACATTCCGAAGAAAGGGGTTACCTAGTGGGTACCCTGAGGCTCAGTACTGGGTCCAATCCTCTTAACATCTTTATAAGTGATATTGCAGAGGGTCTGAGGAAAGGTATGCTTTTGCAGATGACACAAAGATCTGTAACAGAATTGATACACAAGAGGGGTAGAAAAGATGAGAAGGGACTTGGCAAGGTTGGAGGAATGGTCAGACATATGGCAACTTAAATTCAATGCAAAGAAGTGCAAGTAATGCACCTGGGAAACAAAAACCGAGAGAAGAGTACACTATAGCAGGGGAGGTACTAACAACAACAAAAAATGGAAAGGGACCTGGGAGAATAAGATTGTATGACCCAAGGTGGGTAGCAATGTGAGAAGTCAGTAAGGAGAGCCAGGGGATACTGGGATGCATAGGAAGGCATCAAGGCAGTAAGGGGAAGTGATTATCCTCTATACAGACAGTTGGTGAGACCCCATCTGGAGTACTGTGTGCAGTTTTGGAGACCCCATCTCACGCAAGGACATAGAAAAGATGGAAGCAGTCCAGAGGAGGGTAACTAAAATGGTGCAGGGTCTACATCAGAAACCATATGAAGAGAGACTGAGAGAGCTTAATATGTATACCCTTGATGAAAGGAGGGACAGGGGGGACATGATAGAAACATTCAAGTACCTCAAGGGAATCAACAAAGTCCAGGAGGGTAGCATCTTTCAGAAAAAGAGATGTGTAAGAACAAGGGGGCACAGCTTAAAGATAGAGGGGGGACGGCTCAGGGGTAATGTGAGGAAATTCTTTTTCACGGAGAGAGTGGTGGATACATGGAGGTTGTTGGGTCTAAAACAGTGGGGGAATTCAAACATGCTTGGGACAGACACAAAGCAATTATAGTGGGGGGTTGCGGGAAGCAGGCTGTTGGTTAACTAGAATCTGCAGCTTATCCAGTAGGTAGGGAAATGGGCCTTTTCTGCCGTCAAAGTCTATGTTTCTATGTTTACCCAGCCTTGGCTGATTTAAAACCGGCCTCAAGACCCTCCTCCTTGCCTCCTCAGCCTATGACTGCACATAATATCCATCTCCTACTTTTCATCTCTATAGGTTGCATAGCTCTGATCCCTAGGAGGAACATTTTCACAACTTGTTAGTTTACCCACTTAGGATATACACTGGAAAAGGAACCATATCTGATGTATTTGATTAATTCCCCATTACTGCTCTCTCACTCTGTATATATTATGACTCAGGGTCCATTTAAGACCCCCTGAACTGTAAACTACCATATAATAAAATATCTCAAGACACAGGGTCTACTGTTAATGACCACAGCATGTAACAATTCGTCAATTATATTCCACGTTACGGTATACCTATGGTAATATCATGTCACTTTATTTATGTGTTTATCTGACATGGAGCTTTGCAAACTGGTGGGTGGCAGGATACAGAGGGTGGTGGTAAATGGCTGTCACTCACAGAGGAAGAGTGACCATGGGGGTACCACAGGGATCAGTCTTCAGGACGGTCCTATTAACATCTTCATCAGTGATATTGCACAGGATATAGAAGCGAATTTTCACTGTTCATTGATGACACAAAGTTCTGTAATGAGAGTAGACACACACAGAGGGTGTGACAGAATGAGAAGGACCTGCAGAAACTTGAAGAATGGTCATGTTTGGCAGTTGAAATTCAATGCAAAAGGGTGCAAGATAATGCATATGAAGTACAAAACCCCTGCTAATATATCAGTTGGGGGTGAGGTATGGTATGCACCGCTATGAAAGGATCTTGGGAATAATAATCCTGGGATGATCTCAAGGTGGGAAATGTGTGACAAGGCATCAGTAAAACAAATAGGATGCTGGATGTATGACAGGGGCATCACCAGCAGAAGGAGGTCATAAATTCCGCTATACCTAGAAGTGGGGCCCATCTGGATTGCAGTGCATAGTTCCGAGACTATACCCACGTATGATTACAGACACAGGGAAGAAGGTTCAGATGGTAACAAAGATGGTGCATGGGTTGCACCACAAGTCCTATGAAGAAGGTTGAAGGAACTGAACATGTACCTGGAGGAGGAGGGAGGAGGGGACCGTAGTAGAGACATACAAGTATCTTAAGGGGCGGAACAGGGGCAGGAAAACACTATTTTTTGGTTCTAAGATGTTTATGGACTAGAGGCATGGATGATTGGAGGGAGGACGATTCAGAGGAAACATGAGAAAAAGTTTCTTCTGAGCGGGTGGACAAGTGGAACACCCTGCAGAGGAAGTGGTGGGGGCTGAAACAATCTCGGGTTTAAGAATGCATGGGATGGATCATAAAGGAATTCTAGAGGTCAGGGGTAAGGGGAAATAGACTTCTAGGAAAACAAACTGAACTTACAAGCTCAAATGGGCAGACTAGGTGGGCCATAGGCCCTTATCTGCCGACACTGTCTATGTATCTATGTATGTACTGTTACCCTTTCCCCAGGCATGGCTGAAAATGGGCTTTTGCCAGTCCACCTTCCTGATACATCAAATAAATAAATAAAACAAGTAGAAGATCCTACAGATTGCGCAGGGGCATAAAAAAATGTCACCTATAATGCTGCCAGACTGTTTTTGACCAAGATTACCCCACCCGAAATTCTGAAGACACCTGGCATATATGGGATTCTTAAAACGTTAAGGGCTCATCATGTATGGTTTCAGACCCCATACTTCACTAAACTGAGAGTTTTCTGGGACTCGGTATGGCATGCTATACTACCCCAGAAGATGCGATTAAATAAAAAAAGTTTTCTGTATCCCTTTTGCACTTTAAAGAATATTTATCTGTGTAATCATTCTGTTGTAGATTGTGGAGTTGTGGTATATATAGGAACAGTCTTAGTATTTATTATAGTATGATCACAGATGTGTTTGCAACTTTGAAAATCTGATGAGATCCTTGATCACATGTCCTGTCATAAAACTGGCGGAGGGAAGCAATGTAACCATCTTTTGAGAAAAGAGTTCAACTCTGAAACACGTCAAGATGGACATTTTTATGAGTTTTTTAATTGTGACTATGCAATAAAGCTTTCTGGCACCCTGTTAATTTTTCAAATGAGCAGCATCTTTCATATTTTGGAAGTGGTGAGTGTGGGATTTCAATTGTTTTCATAGCTTCAATTTTTATCTTAAGCACCTCATCCTAGTGCTACTTTTTCCCTCTTGTGTACAGTCTTGATATCTTTCCATGACATCCGATCACGGAGAGACAACCAGCAGAGTGCTGCTCCCTGAAGACACTGGGTGAGAAATGTTTCCTGACAAACTGCAGCTCTCTCTGTCTGCCACGCACCCCTTTTCTGGCCAAGGTAGTCTCCCTCATGGAAGGAACCTGCCACGTGCATTACATCAGGCTGACTTTGTAAACATGTTGGAATCTGGTTTTGATCAATTCTTGCCCTTAGGGACTAACCTAGATAATTAGAAATACCCTTGTTTTCCACCAGCCAGTCCAGTTTGAGCAGACAGGGGTGGGAGCAGAAGGCAGGAGACTTCTGAAAGCTTGGCCTGGTGGGGTTCCCCCATTGG
Organism: Neoceratodus forsteri; assembly: GCA_016271365.2. Lineage (NCBI taxonomy): Eukaryota > Metazoa > Chordata > Ceratodontiformes > Ceratodontidae > Neoceratodus > Neoceratodus forsteri. The sequence goes on from JADMNL010000026.1 coordinate 357,794,562, forward strand.
CACCTCCCCACTCCCTCAGGTTTTTTATGTTTGCTCGTGCACATGCACAAGAAACATAGTGCCACCACACAACTTTTTGGAGGTGTGCCACCCACTCTGTCAATGCCCTGATCCATTTTGCAGTCACGACCACACCGCATCAATGAATGGCCGAGCTGTCTATGACAGCAGTTCAGATGCAGTGGTATGCAGTTGAAAGAAAACCACCGTTGCAATCAGCAGTGGTAATGTGTAGGCAATTTGTGTACTGATGGCAAGAAGCAGTTGTTGCTGGCAACCTCTCAGTCCCCATGGAAGCCAACTGGCGTGCCCAGTCCTCTGTTGGCATGCCCCTCCCAAGTTCATTTGCCGATGGGGTAGCCCAATCCCCATCGGCAATTATGCCCCTCCATTTGTTGTGTGCCGAGGGGATGCCCAATCCCCCTCAACTCATAACCCCCTCAGAACACTGTATGGCTGATGGAGGTGCCCAATCCCCATCCACTCTAACTGCCCTGCCAACAAACAGCCAGGTGGTACACTGGAGAGCCCGCCCCAGCATGCCAAAGCCTCCTGCTATCATTTTTTCTCCCTGTAAAACAGAAAATGGTCCCTCGCTGTCTCTGGTGCCCCCTGCCAAACCCACACCTACCCTCTGTGACACATCCCACATCCCCACATCCCCTCACCCCATACTTACCTCCAGAGCCTGGCGCAACAATCTTCTGTTGACCAGGAACACGTCTTCACTCTTCAAAACCAGACCGCAAACTGAAGACATGTCAGTAAGCTGCAGAATGGCATAAATGAGAGGGGGTTCAACTTAATTGGCTAGCTCAGCCATTTTTTTCCAATTTTGGCACCAAATTTTCAACATGGGTTTCTTGGGACTCCACCTCAAGGATTCAGTCACTGCCATGTCGTTACTCAGTCTCAAAAGGTGATTTCATGGTCACTGTGCGGAATCACCTTTTGGGACCGATTAACAAAACAACAGTGTCACTGTTCATGAGGTAGCCTCCCAAAAAGCCTATGTTGCAAATTTGGTGAAAAAATTCCAAACAATGACTGTACTATGAGTGTGCATTGCACAGTTTCCACATACACTTGTAACTTCAAGAACTAGTAATGTTTTCACACAAGATTTTCAGCATTGTCAGTTTTTTACACCTCCGTATGAACATTACAGTTGTAATTTTTCACATCCTGCCTGAAATGTGTTTTCGCACATCTAGTGAACAATGGTGCAGTCGCTGTGGGAAATCAATGTCTGGGACAGATTAAGAAAATCATTGTGACACCATTCATGAGAAGAGGTCACAAAATGCCTATGATGAAAATCTGGTGAAACAATTCCACTAAATGACTATGTTACAAGCGTGCATTATGCAGTTTCCACGTATGCTCGTAACTTCAAGCATTTTTAATATTTTCACTCCAGATTTTCAACATTGCCATCTCTTCACACCTCCCTATGAATGGTACAGCTGTCATTTTTCACATCCTGCCTGAACTGTGCTTTGGCACATCTGGTGCAGAATGGCAAGCCCCTCAGTTTATTCCCTCCAGCACTGTGCGTGGCTCCACACCCTCCCCCCACCTCACCCACTCTGGCTGGACTCTTACTTATATAATGTCTTAAGCATCAGATGACTGTCTAAACTTCCATTGGCTCCTTATACTACTTTGACACTAGGGGGCATATCTGTGCTGGATGTAACTTCATTGGCTCCTCTGTCACTTTGACACTAGGGAGTGGTTTGCACTGTTTTCTCTGACACTCATTGTTCCTGACTGCTTAATTTATAGTGGTCAATGGGCTGTCTGTGCAGCCCTATATAGGCATTTTTTCTGATTAATCCTACTTTTCCCACATAACATCCACATTTGAGTGTATTTCATGACATATATTCTCTGACTATAGGCATTGCCATTGGTGTTTTTTCCTCACTGTTGTTTTTGCCCCTTCTCTCTGCCTTAGCGGAACTTCTTCAGGGAGTCCCTAGGATGCTGATCTCCTAATCCTTCCTGGGCAGCTACGCATGGTGTCGCTCGGACCTACCTCCGTGCTGCCTCGGCCCTACCCCCAGGCGGGGAGGAGGGGAGACCCTTTTACCGCTCCAATCCATTAATGTGTGCATCAGGAGGTCCATCTGCGGCATCTCTCGGTGGCCCTGGTTATGGGTTATCTGGGGCAGTCGGGCCCCATCTCCGTCCCCCCAGCAGGTTCCTTTTTCTGTTTTCTGTCCCCTCCACAGGATGTGAGGCACACTAGGGAAACCTAGGGGTGGCACCGCATGAGACATGTGAGCGCTCGGGTCTCTGGCCCCATCCTCCCTCCCTTCTGTATGCAGTCCCTCACCTCCACCCGTGGTCACCCAGGTGGCGGAGAGGCTGCAGGACCGCATCCCCTCCCCAGAGGGAGGGGCGGCCGCTGGGCGCTCAGTCCTCCTCTCCTGGCTGAGCCCTCCAGCCACCCGGTCTCACTTTCCGGACCGGGTTTAGCAGGCGCTGCAAGCGGTAACCCCTACCCGCTGTACCATCGAGACAGCTTTCCTCACTTATTTGAGCCTCAAGGCAGCCTATTACTAAAACTAAGACAACTTCAGTTATTAAAAGACTTGCATTATAACAGTATAGGTTCTGGAATCTTTCATGGAAATGATCTATAACCTGGTCAGGCACTTTTCCAAGCTATGTTCCAGCTTATATTTGTCACTCTGATCCAAGGTACCAAAATGGCAACTGGTCTCCTAATGGGGCTGCTCCCCACACTTCTGCTACTGTACTGGGTAAATGTGATTACTCTGTTCATCCCGTGTCCTGAATACTAGTGACACTTTGCACAGACTCTCTGACTTTCATTTCTCTAGCTTGATTTCTGAACAATGGCTAACGCCCACATGGTACCCCCCCTCTTTTATAGCAAGGGCTGTACCTTCTATGCAAAAGTCATACCATTTGTATTTTTACTTGCAGTGGAAGTCTCTGGTTCCTAGCTATCCTCACAATACTACTATCGGGCGATGTCGATGTCGAACTGAATCCCGGTCCCTCCGCTAGCTACACCACAACTGACCCAACCACAGATACCAGAAAGGGGCTATTTATTGCCCATATGATATAGAAGCCTCATTCATCATTTCGCTGAATTAGAGGCATGAGTTCAAATCTACAATCCGGACATTCTTTGCCTCATGGAAACCTGGCTCAAACCAGGGACTCCTGATTCTCTCTGTTCCCTGGCCAATTACTCAATGATTTGGTGTGATAGCTCATCCTCAAAGTGAGGGGGTTGTGTTGCCCTGTTCCATAAGAATGACCTTAATATTATGTCTGTCTCTGGCACAGTGTCCCTCTCAGGTTGTGAATTCCTCCATGTTGCCCTAGCACTAACGGCAAAGAAACTTCATATTATCTGTTCTTACACCCCCCCCTTGGTGGCCTAGAAGGCTTAAAGGACTTGCTAGACAGAACCTTATTGATTTGCAAGCATAATGAGGTTATGATCTAAGGGGACCTCAACCTAAATTGGTTGGGTATGTCACATAGCTCCTTGTTATCTCTTACACACAGCTATAGCCTTCAACAACTGATTATGGAACTGACAAGAGTCAAGCCGTGCCTCCAGTCATCCACTGTCTTAGACTGGGTCCTTGTTAATAGGGTAGAGCATGTATCTGCATCTGGCATCATGGCTGATTCACTAACAGACCACTCGCCTACTTTCTGCATCTGGTCTACGGCAGCACCTCCATCTCCTCCACCTCGTCTTGTATCTTTCACCAATTTTATCAACCTTAACACTGAGGCATTCCTAAATGACATTTCCAGAACTGATTGGTTAGACATTTATGATTCCTGTAATCCTGAGGATGCCCTGCATGCTTGCCTTGATAAATTCATGGTTATTCATTGTAAATGTGTCCCGAAGGTCACAAGATGTGTCAGAGGTAAACAAACCAAATAGCTGCATAAAGACTTCTTTGCAAATCCTCACCTTAGGGATAAAAAATGGGAGATGTACAAATGCATTGGGTTGCAATCGGCTTTCTGCACCTATCAAGCTCTGAGAAACTCGTGCAAAAAACAAATCAGGCTAGCCAAGAGCATATACTGCAAAAACCTGCTATCAAGCTCTGCTGGTGACCCCAAGAAATTCTGGGCCCATGTAAAACTTTTCTTGGGGCCTCCCAATCAGTAACCCCTAGTGACATGGCATTAAGTGGCATTCACTGCAATGACTCTAGCACCATAGCCAATGCTTTCAACCAAATGTTCTCAGACCTGTCACAGTATACCTCCTCTTTCCAGCAAACCACTGCATATTCTCAGTCCCCACCTACTTGCCAGCTGGTCACCTCAACCGCTGGATCCGATGTTCCACCTCATGGTGGAACATTCTATTTTAAGGCTATAACCAGGTCTAAGGTCCTGAAACTCTTGAGCACTATCTCGGATAATACTAGCCCTGGATTGGACTCTGTTGAACCATGGCTTCTGAAGCTTGTAGCTCCTCTCATTGCCTCTCTGCTAGCAAAAATATACACGTTCTCTCTCTCTCTCTCTCTCTCTCTCTCTCTCTCTCAGTGTTGTTCCTGTCCTTTGAAAAATTGCATGTATAACACCTGTCCTCAAAAAAGGTGACCTGAAAGAAATCACAAACTACAGGCCCATTGCTATTCTCTCGGTCCTGAGCAAAATACTTGAGAAGCTGGTGGCTCGCCAAACAACAGACTACCTAACCAAATGGAATCTTCTTTCTGGAACTCAGCATGGATGTAGAAAAGGACATAGTATGACGAATCAGCACAGATTTAGAAAAGGACATAGTATGTTGATGGCTCTGCTTAAATTCATAACAGATATTCTCTCTAATATGGATGCTGGATGACTTACAGGAGCTGTATTTATTGACCTCACTAAGGCTTTTGACCTAGTGGATCACCCCCTGCTTCTCTCTGCTCTTAGTAGGATGAATTTATTTTCTCCAGTTGTTTACTGGTATAGCAGCTACCTATCCAACGGGTTCCAAGTTGTGAATTTTAACTCCTCCCTGTCTGACAGCTCCTCCATTAACATTGGTGTGCCTCAGGGCTCTATTCTGGGGCCCCTTCTTTTCTCTCTCTTTATAAATAACATTGCTGACGTTATCCAACACTGCTTATCTATTCTTTATGCAGGCAACCTGGTTTTCTATATCAGCTCCACAAATGTGACAAGCCTAAATTCACATCTCTCTGCTGATTTCAAGAACAAGACCGGCTGTCAGCCCACAAGTTGTTGCTAAATGCACAGAAAACGAAAGCCTTGCTATTAGGCTCTGCTCCAAAGCTGAAGGCCTACTTGGTGCCCATGATAGTAAGTGACTTGTGCGGGATACAAATTGAGGTAGTCGGGTCCTTTAAATAATAGAGTCCCAGACCAGTCCTTTTGATTTCCCAGTTCTTGCATACTGGGTCCACCTGCAATGCTGCCTTATTACTAAACTTGGTGTGGCTTACAAAACAAGTTACTTATTAAGTGCCACAGTCAAGTTGGCTGGCTGCAAGAGGTATCCTGTTCCCTGCCCTATTTATGGCCCTATTTTGCCAAGTGCTCACAAAACCACCTCCATAAGTGGACTGTCACATATAACAATATATGCTGGTATGCCTAAGTCGTCTCCTTGTCTTAAGTATCATCATTGCCAAATGTACAGTGACCTTAAATGGCTCCATCCCTCGGCCTGCAAGCAGTACTCTCTTGGGTCCTTCACTGATTCTATTATTAGAGGGAAAAAAACAGCCTCACTGGCTGCTTTACTGTCCCCTTTAAACTCATCTCACAGTCTTCGATCAGCAGACAAATCTTTACTTAATATTCCTAGATCTTTTGCATCTAAAGGTTACACCTGTTCCTGTACTATATTTACTGTGTTACACCTGTCCCTATACTATATTTATTGTGTTACACCTGTCTCTGTACTATATTTATTGTGTTACACCTGTCCCCGTACCATATTTATTGTGTTACACCTGTCCCTGTATTATATTTATTGTGTTACACCTGTCCCCGTACTATATTTATTGTGTTACACCTGTCCCCTTACTATATTTATTGTGTTATACCTGTCCCCTTACTATATTTATTGTGTTGCACCTCTCCCCATACTATATTTATTGTGTTACACCTGTCCCCGTACTATATTTATGGTTACACCTGTCCCTGTATTATATTTATTGTGTTACACATGTCCCCTTACTATATTTATTGTGTTACACATGTCCCCGTACTATATTTATTGTGTTACACCTGTCCCTGTACTATATTTATTATGCTACTCCTGTCTTTTACTGTATTTATTGTTACATCTGTCCCTGTACTATATTTATTGTGTTACACCTGTCCCCGTACTATATTTATTGTGTTACACCTGTCCTCATACTAGATTGATTGTGTTACAACTGTCCCCGTACTATATTTATTGTGTTACACTTGTTCTGCTTTGTTAATCCCTATACTAGTTGTCTCCAGCTCTAGTTGATCTCAGTGCACTGCTTGGTATACTTGCATCCAGTAATATTTCGTTTACTCACCTGAAGTCATTGTATTCTTTGTCTAGTTACTGTATACTGTTGATTAATGTAATACCCGTCATGTTTTCTTTGTTTGTACTCTCCCGGGTCAGTGCCTGAAAGTCGTTTATAAGCGAGGAAGTTATCTCATACGGCTATTAAAAACTAAATAAATAAATGGCACGGTCACTGTGAAATCAATATTCAGGACAGATTAACAAAATCACAGTACCACTGTTCATGAGCAGAGGTCCCAAATCCTTTCTTAGGGGTTATAACAAGCATCTGTCAATGCTGAATGTTGTCTTGCTGCCATTGGCAGTGCAGGAGTTAGAGAGATGCAGCATAGGAGTGGCAGGCAAGTATTGGATTGATGCCAACCCACCCCCACCCTACAGAGAGTGAGAGGCATTAGGGTGTCCCTGTGAGTGTTTGGTAGTGCAGTGTGGGAAAACATGCTGGGCAGGATGTGAAAAATGACAGCTGCACAGTTCATAAGGAGGTGTAATTAAATGGTAGTGCTGAAAATGTAGCATACAAATATACAAAAGTTGCGGAGTTGCAAGGGTGTGTGGCAAATATGCAAGGCACGCTTGCAGCACTGGCAGTTTGTGGGCTGTCGCACCAAATTTTCAACATAGGCATTTTAGCATCTTCTGCTCATGCCGCATTCCACCATCTTCCTCAAAGTGTCCCAAGTGATTTCGCTGGCGACCACGCTATTCTGCACGAGTGCGGAAAACACATTTTGAGCAAGATATGGTGAAGTGACAGCTGTACTGTTCATCAAGAGGTGTGTAAAAATGGCAATGGTGGAAACTAGAGTGAAACATATGACAAATGTCATAGGATTTGTATCAGTATGCGTAATCTCAACAACGACGCGCTCATAACACAGTCATTTTATGGAGTATCAGCTCCAAATTTTCAACATAGGCATTCTAGGAGCTCTGCTAATGAACTGTGTCACTATCATTTTCATAATCTGGCCCAAACACTGATTTCCCACAGAGACCGGGCGTCTTGTGCGCTGGAAATGCGAGAGCGCGATTTTGGGCAGGATTTTGAAAATGCCTGGGGCTGTACTGTTCACAAGGAGGTGCAGAAAAATGCTACTGCTGAAAATACCGTGTTTAAAAATATTGCTAATGCGCCGGTTACAAGCCTGCGAGTAACTGCGCGAACGCGACTCAGTAAAACAAGGCATTTCTTGGATTTTTCCACCAAATTTGGAACATATAGGCTTTTTTGAGAGGCCACCTCATGAACACTAGCACTGTGCATTGTTAATGGGTCCCAAAAGGTGTTTTTATGCAGTGACTGCGGAAATCACCTTCTGAGGCTGATTAGCCTATGACAGTGACAGCATTCATGAGGGAGGGCCCCAAAACCCATTTGAAAATTTGGTGCCAAAATTCAAGAAATGCCTGAGATATACAACAAAGTTGGAAAAACCCTATTCATTCGTTATACAGCTTACTGGCATTTCCTCAATTTAGCTGTCGGTTTTGAAAGAGTAGCAGGCGTGTTCCCGGTCCACTGAAGATCGTCGTGCGGAGTCTAAAGGTAAGTATGGGGTGGAAGTGAGGGGAGGCGGAGTGTGCGGTAGAGGGTGCGGGTGGGGGATCTAGACTACAAGGGACGGTTTTCGTTTTCTGGTAAAAAAAAAAGAAAACGCTACGGGACAGTTTTGCCATTGCAGAGCATTTGGCATGCTGGGGTAGGTCCTCAGCATGCCACCTAAGTGGGTTTTTGGGGTCAGTTGTCGTGGGGATTAGGTACCCCTGCCAGCAAACAAAGTCGAGGAGGTGCGGTCGAGGATTGGGCACCCCCCGCATTCAACAGTTGGGGGGATGATGCCACGGAGTGGGCTCCCTGTCGGCACACAAACACGGGGTTGCTGACAGGGGGATTGGGCACCCTTGATGTTTTCACAGAGGTGAGGCGGTTCCGTCACGACTATTATTATAATGGCGGCGAAAATGTTGTTAAGAGGACCGCTGTGCGATGACGATTGCAGCGACCTTTGCTTGATGTGCTTGCCCCATTATGTATGCGTATGTTGTATGTGCCATGCAGGCTGATTGGGGAATGAGGATGCATCTGCTGATGCGTGCCGCTGCATTCTGCCTCAACAGCAGCCACGCCCCAAGACCCAGCGACTGTCGAAGATGTTTCTTGCAATACGCGACAAGCCAACATAAAAAAAAGGCCATATTGAAAATTTTTTGTAGTGCAATGACAACAAATGCCCAGGGCGTTAGGGTTTCTAACCATAACGCCCCATGCTGTGCGACTGACACGTGTCAGGGTGTGCCTTTGGATTGTCAGCTGTAATGCTCACACCATCCCACCCCATTCCCACTCTCTGCCCTGAAGTCAGTGACAGGCATTGAGGTGTGTCTTGGACTCTTCAGTCCTACAGTTCACCCCATTCTCCATACTGCACCCATTTCAGCATTTGTCCTTATGACATGGGTGACTGTCAAGCCAAATACCCCAAGGCACACCTCCTTACCTGTCGGTGTCTGCAGGATAGGTGAGTTGAAATGCCATGAGCGTTATGGGCGACGACCCAAAGGCAGGCACACCCCAATGCCTGTCCATCTCTGCAGGGTGGAGGTGGGGTTGGAGTGAGTTCAAAACTTCACTGCCATTCCTATTCTGCATCTGTCTAACTCCTGCACGTCCAATGTTAATATCAGCGAGCAAACATTTGGCATTGACAAATGCTTGTTTGGATTTGTCTGAGAGCAAAGTGAACGTGAAGACTACAGACTTATTTTCCCTCCTTGCTATTAATTACCTTTGCACAATTACCCATTGTCTGAACAAAATGAAGCATGAGAACCCAACTAATATTCATATGGTAGTCTGATTCTCAAATCGCTATCTGAGATCTGTGCCTGCAAAATACAAAGTTCAGTCTACAATCCCTATTGTTTTCTCTCTTTGTGATTTTGAGGTAGACCACTGATATTTGTGTCCTGGACTTCAGAAGGGCGGTTTTTACAAGGATGAGTGAATGCCCCAAGAATGATGTGGCAGGGGGTGATAATTGGGGGTGGAAAAGTAGGCCAAACTGAAAGAGGGCATAGTGGGAGCAATAAATCACTGTCAAGTAAGTAGGTAAAAGTAAAAGAAATAGGAGACCACTATAGTTCTTGAAAGATATAGCAGAAAGGGTAAAGGCTAAAAGAGTGCCATTCAGAAGGTAGAGTGAGACAGAGAGAGAGAGAGAGAACAGGGAAGCGTATCAGGGAAAATTAGGGTGTAGTGCCCCAAAATATGGGGGCACCACAGAACAATAGAGGGTTAATTAAATAAATCAAACACCCTGGTTCCCCGTTGTGTTGTGGGCATGTAGGCAGTACTGGGGCAGTGTACTGGGGCTCCATTTACCAGTACCCCCCAAATCACCAGGCAGGGCACTAATCAAAAAAAGAAAAGTTTTTTGCTCTGTTGCTGCCTGCTCTGCTCCATTCCTAACCCCTCCCAAGCAGGCAGCAAGTTGTGGAATCTGCCACTATGGCAGGACTGCTGGCATTGTCCTCCGCCTGGCACTTCAGACTAGGGTTGTAGTATTTTTTAAATAAGCTTTGAGAGCAGTGCTTAAATTAGAAGCCCATAGGTTTCATAGGAGTTCCTGCTTGGATGTGAGGGAGCTGACCAACTAGAGTGCAACGGGAACCACTGGGTTATCCTGGAAGAGTTGAAGCTGGTCCCGCAACTCTTATGTAGTACCCTCCTCCAGCAGGTGAAGAGATCTACTGCTGCTGATCCAGTCATGGTGGCATTAGTCCAGCAGTCATTACCACAGAAAAAGAAGACTCCTGCCCCCGCACTCCAGTGTGGCCTCTGTTCAGCCCCATTCTTTTGCTTATTGTACCTCATTTCTGGTCCGGCATCGGTGACACTGAAGAGCCGCATTTCACTCCCAAGAAGACTGTCAGCCCTCCCGAGACCCCCTGCCATCCACTGCTCTGCCTGCTCCCTTGCTGTGACTTCCCTCCCTCTGCCAGGAAGACCTCCCACCTCCTGATGCTAGACCTTCACCCCGGGCCAGGGCAGCGAGTCTGCGGCAGCATGAAGTAAAATTCTGGCCACCTGAACAATTCAAAAAAAAGTTTTAATTTGTTTTAGCACTAGAAGCACTAGGGTAGGACCGGGCTTGAAGGCTAGGCTGCTATTTAAATATTTTAATATTCGGGGCATGGCAAGCATCCACAGGAGGGGCCAGACTCAAAGGCCCATAGGAGGTAATTAAAACTCATAAGGGGTAGAGCAGAGGTGGGACAAGTTAAGGACCACAATTTAAGGAGCAACACTAGGTCTTGTATAAAAAGGGCAAGTCTAGGTCCCAGTGTAAGGGGGCTAAAGTAAGCAGAGGCCCATAGATTAAGAGGGGCCCAAGAGACCAAGCACAGAATGAGTAGAGCCCGGCAGGAGCAGGCCACAAGAGATTTAAAGAGACAATGCTAGGCCCACGTTTATAGGAAAAAGGTAAGCCTTACATTAAGGAACAAGCTCTAGAGTTAAAAGGAGCACCATTGGGCCCAGGTACTTGAGGGGGCACCCCTTTGGTTTATGGGGGAATTGTAGGCCCAGCAAGCCAGACCCTAGATTTAAAGGGGCAGCACTTTTACCCAGCAGATTAGGCCCACCAGTTAAAGGGTCCTAGGAGAAGGGGTTAACACAACCCAGCATAGCAAGGTGAGAGGGTGCAAGTAGTATATAGGTGCCCTATAGTTTCTCTTGCCACACCTTAGTCCCAGACACTGAGTGGGGTTTCTGTTAGCCCAAGGGTTTGAGCAAGTGTTCCTGCGAACCCCAGTCTCTTGTCTGTGTAGTGGGATAGCGACTGTGGTCGCAGAGATAGGGAAGGGTGTTTTTAAATATTTCCCACCTTCTGAACATCCCATAGGGATGGCCAAGACAGGAGTTGGCTAGTGGCTGCTTAAATATCGCCGGGCATATTTAGTGGGCAATAGGGCAACTGATTATCCAGTGGGCAAGAAATTTGCAAGTGCTTGTGGTGTTTATTGATTGTCATTTCATTGAACTGCTAACTGCATGCAAGCCACGGAATTTTATTATGAATTGTAAAGTACCGAGACTGTCTTATTGTTGGCTGATTTTCTAGACTGCCTTAAGGCCAAGTGCTCCAGATACGAACAATGGTTCCAGCTATGAACAAGTGCCCTGGCCACAAACAACTGCCCTGCAACAAACAATTCCTCCAGATTGGGTTATTTGCTCCTGCTCTTGGTAAATTTATCCCTGGAACTGTACAATTGCCCCAGCAATGAACAATTGCCCAGTGTTGAATTGCGGTCACTGTTTCTTGTTTTCTTGGTTCTTGGTCCGGATGCTTCAAATTGGCAGTCCTCGGAGATTGCTTATCCTGGAGGAACCCTGCTTGTGCACCCTGGTCGCTCACCGCTGGTCGTAGTCATCGAAACCCAGTGTGATTCACGGCTGCCTGCTTCTTATTTTCTCACTCCCAGTTTGGGACATCTCAAGAACTTCCATCTTCATCTTGGTTCTCTTCAGTCCTTCTCTTCACCAAAGAATCTTCATCTGCTTCATCCAGTCCTTGGCAGCCCTCCAGTGGGCTCTTCACAAAAGACTCTTCAGCTGCTGCTTCCTGGCCTTGGTAGCCCTCCAGTGAGCTCTGCACCAGAGAATCTTCAGTGGCTTTGTTCTGTCCTTGGCAGCCCCTGACTGGGTTTTGTGCCAGGAAACCTTCAGCAGCTTGTCTTGTTTTGGTAGCCCTTCCAAGGGTTTGGTGCCCTGATCCTTCCTGCAGCTTATTTCTTCTGGCAGTCCTCCAGTGGGATGTTGCCAGGAGTCTATTTAGTTTGTTCTCTCATACCGGCAGCCTAGGAGAGAGTGAGCTTTTTTCAATAAACATATGGTCTGTTTACAAACCTCTCATAACCCCAGTGGCCTCTTTCAGGTCTGCACTGTGGTGACCATTTTGTGTTTAGCAGGAATTCATCTTCTTCTTCTCCTTCCTTCTGCTTCATCACCATCTCACCTCTGGGCATGAAGACTTCTGCTGAAAATAGACTCTGGGTGTGTGTGTGTGTGTGTGTGTGTGTGTGTGTGTGTGTGTGTATTCATGTTCTAGAAACTGCATTGTGCAACTCAATGCTGTAAGAGTCCCCTCAGGGCTAGTAACTGTACCATGGTACCATAACTGAAGTACTATGGGTAGAGCTAAAATACATTGGCACTAGGCCGAGGTGCACCTTATAGATCTTCCAGGATCCTGGTTTAGTAATCTGGTTTAGTTCCTAGGAGTGAAGTATGTAGAACATAGTGTTTGTGGTTATGTTTATCTTCGGATAACCGATACTACCCCCTCTTCCCTTGTGACCATGTCAACCTACCCCTGTTTTATGAATAAAGCCTATCGGGCATCAAACTTATAGGGATTGTCTCCTGCCTCTCCTTACCAGGTGTTTCCATCCACCCACCCCATTCAAACTGCAGCGGTGTCTCACCATCACACCCGCTTGAGGAGATGCTGGTCGTGCAGCTGCGAAAAGGGTGATCTTCATATTCAGCACTCAGTCAGTTCACCACAAGTACATTGTTGGTGGAAGGGGGTGGATGAGGCTGCAGTCACAGAGACTTGGGGCCAACCAGTACCATGGCTGTGACGTGAAAATTCTGAGTAAACAATAATTTAGAAATGACAGACAGTGGGGTAGGGAGGCTGCAATTGTTGGTCAGGGATGGAATAAAGTGTGCTGCAGAGAGGAGGTGGAGGAGGATAATGTGGAAGTGGTATGGGCATCGTTACAGGATAGGGAAGGGAGGAGAGTTAATCTGGGTGTGATCTACTGGCCACCCATGCAGTTGGAGCACATGGATGGGAACTAAAGACCTGGTCCTATCCGACGTGGAACAGGTCAGGGATCTGTCAGTGGAAGCCCCATTGGCCGGTAGTGACCACTTCATGGTGTGTTTTACCTTGGACTTCGGGAAGAAGAGGGCAGTGGGAAATCCTGAAGTGGGGAATCCTGAGGACATGAAAACCTGTGCCAGGTCACAAAACAAGATGGCCAGAGCCATGAAGCCATGCTGGTGGACAATGGAAGTACAGGAGGAAGTGAGGAAAAAGAAGTTGGCCTTTGGAAGGTACAAACGCTCCCGTAGTGAGGCAGACCATGAGGAGTATCATAGGATTTCCAAGGAGGTTAGCAGAAGGGTTAGAAAGGCTAAGGTGATAAAGAGCTTAGATTAGCAAGAGGAATCAGGGAAGGGGAGAAGGAATTCTTTAGATATGTTAAGGAGCAGAGGAAGGGTAAGGAACAGCTAAGAAGGCTGAGGAAAGTGGTGGATGGGTTGAGGGGGTGGATAAATCTAAAGAGTTAAGCGATTATTTCAGCTCTGTCTTCATAAGAGAAAGAGATGGACCATTGCCTCAGGGAGGGGGCAGGAAAGGGAGCACGGGGGGCTCTCACGGATGGGGAAATTCCGGTAGGGAGGATGAGGTAGGCTCTCAAGTCCTTGAGGGTGGATAAAGCTCCAGGGCCAAACTGCATCCACCCAAGGGTTCTGAAGGAACAGGAAGATGTCCCGGTGGCTCCATTGATGCAACTATTCCATTCCTTCCTCCAATCAGGCTGGATCCTTCTAGACAGGAGGTTGGCCCATGTCATGCCCCTCCAAAAAAGTAGACCTCAGGATGATCTGGGGAACTACAGACTGGTCAGCCTGACATCAATAGTAGGGAAAATGTTGGAGGCCATCTTGAAAGAATGGATGGTGGAGTGCCTGGTGGTAAATGGTTTCTATGATGAAAACCAACATGGGTTTGTCCAGGGGAAATCGTGTCAAACAAACCTGGTAACCTTTTTTCGACTGGGTGGTGTCCTGAACCTGGACTTCAGCAAGGCTTTGATTTGGTTCCACATGGAGGGCTAATTTGGAAATTGAGGAAATGGGCTGGAAGATAAGTTGGTGGGGTTGGTCGAAAATTGACTTAGGAATAGACGGCAGATGGTAGGGGGTAAAGTCTTGACACCCAGTGTGGTCATCAGCGGGGTCACACAAGGTTCAGTTTTGGGTCATATCCTTTTTAATGTGTTCATTGCAGACATCAGGGAGGGGATTGGTAGTAAAAGGAATTTATTTGCTGATGATACTAAATTGGGGGTGGTGGTAGATAGCAAGGAGGGCACTATGGTATGACCTGGTGAGACTGAACAACTGGGTCCACATGTGGCAGTTGGGGTCTAATGCACACAAATGTAGCGTTCTGCACCAAGGTGTTAGGAACCCTGGGTATACCTACCACTTGGGGGGCTACAGCTGACTGTTGCGACGATGGAGAAGGATCTGGGGGTGATGACTGATAAAGGGAACCACTTGGAGCAGTGCAGGAGAGCAGTAGCTAAGGCTAACAAAATGCTTGGGTATATTGCCAGGGGGATAGCATCCAGGAGAAGAGAGGTTATACTTACACTGTACATCTCACTGATGAGGCTGCATCTGGAGTACTGTTAGAAGTTCTGGCGCCCCTGCCTGAAAAAGGATATCACAATGCTCGAAAGAGTCCAGAGAAGGGTGAAGATGACTATTAGTTGCCTGGGGGTGTTGTCATATGAAGACAGACTGAGAGAGCTGAACATGTTCTCTGTGGAGGACAAAAGCAATGGGGGGTATGATAGAGACCTTCAAATACCTGAAAGGGTTCAACAGAGGGAACAAGGAGGATCTGCTCAGGTTGAGGAAGGAGGGGACTATGAGAGGCCATAGTTTATAGTTAGCAGGGGATGGTACAGAAGGGAGATGAGGAGACATTATTTCATAGAGAGGGTGGTGACACCCTGGAATGCACTGCCAGATGATCTGTTAAAACTGGGAACTGTGGGAGCTTTCAAGAAGGGTTGGGACAGGCACAGTAGCAGGGTAAGGAGTGGGGGTATGGAGATCACCAGAGGTGCACAAGGTGGGAAGAGGGTGGGGAACAATGGGGAGTGTAGAACAGCTACCAAGACTACCAAGTGAGCTGCCAGCTAGACAAGATAGAGTTGTTAGCCTAGACTGCTGGCAACTATGTATTCAAGGAATGTACTGTGGGAAAACAGTGGGTGGCAGACAAAGCAGTAAGGAGTGTACAGACAAGATGAGGAAAGAATAAGCTCAGGAGTATTGAAAGTGGATATTTTAGTATTGGTGAAAAGGAAGACAAAGGAAGGGATTGTAGGTAAAGAGGGAGGGGTGTGACTAAAGGAGTGGGAACAAGAAAACACAAATATCTTAAATAAATACTTCTGCTCAGTGTTCACAGTAGACGGGGAAGGGGAGGGACCACAAAAAGGAACCAGGAGCTTTGATGGGAGGAAAATTGACACTGATCCATTTTCTGAAGAGGAAGTCAAGCACTTGCTAACCTGAAGGTGGACAAAGTCATGGGGACAGATGGTTACCAAGGGTGCTGAAGGAACTCATGGAGGTACCAGCTGCACCTCTGACAGAACTATTTAACAGATCACTGGAAACCAGGGGGGGAGTCTTGGATGACTGGAGAAGAACATTAAATCCCTATTTACAGCAGTGGTGTTCTGCTTATGCTCTGCTGCCATCCAGCTGCACTCACTGTTAATAAGCAATCGAAATTCGGTTTTACATCCTGATGGTTGAGTGCCTATGGATGAAGAGCCAGAGGGTGTCCGTGCTAGTTGGGCTGAGGCATCCACCTATTGCTCCAGAAATACTGGACCACAGTGGAGCAGCAGCATGAACAGTTTACACTGCAGGATGATTTACTCAATGTAGTGCACGTGTCCCAAAAATTTGACTTCTCGCCGAGAAGTGAGAGCAGAGCAACAGTTAACCTGATGCGGTAGTGTCCACAAAGGAGACATTGCAGTTACATCAACTTCAAACAACATGGGTTGATGTGCTGCAAAGAGAAGTGTACAATGGGGTATTATTATAGTCATGCCGTAAGCGTAGTAGCAATGAAGAGGCTGGTAATGGTATCCTGTGACAAGGGCCATGACTAGAATGGGTGATGGAGAACGGCTACCCCTCTTGGGCAAGACTGTCAGCCCAGCACAGTCCTGCATGGCTCTTGCATGGCCCATGTGCATTTGGGCAGGTTGGCTGCTGGTGGCTGTCAGAAGTGTGATTCCCTGTCATGGCAAGAGTGACATGGGTGGCAGGGATGCACATGCTCAAGGCACATTTGGGCGATTCGCACCTGTGGATGACTAGTGAAGGGCAACTGGGAGGTGGGTGACTGGAAGAAGGGTGAAGGAGGAAATAAACGAGCACCACAATGGGCGATGGCATGGATGTGCATGTGGACACACAGAAAGCATCCTGCGGCTCAGTGAAGGACCTACCTGTACCCCTTGGGTAGACCCATGTAGCAGCCCCCCCCGCAACATGCCACCCTATAGGCCCCGCTGCTATGGAAGCGGCAGGGCCTGCCCTCCTCCATCTCCACCTCCATGTGCACAGGGACTGCAGGCTGCAGCAGGACATGGACGGGTCAGGGTCGGTGGGAAGGCTCGAGCTGCCATGGTGCCACAGGCATTGTGCACCGACTTCAACGCAGGCAGGTGCCCTGAGCTATGGGATTGAAACCCACAGGCTGGCCCACAGCCCAGAACTCTCAGGGAAGCCTTAGACAGTTTACCAGTAGGCAGCACAGCAGAACACCTACAGTAGCATAGCCAGAACGTTCTGGATGCCTCTACACCGTACCTCCACCCGACCCACAGCTGCCAGAGCACTACCGCCGACATTAGATACCTCAATATAGGACCGAATGCTTGCGACCAACACCCCACGTGCATTGTTTTTTTTATGCCACTGGACCGTGGGCATGCCGACATACACAGATGTAGGTGGCCCCTGGACCACCCCACACCCATATAAAGAGGACACCCGAGAAGTGAAGGCCAACCCAACTGTAGAGACTGACTGCATGATGACTGAGTGCAGTTTTCTAACAAGCCAGAAAGTCAAAACCCTCCTGTCCCACAGTGGATATCTCTACCACTGGGACAAGGAGGTAAAGCATAAGACCTATTGGGGTGTATTCAGGATCACCGCCACAGCTGCCCCACCAGGGTGCACACCAAGCTGGATGTAGTGGTGTATACCAGGTGGCCCCACGACCATGACCCCGATACAGGGGAGGTGGGCGTCTGGGAGGTGCTCATCGACGTGCACGATTGAGTGTGCAGGAGCATGGAGAGCATCGCACAGGTGGTGGCACTGTGCACCACAGGGGTGCTGGAGCGTGATTGTGGGACCCGGCGCACACTGTTCGTACCTGAAAGCGCATGGTGCAGCATATTCCAGCAGGACCACGGGGAGTCCCCGAGCATGCTCTTAAGCTGCATGAACTGGCAGTGCCCCCAGGAATGTGCCATAACACCAGGTGGTGACCTGTTCCTGCAGCACTACAGCAGCCCAGGGGACAACCATTTTCTGCTGTTTGCCATACAGAGAGTCCTGTAGTACCCTTGCCAGTTGCAGCGACTGGTTTATGGATGGCACATTCTGCTGCGCACCACCACTATTCTCACAGGTCTTCACTATCCACAGATGGCAGATGGGCATCTTGCTGCTGGCGGTCTATGTCTTGATGCCAACCTGGGCGGAAAGCACATATGTGGCAGTGTTTGGCGAGCTATGGTAGCAGCTAGCAATGCGTAACCTGCAATGGATATGCTTGACTTTGAGTGTGCCACACCTGGCGGCCATTCCGCCGACTGCATTTAGGGAGTGTTGCGGTGAGTGGATGCTACTTCCACTACTGCCAGGCTTTGTGAAGCAGGATATAGCAGATACCCAACCTGCATGCCCAGTATGAAAGTGATGCAGAGTTTGTCCTGAACCTCCACATGCTCCTCGCACTGGCATACTTGCCCATGGACGCCACGAAGGGTGCCTACAGCGCACTATTGGAGAAGCCTTTCTACCAGGCCAATTTGGAGCTGCTCCAGCCCCTCCCAGAGTATATGGAGCACACCTGGGTGGGCAAGGCGGTGGGCAGGTCTGCCCGCAGGTGTTCCCTGTTCCCTGTCCAGCAGTGGAACATGTATCAGCCCACCCTGGATGGCCTTGCCCGTATTAACAATGCAGTCGAGGTTAACACCATGCCTTCTGCACCAGACTGGGTGCCAGCAGCCCATCTGTGGTGCTTCCTTGAGAGTCTCCAGGAGGAGGAGCATCTCACTGCTGTCTGTACAGAGCAGTTGCTCTTAGGTGCTGGTGTGGTGGCACAGAAGCGGTGGGATCGGGACCTCACCTACTGGATCGAGGCAGTTATGGGGGACTATGGCAACTGGAGCACCCCCCCAACTACCTTTGTGGGCTTACATACAACTTCCAGATGCAGGTGTAGCCAGGTGTGCCTGTGTTGGCACGCCATCACAGCCCACTGGTGAGCCCTCTGCCTGTTCATCTCCATACTGTGGAGCTGCTGTGGCACTCAGTGGGATTCACTCCACTGACACACCATTCTCCAGTGGATGTGAATGCCATCCCTGCACAGTTGCTGTGCCATTATCCTTTTCTAATGCTGTCCCCTCCACAGTGCCTCCCTCATGCTGTTGGCCTGGCTCTGATGTGATGTCAGTGTGTCCTGCACTGGTGTACCCATCCTGTCCACCCCACATCAACCCCCCCTTGTCCAGTTGCATTCCGTAGTAGTGGTGGTAGAATTTTTTTTTTTCCACATCGCAGTTGCCATTTTGATGGTCATGGTTCTCCACCTGTGCTTTCCCAGATCTCCCCCATGTGCTGTCACCCACCTCAGTGTGTTGCATCTTGCCCTTGCACCGTTCGGTGACTGCCCCTTTGCCCACCCAGTATGCACCGTATCCGCAGGTTTCATCAGTTGCAGTGAGAATTCAGCCTATCGCATAGAACTGCCAACTTCTGGGCCTGTCAGCCTGACATCGGAGGTGGGTATGAGATTAATGGAAACATTACTAAAAGGCAATCTTGGGGAATATGTTGTATCCAATGGATGACAGGATGCAAGGCAGTATGGTTTCTTGGGGGAGGGTCATGCCAAACCAGTCTGATAGATTTCTTTGACTTGGTGACCAAGAAGTTGGGTCAGGGAGGAAAAGTGGAACTGGCCTTCCTAGATTTTAGCAAGGCTTTCAACACGGTTCCACTTAGGAAACTGGTAAGCAAGTTGGGTATCTGCGGGTACCCCAGAGATCACTGCTGGGACTGGTCCTCTTCAATTACTTCAAAAGTGACACAGTGGAGGAACTGGAAAGGAAGGCCTCCCTCTTTGCAGATGACACCAAGATATGCAACAGAGTGGACACTCCAGGGGAAGGGGGTGGAAAAGATAGGCAGAAATCTGGAAAGACTGAAAAATGGTTAAGGGTATGGTTTTAACGAAAAAAGTGCAAAACAATACACTTGGGCTATAGAAACCCAGGAGTGGAGTACAAAATGGCCAGAGTGATTCTGACAAAGACTGAACAGGAAAGAGACCGGGGGTAATCAAATAGGATGACCTAAAGGTGGCCAGGCAGTGTGACAAGGCAGTCGGATGGGCTAGTGGGATGCTGGGGGGCATATAAAGGGGTATCACCAGCAGGAAGAGGGAGCTGGTGCTGCCGCTATATAGATCACTGGTAAGACCCCCCCTTGAGTACTGTGTCCATTTCTGGAGACAACAACTCAGGAAGAACACAGACAGAGTGGAGACAGTCCTGAGGAGGGCTACTGAAATGTTGCAGGGTCTGCATAAAAAGCCCTACAAAGAAGGCTTAAAGAGATAGATATCTACACCCAGGAGGAGAAGGGGAGAGGGGGGATATGATAGAGACTTTAAATACATTGCAGGGTTAACAAGGTACAGGAGGGGGTTATACTTGAGATGAACAGGTGCTCTAGAACAAGCAGGCATGCCATGAAGCTGGAAGGGGAAATTCAGGAAGAATGTGAGGAAATACTAACATACTAACATACTAAAATGCCAGCAGGATAGGCCTAATGGTCTTTCGTGTCTGCTCGTTTAGTCAACCCCACCCTGATGCTGACCTTGCTATCCTAAACCTTCTCTGGCTTCTCCTTCCCAGTTCAGGATATTCTTGCTGCATTGGATTTTGCTTCCTAGACCCTTCCCCTGTACCTGTCCACACCTCTTGAACCCCTCCACTGTCTCTGCCTCCACTAGCCCCCTAGGTAGTGCATTCCCATGGTTTCTACCACCCTCTCAGTGAAGTAGCACCTCCTCCTTTTCTCCCCTGAATTTTCTCTCCAGCTTCCACACCATGCCTCTAGTGGCCCCCTTCCTCCTTCCTTCAAGCACCCTCACTGTTCCTCCCTATTTCCCTCTTCATGTACTGAAGACCTCTATCATGTCCCCGGTCCCTTCTCTCTTCAAAGTGTACATATTTAGCTCTTGAGCCTCTCCTCATAGGTCCTGTCCCCTGGCCCAAATCATTTTGGTTTGCCCTCTCTGGACCCTCTCCAGGAGGGTTAATGTCCCTCTTTAAGTGTGGCCTCCAAAACTGCCAGTACCTCAGAGTACTGGCCTCACCAAGCAGTTATACAGGAGTATCCTTCCCTCCTTCTGGAGTGATCCCCTAGCTGATGCATCCCAGCATCCTGTTGGCCTGTGCTGCTTTTCCTACAAGTCTCAGGTTATTTCATCTTGACATCCACCACACCCCCAGGTCCCTCTCAGCCATTGAGACTTGTAGTATTCCCCCAGGGTGTACACTTGGCCTGGGTTTGCCCCAGGTGTGGAGTAGTACTTTGCATTTCCCTGCATTAAACCTCAGCTTCCACTTCAGACCATCTTCAGAGCCTCCAGGTCCCCCTGCAGGCCACTCCTCCCTCCTCCCAATTACCACTGCCCCAGTTTCGAGTCATCTGCAAAGAGACTCCATCTTCACTCCTGATTCCTGTCCTTATGTCAGATACGAGGGCGTTGAACAGAAGGGGCCCAAGGACTGATTCTGTGGGACCTCTACTAATGACCTCCTTGGGGAAGAGATTATGTTACTAACTATTTACCTCTGGGTCCTTCTTCATAGAAAAGGTACTGGATGCCTGGAGCAGCCATCTAGTGGAGGTAGCCAGGGTGAAGTAAGTTGAAAAATGCTTAGAAAGACACAAGAAAATTGTAGGGGAAAGAAAGGGGCGGAAAAGATTGTGCCGTGGATCTAGTAGGGTCTGCAGTCAAGAAGTAAGGCTTAATAAAATAGCCAGACATGGTGGGCCCAGTGGCCCTTATCTGCCATCACAGTCTATGTTTCTATTTCCAGTCACTGTAATAGGTGTCATCTGTCACAACAAAGCGGGATATTCAGGCATGCTGCAGGAAGTTTTGAGACTACTTTAGTTGCTTGTTTTTATTGGGATACATAATACCTATGGATCTATTTTGCATTATTGGAATAGTCCCAGCATACTCTTAGTTCAGGTACTTTTCTATCAAGCACTGGCGACTTGGCATGGTACACTGTCTATGCCCTATGATTCAGATACACTGTTATTTGAGTTTGTTTGCCTTGGTATAATGCTTCAACTCCAGACTCCCCATCCCCTTTTCAATCCAGACTTTTCCAAGACAAGAGGCCTGACACTCTTTCAGAATCCCTCCACCTCCCTTCAGATGGCGTGCACTCTGCAGCCTTGTGACTAAAGGGCATTCCAGCCCTCCTACCTTTGCAGTTTATTTATTGTCCCATACTGTGATGTCTTCGATCTCACAGTGTTTATATGTTTATAATAGTCCATGCACATTGTTATTTGTTAGGGTTTGTGCATCGCCATGGTTGTTTGTATTTTAGCTGCACATTGGATGTAGGTACAGAGTTTTTCCCATGACTACTTTTATCCTGTTAGACAGAGTGGTGTACCATTTCAATCCATTATTCATTTAGGACCATTACTATAAATAAGGGTATTCATTGGTTCAGGACCTCCATTTTAAGATATTACTGCAGCTCGGGCTCCCTTCAGAGCTTGACTCCCTAACCTTTTTTTGTGGCAGGAACCAAGTCACACATTTTCCCTTTTGGACCCAAGAAATAGTTACTTTTAACAAGCTTAAAATATACTCCCATAATGTCAATGGGTTAAAGAACCAGGTCAAGTGGTCCAAAGTAAAAGCCTCTATTAAAAAAACTCAAGCTTGCTTTTGTTTTCCTTCTGAGAACTCATCTTTGCCAGGAGGAACATTACAAATTGGGGAAATTAGGATATTCACAAGTGGTGGCCTCCTTGTTCCAAAAGGGAAAAGAGAAGGGGCACAGTTATACTGTTCCAAAAAATATCCCTCTTCAGGTCTCTGACTGATTATGTGGATCCTCGAGGGAAGATCAGCACACATTCATAGGTAATTATATGAGTAGAATGCTAAATTTTGTAGGTTTATATATACCTCAGTTATTGAAGGTACTGAGCTTAACCTTTAATGAGTTCGAGATACCTCAGGCATTGACGGGATTATATTAACTATAGTGAGTGTATACATACCCCCAGGTATTGAAGGTACTATGGTAACCTTAGTGGGAGTTTTATATATACCCCCAGGTATTGAAGGTACTATGTTAACCCTAGTGAGCTGAGCAGCATAGTCTGTGTATTTAAGGTACTATGCTAACCTTAGTGAGTTAATATGTACTTTCAGGTATTTATTTATTTATTTTAGTCTTTGGTAACAGGGTAAGGCCCACTAGGCACAAGTTTCCATTTTCAGGGGTGACCTGGGAGCACTGGGCAGTTAAGTGACTTGCTCAGAGTCACACAGTACGCAAGTGGAGGTTGTGAGAATCAAACTCAGGTCTGGTCTGCTGGATGTACCAAGCTTGTTCACACCTCATTCCTCTAACCTCTAGGCTATACTGCCAGCCCAGTTGAAGGTACTATGCTAACCCCAGTGAGGTTATACATACCCCAGGTATTAAAAGAACTTTGCTAACCCTTGTGAGTTTATAGGTACCCCCTGGTATTGAAGGTACTATACTAACCCTAGTGTGTTTATACATACCCACGGGTATTAAACGCGTGCTATACTAACCCCGAGTCAGGTTATATCATACCTACAGGTATTGAAGTTGCACTATGCTAACCCTAGTGAGTTTACACATTCCTAGGGTACTAGCAGTACCATGTTAACCCCAGTGAGCTTACAATAGTCTTCAAGGATATTGAAGGTACTATATTAATCTGGGTTTATACATATCCTAGGTATTGATGTAGCTTATGCTTACTTTTAGTGAGTTTGGCACTTAGGTATTAATAGCCTATGCTAACCTAGTG
This sequence comes from Neoceratodus forsteri, assembly GCA_016271365.2. NCBI lineage: Eukaryota > Metazoa > Chordata > Ceratodontiformes > Ceratodontidae > Neoceratodus > Neoceratodus forsteri. The sequence continues at coordinate 357,818,378 of JADMNL010000026.1, forward strand.
AGTTTATGGATACCCCAGGTATTGGAAGGTACTATGCTAACCTTTAGTGAGTTCACACATACCACAGGTATTGAAGGTACTATGCTAACTGAGTGAGTTTATGCATACCCCAGGTGATGGGAAGTGCTATCTTATAACCTGTGTGGGTTTATACCTTTCCCTCAGACCCATTAAGGAATTCTATGCTAATATTAAACGGTAGTTTATACATACCCCCAGGTATTGGATGTACTATGCTAACCCTAGTGAGTTTATACATACCTCAGGTATTGATGGTACTATGCTAAGAGCCCAGTACAAAGGGCAGCCTGCAGCGCCCGGGAAAAACAGAATGAGGGAGTGAGGAGGGTGAGCAAGCTCAATGCAGAGCTCTGTTGGGACAGCTGTGAACTTCTTTGTGGCAGAAAAGGCACCAATGCAGGCAGGAGCCCAGTACAAAGGACAGCCTGCAGCACTGGGAGAAATAGAATGAGCGAGTGAGAGAGGGGAGTGAGCGAGCTCAGTGGAGCCTGCCGGACTTTAGAGTTGCCCACCCTCCCCCCAGGGCCCTCTGTGGTCCTGGTATTACAGCAGGATCTCTGGAGTGGAAACAACGCAATAATTGGATACTTTTAGGATTGCTGTAATAATGCAGATTTAGTTCTGTTTATTTCTCTAACTGAGCTAAGAACTGAGCTATACTGTTATGATTGCTGTAATAATATATATTTATTTGTTCTGTTTCTCTAACAGAGCTGAGTAATACTTGGAGTGCAATAGGATTTCTAACTGGGCTAAATGAAACTATATGAGAGCTGAGAACAAAAAGTATGTTAGCTGAGGGGTGAAAAACAGACAAGGAGGCTTTAGGATGGCTACAGTAATACAGTATCTAATAAATGAGATTTGAGACTGAATTAACCCGGTCGACAAGGGGGCAGGTTCATATCACCTAGGAGGACTAGTGTGGGGGGGGCAGGAATTTGAGTAAATAGGGGACTAACAGTTGCAGTAGTGTGCAGAACCTGGGAGTAAGAGCCTGTAACATAAGATGGAGGCCAGAATGGGGCAGGTGCCACATGTCAATAGGGCGGGCATCTTTGGATGGGTGGTGGGGTATACAGGGTATGGGTCCGCCCTGATCCTGGACTAGGCTTGGAGGATGGGGGGTGTATGGTCTGTAGATGACTGGCCAGTTTGAGGAAAGAACTGTAGAGGTTAGAGAGGAGTGTAAGTGGCAGGACAGATAAGTATGATAGGCATCCTGGCTTGGGGGGAATTGGTGATGGCAAGGGGGGAAGGAGGAAGAACAACTAGGGACAGAAACTGACCCCAGTATCCGAAAGACTAGCAGAAAAGAGAGGACAAGGAAGGGGGTGCCCAAGGTGAGGTGGGGCCTCCTGATGGGGGAGGAGGAGACCACAAGGAGTACCGGGGAGAGAGCAGATAGCTGCATGTAGGGAGGGACCAGGGGTGGCATGGAAGGGAACAAGTAGGAGGGTGAACTGATAGGAAGAAGAGATGTAGGAGGGGTATCAACTAGGAATAGATTCAAGCCTCTGCTATGGGAGAGAGGGGGCAGCAGGAACATACTGAAGGGGGGAGGACAAGTGGGGCATGAGAGGGATGGCAACAGGTAGGGGAAGAGATAGTGAGGACCAAAGGGTAGAAGGGGGCTAGTAAGGAAGGAGGGGTGGTGACTGAAGGAGAGAAGGCTATGGGAAAGGGAAGGATGGGAGGAGCATCACTATTGGGGTAGAAGGGAATGGAGGCTCTCAATTGACAACAGCAGGGATAGGAGAGGGGTTGGACATCAGCACGGGAGGAGGGGAAGGGAGGTTGACTTGGGAAGCCCAGTAGGAAGTAGTCAGGCTGGGAAGGGGTTCAAAGGGGATGGGAGAAATAAAGCAGAGAAAAGGGGTGAGGCAGAAGTAGGGGGTACAGATACAGAAGTCACAGAGGGTGCAGCTGGTGGGGAAGAGCAGGAAAGAACGAATACTGGGGTGATGGAAGGGCATTAGAAGGGAAGGAGGGTAAGGGATTGTGGGATACTCATCCTGGGGGATTCTATACTGAAAGGAGTGAGATGGAGAGGAAGGGGGAAAGGCACAGCCATATTTGTGTTGAAGCTATCACCTTGTTGACTGCAAGAGGGGCAGGGCAGGCACTGCTCAAGTGTGCAGCAAGGGGGAGGAAGAAACCTCATTTAGTGTTGCATGTGGGTACAAATGACTTGGTGGGGGAGACTGTGGAAGTAGTGAGGGGGAGGTTTGAGTAGTTGGGCAGGCAGGCAGTGTGAGGGGGTAGGGTAGTCAGTGGCATTCTCAGAGGTGCTCCCAGTACCATGTGCATGCATGCGGAGGAAGGGTAGGGTTGAGGAGTTCAACGAGTCACCGAGAGATCGGTGCCACACCAAAAATGATGGGTTTGTGACTAACTGAAGTAGGGCCTGAGGGAACGCGAGGGACAGCATATACTTGAGCAGGAAGGGGAGAGGAGTATTAAAGGCAGGATTAGATGGGTATATCTCTGCTAAGGTGGATTTAAACTAGTGGCAGGGGTGGTCAAAAGACTGAATTTGGAAGAAATTTCCGGACAGGGGAGCCTAATGAGCTCACCCCCCCTCCCCAGATACAGGTAAAGGAGGAGGAGGTGTAGTAACCCTGGGAGGGGGTGGGCATAGTGGTCTGAGTGTAATACAGAAGGCACCACCACCTGGTAAGAAAAGAGAGGAGAAACTGTGTGGACTACCGGGAGGAGGGACACAGGTCAAGGAGGAGGAGAAGAGTGAGAAGAAGTAGGGATATGGGTGGAAGGTGGTCTGACTAAATGGATAGAAAACTGGTTCGGGGAGGGTGCAGAGGTGGTGGTGGTGGGGTGCTCTCGGCACCCAGACCAGTGAGCAAGCAAAGGTGCCACAGGGGACAGTGCTGGGCCAGTGCTGTTGAATCTTTATCTTCCCTTATAGCCACCACGGACTGGGAGCAGGATTAGTCTGTTCATACATTATACCAAATTGGGGCAGTGGTGGATGAAGAGGACGGATGGGAAAAACTGCAGGGGACCTAACCAAACCAGGAGACATGGTCGGTGGGTGGCAGCAGGATTTAGTGCAATTAAGTGTAAGTTGATGCACTTCAGGGCTAAGAACCAGAAGAGGGACTATTGGTTGAGGATCACAGAGGAGGAGAAGGACCTAGGGGTGCTGGTAACTGGGAGCATGAACAATTTTAGCCCAGTGCAGGAGAGCAGCAAAGGCAAAGAGGATGCTATGGTGCATCGCAAGGGGGTTCTCATCCAGACACAGGGATGTGATCCTACCTCTCTACAGATCATTGGTCACACCACACCTAGAGTACTGTGTGCAATACTGGAGGCCATATCTGAGGAAAGATATAAAGTTACTGGAGTTGGTGCAAATAAGGGCAACAAAAATGTTAAAGGGGATGGAAGAAAAGGAATGTGAAGTTAGGCTGAAGGAACTGAACATGTACACAGTGGAGGAGGGATAGGGGATATGATTGAAGCATTTAAATACTTGAGGGGGTAAATAAACCTAGTACCGAGGGGGTGTTCAAACTTAAGGAGTGGAAGAGAGATGAGGGGGCACAGACTAAGTTTGGAAGGGGGACGTTTCAAGAGGGAAATGAGGAGGCTCTACTTCTCTGAGAGGGTGGTGTCTAGTTGGGATGTACTGCCAGAGAGGGTGGTAACATATAGGACAGTCAATAGCTTTAAGGAGGAGTGGGATAAAGCAAGAGGAAGAGTCGGGGGCAAGGGCTGGGACAAGCAGGGAAGGAACTTGGGGGAGCAGGCGGTGGCAGCTGCAATCTAGGGTGCTAGCTGCACACTCTGGCAGACTTACATAGACCGATTGGTGTGTTCTGCTGGCAGATTCATATGTTCATATGTAAAATCACAGTGACTCTGTTCATGAGCAGAGGTCCTAAAATGCCTATGTTGAACATTTGGTGACAAATGTCCATAAAATAACTGTGTTACAAGTGTGCATTGTGCAGTTTCCACACACCCTCAAAACTTTGCAAATTTGTAGAATTTTTACTCCAGGTTTTCAACATTGGCATTTTTCAGACCTCCTTATGAACAGTACATCTGTCATTTTCACATCCTGCTCAAAATATGCATTTACACTTAGCACAGAATACCACGTTTACTGTGGGAAATCCAATGTTAGGACATCATTAAGAAACTCATAGTGACAGTGTTCATGATCAGAGGTCACAAAATGCCTATATATTGAAAATTTGGTGAAATAATTCCACTAAATGACTGTATTACGTGCATCGTTGCACAGTTTCCATGCTTCGCTTGGAAGTTTGAGCATTTTTAATATTTTCAGTGCAGATTTTCAACATTGCCATCTCTTCACACCTCCCTAAGAATGGTAAAGCTGTCATTCTTCACATCCTGCCCAATTTGCTTACATCTGGCGCACAATGGCACAGTCATTGTTGAAACTCAAATTTGGGACAAATGCCCCGGGTGTTACGGTTTCTAACCATAAGGTCCCGCCCTGAACAGACTGACAGGCATCAGGAGTGTGCCTTTGGATTGCTGACTGTAATGCTCATGCCATTCCAACCCCATCCCCCCACCCTGTAGCCAGTGACAGGCATCAAGGTATGCCTTGGACTCTTCAGCCCCAGAGTTCACCCCATTCTATATTGCACCAGTTTCAGTGTATGTCCTTATAGAGTGGGGTGACTGTAAAGCCGAACACCCCAAGGCACATCTCAACACTTGTCAGTGTCTGCGGGATAAGGTGAGGTGAAATGGCATGAACATTATGAACGACAACCCAGACGCATACCCTTATGCCTGTCCAACTCTGCAGGGTGGCGGTGGGGTTGGTGTGAAGTTCAATACTTCACTGCCACTGCAGGACATGACTGGGACCTGAATCTGGAGGGTTACACATGTTCCAGGAAGGACAGGGGAGGGGAAGGAGGAGGGTAGCAATGATAGTCAAAACTGCATTGGCATAGGGGAGTAGGGAGGCGGAGGGAACCGTGGAGGCGATTTGGGTCACCTTGATAACAAGGAGGGCAAGAGAGGTAAAATAAGTTGGTGTATAGACCCCTGCCCTAGGCGGAAGAGCTGGAAGAGAGTCTGTGGCAGATGTTGGGAGACACTGCAGACTGGGCAGAGGAACGTGGGGGGTGTTGGGGATCTAAACATGCCAGGAACAGACTGGGAGACTATGACATCTCTGTGACCAGGGAACAGAGGTTGTTGGATGTCTTTCAAGGACGATTCCTAACTCAGCAGGTGGGGAACCGACCCAGGAGAGGCCTGGTACTGGATGTGGTCCTGGCAGACAGTGACCAGATTGGGGAGCCTGGGTAAGTGGGACCCATTGGAGGGGAGTGACCATGCCACAGTCTGGTTTTGCCTGGACCTAGGAGGACTAGAGGCTGCACACAAAGAGCGGAGTAACTGACTTCAGGGATGGATTTTAAAGATGGGAGAGGCTCCTTAAGGGAGCATTTGGATGTGATTAGGTCAGACACATGGGCCTTTGATGATGGTGAGGAAATCATCAGGAGAGGGTGCAGGATGCACCCAGCACCTGTGTAAGAGTAAGACAGAAATACGGTGGGTCAGAAAAGCCCTGCTGGTGGACCAGGGAGGTCAGGAGGTGGTGTGGGAAGAGAGGCAGCCTATAAGCAATTCAAGTGCTCAAGGGTGAAAGGATGAGGAAGGAGTGATATGAGCTGATGGCTAGAAGAGCCACTAGGGTGGTGATGGCGCTAAGGCAAGGAAGGAGCAGAACTCAGCCAGGGAAATTAGGAGAGGAACAAGGGGTTCTTTAGATACATTGGGGAAAACAGAAGGTGAAGGGGCAGATTAGCAGGATTAAATCAGGAGATGAGCACAAGACCCAGGGGCAGGCTGAGGTACTAAATGAGTACTTCACCTCAGTTTCCACCAAGGAAAATGGGGTGCTGCATCATACATGGAGACAGAGATACGGAGGACCTTTATCGATCGGGCGGGTCTGGGGAGAGGGGAGGCATCACTGGCAGGAGGGGAGGCTAAGCGGGAGAGAGGTACCGAGAGGGAAATCACAGCAGAGAGAGAGTGAAGCCCTCAGCTCCCTTAAGATGGAGAAAGCACGGGCGGATAAATTACATACTAGAGTACTAAAGGAACTTGTGGATGTCCTGCTTAAAACCTAGACTTTTCACCATCTCTCTGAGACAAGAGTAGGTGCCCCAGGACTGGAAGGTGGCACATAGTGCCCATCCACAAGGGAGAATCAAGGAGGTGGCAGGGAAACTACAGGCCTGTCAATTTGACATCGGGGGTGGGCAAGGTGATGGAGGGCATTGTCAAGGAGGCTGGGGGAACCTGGAAAAGTCAGGGTGCCTGGATGATAGATATGGATTGAGTCCTGGGGAAATACGTGTCAGACAAATCTTGTGGGTTTCTATGACTGGGTGATGAGTGCCTTGGACCTGGGTGTAGACCAGTGGGCGTCCTCTTTCTAGACTTCAGCAAGGTATTTGACTCTGTTCCTCCACAGGGCCTGTTGGATAAGCTGGGAGAAATGGGGTAGGAACAGATGATCAGATGGATAGGCAATTGGCTCCAGGACTGGACCCAGAGGGTGCGTGGTTGGTGGATAGTCTCATCCCTCAGGAGGGTCATTAGTGGGATCCCACAGGGATCGTCCTTGGGCCCCTCCTGTTCAACGCCCACGTCTCTGACATGAGGACAGAATCAGGGTGACATGAGTCTCTTTGCAGATGATGACTCAAACACAAGGGCGATGGTGGATGGGGAGGAGGAGGGGTGGCCTACAGGGGGACCTGGAGGCTCTGAAGATGGTCTAGAAAGTGGAAGCTGAGGTTCAATGCAGGGAATGCAAGGTACTCCACCTGGGGGCCAGAAACCCTGGCTAAGCGTACACTGGGAAATGCTACAAGTCCTCGATGGCTGAGAGGGACCTGGGGTGGTGGTGGATGTCAAGATGAACAACTCTGAGACTTGGAGAGGGCAGCAGCCAAGGCCAACAGGATGCTGGGATACATCACTAGGGGATCACCTCCAGGAGGAGTGATACTCCCTCTGTATAACTGCTTGGTGAGGCCGCACCTTGAGTACTGTGTGCAGTTTTGGAGGCCACACTTAAAGAGGGACATTAAACTCCTGGAGAGGGTCCAGCAGAGGGTAGCCAAAATGATTTGGGGCTTGGGGGACAGGACCTATGAGGAGAGGCTCGAAGAGCTAAATATGTACACATTGGGAGAGAGAAGGGACCCAGGGAACATGATAGAGGTCTTCAGGTTCATGAAGAGGGTAAATAGGGGAGGAACAGTCAGGGCACTTCAAAGGAAGGAGGAGGGGGCCACTAGAGGGCATGGGTGGAAGCTGGAGGGGGGAAGATTCAGAAGGTGAAAGGAGGAGGTGCTACTTCACTGAGGAGGGTGGTGGAGCCATGGAATCACGCTGCCTAGGGGGGCTGGTGGAGGCAGAGACAGTGGAGAGGTTCAAGAGGGGTGGGACAGGTACAGGGAAGGGTTCTGGAAGCAAAATCCAGTGCAGCAAGAATATCCGGAACTGGGAAGGAGAAGTCAGAGAGGCGGGGGGGCAGGGTGGGGGCTGACTAAGCGAGCAGACATGAAAGACAGTTAGGCCTATTCTGCTGGCATTTTAGTATGTTAGTATGTCATTCCTACTCTGCATCTGTTTAACTCCTGCATTCCAATTTTAATACCAGCAATCAAACATTCGGCATTGACAAATGCTTGTTTTATTTAGTTCTGTAGTGTTGAATACTGGGTTAGTCACATTTACTCTAGGTACATCACATACTGTATAAGAGGGTTCTGTGGCCTGAGTATAGAAAAATAATGGATACAATATTTAAGTACTATTAATTCATTCTGTCAGGTGTATTAATGAGCTATAATATATGGAACATGGAATATCTTATTTTATTTTTTGTAAATATATTTTATTGAAGCACAAAACGTAACAAACATGCAATCAAAAGCTGTGACACAGAAAAGAAATAACTTGATGTCACATAAAACCTTAAAACTTGTGACATTACAATAAATGGTTATATTCATTATATACATGAAATCCATGTGCTTTACAAATCAGTCTCCTATTCCAGTAGTGGGTAGCAATTAACAGTTATAGTAGTAAAATTAATTTGCATCTAATCAGTTCATTCTTATATGCAATATATTACAGAGGTGTGGATTGTTTGCAGTTGTGATTGAAAGGAAAAGGAATGTCATTTGGAGAAGATGCCCGGCTCCACAGCTGACAGTGAAGGCTCCCAAGTGTCCAGGAATACAGATCCATGCCCATTGGCTCCAAGCTGCATCTGTTCAGTTTTGCTGCAGGGCAACAGGTTCTTGCTCCAGTGGGTGATGTTAGGGAGGTTACACTTATCCAGTACTGAGCCAATGATCTATATACATTTATCAGTGCTACAGCAGATCCCAGAGGCATCCCACCTTAGCTTGACTCTGGCACCCAGGTTCTGCCCCCATAAGAATTCCAGAGGTAGTGCAAAATGCAACACCTCCTCCCTTATTTTGTGCACTGCTTCCTTCCAAATGGGTCGGATTTGATCGCATGTCAGTGCCTGTGTAGGAAGGTACCGTTGTCAGCCTGCCACTTTGGGCACAGAGGAGATCTGTCACTGCCAGCCTGGTGCATACACACCAGCTCCATATGTTATTTAATTTGCCCTGTGGTAGCTATTTGCTATATGAGTATTTAATAAAATGTCTAACAGCTGCAGTCTATATTTTGGGTAACACCTCTGCACCTAGGTCAGCACTCTATTGGGCACTGATATCCACTTGGGGGGGGGTCTTCTGTGCTCCCAGTTGCCAGCCTATAAAAGGCTGATAGTGGTTTGGACTTGGGCTGGTGTGCATAAACACTAGTCTCAGCTGGGGAATATTCACCAATATTGTGAGTGAACGTGTCATGGTGGACAGGTCATTGCCTTATTTAGAAGTAGGTGAAACATCCACCACCAAGATATGACCAGATTGTGAAAAGTCTACAAAGGGTCTCCGAGTTGCCCTCAAACAGGTCATCACTTTTTAACCCCCAACTTTACTCCATCTTAGCAGGGTTTGGAGCAGGAAAACATGCACCCAGGTTTACCTTTAAAAGCTTCTGTGAGTAAGGTGGCTCTAAAAATCCCTGGAACGTGCTTCATGGTTTTGACAAGGTGCACCAGGCACCCAGCAGGGTTCTGGTGAATGGATTATTAACTGCCCTTTCTCGTGTGGCACATAGCGATGGGGAGAGTAAGCCCTCCTCAAGTATTACTGCTAAATCTTCTTCCTCCATTTCCATCCAAGCAGGGCAGAGCGGAACCCCTTATTTGGGCAGAAATGCCAACTGGGAAGCACACCAATCTGACTTAAAGGGCAGTAAGGCCACCCCCTGAATGATTGCTGTAGGTAATCCCTGCAAATTCAGGTGTGCCTACCTTTCCATAGAAAAGGGTGGACAATAGAGTTCAATTTCCAGAAAAATGAACAAGGACTCTAACCGAGAGGGACTGGAAGAGGTAAAGGCAACTGGGCACGGTACACATCTTATTTACATTAGCACATTCTACGAGTGTTAAGGGAGGGGAACCATTATTCCTTTTGCATTAATTCTTACCAGAAGTAGTATGTAGTTATTATTGTAGAGATAACTGGCAGGGTACACATCTTATTTACACTAGCACATTCTACGTGTGCTAAGGGGAGGGGGAACCATTATTCACTTTGCTTTAATACTCATCAGAAGTAGTGTGTAGTTATTATTCTAGAGATACCTGCTCAGGGTACACATCTTATTTGCACTAGCACATTCTACGAGTGTTAAGGGGAGGGGGAACCATTACTCACCTTGCTTTAATACTTACCAGAAGTAGTGTGTAGTTATTATTGTAGAGATACCCAGCGCAGGGGTACACATATTATTACACCAACACATTCTATGAATGTTGAGGGAGGAGAACCATTATTCACTAAAGGAATAATGCATGACAAGTATTAGGTACGATAGGATAACGTCATGCCTGGGGTTGTTAGGCGCGAGGGCGCGGGCAGTCGCAGGCTATTGCGCCTCGAAGTGGCGTTATTCCGCTGCACACACACCTGGAAATACATTATTCCTATTATACAATGGCTCTCCTATAATAAAATACAAATAAAAAGATTAAAATATGTTTAAAAGTATTTTTTAGTTATTTCTTTACTGAGTAGGTATACATGGAGGATAAATAGTCCTGCTGGCTGTATTGTTTGCCCTGTAGATGGTTTTTCTGTTTTTTTTTTTACTTGACAGTAGGCTGCTTGTATGTCCCCCCCACACAGCTGTTTCCTTCCATAGAGGTTTAATTGAACCAGTCCTGGTGCGGGTGAAGATGTTTAATTTTAATTAATGTGAATGCTGAGGGGCGAGGGTTAGCAGCAGTGAAACCGCCTGCTGCTCCCGCCTCCCCTGCCGCCCACTTTTTGAGATTGTTTTTTAGGGAGGGGCTCATCTTCATGTTGTGGTGGTAGAGATTAGATTTTTTTTTTGTTTTTTTTAGCGTGACACAGTAGGGACGTGGAAAAGAAAGCAGTTTGAACTTGGGGACAGGAGTATGATCTGAGCAGCGAGGAGCGAGCATGTGCTAGGGAAAGTGAAGCCGTTCAGCCAGTTGCTCACTGCCACGTTTCCTGTTATGTTAAACTGGTGGCTCTGCCGGCAACATTGTCCTGTGTATGTGCTACAAGAAAAGAAATTGGGGTGAAAAAAACAGGGTGTGGTAAGTGGGCAGTCCACAATGTGCTTTGTAAGAGATGTGCTTGGTGCTTTGGGGCAGGTAGGGAGTGAGAACTGTGGAGCAGGGATTGCCGTGAAGCCGATTATAAGGATGGCTTTCACTCATCTAGTTTTCTTTTTTTATGTTATGAGGGAAAACATTGTTTGGAGGAATGTGCGTAAGGGTAGTCGGTTACAGCGCTGGGCACTGGAAACGATACCTTTACCACGAGGAGCATTGAAGGATGACTAGCGACAGCCATGGACTGATTTTATTTTTTTCATTTAAGCGGTCATAGAATGTGCTGGGACTTGATCCGTGATGTTATGCTGGGATAACATCACGGGTGCAGTCCCAGAGGGACCAATCAGAGCCCAGGAAATTTTCTTGCCATTGTATGATTTGCTTTAATACTTACCAGAAGTAGTGTGTGGTTCTTATTAAAGATATAACTGGGCAGGGTACACATCTTATTTACAATAGCACATTCTAGGAGTGTTAAGGGGAGGGGGAACCATTATTCACTTTGCTTTAATACCCACCAGAAGTAGTGTGTAGTTATTATTGTAGAGAGAACTGGGCACGGTACACATCTTATTTGCACTAGCACATTCTACGAGTGTTAAGGGGAGGGGGAACCATTATTCACTTTTCTTTAATACTTACCAGAAGTAGTGTGTAGTTATTATTGTAGAGATAACTGGGCAGGGTACGCATTTTATTTACACTAGCACATTCTACGAGTGTTAAGGGGAGGGGAACTAGTATTCACTTTGCTTTAATACTTACCAGAAGTAGTGTGTAGTTATTACTGTAGAGAGTGTGGAGGGCAGTGGTGTGTAGTTATTACTGTAGAAAGTGTGGAGGGCAGTGGTGTGTAGTTATTACTGTAGAGAGTGTGGAGGGCAGTAGTGTGTAGTTATTACTGTAGAGAGTGTGGAGGGCAGTGGTTATCTGGATGCCCAAATATTTAAAGAGCTAATGTACTGCCTGGAAACTGCCTGCAATTAATTGTAACTTTCAGATGTAGTCAGCTATCACTTCTTTCTTATATCACAAGTGTTTTTTCTTTTCTGTTTGATAATTAGAAGATTTTTACACCTGGCAGTCCTGGGGTGATATGTGGAGCAGCACTCTGTTTAGAGGTTTAAAAAACAGTAACTTCTGTTCCTCCCACCGCATCAACATTGAGACCACACTGACTGACATCACTAGTAACCAATGAGAACCAGTTCTCACTGCCAGGTTTCACTTTCACATGAAGCAGCAGGGACTGGCTCTTTCTGGTTACTTGTGATGTCTTAATTTCCTGCATTTTGATTGGTAGCTTGTGAAAGTCACTGCTCGAGCTGCAAGGATTGTGGTGCCTCACGGTGTTTGGTCTCCTTTCTGATGATGTAGTGGAAGGAACAGAACTTACTTTTTTTAGCCTCCAGAGTGCTGCTCCACACATCCCCCTAGTACTGCCAGATGGAAAATCATCTAATTAGCAAACAGAAAAAAAACTTCAGATATTGGCAGAGATAACTGACTGCATCTGAAAATTACTATTAATTCCAAGCAGTACACTAGCTCTTTAAGAGTCGATGCCACTTTAAACCCCACATGGCTTTTCATTCCTAGTGAGAGGAGTTCGGTTTTACTTCAGTTTATTTTGCATCTAGCCAAGGCTCCATATTCCTGACCTCCAGTAGGCTCCGCACCTCATGCAAACTTTCCTCTGGATTGTATATGCACATGGTATATCTTATTAAAGACACATGCAATCAAATTACCAAATATACATGTTGACATGACAATTATGTTGTTCTGTTCCATACAGGGAATCAAGGATGACACAAGAAGGTATGTATAAACAACAGTCTCTCTGTTACTGACCCTTGCCCACTGTAAGTACAAAAACTAATATAATTTCTGGCTACATTCCCAGGTTCACAAATAGTCAGAAAAGAGGATGCTGGATCTAAAGTTACACTGGTGACCCATAACCTGAGTCTGGGGTGTACAAAGGCCACCTACAGTACAATGCTTGGAAGCAAATGAAATCCATCGTCAGCCCTGGTAAAGGAGATGTTTTTCAACATTTAGTTAAAAAGAATTCAATAGGGAGTTTCTGAATCTAAAGATAAGTTGGTGACCCATGACCTGAGTCTGGGGGTGTACACAGGCCCTCTACAGCACCGTGTGTGAAAGGAAATGAAATCATCCGGTCCCCCAACAAGAAGGCTTGCCTTCAGATAGGGCAAATACCGATCCTAAGCCCGCCTCTGCCCCAATTCTCTTTCATGACTCATGATGCATTGTTCCTCCTGGAAAGCCATTTGTTATATCAATAAAAGACAAAATTTAAAGCAGCAGTTCAACAAAAATGTTAAGATGCTGTACTGTACCTGTTAACGCTACTTTCCTAGGTTCTTCCTAGTCACCCATTAACTTATGTATTTATTTATTGACACTGGTTTACCAAATAAACATACAGAGATAAAAGAAATATTTACAGATATGATCTGGGGGAGACAAGGGAAATACTGTAAATAGCATACAACAGTATACATGGTATTTAATAATACATAATAAATTGTTTCCTGCAACGTGTACTTTATATCTTTTTCTGGCTCCATTCCCTGTTCATGTTCACAGTACTGTTTCAAAGCCAAAAAAGTGACCATACTTTTTTCTTGAGGAAACAAAATAATTTAAAACATTTAAAAATGCCTAAATTCTGTTAGAGATGAAAATGTTTGCCAGCAAATGAAAGTGGAGGACAACTGGCTCTGTTACTGTTATAAAAGGTGTGGGCAGCTGTGCTGCTATGCCACTTTAAGATGTAGTGGAAAGATTAGGCTAAGTAGGTGCTAATGGTGTTAATGGCCATACTTTACACCTCCCAGGGTGAATGCTTTCATAAATAAAGGGCTATATTGACAACAGAACTTGTCTATAACCTGGACATGTAGCTGAAACAGTGAATAACATGACAACATTTGTTTCAAAGGTATGTGAGCATTCAAAACGGCTCAAAAACCTGACCAGCATAGAGCAAAACCGGATTACCTGATAGTGACCTAGAAAATCTGATCACCAGGTAAAAATCCTGACAGATGGCAACCCTACCCACAAGGGAGACATTTCTGTATCTTTTAGTTACAAAAATTCCAGAGGGGGCTCCTGAATCTAAAGATGAATTGGTGACCCATATCCTGAGTCTGGGGGTGTATGAAGCCCCAGTAAGGGAGACAATTCATAGAAACAGAAAAGTAACTGAGAGAAAATGACATGGACAGTAGATCTATCCTGCCCTAAGATTCCCTACTTTGAATATTTCTAATGTTGTTATTTCCCTCATATTCCCCTCTCCTTTCTGCATTATCCCTGCCGATAACTCCCTTAAATGCATCCCAGATTCTCTTGAGTCCTGATATTGTCTCTGACTCCACAACCTTGTCAAAAGGTGCATATCTTTTAGGAGCAAAGACTTCCTGTGTCCCAATATGAGAGGTAGAAATATAAACAATGAAACAGCTTTTTACATCCCAGACTCACTACTGATGTGCCCTCCTTCACACCTTCATCTGCATAGCCACTAGGATTCATTCAGACTCCAGGGACCAATGAGGACCACTGCATGTAGTCATGGACACTGTAACAGACCCAGGTGCCACAGGATTACCTGGTGTTTCTTTTTCTAACATTTTGGAACCATGTGATTATCAGGGAGGGGAGATGGCAGTAAGGCAATACCAAGTGTCGGTGTAGAGCTGACATCATTAGCTGGGAAGTGCCATGTTGGAGATTCTCTGTATGTGATGATAACCAACAGACAGATAGACAACTCTGTCTATATTTGTGCATCCCTGGAGGAACAGTCCTCTGTATAATAATACTAATAATAATAAAATGTATTTGTTATAGCGCCTTTCATGTTTCAAAGTGCTGTACAATCAAAATAAAAGCAGAATACAATAAATACAATAAAATCAGGAAAATACAGAATAACCTTTCCCCCACAGAAAAGTCTTAAGAGCCCGCTTGAAACACCCTACTGTCCCACATTCCCAGAGCTGATGTGGCAGAGAATTCCAAAAGGTAGGTGCCACAAACCCAAAAGCACATGCACCTGATGATTTTAAACTTATCCTCAGAATCTCTAGCAACCCCTCGTCAGCCAAGCGGAGTTGTCACAGAGGGTTGTAGGGAACCAGGAGCTCTTTCAAGTAATCAGGACCCTGTCCGTGTAGGGCTTTGTAAGTCAATAGACCTACCTTGAAAGTGATCCGCCACTGAATAGGCAGCCAGTGCAGACCATGCAGTACAGGGGTAGTATGAGTTCTTCTTGATACCCCAGTCAACAAATGTGCTGCCACATTCTGCACTAGCTGCAGGTGCCAGATAGCAACCCCAGGAAGCCCTAAGTAAAGGGAGTTACAGTAATCAAGGCACAATGTCACAAAGGTGTGGACCAAAACAGGAAGGTCGCTGGGCGAAACAAGGTGCCTAATCCAAGCAATGTTTCTAATTTAAGCCCCACACCCCTGCCCTTTTACAAACGACAGGTGGTATGCTGTTGAAGCTGACAGTAGTACCAGGTGGGGGACTGGGTTCAGGGAGGACTAGGTTACTCTGCACAAGGGCTAGGTTTGGCTACCCTGCACAGGAGCACCCAAGTAAATCCGAACACAGGAAACAATAACTGTACTGTCCAATACCAGGAATGGGATTCTAAAGTGTGGCTTTTATTCACATCCAAACTGAACAAACAAAGCATAGACGGACCCCCACGGGGCTACATTCCTGGTAATGCAGATAAGAGAAACAGAACATTTCCTCAACACTTCAGTCCTCAGGCTCTGGACCCACCAGGCACACAGCGTTGCTTTGGGTACACAGCCTGACTTGTACACTATTGGGGTTTTCCCTGGCTCGGCTCCCCTGCTGGCCACTCGAACATCTTCCATGTGACATGGACACATTTTCCTGTGGCTCCCTAAACCACCTTAGAGCCTTTGACTCCATAAGGGAAATTTCCTTTCAATCCCATGTCTGGGTATTCCCTCAGCAACGCAGCCAAGTGCCTGAGGCAAAGTAAAAGGGCCACAGAGCAAATCCGTAGAGGTGAATCTGGTTACTAAAGATGGGGGGTCTCCCACCTCTAGCTTCCACAATCCATACCCGGCCATTTCTCTGGACATTAAACAACTCTTTCTGAAAAGCATGGCAATGTAGATTAAAGGGTAAATGCATAGCACATTTCCTCTACATGTCTTGACTTTCCCCTTGTACTAGACTTGAACATACTTAAAACATCTCTTCCTGAAAAGCTTGGCAGTGCAGATTAAAGGGTAAATGCATAGCACATTTCCTGTACATGTCTTGACTTTCCCCTTGTGCTGGACTTGAACATACTTTTGCTTTGGCTTAGCCTATTCCTCTAGGCCTCCCACTGATTAAGCAGTCCAATCCCCATTTTACAACAGTTCAGGTGAAACATAGGCCCCATGTAAAAGCAGAACTCACTCTTTGGTTGCAGGTGACCCACAGGCGATTCTTGACAGCTTCTGGTGCCGCAGCACAACTTAGAAAAATAAGGCAGCTTCTTCCCTAGCCAGAAACCAGGAGGGTTGCCCTTGGAATAACAGGCAAACCTTTTAACCCCCATCCCCTCAGGGATGAGGCACAGAGACCAGTAACAGCAGTCTCCATCACTTCACGAACAGCTTACTGTGTTCCTCTTTTGGCGGAAACACATACCTCTCCCTAAAGTAGCTCTATATCAGAGCTTTAGGCTCCAAGAGCCTGTGCACAGACTGCTGTGCTCCTCCCTTCAAGACTGCTCACACACAACTGCTGCTCACTGTTCAAAAACTCCCAGCATTCTAACCTAACTCCCAACTGCAGATTCCAGTGTGGCTCATACAGCTGCGAAAGTTCTATGGTGATGTCGTCCCTCAGTCTCAGCTGAGACTGAGAACAGAGTGAGACAGTGTGAAATCCATTTAACTGGAGTTTCACAAGCTACCGTCCCTGCCTACCACTAGGTCTTACTGGGATTCTAGTAACCCCGGGTACCAGGAGGGTTACACTAAGATGATAAAAGGCTAGCTTGATGACTGCCGACACCTGATGATGAAGGGTCAGACCACCATCAAGCACCACTCCTAGGCTACGCACCCATTCAGAGGTGAGAATCTGGGCCCCTCCCAAGATTAAACCGGAGGGAAGCCCAGTCCCCAACCCCTCTGTCCTGTGACCTGGGTCCACAACCAGAACATCAGTCTTTCCTGGATTCAACTTTAAACCGCTGGTACTCATCCAGTCTTGGATTTCTGTGAGACAGCTGTTCAGTACTGGGATAGCACTAACCTGGTCGGGGGCAAAAAACAGGTAGAGCTGGGTATCATCAGCATAACAGTGAAACCTCAGCCCATAACATCTTACAATGTCTCAGAAGGGCAGCATATATACTGTGAATAACACAGGGGACAGCACAAGGGTACCTCGCAAGGCAGAGAGAAAGCCTCAGAAGAAAAAATACCCGAGACAACTCTCTGCGAACTACCAGTGAGAAAAGATGTAAACCATCTGAGAACTGTACCAGACAGCCCACAGATGGACCTCAGATGTTTGAGTAGAACCCCATGATCCACAGTATCAAAAGCTGATGATAAATCAAGGAAAACCAGGATGGAACGGTATCTCTAATCTCTCGCCATCAGGAGATCATTGAGCACCCGAACCAGAGCAGTCTCAGTACTATGCCTCTTACGAAAACCTGATTGGAGAGGTTTGTATAAATTATGGATGGTTAAATGGTTATCCAATTCAGCCACCACAACTTTCTCAATAACCTTCCCCACAAAAGGGAGGTTAGAGACAGGCCTGTTTGCTAGGTTATCCGGGTCTAAAGAAGCTTTCTTCAGGACGTGTCTCACCACCCCCATTTTCAGGGAGCTAGGAAACTCACCCAAGTCCAGAGAGCACCAGACAATCCGAGCTGAGACTGGGCCAACGATGTCAATACAACCCAAAATTAGGGAAGTAGAGCCAGAGTCTAAACTACAGCAAGTGGGACGCATCACCTGGACAATCCTCATAATATCCACAACCTCCGGCAGATCAAAGGTACTCCAGGAAACTCCAGGCTCTGTGGCATGGCACTGATCAACAGCAACACTCATAGAGTGGTGTTGGAGACATTCATGCCTGATGTCAGTCACCTTATTTACAAAGAAGGCGGCAATCTCATCACAATCCTTTTGTGAAAAAAAAGAAAAAAAACGACGGAACTGCTGACAAACTGGGTTGCACAGTCTGTCAACAGTCCTGAAGAGTTGCGCTGGTCGGTTCCATGCGACAGCTATTTCCCTGGACAGAAATTCTGCCTTCTTATGGGAGATTTCTGTTTGATAAAGTTTATAATGCTCTAACAAAATAAGGTGGTCAGCATCTAAGGCTGTCCTCCACCAATGACACTCCAACCTACGCCCCTGTTTCTCAACTCCCTTAGAGTCCCATCAAACCAAGGGGCACTAGGGTGATGTGGAAAGGGATGAACATGAACAGGAGCAATTAGACTGACAGCTGTAGAGACAGCCCTGTTATAAGTCACAACTAATTGCTCAGGATCCATGCTAGTTTCATCAAATAGCAAGAGGTGAATTACAGCCATCAGGTCATCAGGGACCACTTCCCGCAAAGGGCGTCAACTGACCATCTCCACAGGGGCCAACCTACCCAGGGAGGCAAAAAATTGAACCCAACAGGGTAGTGGTTGGACCAACCGACTGGTTCCACCACCAAGTCGGAGGCCTCTATAGCCAGGAGGAAGCCTAGATCAAAAGAGTGACCACCCTTGTGAGTTGCTGAGGAAACAACCTGTGTGAAGCCCAAAGATATCATCGACTGGAGGAAGTGTTGGCCAAAGAGAAGATTCGTTGTTGATCCAGGCATTGAAGTCACCCAAAACCATCAATCTGGGTGACTCCAATGACATGTCGGTGACAAATTCTAGTACTTCCTGCAGGAACAGCTTCTCATCGCCTGGTGGACGGTAGATGAGGGCTATCCTGCACCCCACACCAGCTACCATGGTACACTCAAATGACCCAGCCTCCTCTACTGGAACATTAGTTAGGCCCAATTCGGTCTTGAAACAGACCACAACCCCCCCTCCCCTGCAGTCCAATCTCAGGCGATATAGACCCGAGTATCCGACGGGAACAGCTGCCTCTAAAATAGGGTCAGCATTTCCATCTAGCCAGGTCTCGGTAATGCAGACCAGATCTGCCCTCCCAACAAAATCTGCAATAAGGCCAGTCTTGTTGCAGATAGATCTGGCATTGCATAACAGCACCCGAGTTGGACGAGGTTGGTGAGCTGTCCCAACTACTTGCCCTCCTGAGATGGAGGTGCCCTTGGGTATGGGAACCAGAACAGAATTACCATGTTCCAGTTACCATTTCGCCTGAGGGCATCTTCTGGGCCTAACCACCCCAGGTGCACGCACCACTCATTCAGGCACCGCTGTCCACAGCCCCCACCCACCCCAACTCCTTCTCCGGTGAGTACTCCCAAGCGACAGCACTGATAGACAAAGCAGGTGGGGGAGAGAAGAAAACGGGCAGAGGGCATGGAGAGCAGAGGCCAAATAGTGCAGGACAGGGGGGCAAGCAGGCACATACCACTAATAATTATAGCAGAAAAACCGGGAATGCACATGAAATACCAAATTCCAAATCCAAAGGGGAAACAGTAGGCACTTTAGAAAACCCCAAAACAATAATAACTTAGCCAATAATCCTTGCCCTAACGAAAAATATAATACTATATTAAAGTATATTAAGCTACCCTCTTCCCACTATAAGATGACTTTAACCTAGAAAAAATAAATAATAATACAAAAATATATATTTTTATTTATTTTAGCTTTTGTTGACCGGGTAAGTGCACTAAACAAATCCTGCCTATTTTCAGGCACACGACCGGGGAGGGTTACAGATGAATGCCAACTGACCTTGAACCAGATTAAGCTGTTGGTGGTATTTTTAGTGGAATGAGGAAATTTGGCCAGGACACCAGGGAAATTCCCCTACTCTTTTCAATAAGTGCCATGGGATCTTTAACATCCACCTGAACTACCACCAATCCAGGCAGATGGGACTCGGTTTGCGTCTCATCTGAAAGGCGGCACCTCAAATGCAGCACCCTCTCATGCTGCATTACAGTGTCAGTACTGGGATATTAACCTAAGTGCCAGATGTGAATTGATCCCACAGCCCTCTGATCTCCAGCCTCAGAGTGAGTGTCTACCTACTGAGCCACTGGCACTGCACTAAATATAGTAGCCTCTCACCAGGATAACACAATCCCTCTACTTAGGATAAAAAACAAACAACATATAAATCGCCCCTCCACAGCTCTCACTACCAAGGAGGGAAGGAAAATAGTCAAACAATAAAAATAAACATACATGTAAAAATCAAAGAAATAACACAAATAAATATGGGCACCCTGGAACTTTCACCACCAGGAGACCAAAACAAAATTAATAAGTCTGGGAAAAGTCATCAAACAGTAGGAGGAGCCGTAGAAAAAATTCAAAGCAATAAATCCAAGGCCAATGAAAATTTCAAAAAGAAGTTCCATCAGTATCGGAATAAAATTTCAAATGTAGCCACACGCAGACTCAGTATAGTTCCAGGACAAGACCACAAAGTCTTGAAAGGAGCCGGAGAAGTAAACAGGCCCAGTCACTAAAAGCAGGGCTCCCCATCT
This sequence comes from Neoceratodus forsteri, assembly GCA_016271365.2. NCBI lineage: Eukaryota > Metazoa > Chordata > Ceratodontiformes > Ceratodontidae > Neoceratodus > Neoceratodus forsteri. Next base: position 357,838,932 of record JADMNL010000026.1, read on the forward strand.
CCCATACCCCCAAAACCGCCTAAATAGGTTAACGTACACCAACAGAAGGCTTATGCTCTGAGGCTTCTTTATTGAGGAAATATTACCTTCCTTGTCCTGACAATTTATTCCATTCCCTCCGCTTCCCTTCCCTCTCCTCCCCTTCCCTCTATCTATTCCCTTAGAAACTCTGACTCTTTCTGCCTCCCACAGTAAGACCCCAGCCAGGCATAGTGTCTTCATCTACTGCATATCTCTCTAAACTACTCTTGAATGCTGAAAAAAACAAGGTAATGTTCTTTCATCCATCCAATTCACCTATTGCTTCTTCTAACCTTAGCACTATCAATCCCATTACATCACTCCTGCGTGATACGCTGGAGTCAGTGGATAACTACAAATACTTTGGATTGTTGCTTGACTCCCATATACCCTTTACCTTCTACATTGTGGCATTATCCAAAAACTGAGGCAGAGACTTGGATTATTTTTCAGAAACAAATCGCTATTCTCTCAAGACTCTAGAATCAGACTTGTTCAGGCCACCTTCATGCCCCTATTAGACTATACAGATATTATACATGCTAACTGTTCAATAACGTGTCTTTGAAAGCTGGACACCCTCTATCACTGTGCTATTCAGTTCATTACCCATGCTTCAGCCAAAATCCACCACTGTTCCTTGAATAAGGAGGTAAGATGGACCTCCCTTGCAACCAGAAGACTTATTCATACATACACCTGGGTTCACAAAGCACTAATAAGCAAGCTGCCCCTGTATCATTTCTCTCCTGCACCGTTCCCAAAGCTCTTGTCCGCTAAGGAAATGTGCACGCATTTCACTGGAGGCACCCAAAATTCGTACTCACTTTGGTAAGTCAGACATGAACCATGTTCTTCCGGCAGCCTGGAACAAACTCCAATGCACGCTCAAATTAAAAAACTCGATCACCCTGAGCGTGTCCAAATCGCTTATTGATAAAATTACTCCTGACATCTGCCATTGTTATTAACCTTCTCTCCCTATCCTTATCCTAGCTGTGTTACTATCCATATTCTGATTTCACCTTCTCTTCCACTTCTTTCTATGGCGGTAAATAAAATAAATGTAAAATCACACTGATCCATTATGCACTTTTGTATGTACCCGGCCGTGGCCAGTATTTGTTCTGCTATTGTTTAGTTGTTGGTTAACTATACATACTACAGTTGTGTTATGTGTCCTAACTTTGTAATCATTTATGTTTTGTTCTGTAATTGTTGATGTTACAGTTTATGTAGGACCTCCTTGCAAATGAGCTTGCTCAATGGCTGTTATCCCTTCAGAAATAAACTGAACTTAACTCTAGTCTAGCGTGTCTGCCTCTCAGTGCTCTTCTTCCTCCTCTTCCTCCTCTAGCCTGAAAACTCTTCTCTGTGAGGACCCCTCTCATGACTGCCCCTGTACTTTCCTCTCACTATCACTAATCTGTACTTCTCTGTTAACCTTTTCTCTATCTTCATTTTCTAGCAGTCCTATTGGGGCTAGCAGAAGTACCGGCAAACATCTGATCTGAGCTTACATATGCACTGTAGACTATTGAATCATTGCTGTAGCGAAGCTCTGATGTGAACTGCAAGGGATTTTGGGATATGTAGTTACAGAAATTGTCAGCTTGGAAGTCAGCAGAATCAGTTTGATACAATCTGCTCTACTGCAGTAAACAGTAAACAGTAATTAAAACAAGCATTTGTCAATGCTGAATGTTGATTGCGTTGGGTCGTTGGCTAACTCAGCGCCCCTCTGTCACTCGATCGTTTTGTTTCTCCTGGTGCTGCAGGGTGCTCTTTTGTACTGGGCTTCTGCCTGAGTTGGTAACTTTTTCTGCCCACAAAGAAATCTGCAGCTGTCCCGACAGAGCTCCATTGAGGTCACTCACTCCCCCGTCTCACTCACTCATTCTGTTTCTCCTGGCGCTGCAGGCTGCCCTTTTGTAGTGGGCTACTCCCTCTGGTGATGCCTTTTTCTGCCATCAAAGAAACCTGCAGCAGTCCCAACAGAGCTCCTTTGACCTTGCTCACTCCCCCTCTCTCACTCACTCATTCCGTTTCTGCCAGTGCTGCAGGATGTCCTTTTATACTGGCTCCTGCCTGCATTACCACCTTCACTGCCCACAAAAATCTGCAGCAGTCACAACAGAGCTCCATTGAGCTCGCTCACTTCTCCTCTCTCACTGGCTCATTCTGTTTCTCCCACCGCTGCAGGCTGCCCTTTTATACTGGGCCCCTGTGTGCATTGCTGCCTTTTTCTGCCCACCAAGAAATCCGCAGCACTCCCAACAGAGCTCCCTTGAGCTCACTCACTCCCCCATTCTGTATCTCCTGCTGCTGCAGGCTGCCCTTTTGTACTGGACTCCTGCATGCGTTTGTGGCTTTTCTGGCCACAAAGAAATCTGCAGCAGTTCCGACACAGCGCCGTTGAGTTCGGTCACTCCCCACTCTCACTCATTCATTCTGTTTCTGCCCGTGTTGCAGGCTGGCCTTTTCTACTGGGCTCCTGCCTGCGTTGCCGCCTTTTCCTTCCCACAAAGAAATCCACAGCAGTCATGATAGACCTCCATTGAGCTCACTCTCCTGCCTGCGTTGCTGCCTTTTCCTGCCCACAAAGAAATCTGCAGCAGTCACGATAGACCTCCGTTGAGCTCGCTCACTCCCCCCCCCACTCACTCATGTTTCTCCCAGTGCTGCAGGCTGCCCTTTTGTACTGGGTGTCTGCCTGTATTGACACCTTTTTCTGCTCACAAAGAAACCCGCAGCTATGCCGACAGAGCTCCATTGAGGTCGCTCACTTCCCCTGTCTCACTCATTCTTTACGTTTCTCCTGGAGCTCCAGGTTGCCCTTTTGCATTGGGCTCCTGCCTGTGTTGCCGCCTTCTTCTGCCCACAAAAAAATCTGCAGCAGTCGTGATAGAGCTCCATTGAGCTCGCTCACTCCCCCTCTCTCACTTACTTGTTTTGTTTCTCCCGCCACTGCAGGCTGCCTTTTTGTACTGGGCTCCTGCCTGTGTTGCCACCTTTTCCTGCCCACAAAGAAATCCACAGCAGTCATGATAAACCTCTGTTGAGTTCGCTCACTCTCACTCGCTCGTTGTGCTTCTCCCGGTGCTGCAGGCTGCCCTTTTGCACTGTGTTCCTGCCTGCACTGGCACCTTTTTCTGCCCACAAAGAAATCTGCAGCTGTCCCGACACACCTCCGTTGAGGTTGCTCACTCCACCACTTTCACTCGCTCATTCTCTTTCTCTTGGTGCTGCAGGCTGCCCTTTTGTACTCGGCTCCTGCATCTGTTGACACCTTTTCCTGCCCACAAAGAAATCTGCAGCAGTCCAGACAAAGCTCTGTTGACCTCGCTCACTCCCCCTCACTCACTCGCTTGTTCCGTTTCTGCCAAAGTGGCAGGCTGGCCTTTTGTATTGGACTTCTGCCAGCGTTGCCGCCCTTTTCTGACCACAAAGAAATCCGCAGCAGTCATGAAATAGCTCCGTTGAGCTCACTCTGTCCCACTCCCTCACTCGCTTGTTCTGTGTGTCCCATCGCTGCAGGCTGCCCTTTTGTACTGGGCCCCTGCCTGCACTGGTAGCTTTTCCTGCCCACAAAGAAATCTGCAGCAGTCCCGACAAAGCTCAGTTGAGCTCGGTCACTCCCCCCACCCTCACTTGCTCTGTCCTAATCTGTCCCAAACACTGATTTCTGACAGTGACTGCAGTATTGCGCACCGGAAGAGTGAAAACACATTTCAGCCAGGATGTGAAAAATGACAGCTGTACTGTTCATATGGAGGTGTGAAAAAATGCCAGTGTTGAAAATCTGGCATGAAAATATTACTATTTGCGAACTTACAAGGGTGAGTGGAAACTGCACAATGCATGCTTGTAACAGTCATTTTACGGAGTTTCATCACAAAATTTTCAACATAGGTATTTTAGGACCTCTGCTCATGAACAGAGTCAATGTGATTTTCTTAACGTGTCCCGAACACTGATTTCCCACAGCAACCACGATATTGTGCGCGGAAGACAGAAAACACATTTGCGTCAGGATGTGAAAATGACAGCTGCACTGTTCATAAGGAAAGCAGGGAAAACTGGCAATGTTGAAAATCTGGAGTAAAAATATTGCAAAGCTGCCAAGGTACGAGCATGTGTGGAAACTGCTCACATGCGATGCATAACACACTCATTTATGGACTTTTGTCACCAAATTTTCAAGACAGACATTTTAGGACCTCTGTTAATGAACAGCATCACTGTCATTTTCATAATTTGTTCAAACACGGATTCCCACAGCAACACGTGCTATTCTGCGCGGAACTGCAAAACACATTTCGGCCAGGATGTGAAAAATGACAGCTGTACTGTTCATAAAGAGGTGCAGAAGAATGGCAATGTTGAAAATCTGGAGTGAAAATATTATTAATTCGCTATGTTAAGAGCATGTGTGCAAACTGAGCAATGCACGCTCGTACCACAGTCATTTTATGGAGTATCGTCACCAAATTTTCAACATAGGTATTTTAGGACCTCTGCTCATGAACAGAGTCAATGTGATTTTCTTAACGTGTCCCGAACACTGATTTCCCACAGCAACCACGCTATTGTGCCCCGGAAGACAGAAAACACATTTCGTCCAGGATGTGAAAAATGACAGCTGCACTGTTCATAAGGAGGTGTGGAAAACTGGCAATGTTGAAAATCTGGAGTAAAAATATTGCAAAGTTGCCAAGGTACGAGCATGTGTGGAAACTGCTCAACGCACATGCATAACACACTCATTTTATGGACTTTTGTCACCAAATTTTCAAGACAGACATTTTAGGACCTCTGTTAATGAACAGCATCACTGTCATTTTCATAATTTGTTCCAAACACGGATTTCCCACAGCAACCGTGCTATTCTGCGCCGGAACTGCAAAACACATTTCGGCCAGGATGTGAAAAATGACAGCTGTACTGTTCATAAAGAGGTGCAGAAGAATGGCAATGTTGAAAATCTGGAGTGAAAATATTATTAATTCGCTATGTTAAGAGCATGTGTGCAAACTGAGCAATGCACGCTCGTACCACAGTCATTTTATGGAGTATCGTCACCAAATTTTCAACATAGGCATTTTAGGACCTCTGCTCATGAACAGTGTCACTGTCATTTTCATAATCTGTCCCAAACAGTGATTTCCCATAGCGACCGTGCTATTCCGCAGCAGAAGAGCGAAAACAGATTTCAGCCAGGATGTGAAAAATGACAGCTGTACTGTTCACAAGGAGAGTGAGAAAAATGCCAGTGTTGAAAATCTGGTGTGAAAATATTGCACCGCAAAGTTAAAACGCGGTATAGCAACTGCACAACGACGCTTGGTAAAAAAACAGTCATTTTGAGATTTATTCCACCAAATTTGCAACATAGACTTTTTGAGAGCCCACATCATGAACACTGGCACTGTCATTTTGTTAATCGGTCCCAAAAGGGGATTCCATGCAGTGACCGCAAAATCACCTTTCGGGGCCGAATAATGCCATGACAGTGGCAGAATTCATGAGGGGGGTCCCAAAAACCCCATGTTGAAAATTTGGTGCCAAAATTCCAAAAAATGCCTGAGATATGCATCAAAGTTGGAAAAACCCTATTTATTCCATTATGCAGCTTGTCGGCATTTCCTCAGTTCGTAGTTGGCTTTGAAGTGTACAGACGTGTTCCCGGTCCTTGGAAATCATTGCACCAGACTCCACAGGTAAGTATGGGGCGACGGGTGTGTGGGGAGGCAGGATGCACAGTGGGTGGGTGCATGTTGTGGGAGGTAGGCAGAGAAACTGTGAGGGACTGTTTTCTTTTCCACAGGTTAAAAAACAAAAAAAAAAAAAAACATTGTGGGACTTTTTTTTTTTTTTTTAACAGAATATTTTGCAGCTGGGGTGGACCTCCAGCATGCCAGTGGAGTGTTTTTTGGGGGAAGCTGTAGCCGGCGGGGATTGGGCACCCCATTGGCACAAAGGGGGCACAAGAGCCAAGAGCATTGGGCACCCACTCGGCACAAATCTACTGGGTGTTTGTGAGGAGGGGCATTATGACGACGGGGAGTGGGTTCCCCTATCGGCACATGAAACTGGGAGGGTGGGACATAATGCCAACAGGGAGTGGGCTCCCCCATCGGCAACATCAAAGTACAGGGCAGGGGCACTGAAGCCTACGTGGATTGGGGGCCCCCGTCGGCAAACACAGTACTGTTGTGGGGGGGCACATGCTGCCCAGGGGGGAATGGGCACCCCCTTGGCACTGGGGGTTCATAATATGTTTTGTGAAGATGGTGGCAAGCCGCCACCATGTTCACAAACAAGATTACACTTAGCATCATTCTGCCCAGCAATGACGGGTCGCTCCCTCATTGCAGCAAATGGCTGATGCTGCAATCACGAGGCAGCCCGATTGCAGCAGCTGAAACGTTTCAAGGTGGAGGTACGCTGGCTGAACTAGTGTCAGCAGCAGCATGCCATGGCATTGGGAAAATCTGGCCAAGCCTTTAAAGGCTGTGGGAGCACTGGCCACAACAGTGCCGCACCTCCACAACCTGCTTCTGGAAAGCTGCCGCAATAAGTTTCTTGTGCATGTGCGCAATCAACATAAAAAAGTCTTGCACACAAAGTGTTAATTGGGACCAGCCCCACACTTGGGTGTGGGACTCAGTGTTTTTTTCAATTTATTTATTTATTGCTCCTCAGTTTGAGGGGGCGTACCTATGGTTCCCCCTCCATCCAACTGTATTGTTGGCCTGTCCCAGCTGCAACTAGAGCTCTTCAAGCCTATGCCTTGCCCCTCTCCAGCTATATCACAGTGAGGGCTTACATTGCTGACTGCAGAAGGCCAGGGAGTAGACACCAGAGGAGTTACCTGGAGTGCATCTGGTGCCACACTGTCGATTAGCCATTATTGTGCAAGTGGAGGATTTTTCCCCAACATGACCTCCCCCAGCCACTGCCAGGAGCCAGTGCGACTGCGGTATCCCCTTCCCACCTGCCTGGAGAAGGAAGAGAGCAGTCCAGAGATGCTCAATCCTCCTCCACCCAGCCAACCCTGCAGTCACTCCTGACTCCAGGTCACTGGCGTGGAGCAAGGTGCCGCATCCAGCACCTCAACCCTTGGTACCACTGGGCCGGCGGGGCTCTCAGTGTTGATTTTAAATGCACTACACTCATGTTGCCCACTGGAAATAAGCTGCCCCTGATATTACTGGGTCCACCTCTGCAGATTCAGATTGCAAGAGAACGATATCCCTGCAAAGTCAGTTTTATGAATTTAAGAACAGGGGGTGCTGAGGGGTCTAAGCACACCAAAGATTGACAAGCCAATGGGCCCAGATGAGTTGTATCCTAGATTGCAAAATGAAATATGACAGGAGCTGGCTGCGCCACTGTTAGATGTTAGAAAACAAGTCAATAAATGGGACCCTGAAAATTCAGAAAAAGTCAAAAACAGTGGCCCTTAGTTTATGAAAAAGTCAACAAAAGTGGTTCGGACTTTCTGCTTATGAATCTACATGTTGATCATTGCATACCTCCTGATTTTGCACACTTCTTTATTTTACTGTCAAGCTACCAACTGTATTTATCCCAACAGCAGTGCTAAAACCCACTCTTTTGTTCTGTAACTAGTGGGAATTATGTGTTGAGGATGCTTCCTTTCTCATGTCAATTCTCAATCAACGTTTGTATGTACTGTACTGAATACTTTGAATTCTGCTGTGTTATTGTAATTTTACACTGTTGTCTGACACAAACTTCTGCAGCCATAGAGCCCCAGTTACAAATGGAATGGAATGGACAGTTTCTTACCTTAAAACATGGGAGATCAGGGGCTTGATTTATTGTACACTGTGTGATTAGAAATGTGTTCTGTCAGAGGGTTTGGGTGATAAAATAACTAAACAAGCATTTGTCAATGCCGAATGTTTGCTTGCTGGCATTGGCGGTGGTAGTGTAGATGTTACAGAGCTGCGTAATAGGAATGGCAGTGAAGTATTGAACTGAAGCCAACCCCACCACCACCCTGCAGAGTGACAGGCATTGGGGCGTGCCTTTGGGTCGTCAGGCATAACGGCCATGCCATTTCACCACACCCCGGCCTGCAGACACTGACAAGTGTCACGGTGTTCCTTGGGGTCTTTGGCCCTTACTCGCACCCATTCCATTAGGAAATATGGTGAGATGGAGTGCGATATGGGAAATGGGGTGAACATTGGGGCTGAAGAGTCCAAGGCATACCTCGATGCCTCTCACTGGCTGCAGGGTGTGGAATGGTATGAGCATTACAGGCAAGAATCCCCAGTCCCACCCCTGATGCCTGTCATTCTCTACAGGGTTGGGTGTTATGGTTGGAAACCCTAATACCTCAGGCATTCGTTGGTATTTTCACTCCAAATTTTCAACATGTTTTTTTGTGACCCCATCTCATGAATAGGAAGAATATCAGTTTGTTAGCTGAAAGCTGCTTATGCACAGCAACTACGGCATTTAGCACCACAGGTGCAAAAACATTCTGAACAGGATGTATAAAATGACAGCTGTGCTGTTCATGGGGAGGTGTAAAAAATGGCAATGTTGCAAATCTGCAGTAAAAATATTTAAAAAAATGGAGAAGTCACGAGCGTACATAGAAACTGTGCAACGCATACCCGTAATATAATTAGGTTGGGGATCTTTTTACAGCAGATTGTCAACTCAGGCATTTTGGTGCTTCCGATCATGAACAGTGTCACTGTGATTTTCTTTATCTGTCCCGAACAGTGATTTCACACAGCGACCACGCATCTCTGCGCTGAAAGTGTGAAAACACACTTCAACCATGTTGTGAAAAATGAACTGGCTATACTGTAAATAAGGAAGTGTGGAAAAATGCTACTGGTGAAAATCTGGACTTAAAATATTACAAAGTCATGAACTGCGAGTGCGTGGAAACTGCTCAATGCTCACCTCATAAGCCAGTCATTTATGGATTTTGTCACCAAATTTTCAACATAGCCATTTTAAGACATCTGCTCATGAACAGTGTCACTGTGGTTTTCTTAATTTGTCCCTGCATTGGTTTACACACCAACTGCGCCATTATGCGTTACATGGCGGAAACACATTTTGGGTGAGATGTGAAAATGACAGCTGTACTGCTCATAAGAAGGTGTGGTGAAATAGCAATATTGAAAATCTGGGTAGAAAATATTGAATTCACGAACTTACGGGTGTGTGTAGGAACTACATAGCGCATGCTCGTAAAACAGTCAGTTTTTGGAATTTTTCCACCAAATTTTCAAAATAGGCTTCTTGAGACCCCACCTTATGAACACTGGCAGTGTCATTTCATTAATCATTCTGGAAAGGTGATTTCCCACAGTGACTGTGAAATCACCCTTCGGGCCTGAATAACGCCATGACAGTGACAGCATTCATGAGAAGGGTCCCAAAACACTATATTTGAAAATTTGGTGCAAAATTCAAAAATGCCTGAATATACAACAAAGTTGAAAAACCCGTATCTAGCCATTATACAGCTTACGGCATTTCCTCAGTTCACAGTGGCTTTGAAAGAGTGCAGGCGTGTTCCGGTCAGAGAAGATTATCGCGCTGAGCTCAGAGAGTAAGTATGGGGTGAGGAGGTGTGAGGAGGCAGGGTGCGCAGTGGGTGGGTGTGGGTTGTGGGTAGGGGTCAGGAAGACTGCCTGGGACCGTTTTTTCTTTTCAGGTATTTAAAAAAAAAAAAAAAGACAAGATGCAGGATGTTTGCCCGCGCTGGTGGGCTCCCAGCTTGGCAGAGATAGCTGGGGGCGTGGAGCTGGCAGAGTTGTTTCCCCATGGCCATAGCATTTGTTGTTGCCACGCTGGGTGGGCTCCCAGCGTGGCACCCTATACTCGGGGGACACAGTGAAGCCGGCGAGTTGGGCATCCCGTCAGCTATACCATTGAGTTGCCATGCTGGGTTGGGCACCCAGCATGGCACTGAAGAACTTTGGAGGCGCGCTGGCCGGCGGGGATTGGGCACCCCGTCGGCTACAGAGTGTGCGTGGGGTGAGACCGCACTGGTATGCGTGCGTGCGTGTGTGTGTGTGTAGGGAGCTGCGCGCGGGCAGGTGATATCTTATCGCCGGCTTAGTACGTGTAGCTCCTCCTTTCAACTATATGCCACTGCATTTTGGAGCTTGTCATAGACAGCTCCAAAATGCATTAACAGACGAAACTCTGCCTGCCAACACACTGACTGCATTGGAAGAGGGGTGACACACCTCCGAAATCTCGGATGATGGCACTATGTTTCTTGCACATGCATGCAAGCAAACATAAAAACCACTAGTCAGTGAAGATGGGGCACTTTGAGGCCACCAGTATTTGTGACTTGAGATCTGCTGGCATAATGGAAGTGTGACTTTATCAGATCAATTGCAGGTCTCTTAGATATACTATTTGTCATAATAATTATTTGGATGCTAGTGATGACATTTTTGTTTCTTATTTATAAAATATCTGTTATAAACTAAACTATTTTGCATTTTTAGTTCTATTCCCTGTGACACTGGACCCTGACACGGCACATCCTGCACTCATTCTGTCGGAGGACCTGACTAGCGTGAGATGGAGTGACACAGAACAACAGCTCCCTGACAACCCCGAGAGGTTTAATCAGCTGCTTTGTGTGCTGGGATCAGAGGGCTTCACATCAGGGCGGCACTGCTGGGAGGTGGGGGTGGGGAACAAGACTTGCTGGTTTGTGGGTGTGGCCAGAGAGTCCATCAACAGGAAGGGGATGATCACACCAACACCTGAGAATGGATACTGGACTGTGAGGGTGTTTGGTGGGAATCAATACTATGCTTATGATTCAGTAAGTAAAATACTCAACATAAGTGTAACCCCCCAGAGGATCAGGATGTACTTGGACTACGAGGGAGGACAGGTGTCATTTTACAATGCTGATGACAAGTCTCACCTCTACACCTTCACTGACATCTTCACTGAGAAACTCTACCCTATCTTCAGTCCTTGTAATAATTCTGATTGTAAAAATGCAGAACCCCTGAAACTGCTTCACCTGAAACTATAACCAAACCCGTGGTTCTCAATGATAACGAGCATGGAACTTGTTACTGCTGGAACTATTTATATTTCCTGGTATATTCATTTGTGGGTGACACCCGACTGCAGGTTTAATTAAAAAAACTACAGACTTCTAATCCTAATTACATTCTAAATCAGTAGGTGCTGTAATGTAAGCAGGGGTTCAGTAATGTTCACAAACTGGAAATTTACAAAGTGTTGGTTACATTAGTTATATCTGGTTTGGGATGATTCTGACTGGAAAGATTATTAAAAATTACAAATATTTAATCTTAATTAAAGTTCAGTTTGAAGTATAATGTAAAGTGATGTTCCTCAATGTTAACAAATGTGGAGCCTCTCTATGTAATGTTTACATTGCTTGCACATTTATGGTTTGTTTTAATTTGTTTACTGAGGAAGACATACTGAACTGATGCTCATTTCCAGGTGTGACCCGGGGAGGGAAGGGGTACAATCAGGAGAAAATAGTAGCAAAAAGTAAGTACAGGGCATGAATGTAAACACAAATTCGTAATAAATTCAAATACTTGGGCCGAATGGTGCCCCCATAAGCTCAGATCTGCTTTCCAGCTACTTCTATAGACCCCCTCCATCTCTACTTTTATGGGTCAAAAGGCCTTCTCTGTTGCTGATTCCTCCCTCTGGATTGGCCTCTCTTTCACCCTGTGCTCCCTCTCCTTCAACTCCTTAAATCTCACGGTTTTGTGTTTACAAACTTTTTTACAGCTGTAACCCCTAGGTGGTGCTACCCCAAGGGATTCTACCCCTGCCTGTGTAACTAAATACAGGTTGAGGGATCTGAGTTCTAGAAATGGGTGCCTCCACCTGGAGGACAGGGTCAATGCTAGCGTAGCTGCCATGGGTACAGCCATCCAGGACACTGTTACCCCCCTTTCCCCTCTAGTGGCCTAGACTGTTCAGTGAATGTACAATTGCAGTTAACACCAGGATACAATGTCAACCTCACACTTGTTACACTTAGGATCAACTGGCTCGGCCCTGGGGACCACCTGTAAAATAAGGCTTATAACAGTAACAAGCAGTATCACAGTATCTCTTACACAGCGGTACACCACAACCAGTTTAAGTGCAAAAAGATTCAGATCTGATTTATTGAGGGGGCTTGAACAAGGGAAGGGCAGTAATCTGGTGCTTGATTCTGGTTCTGTTTTAATCAGGTTAAGTACGCATGTTTCTAAGAGTCCCTCTAGCACAGTCACATACTCTCGCGGTACGCAGTTGATCTGCAGACTAGCCTGAAGCGTTGCCCGGGATAGGCTGGCATTGCAGCTGTTGTTTGGGTCCTTAGGGAAAAGAAAACACAACATGCACTTTAACCCAATATTTGTATTCTGGGCCATAGAGCTCAGTTTGTAAAAATTAATGAAAACAATTAAATCAGATGACACACTTTAGATTTGAGCTTTGTTGCAGGGAGGTACCCTGGTGTTACTCACGCTACCCAGACTAGGTTGCAAGATGGAGGAAATGGAGACCTCAGGATGAAGTGCTGCTTTGCCAGGAGAAGCAGGGCCCACACGATGCACCGTGGTGTATTTTGTGTTAGTTGGTGTTGAGCAGGGAGCCAAATCCCCAGGCGGGTCTCATCGGATGTAGCTCTGCGGCGTGGTGGCAATCTTGGCTGAGGTGGTGAGGCCCAGATGAGGTGACTGAGATGGATACAGCTTCCAGCAAGCGTGACACATTCAGACAGTGGGGAGCCAAATCGCGACCCACAATCCACATTCAGCACACTTTTAGTAAAGGCAGACAATTACCACAGATTTGGATGGCAGTCCCATTGCTATTCAGTGTGTCTCTGCCCAAACTGTATGCTCTGTGGTAGTTTCAAGTTCTGACGGGCCAATTGCACCGAAGCAAATCCTTGGTCCACTTCAGGCGAATTGCATTTTGTCACTTTCAGGTTTCAATCGCAAAATCTGCAATTTCAGATAAAGTCCGATTTCAAAACTCAGGGTCTCTTCACTTGGGAAGATGGTAGCAGGCCTGCCTATTTCCCCGTGCACCACGCACGAGCAGCTGCTCGAATTACTCAAGCTCTTCACTCTTTCAACTCCATTCTCACACTAAACTCACTGCTGCAGGCAGCACTGGGACTTCCTAGTGATCCAAAAAGGTTTGGTTGGTTGATCCATCTGTCTGTCACAGCAAGGGCTCCCCCACCAGGTCTATTTAGGCGCCAAACTGTAAAAACAACAATTCCTACAGAAATTCACTCCCACAAAACCCATAGAGACAACCTTCATTTTAGAGTCCCCAAAGGTACTGATTGGTCCAAACTGGCAGTCCAGACCCAAGATGGTGGTGCAATACAGAAAGTCCATGCTGCAAAGGAAGGCAGGTTAGACAAACCACAATATTATTATTACTAAAGCAGATAACCAGCAAACAATCACAGTTCTTAACAGAGCTCCCTCTGCGCAATTAGCGATCGCAGAATGGAGCAATTGTACTGCAGCCTGGGTGGGACTCGAGCCTAGAAACACTTGGCCCCCCCACCTAGATTAATTATAAACAATGAAAATGACACTTCTTAAAGTGACAGGCAGGGAGGCTAACAGGACACTCGCATGCAATATTTTTAAACTGTTGGGAACACAGAACACCAACCTGGCAGATGGCAATTTAGGAACCCCAATCTGTAGGGGGGTTACATCGTCTCCCCTCTTTATAAAATGCACCACATGGTAAGACAAAGATTAATTTTTAATGGGTACAATTATTACAAATGCAGAACCACAGATTACTGAATCTAAGTTATTTGGAAATCCTTGAATCCTGTTCTGCTTTTTCTTGATCAAGAACATTATGGATGCCTTATATAAAATTGGCCTGGGGTGGGGCCAATGGACGTGACCCTAAGTACTTAAAACTTACTGATGTCCATTGCAAAGGCAATGTGTCTTTAGGTGTATGCTGGCATGTACATAGGGGCAGACGATGGATTTAGGCTGATTTGTACCCTGATATTGCCCCGAATGGGCTCAGTAGCTCCACTAGCTGGGGGGTGTATTCCTCAGGCCTTGTAGTACAGACCAGTAGGTTGTCAGTATACAGAGTGACCTTAGCTGTGGTGCCCCCCCTCCAGTCACCTGGTAATTCCCTAATGCTGTGTTGCACGACTGTGCGTGGGCCAAACAGTATTTTCCAAACACCGTGAACATTAGGCTTCCGGAATATTCAGATTGACTTCCCAAACAGTCCGCTATCTGGCCACTATTTGGGAAGCACCATCTGGAGGGGGAGATTCTGAAGTTTTGCAGAGCTTCCTTGGCCAATCAGAAGCTGTTTCTGGAGCTCACAACCGAGGACACCATGTGATCTTCTCACTCCAGCTTGGTACAGGAGAGGAGATAGTTTTTCTGAGAGCTCGCTCCACCAATTTCAAATTGTCTCCAAACAACTTTTGTTTTTTATCCACGGGCTTCTTTTTGATCAGTAACCAACTCTGATCACTCAGCATCAGAATGTTTTTTAACTCCTAATGTACAACATATCCCTTCTGTTACCCCACCTGCTGAGCAAGACAGGAGTCATATTTCAAATCCTCTCCAAAACTTGCTTTCCGTCACACTGTGAAATCACCTTTCATGTGAGATTTGAAAAATCCCACCTGTGTTGATCATAAAGTCAGGTCAGAAAAAGACTGTTGGAAATTTGGGGTCAAAATGTGGGAGCCCTCCGAAAATTAGATATTGCCTCTCAGCTGCCCCGTCCTGGGTGAATAACAATTTATAAATCTGTAAAAGCAGGACACCGCTGAAAATGACATATTACGAACATACAAAACTGCCAGCAAATACAGGCCATTTCAGTCTATCAAGTCTGCTGGAATGTGCAGCTCTGTGTTGTGGCTACTAGAACTTCTTCATCCTTAGAGTCTACCTCCCTCCTCCTCCCTCCCCCTCCCACCCACCCCACCCACTAGTCCTCCCCATTACAATCTGCCCTTTCACCCTGTCCCTACGCCTCTTAAAGCTGTCTACTGCCCTCAGCAATACCACCTCCTCTGGGAGCCCATTCTGCCTGGATGCCACTCTTTCAGTGAATCAGTTCCTCCTTATTTCCCATTTAAATATCCCCCCACAATTTAAGACTGTGCCCCCTCATTTTGCCATTTGCCCCTATGTTGAAGATGCCTTCAATTTTAACCTTATTTATACCATTAAGGTAATTAAAGGTTTCAGTCATGTCCCCCTCCCCACTTCTTTCCTCCAATGAATACATGCTGAGCACCCTTAACCTCTCCTGAGAGGGTGTGTCCTGTAAGCCCTGGTATTATCAGGGGCGGATCCAGGAGCCCTATAGATAGGGGAGCTAAAGTCAGATAAAAAATTAAAATAATATGCCTGGGGTCTGGTGGGCCGGCTAGGCTCCCAGAAATCTTAACATTTTGGTGCATTCTGGTTCATTTTGGAGAGTATTTCCAATGCAATTTCTACCCATTTCCTTCCTCCCTCCCCATGCTCTGATAGTTGTACCCTAGCACCATCCCCAGGGTTCCCACAGTCCACATGACAGTTCGTTGCCCAAAATACCCCCCACCCCAAAAATAAAACAAAATACCAAAAGGCCGTGGCTGGGCAGCGGCACATCCCAAACACACAAACATGAGACAAGTGGAGGAACCAGGCACTGACTGGCAGCTGTACTGCTTGGCTGATTTTCCAATGCCTGGTGCTTCCTGGTCTCAGGGAAATCTCTTTCTGTGCTTTGTTCTGGACTGAATTTTGTTAATGTAATCTACATATGTTATGCATCAATTGGTCTTACTTTACCTGCCAGCTTAGCTAGTCTATTACAAGCCACTAGTCTAGCCTCTCAGTGTTACTTAGTGCTTGACAAACTGTATTGTATAGTAGCCGATGTTTGACTGCTTGACCTAGCTACTGAGCAAGACTGCTGCAGTTTTCCATTTCTGCCCTACTGATGAACTCTGCCCCTTCCCACTGGTCACTCTGCCAGTTATTAATTTCTCTGCTCACTTATGCTATCTCTCTAAACACCTTACTTTCTTCTCTGCCTTACCTACAAACCCTTTCCTTACACCCCCGCTGCTGCTGTCCTCCTCAGGCGTCCGGTGCCAAAGCACAGCGACTCCCCATTAACTCCTCTTCTAGCTCAAATAATTGCCCTGCATTTACCACCTCTTTACCTCATGCTTTGTCTTTCCCCATTGCCTGCCCCCACTGAGGCTTGCTATTGTGCTCTAGCTGTATTTAATCCTCTGTGTTTCCCTCCTTGTTCCACAGACAGCCCATCTGTGGGCATCCCAAGCTGCTCCTGTGGCCTTGGCTCTCTCCGAGCAGGCCACAGCTAACAGACCACCCGACTGACCCCGGACAGATTCAGGTGCCGCCGGACCTCGAAGCTACGTGGTTTGAATGCCACTGTTTTGACTGGATGCCCAGTGGAGACCAGGCACTGACTGGCAGCTTTGCTGCTTGGCTGATTTTCAGCGCCTGGTGCTTCCTGGTCTCAGAAATCTCTTTCTGTGCTTTGTTCTGGACTGAATTTTTCTACCCCCCTCCCCCTCCTCCTCACCCTCACAGTATTAAATAGACCCTTACTCCACCTTCCTCAGCCTAGCCACTTAGATTGGTCACTCCACTGCTGCACATTTTCATGCTATTGGCCTCCCTGTCTTCAATACCTGACTTGACCCACTTTCTTACCGCCCCTTTTAAAGCTGTCCCACCCACAGGATCCCACATTTCTTCTCAACCTTTTCTCCAACCACTCCATCAACTCCTCTCAATTACTGCTCTACCTGCCCTATTGTTGGGCACCTCACCTAATTAGACTATATATCCTTTCAACTATAAACCAGCTTGCAGTTAAGCAGGCCAGCAACACAAACAAACTACCATAGGGGTGCAACCACCTACTACTACTAGTCACTACCTCTTTTGGCATTGCTGGTACCATACACATCCTTTTTGTTCTGCAAATTTTGGACTCCCGCTGTTCTGTCTAACCCTTTATGTGAATCCACTTTATTAACCCTCCTCTCCTTCTCTCCCTCAGAGAACTGTCAGCAGGCTTCAGCTCTAAGCCCTGGGATTCCCGGCTACCGGGCTGTCGGCGCCCTCTGGCCGATGCTCGAGACCGCAGACACAGACCCAAGGCCCTACAAGATACTGCAACTGCCGCAGCTTTTCGACAGCCCACCTCCGCTGATTATTAAATACAGTAGCTCCTGCCAAAATATTAGTCCACGTCCCTGGTGCAGTGCCCACCAATAGAGACTTAGCTCGTGATCCCCTCTTCTCTATCCGCTCGGGATCCAACTCTCAGGGCCTCGCCTTACTAAAGCACATAGGCTCTCCTTGGCTGCACCTTCACCATAAATATCTTTAATGCTATCAAATTTGGGTCAACCTGGATCGAAAGCTACTGATAAGCTGCATTAATCCAGCAACCCCACTGGCCCCTGGGCTGGTTGAGTGGCTCCTTTTGAGGTACCATCATGTCCGGGCCCTATATGACTCCTTTATGCCTTCTTCTGCTGATAACAACTGCCCAGCATTGGACACCTGAACTACCATCATGTTTGGTCTAGCGGCACCTTGTGCTTATACCACATAGCAACTTATCCTTTAATTGCCTCCGTGATTCCAAGTACCAGTACCTCGAGACCCTGCTCTTGGACCACATACCAGTAGTACTTATAACACTCCCCACCACAAGGCCCACCTCCCACCATGCAGACTTCTATCTCCTCCCGCCTATTGTGGTAGGGTACTAGCTCTTGCAACAACAGATCAGCTCTTCTATGGTGGCTACTTTCCAATCCCTAAAAACATCAGATCTACTAGGCGGGAGAAGGCAGGAATTACAAGCTTATAATTAGTGCTCTTAGAAAAATCCTACTTATCTTCCTGCTTTGTTCAGGCAACGTGAGAACTCAACCCTGGCCCCCAGAACTGTTGCTTTACCAGCAGAACTAGCAAATTTAAAGGAATAAGCTTCTTGCATATTAACGTATGTAGTCTCCTTAAAAGATAACCTTAATACAAACTTGGGTAAATCATACCTCTCCTGACATACTTGTGATTTCCGAAACTTGGCTTAGACCCAGCACCACTGACAGAAGTAAACATCCCAACTATGTCTTGTTCAGAGCTGATAGGCATGCCAGAGGGAGGGTAGCTATCTCGTTAGACAAATTTTCTGCCTCCTGCTTATCCTCGGCATCTATGTGAGCGCAATTGAATACCTAATTCTCAAAGTGGAAATTACACAGACTACTGCACTCTGTGTAATAGGATGCTAAGACCACCGTCTGCTGGCCTACAACTTGTGTCATATCTAAGTGACAAGTTGGGACAGGGGCTGCCAGAAACTATTATTTTAGGAGACCTCAACTTTGACTGGCTCTCTAACACAGCTGCCCACTTGCATCCTTCTGTGATGAACATGGGCTGGCGCAACTTATTACTGAACCAACCGCCCAAGCGTGAAGAACCCCAGTAAAGTACACTTTTGGATGTGCTAATGGTGAGCAAACCTCATCTCTTCTCCACGCTGATGTCTTCTTCTCAGACACCAGCGACCATTCTTATTATTGAGGAATAAGATCCACCAACAACCCAGCACCCATCAGCAAGTTCTCTATAGAAGAGATCCAGGCGCAACTTCAATGAACATGCCTACCTAAATGAGCTCAAGTACTCCCCTGGTGTAAGATTTCTACCTGGCCAAGCGATTCGTCAGCTTACAATATCTTCCACAACATTCTATCAAGAGCCCTTAATAAGTATGCTCCTTATTAAAGTTCGAACTAGGACCAAAACCTGTAAATGGTTCACCCTCAGATCAAGTCCTTGCTTTTAGAAAGAGATAAGCTCTGGAAAAAGCCCAGACTGAACACTGCAGAGGATTGGAACCAGTTCAGGGAGACTCAAATTTATGTACAAAACAATCAGAGAATTGATAGCCACCTTCTTCAAATCCGAACTCGACTCTGCCACAAAAGTCCAATCAAGCTCTGGAACACAATCAGTGATCTGCTAGGCCCTCCCAGGAAATTCACTCCCGACCAAGATTACCTCTGGCAACTTGACTATAACCGAAAAGATGGATATACTTGATGCATTCAATAACCACTTTGCTACTGCAGGCATGGCATTTGATAACTCCTGCAAACATACTTCGGCTCCCCAGACTGCCAGCCAACTGCCTGAAACTCCGATGGCTACGCCACCTTTCTCACTTCCAACCTGCCACTAAAAGTGGGGGACCTCTTGCTTCAGTTGGATACTAGAAAAGTGCTGAGGGCAGCTCCCTTGACCCTTACTTCCTAAAATTGCCTACACGTGCTAGCAATACCGTCACCCACCTTTTAACTTATCCCTGTCTCAGGCACCTTACCACCTATATGGAAGACAGCACATGTCATACCACTGTTCAAATCAGGTGACCGTGGTGATCTCAATAACTACAGGCCAATTTCCCTCCTTCCGGTCCTGTCCAAGCTCCTAGAGAAAATTGTAAATGCACAGCTGAGGACTCACCTTGAGTCTAGGGAACTGCTAAATCCTATGCAGTCAGGATTCAGAGCTAAACATAGCACTATCTCAGCCCTCGCCAAAGTTACTAACGACTGGCAGCGTAATCTTGAGAGCAAAAACTTTATTTGTGCTGTTTTCCTTGATCTAAGCAAGGCTTCGACACCGTCGACCATAGTCTGCTCTCCGTCCTTCAAACCATAGGTGTGGACCCCTCCTCTGCATTGGTTCACTGACTATCTTACAGGGCACCTTCAGCAAGTTAAAGCAGGAGGCCTGTCCCCTTTAAAAACTCTGCAAAGAGGTGCCTCAAGGTTCTATATTAGGGCCCTTTACTTTTTGCAATCTACATTAATAACATTGACTACTGTATAAAAAGCCAACATCCATCTGTTTGCAGATGATACAGTTCTCTCGTGAGTCGCCTAACACCTGAAGCTGCTGCAATGACCTACAGTCAGAATTCAACCTTTGCAAAGCCAACTCCTCCAAAAAAGCTACTCCTTAATGCCAAAAACTAAAGCGATGGTCCCTCTCCTTTTATCCATTACAGCTAACCTGTGTCCAGTGGGACAGTTCCCCAAATTACCACAGTTCTGGGTGAAAACTAGAATTTGTTACAAAATTCAAGTATCTGGGAGTTTGGATAGACCAAAGACTCTCCTTCATTGAACATATCGAGGACTTGCTAAAGCGACTTCGTCAAAGGCTTGGACTGTTTTTAGAATCAATAATTTCTCACCAGAGATGCCAGAAACAACTGGTCCAATCCATTTCCTATCATTGGTTGATTCGCTGACTTCCTCTACAGCCAATGCCCCAACTCTTACATAGCTAAACTGGTTACACTCTACCGCCGAGCACTGGGGTTTATAGCGGGACTCCCCTGACACACATCACTGCACCTATATGCGGCAGTGGGATGGACATCACTAAAATTCAGGCGCCACAAAGCGCTGCTCTCTGGACCTATAGAGCCATCTCTAATAAGCTGCCTTACTATATCTCCTGCTGTCTTCCCTGGTATAATTGGGAAACCTGGCGTTGAAGTTACTCAGCTATTACACTTAAGTACCAAAGCAAAATCCAGCCAGCAGGGCAGCCAGCAAGCCCGTGCTACCTACCTTATGGAATGATCTACAAAAACCCTCAAATTAAGCACTCTAATCGGTATAAATGCTTTCAAGATGCTTTATTTCAGTACAATCAGAAAGTATGTAACTGCTTCACCACTCAGACCAATACGGTGTCTGCACTGGTATATAGCCGCCTAGACCCAATTTTAAAGTACTGACCCCCCAGCTTGCTCCTCACCAGCCTAATTGTTCTCTCTCTTATCCCCTGTCTTATCAACGCTAGGCCCATCCATCCCTTATTCTTCCTTTCCCAACCTCGGATAGGAGCTCACTACCTGGGTTGTGACATCCTACCATGCCCGTGCTTATAGCATTCAATCCGGGGCTCACACCTCCTTTTCTCCATCCACCTTCTCTACATCCAGCTTTACCAACTCCTTTCTGTGCACGTGCCCTCCTAGACTTTCTCCCCCTACTTCCCTCCCTCTCTTCCCCTACCTTCACCTCTACCTGGTGTATATTTTTATTTTTCTTCCGTACTTCCTCCTGCAACCTTAGATAACCTGCTTTATCTTCCTATAGACACTTCTATGTATGTAAATACCCTGTAATCTGTACAATATCTGTATAATTCTATGTACATATGAACTTCTTTTCTTCCTCTCTGTAAAGAGTATTATCTGTATTGCCTTGTAAATACCTGTGTTGACCTGTATATACAATTGTTCGTGCTCCACCCAGGTCCATCTTGCAAATGAGCTTCTGCTCAACGATGAACGCCTGGTTAAATAAAGACTTGATTGATTGATTGATTGATTGAAGTTTAGAGTCTTGGTGATACAGACAAATTGCAGCAAATTAAATGACAATCTAAGTAAACAAGTTTGCAAATGTCACTCGCTCAAGCACATTATGACATTACTATAAAGCCAACCCATGCCAGTTTGTCCTGCAGTACAGATTAACCTATTCCCCAACCTTACCTCAGTAAAAGGATACATACAATGACTATAGAAATATGGGAACAAAGTCTCTTTGCTACCTAGTTTCTGAAAATATCATTTCAAGTTTTCTTGCTGTTTTGCAAACCAGAATTTATTCTATAGAGCAACTTATTCCAAAAAAAATACATTTATAAATAATCAAATTTTTTTATTGTTTTAAAATTTCCTTTACTAGGATAACCCCATGGTATGAGGCATCTCATTCCATGATAGGTCAGAGAAGTCAGTAAGCAGACAGCAGAATGGTATACCATGATAACAGTGCTGGGGACTGGGCTCCTACAATAATGGTGACCCAATCCCCAGTGCATTTCTCCACAGCTGCCGTAGGGTAGGGTGGTCGGATGGGGGTGGTTGGTGAATATAGTGACAGGATGTCGCTATACGTATGTGCTCGTGGGGGAGAGCATGTACAGCGAGGGGCAGGAGGGAATGTGAGGGATGGTGCCATGGTGGGTTGCCAAGCTGACCCCATGGCGTGGGGGGTAGGTTGGCAGTGTTGGTTGACAGGGTACTGGGTTTGGGTCCGGGCACAGGTGCGTTTTGTTGTGCCAGCCCAAACTTTTTTTTTTTAATGTTTACACACACACACACACACACACACACACACACATTTACCCCCAGGAGTTGAGAATCCTTAAGAAGGGTTGTGTGCAGGGTGCAGCCCCCACATAAAACATTAAACAACTAAGTCCCCAGCACCCTTTGCTGTGCGCCAGGGTGTCAGACTGCAGGAATAAATTTCAGCACTTGACTTCTCGAGCACGTGATGGCTTTAGGCTTTCACCATTATCCCATAAACCCAAGCAGAACACAGTTTTTAAACAAAATACACAAATGCTTTTTTTAGATTAGTAACAGCACTTGCTTGGGTGCATCACAACACACCCCTCCCCATTCAACACACATAACTACATAAACTAAACATTTGATTCTATCACTTTTTCTCCAGTTTTGTAGCTGCCTGTCAATGAGCCAAACAAGGACTTATGACATCTGTTGTCAATTTTTCTCTCCCAGCATGCAGAAACTCCTACTTATGCCACAGTATATAACAGAACAGCTTCAAAATCCCTTTGTCTACTAATTCCCTCTGTGTTCACACTGTGCAAGCACAACTGAAAAGACCACATGGATTAGACATATAGTACATGCTGAAGTTTTTACCTCCGTTCAAACGTCTCATGTGACAGTTTCTGCCTCTCCTGGTTCATGCTGTTGCTGAGACCAGACCTGCACAGCATTAGTTTTGTACTACTCTAGCATGCTACGGAGGCACTACCCTCCAACTCCTCTCTCTGAATCCACACCAAAATCAATTTGCCATATAGGACAAAACCAGCAGTTACCTTAAAATATTCTAATGTCATGAATTTAAGCTCCCATACTAGAAATTAATAACACTAGTACTACATTTATTACACACAGTTTGATGGAACACGAATGTCTTATCCCATTCAGCAGCCACCACCCACACACAATAGTTTGAGACTGTTAAAGTCTATTTTTTTAAAGCAAGAAGTACCAGGTTAAATGAAAACTGGATCCATTTTCAGCAGGCTGAAGTCTATGTGACCCTAGTTGAGTACTGTCTCCAGTCACCTGGCTGCCGAGCTCTTTCTCTCTAGACAGCACGCACTGACCCCAAGACTCCTAATGGGCAGAGTTCTCAGCTACAGCTTGATTCAGCTGCTGGCAGATGACCTGAACCTCACTACAATGCCTTGTGCTGATTCACCTAGACCACAACGACCCCACATTACTGGACTGGTGCCGCCTGAAATCCTGGGCTCTGCTCTTCACTTGTGGGCTCCGCTCTCACCCTGTCAGCTCCTCAGTAGTACACTCTCTTCCATTGCTCCAACATTAATCTTCTAAGTGAATTAGGGAGGCAGTATGGTGCAGTGGTTAAGGCTCTAAGCTGCAAATCTGGAGACATGGGTTTGAATCCCTCAGCCCCCACTTGCTTACTGTGTGACACTGAACAAGTCACTTAACTTCCTTGTGCTCCCAGGTTGCATCTGTAAACAAGCTTTCAGCTTAGTGTGTCTCACCTGGTTAAACAATTGGGGGAAAAAAAGAATGAATTACAGCTCACTGTTGTTTCAGCAGCCTGGACATTTAAAGAAGGCACCCCTTGCTAGCCACACCCACTACTGGATGCAACAGCAAATCAGGAGCAGTGAGCACCAGGCAACCTGATTGAGATCTGTATTGTTATGGTCCACTCCACTTTGCTGCAGCTGTAACCCCCATGCACAACCCCCCATGCACGAACAAAGAAGCTCTGCCAAGCCTGCAAGAGTAGAGAACGAATGCTCAGGCTCAACAAGGCAAGACCAGCTGCTGCGGGACCTGACCACATGGTGAACGATGAAAGTTAGTAAGAAATTCATGCTGGAGACTGGCCTTCTGGTGGGGGGAGGTTAGCTGTGTAATTCAGGTGGGAGTGGTTGTTTACTGCACTATCAGGACACTGGAAGACAGATGAGATCCGTACAGCTCAGGCAGCTTTCATGGAGACATTAGTGCGTACCGATTAATGCAGCACAGTATGCTACTGATAGGGGAGTTCCATGATGGGGAAGCTATAGCACCCTTAGCCCCCCTCTAAATCCACCCTTGATTATCTTTGTTGCTCTTTGCCACACCTCCCCCTCCAGTAAATTGATATCCTTTTCAAGTGTGGGCATCAGACCTACACACACTACTCCAGCTGTAGTTTCACCAGCGACATGTACAGTGGCAGAAAGACCTCCCTTCTCCTGGATTGAATCTTCTGACTATGCACCTCAGCATTCTATTATATTTGATCTGGTCTATGCTCAGTAAATATTAAGTAAAATATATTCAAGCAAGACCCTGTACTACAGCAGAGCAAGCTGTTAACATTCAGCATTTGCACACTCAGCCTGCAAACACTACCTGGAGACAGAGCCAGGACCAAGGGAGCCCTAAAGGTAAACAGCTCACTTTCAGGACAAGCATATTTGTATGGGGGTGTTAGCCCATCAACGCTTCTCATTGACTGCATCACCCACCCAGGGGCATCCCTTAATTTATAGTCCCCTCCCCATCACATAACTAAGTGTCTATACTCCCCTTGCAGGTTATATCCCACCACCACCACCAGAGGGCCTGTGTGCCTTCTCAGCTCTGATCTCCCATCACTCCACACTCCTATGCTATCCTAACCCTCTCTCCCACTACCTCTTGCTATTGTGCCACCTGGCCTCTAGGAGGTGGTATTTCAGCTTCTTCTTCACTACTCTTTCCACAGCTTTTTTTCCCTCCCATGGCCTCTAACCCTACTCCCCCTGCTAACTCCCCACTTATCTCTCCTCTTTAGCTACTACCAACTCTCTTCTCCCACTCGGGTCTCAAACCTTGCACTCTTCACATAGGAGTCAGGCACCCTACCCCTGCGCCATTGAGGCTGTCCTAATAACCTGTGTCTTTTGGCACTCTTTATCCCCCCAGCATACTATGACTCCCTTCCCTTCCTACTCCCATCTCCCTCCACCTCATTACACTTCTCCCACTTGTCCCCTAGCCACACCCCATAGCCCCCTCCTCTTACATCACATGCCACCTCATCACTCTACACTTACCAGTTACCCTCCTGTGCACCCTCCCACACTGTTTCACCCCCCCTGCCATGCGACTCCATGTGGCCATCCCTCCTCCTTGCTACCCCTAGTCTCCATGTCCTACCTATCCACGTCTTTCTCTCTCTACCTGCCACAACTCGGACCACCTCATTAGCCCACAAAAAAGCCCTATGCCAGCTGCTTTTCAGAACCCTCTCCCTACTACTACTAATGTCTGGGAATATGCACCCCAACCATGGCCCTTCTACACCCCCCCCCACAATCTCAGGCATCCATGGCTGGACTACACATTGCTTCCATTAACATCTGAAGTCTCCCCCCAAACAAATTCAGCGACCTCCAGGTCTTGATAACTCAACACCAGCCTGATATCCTTGCACTGGTGGAGACCTGGTTATCCAAATCCATCCCAGAATCTTTCATCTCAATCCCTGGTTATTCCCTGCTCTGCAAAGACTGAACTGGCAAATGTGGGGGGTGGTTGTGCTATCTACCTGCATGATTTCTACCAGGTGTACCTCACCCTCCAGCTAGCCAATGGGACCCAAACCCTATCTATTAATATTTCCCTTAACCCTGCTAGGGCCCCAATTATACTTACTGCAGTATACTTCTCTCCTCATGGCCCAAAACCTGCCTTCCAGACATTTGCCAAGTTCCTCTCTCAACTCCCCCCCAAAACTGAGCAAATTACCCTGGGAGACCAACATAAATTGGCTCTCTCCCTCTGTTTTCCACTACAAAGATGCTCTAGCAGCACTGGACATCAGCCAACTCATCTCGTGCCCCACACTACTAAATCATAATATTGGAACTGCCACATTGTTGGATCTAGTTCTGTCAAACCGCCCCCGCAAATTCATGGATATCTCCATCCTTCCCAGTGCCCTTAGTGACCACTCCCTGATCCTCTGCATCTCCTGGTCCTGTCTGGCTCAGAAGCCACCCCGAAACTATCCTCACTAGACTGCTCAGACCAGGCAAACTAAGACACTTAAAATCCTATCTTGCTCACTGTGACTGGTCCCCGTATCGCTCCCAGGACCTTGATGCCACCCTGAATTACTTCATTAACACCTTCAATGAAGCCTGTAATAGATTTGCCCCCCTCACAAAGAAGGTGGTAAAGGGACAGGACATCCCCTGGATTTCCTTGTCCCTGCTTGGCCTAATGCGGCACCAGGATGATATGTGGCATAAAGCCCTCTACTCTGGTAGCCAAAAAGATAGGCAGCTGTACCAAGCTGCATGAAACAGTTGCACTTGGGCCATCAGGAAAGCTAAAGCTGAACACTTCAAAACCACCCTTACCTCATCCTGGGGCACAGGTCACACATTTTGGGACAATATGAAATCTGTGAATGACAATGCCACCTCATCCCCTAGCCCAACTCAATGGGTCCATCACTAATAACCCTCAGCTGTTCACTGACACGCTTAATGCCTCCATCTTCTCTGACCTTAGTTCTATCCTCCCCCGATTTCTTCAATCCATCCACCTTCTCTCCCCTACCACCATGTCTCACCCACTGTTCTGCTTCCATGTCCTCTCCTTCCTGGAAATCAAACCCTACCTCCACAAAGCCCTAAGCAGCTCCCACCATAGCAGGGACTCCCTAGACCTTGGGATCCTGAGCCTGACTCTAGACTAGGTCACCTCCCCCTTGCTAGCATCCTTAACCTCTCACTCTGTCTAGGTAAATTCCCCACCATTTGGAAAACAGATGTTATTACCCCTATCCACAAAGCTGGCGACCACCTCTCTCCTAGCAACTACCATCCTACATCAGTCTTTCCCCCTCTCTCCAAGACCCTTGAAAGCATTGTCACAGACCCACTCACTGATACCTCACTAAATATAACCTCCTATCCACTGAGCAACATGGTTTCAGGCAAGGTCACAGCACATCTACTGCCCTCCTGGAATTCTCCAACTACATTCGCTCTGCCCTTGACAATGGCAGGTTAGCTGGTGTAGTCTTCCTAGATTTATCTAAGGTGTATGACACCAATAACCACTCCCTCTTTATACCCATCCTCTCTCAGCTTGGTCTGGCCCAGAAAGCCATGGCCTGGTTCACCGACTATCTGTCCAGCCGCTGTCAGAGGAAGAAAATCTGCACCACCCTCTCTAAACCTCTTCTGGTTCACTCAGGGGTCCTCCAGGGTTGAAAACTCAGATCCCTCCTATTCAGCCTCTACCTTAACTCCTTGCCAAAGGCTTGCTCTGAGAAGATCCTTCTCTATGCGGACATCGTCCTGTTCGCCTTCCACTCAAACCCCACCCACTTAGAACTCTCCTCAAAACTCACTAAAGTTCACTAAAAATACCACCAACAGCTTAATCTGGTTCAAGATCAGTTGACATTCATCTGTAAACCCCTCCCCTGGGTCGTGCCTGAAAATAGGCAGAATTCGTCTAGTGCACTTATCCAATCAACAAAGACTGAATAAATAAATAAAATGCGTTCTCTGAGTCTTCGTTCACCAAGCATAAACTTATTTTGAACCAAAAAAAGTCCAAAGTCATGCTCTTTGTCCACCATCAAAATAAACTCAAACATTCCCTCCTTCACATTAGCACATCCCTCTCACTTCCTCTTGAACAAGTATAAAGCTTTAAGTATCTTGGTGTCACCTTTGACCCTGCCTGAACCTTCCATGACCACATCCACCTCCTATGCTCCTCTGTCAACATTTGCATTGGCCTACTGTATCGCCATCATAACTGCCTTCCCCCAAAGCCCTCCAACTCATCATTACATCCTCTGTTCTATCAATCTTAGATTATGGCATACTGATCTATGGTGCTGCTGATAACACTGCCCTCCAAAGAGTAAAAATTGCCCTGAACAAGGCCTGCTGCCTTGCCCTAGGCTGCCCAAAATCCACCCACACTTGCTCTCTCTACATCCAAACTAACTGGCTAGACTTCGATGGTAGGCTACAATACCAAACCTGCCTCCTAACCATAAAGATATCAACTGGGCTTACAGGCCCCAGCATCTCTCACCTCCTACTACTGGCACCTGCCTCTAGGACCACCCGAAGCTCACATAAATCCTCCTTCCTGATGCCATGTCAAAAAACTTCCCTTGGCCAACGCTCCTTCTACTACAGAGGTCCCATATGGTTCAACTACCTTCCACCTCACATAACCCTTGAAACTAAGCTTGGCTGGTTTAAATCCCTGCTCCATTCCAACCTCCTCTCCTCCCACACATGTAACTGCCCCTAACTCCCCTGTCACCTGGCAATGGACTCTGTCCTGCCTGTTCCTCTATCATGCACTCCCAATCCTGAAAGCACCTGCCCTGCACCCCTCCTAGTCTGACAATGGACCTTGTCCTGCCTACCTCATCTCCTACCCCCTTGATCTCCTAGCCCCCATTGTACCTCTTCCTTAGGTACTATGCTTGCGCACTGTTAGCCATGTCTCTAGCCTCCATCTTTCACCGCTAGCTTCTTCCTGCTTGAATGCACATTGTATATATCCTTATGTAACCTCCTGTTTATTGATTCACTACCATGCCATGCTCTAAATGCTTATTTCACCCAGATATTATCCTGCACATGTATTTACCCTAATGTACCCAATCTCATAATGCTTTTGCTCTTTCTTGCTTGCTAAGATGTTTTTTTTTCATTTTCACATATGTATTTTGCTAATGTGTTGTATCAAAATGTATTGTCTTCTGCTATGGAGCCTTTGAAAACAAGTCTCTGACTCACAGGATTATAATTCTGATACCTTCAATAAAATAAAATAAATAAAATAAAGTATTGACAAATGCTTGTTAGTTACTGGGCTCAGCATTAACACACACTGGGGCTTTTTTTGCTGACTTCCCCATTCCCACTGCTTTGCTTACAATGCCTCGCAGCTCCTGTGTGCTTTTTTGAGGCAACTTTTTCTTTTTGTTGTTGTTGTCAGGTTCTGGACTTGGTTCACTGCACAACTTCAGAGGATGCCATCTGACATCTTCCTCCCACAGCTCACTGCGCACACGTAGCCTGTGCATACTGTTTTGTTTTCATTTTTGAGGGTCTACACTGCCTGAGGGTGCATGGATGTATACATAAATGCTCTTTCTAA
The DNA here is from genome assembly GCA_016271365.2 of Neoceratodus forsteri. Classification (NCBI taxonomy): domain Eukaryota; kingdom Metazoa; phylum Chordata; order Ceratodontiformes; family Ceratodontidae; genus Neoceratodus; species Neoceratodus forsteri. The sequence goes on from JADMNL010000026.1 coordinate 357,868,356, forward strand.
ACTGCTGCAGTGTTTCTGGGTGTCTCAAGCTTGATTCATTGAGTTTGGTGGTGTGTTGCATACCATTTTTAGCTTACTTTTAGTTTACGACTTAGATGGTGTCAGCTGACTGTCTCTTCTATAAGTGTGTCGTTGATACTTGACTGTCGTGGATATTATCAGTGTTGTGGTTTTTTTTTGCAAGCAGCACCAACACAAAACAGTAATCACAAACACACATTATAATACAGACACACAGAGTAGTGACCAGCCATGCCTCAGCAATCCTGTAAATGTGATCGGTCCAGCCCCAGCAGGCCATCTGTGCCACCAGCCCCAACCAGTGATGGACAGAGTGATAGAAGGTCTGGGTGTATTCAACGTTCTAAAATGATTTTCTCCATTGCAAAGCCTATGGCTTCTAGTGTCAATGGGCTGAGGGTAGTACTACTAGTACTACTGCAACCCCAACTACAGCCACAACTGCCAGTACTGTACTAGTACTTGTGTCACTGGGACTGAGGGTAGTACTACTAGTACTACTGCAACCCCAACCACAACTGCTAGTACTAGTGTAACCCCTAGATGGCACTATTCTAAGGGCTACTACCCTGCCTGTATGGCCTTGCGCAGGTTGAGGGGCCTGAGTTATGTGAATGGGTACCTCCACCCGGAGGAATGGTATTGGGTAGCTTATCTGCTTTGGCATTGCCCTTCGGGATGATATGATCACCCACCAACCCTTCTAGTGGCCAAGACAGTGACACAGTGGTGCATTTACATTCAATAGATAGCAGTTATAATATGCGCACACCCCTTTCGCTTACCACCTGGGCTGGATCTGCTGCAACTGCCCTGGCGACCCCCTGGAAAATAAGATCAGTAACGCAACAATACAATATTACCACTGTAACACAACTAATAATATGCACACTACCCAGGTTAAAAGTGAAAAAAGACAATCAGATTTATTTAGGGGAAGTGAACAAGGGAGGAGCATGAATCTAGCATAAAGATTAGCAATCTAATTGGAATAAGGGTTATTCAGCATGCACTGTAAGTCTCAATTACACAGTTCAACAACCCTGGGTACCCAATATGTCAGGCAGGCTAGCCTGAAGCATTACCCAGGGTGGCAGCTATTGCAGCTGTTGTTGGGGCCCTTAAAAAAAAGGAAAACAGTTAACGTGCGCACAACCCAAATGTTTGCAGGTAGGAGGAGCCTGCAGCCCTATTGTGTCAGCTCTAACAAGCATTTGTCAATACCGAACGTTCGCTTGCAGGTATTTGCAGTGGTGTTTGGCATACATTCATACTGTTAAGGGATAGGGGCAGGAATCAGGGTTGAGGAACAGTGTAAGTATTTAAAATGGGATTACAAGAGCAACAGAATTAATGTATTAAGCAGGTTAGCAAGAGGAAAAGAGAGGAGACATTATGGTTTTCAAAGAGGTAACAAAGAAAGTGAAAGCCAAAAGATTGCATTCAGGCAATACAAAAAACACAGGCAGAAGGGGATAGGGAGAAGTACCAGGAGAAGCAAGGGAGGCAGAGAAGTCAGTAGGAAGCCAAAGCTCAGACAGAAGAACACATTGCAAAATCAGTGGTTAAATGGGACAAAACCTTTTACAGGTACATAAGTGAAAAAAGAAAGACAAAGGGAGGATAGTAAGACTGAAGGGGAGGATAGGGCTGTGGAGGATGACAACAGTAAAGCTGACATATTGAACAGGTATTTCTGCTCAGTCTTTACTAGGGAAGAGGAGGGTAATGGGTCTGAATGGAGTACAAGGGTGAGAATGGTGCAGAAATGGACTAAGTCCCTTTACGAGAAGGGTCCTGAAGGAACTGGAAGTAATAAGAGTTGATAAAGCAATGGGGCCAGATGGGGTGCACCCAGAGGTCCTTAAAGAACTAAGAGGTGGTGGCTGAACCTCTTGCTATCTGTTTAGCGATCACTAGAAACAGGAGGTACCCAAAGACTGGAGGATAGCAGATGTAGTCCCTTATACAAAGTGGGAACAAAGAGGCGAGGAACTACAGACCAGTCAGCCTCACCTTGGTATAGGGAAGATCATGAAAGCACTACTGAAGGAGATTGGTGGAACATCTGGTTGTCAATGGACTACAAGACCCAAAGGCAGCATGGTTTCACTGGGGAAGGTCATGTCAGACCAACCTCATTGAATTTTTGACTGGGTGACTAGGGAGGTGGATCAGGGAGGGCAGTGGACATGGCCTATCTGGACTTCAGCAAGGCCTTTGACACTGTGCCACATGAAGACTATTGCACAAACTGGGGAATATGGGTGTGGGCAGGACAGTAGTGCGGTGGGTAGGTAACTGGCTGGGTGGCAGGACACAGAGGGTGGTGGTAAATGGCTGTCACTCCACAGAGGGAAGAGTGACCAGTGGGGTACCACAGGGATCAGTGCTGGGACTGGTACTATTCAATATCTTCATCAGTGACATTGCAGGACCTAGAAGGCAGAATTTCACTGTTCGTGATGACACAAAGCTCTGTAACAGAGTAGACACACCAGAGGTGTGAGACAGAATGAAAAGGAACCTGCAGAAACTTGAAGAATGGTCAGGGGTTTGGCAGTTGAAATTCAATGGAAAAAGTGCAAGATAATGCATATGGGGCACAAAAACCCTGGCACAATATATCAGTTGGGGGTGAGGATATAGCATACAAAAGCGGGAAAGGGATCTTGGAGTTATCATCTCTGATGACCTCAAGGCAGAAACAGTGTGACAAGGCAGCTGGTAAAGCAAATAGAGATACTGGGTTGCATGAGCAGGGGCATCACCAGCAGGAAAGGAGGTCATAATTCCACTATACAAGACACTAGTGAGGCCGCACCTGGGTACACTGTGCAATTCTGGAGACCTTACCTACGTAAGGGCGTAGACAGGGTAGAGAAGGTTCAGAGGAGGGCAACAAAGTTGGTGCATGGATTGCATCACAAGTCCTATGAGGACAGGTTGAAGGCACTGAACATGTACTCCCTGGAGGAAGGAGGAGAGAGGGAATGATAGAGACATACAAGTATCTTAGGGAGGAACAGGGTGCAGGAATGCACTATTTTTAAATGAAAAGAGATGTTCCAGGACTAGAGGGCATGGGATGAAGTTGGAGGAGGACGATTCAGAGGAAACGTGAGGAAGAATTTCTTCACAGAGCGGTGGTGGACAAGTGGAACACCCTGCCAGAGGAAGTGGTGAGGGCTGAAACAATCACGGATTTAAGAATGCATGGGATAGACATAAAGGAATTCTGGAGATCAGGGGTAAGGGGCAACAGACTTCCTGGAAAACATAAACTGAACTTACAAACTTAAATGGGCAGACTGGGTGGGCCATAGGCCCTTATCTGCCGACACTGTCTATGTATCTATGTATGGTGCTTTACCCCAATGCCCAGTGTGATTGCTGGTATTTGCACAATAAAATTTCAGCACGACCTTTTTGTTATCCCCATTGTGAGCTACATAGGCGGAACCACATTTTGGGCAGGTCGTGAAAAATGACAGCTGTACTGCTCATAAGGAAGTGTGGTAAAATGGCAATGTTGAAAATCTGGAGTGGAAATATTGAAAATTCACAAGATTCTGACGTGTGCGAGGAACTGCAAAAGCATGATGATAGTAAAACAGTTATTTTAGGAATTTGTTCACTAAATTTTCCAACATAGCCATTTTAAGATCTCTGCTCATGAACAGTGACACTATGATTTTCTTAATGTGTCCCATACACTGAGTTGACAGCGACTGTGCCATTAATGCGCTATATGGGCAGAAACACGCTTTGGGCAAGATGTGAAAATGACAGCTGCACTGCTCATAAGGAGGTGTGGTAAAATGGCAATGTTGAAATGTGGAGTGAAAATATTGAAAATTCACAAACTTACAAGTGTGCATAGAACTGCGTAGTAAACACTAAATAAAACGGTCATTTTAGGAATTTTGTCACCAAATTTTCAAACACAGCCATTTTAAGACCTCTGCTCATGAACAGTTGACACTGTGATTTTCTTAATGTGTCCCATACATTGAGTCTCAGACACCGACTGCGCCATTATGCGCTACATGGGTGGAAAGATGTTTTGGGCAGGATGTAAAAATGACAGCTGTACTGCTCATAAGGAGTTATGGTAAAATGGCAATGTTGAAAATCTGGATTGAAAATATTGAAAATTTGCAAACTTATGAGCCTGCGTGGGAGCTACACAATGCGCTAAATAAAACAGTCATTTTTGGATTTTTACCAAATTTTCAACATGGGTTTGGGACCCCTTCATGAATAAAGTCACTGTCCATGGTGTTATTCGGGCCGAAGGGTGATTCGATGCAGTGACTGCGAAATCACCCATAACCAGAATAACACCATGACAGTGACATCATTAGAAGGGGTCACAAAAACCCATGTTGAAAATTTGGTGAAAAATTCCAAAAATGCCAGATATACAATAAAGTTGAATACTCCCTATCTAGCCCATTATACAGCTTACTGGCATTTCCTCAGTTCGAGGTCGGCTTTGAAGAGTGCAGATGTGTTCCCGGTCCACCAAGATCGCAGCGCTGAGTTCCTGGAGGTAAGTATGGGGTGAGGAGGGGTGGGGAGGCAGGTGCGAGTGAGTGGGTGCGGGTTGTGGGAGGGGCGAGACTCGTGGGACCGTTTTACTTTACAGTTTTTTTGTTTTTATAATTGACCATGTGGGACATTTGCCATGCTGGGGTGGGCTCCAGCATGGCACAAGGAATGGCTGGGGGCTGAGGAGCCAATGGGGGATTGGGCACCCCCATCGCCCAACAACGGAGGAGGACATTTGCCATGCTGGGGTGGGCTCCCAGGCGTGGCAGAAGGAGCAGCGGGGGCCGTGGAGCTTGAGGATTGGGCACCCCGTCGACAAACAATGGGACACTTGCCACATTGGAGTGGGCTCCCAGCATGGCAGCAAAGATTTTGGGTGGTGGTGTGACACGAGGCGGGCGTGATGGGGGCGGCATGGTCACGGTGCTCTGTATGACAGTGGTGGTTTTCTTTGAGCGAAGACCACGGTGTCATACACAGCTCCTGCACCCATTGGTGCAGGACCACCACGCCTGCTCAACTGAGCAGTGGATTTAACGGGAGAGGCACACCTCCAAAGTGTGCTACTCTCCCAAATCGTTCCTTGCGCAAGCGAACATAAAAATGAGCTACAGGATTCAGATCATAAAACGCTTCCTTTGGAGTTTTAAAATGATTCTTCCACACTTGCATTCCTTCAATTTATCCTTTGTAGAGCTGCAGAATATCTCTCCAGGGCTCAATCAAATAGATTCATTTTAGTTCTTTCAGCAGCCTAGGGATTAAGAAACAAATGCTGTGGACAAGCACCTCTCCGCCCCAAACCTGTAAGGGTTCAGTGAGTGAATACAAGAAATACATGCTTACTTTTGAATCCAACTTGGTAAACAGCATTTTTAGAGCTGATGCAAGAGGGCTGTTGATTAGACCAGTTTCAGCTGTTTTCTCAGCTTTTTTTCATTTCAGTGTGGCTTGTTATCTTTGGAGAATAATAATTTAGTGACATGACATTCAATGGATAATGGCACCAACTGCAGTAGTGTCAAATTACAGTCTTAGTCAACTCTCCCAGTGTGTGTGCGTGTGTGTGCGTGTGTGTGTTTGTGTGTCTGTGTTTTAGCATTTCCTCTGAATAGTTGATTTATGTTAACCCTTTCTGGGCCTAATTGGTGGCACTGGATGTAGAAAGGGTTTAAAGGGGCACTGTCAGTTTTGCCCTTCGTATTTTAAAAAATGCAAGCAGTGTGCCTCTTAACATATATCTGTCTCACCATGTTCTAGAACTCCTCTACATTATGCGGTGCAGACTTTTTATTAGTTTTCTGAAATTTAGACTAAATAATTGGGCCTTCGGTCCGATCGTGTTACCTTGTCCGGAAGTACATGGAGGTCTGGAACACGTCTCTGCCCTGCTCGCTCTCTCGAAATGTGTTTTTTCCAGATGCATACCCTAACAGTACACTAAGCCAGTCCCTCGCGTTTTAATAAAGCGCTGTTGGTACGACCGCCTAAAAAACAAGTACTGTGAGGTGTATAATTCCAATTTTACTATTACAACCAGAATCCCGCTCATGCACATGAGATACATGATCAAAGATCTCGCTCATGCGCTGGAGCGTGATGTTTGTACGCATGCACAGGATTCAGGCTGTAATATTAAAATTTAAATTAAACACCTTGCAGTGCTCGTTTTAAGCGGTCATCTGGCTAACACTTTATTATAACCACGAGGACTGGCTCAATGTACTGTTAGAGTAAGCATCTGGAAAAAACACATTCTAGGACAGCGAGCAGGGCGAATGCTGGCGTTCAGGCCTCATGTACTTCCGAACCTTGGGTGAGTAGCTGTCTGACCAAAAGCGTCCAATTATTTAGTCTAAATTTTGGAAAACTACTAAAAGTCTGCAATTTGGTATACTTAGAGGAGTCCTAGAACACATGTGTGACAGATATATGTTAAGAGGCACACTGCTTGCATTTTTTTAAAATACGAAGGGCAAAGCTGACAGTGCCCCTTTAAATGCTAGGCAGCTAATGTTTTAGGAAAGGAATTACAAAGAATGATAGCAATGTCAGCTGCAGTGTTCCCCTGTAGGGCACTGTCCTTTTCCCTGTATTTTCCATGTAAAACTGGGACAAATCTCCTGTACATTTTTCTGTATGGTCAAATCAATAAATGTACATAGCTGACTGTGTCAACTTATGCCTGTCAGTAAAATTATTATAACTAATGTTAAGGCTGTTTTTATTTATTTTAAATGATAAGACTCATCTGCAACATATCACAGAGACTATAGACAAATGCTGGAATCTCTCAAGCTTTGCTCTCAATGTTCACATGTTTCCAGAACCTCTTGATGGTATTTTAGCATTGTTACAAAGTACTGACACAGCCGGATAGCCTGATTGAGATGCAGTAGGTTATATTCAGTGGGTCATATTTTTATCCATTTTGGCAATGTACTGACATAGGATAGCTTTGATGGGATGCAGGATCTCATTTCAGAGGGGTCCTAATTTCATTCACTTCTACAATGTACTGATACGCATTAGACCGACTGAGATGCAGTGTCTCATTTTCAGTGGGGTCTTACTTTTACCAGTGCTGACTAAGCTATGCATATGTGAGTCTGGTACATATGTAGTCATGTCAGTGCTGCCATGTCACGGATGACTAGGAGGCAAACTGCACATGCACAAGTATCATACATGTGCAGTTGTGTAAAAGGAGCACTATCAGTTCCATCTGACTCTGGCGTGGTGCGAGCACCTCATATTGTTTTCAACACTCTAGACACTCCTATAAGCTCTCCACAGCCATATTGGCTCAGTACTGGAAAAGCTAAGGAATGGGTAATGCTGAGGACTGCTCTCCTGTCTTCATGTCCACAGTCTGTATTGGCAGGTCAGTTTAAAAGGCCATCACTTGTCAGCCCAGTGGTGCAGAGGGTTGAGGCATTTAGCCTTACCTCATGTCATGGCGGTGACCTGGACTTGGGAACTGCCTCGGGTCATCAGGGTAGAAGGTAGAAGCAGGACTGAGCCACCTATCAGCAGCTCTCCTTTCCTGGGGTGGACACTGTCCCCCCCCCATAGTAGGGCTTGATTAAGTAAAGATGCATCCGAATTTCCTCCCTGTGGACCAAGTTATACTTTTTCAATGCCAAAAAAAAAAAAAATAGCAGTGCATTCCCTCACTTCGAATAAATTTAATGTGACGTGGTATTATACTTTGCACTTTGTATTGCATGATTCTAGTATGTTCATCTATGAAAACAGCAGTGCAATAATCTGGTTAAAATTTTGGCCAATGCATTTTTATGCTATTTTAGATTGCCACTTACATTCTAACTTATATGATATCCTTCTTTCCACAGTCTGAGTCTGCTTTAGTACTTCTTTCATGTCTGAAATAATAACAGGAATAATCCTTTTAACCATTGCTATGCCACAGACTGATATACGAGTCCAAAATTTCTATATGCTCTAACTCTTTTGGCAGCCTAAGGGTTAACACGGTATAGCCCAGATCTTTATCAGTATTTTCAGCTGTTTTTGTCCATCTGTTGTTTATATATCACTGCTGTTGTGACTAAAATGAACTATTATGCAGCAGACAGTGCTCCCTGACCTTACAGAACAATAGTTGTCAAAAAAACAGCTACAAATACCGATGAAAACCTGGTCCGAGACACATTAACAGGAGTGCTCCTTTTATTATTTCCGACACGAAAAAGGTACTCAAGTAGACTCAGATTGTGGAAAGAAGGGTATTATACAAGTCAGAAGTAAGTGGCAGTCTAAAATAGCACAGAAAGTATAGGTCAAATTTTCACCAATTGTTGCACTGCTGCTTTTAAGTTATAAAGCTATGCTGAATTTTGCAAATGTGGGTTCATATGTTTAGTAATAGTCAGTATTTTACCACAACATTTCAACATAGCCATTTTGAGTACAGTGACTTGTTAATGTGACAGCTGTCATTTTTCAACTCCTACTCAAAATGTGTGTTTGCAGCCAAAAGTTGATTTTGCAGTTCCTGCATGACATCACCTTTAGGCCAGGAGCTGAACATTTTCTTCTGCCCTTCTTTATGAGGCAGGTTCATCACAAGGCTGTACTGAAAAGGTAAAAGTATAAAAATAAAAATAATTTTAAATATTCTTAACTCACATTCCTTTCCTGCAGTCCTGTTGGCTCTGGCCAGAGTTTGTTACTTTAGCAATGACTATTCCATAAGGACACACTTTTCATAACATTTCACAGAAACAGTTTAACATGTTCAAGTATTCAAACACATTACCCTTACAGTTCTGGTCTGCATTACCTCCTGCATACTAACCCACAGGGCTTAGGGTCTGTCCCTATCAGCTGCAATAAGGCTGCAACGGGCAAGGGCATTAGTATATGGGTCTGAGGGCTTTAATAGTAACTTGGAGGGCAGAATAACTCCATTTTGGAAGAGAACTTTCAGAAATACACACCTCTTTATGAACTACATGCAGTGCAAGATCTGCAGGCCTTCTGTGGAGTCATAACTGAGGCATATCACAGGCTTTGGGGCTCTTCCACACTTTCTGGGAGGGACAGATACAAGCTCAGTACTTTCAACACCTGCATTTAGGTTGTTCAGTCGTGGCTCATTGACAGTCAGTAGTCTGCTTCTGAAGAAGGTGGTCCCTCTGCACTGGTTGTCTGTTCTGTACTGGAAGAACTGTCAGCTTCCTGCTCTGTTAGCTCTGCATCAACAACATCACTTTCATTACTTGCTTCTGAAGAAATTCCAGGTTTGTCATCTAGAAGAAATTGTGAGTGGCCGCCATCTTTAATAACTTGAGCCATTAATTACAAAAATAGCAAGGAAACCTTTTTTTTAAACATCTTAGAGAAATAAAAATAAACACTGATGATAAATCTAATAATGTCAGAAATATGTGAATGTGACTTCACATATTGGATTCATACTGCGACTGTATCAGGAGGGTGTTGGCACACAGCACCACTCCAAGATGTTAATTTATTCATAGTGTGCATGGCAAACAGCATAGCACCACACCTAGGTGTTAATTTATTCATGGTGGGCATAGCAAACAGCACAGCACCACTCCAATATGTTAATGTATTCATAAAAACTTGGTCAGACACCTGGCAACTGGGCTTTAATGCCAAAAAGTGCAAGGTGCTGCATTTTGGGATGAAGAACCCAAGGAGGAGTTACCAGCTAGGGGAGTGCAGCTAGCCCAGACAGAGGAGGAGAAGGATCTGGGTGTGCTCATTACAGGGTCAATGAACAACTCGGCAGATGTAGGAAGGCAGCTGCAAGGCCAACAAAATGCTGGGTTGTATTGCAAAGGAGTATATCCTCGAGGAGGAGGAGGTGATTCTGCCACTGTATAGGTCATTAGTTAGACCACACCTGGAGTACTGCATGCAGTACTGGCATCCGTATCTGAAGAGGGACATTAAGTTACTGGAGGGGGTGCAGCGCAGAGCGACAAAGATGATCAAGGGGCTTGGGGTCTTATCATAGTAGAGGAGGTTGAAGGAATTGAACATGTACTCACTGGAGGAGAGAAGAGACAGGAGTGACATGATTGAAACCTTTAAATACATGAAAGGAATAAACAAGACAAGTACAGAAGGGCTGTTCAAAGTAAGGGAGGAGATAGGGACACCAGGGGCCATGATACGAGACTGGAGTGAGGAAGGTTCAGGAGGGAGATGAGGAGACTTTTTTTTTTTTTTTTTTACAATGAGGGTGGTGGCTGGGTGGAATGCGTTACCTCCTGAAGTGGTATGCAGTAGAACAGTGGACTGCTTCAAATGAGGATGGGACAGGACAAGGGGGAGGGTTAATGAAGGGGAAGGGTGGAAGGGAAGGGCAGCTGCAGAATAAGGGGTGCTAGCTGCACATTCGAGCAGACTTGATAGACCTCTAGGCCTTTATCTGCTGGCAAATTTTGTATGTTCGTATAGTGGACATGGCTAAAGAGCTGGGACTCTCAAAATCTGTAATACCACATATCTCAGTGCAGGAGTGAAATACAAACAAAAGAGAAATGACTGTATTCATGTTGTTCCAGAAATACATACAGTAATTACTAAAAACACAAATGATAAACATGTTTCAACTAACAAACACCGCTCCTTTAAGTAACTCTGCACTGTGTTGATATAGCTGCATATACCACAGAGGGTTAAAAGGAAGTGACTTACTGTAACAAGAACTCTGTTTCACAGAAATGAAAGTAAAAAGAAAGAGTAGACTGCTGTCAGGATGGCGACTAGTAAACAGGTTAAGGATTTGGATGAGGATTTAATGTGTTCTGTTTGTCTGGATCTGTTTAAAGATCCAGTAATACTGGAGTGTGGACATAACTTCTGCGGGTCCTGTATTGACAGAGTTTGGGATGATGAAGAAATTCCCTCCTGTCCGGAGTGCAGAAAGGAGTTCCCAGCCAAGAAGTACGTTGTCAACAGATTGCTAGCTAAGATGGTGGAAAAAGCTCAAAGACCACAGCAGGGTAAGAAAGTGGAGAAATCACACCTGGAACAGAAACTTCCCTGTGTACAGAGATCAGACCAGTGTGTGGAACATGAGGAGAGACTGAAATTGTTCTGCCAGGAGGATGGAAGTCCTATCTGTGTCATCTGTATGGTATCTGCTAAACATGCAGGTCACAGCTTCCTACCCCCTGCAGGAGGCAGTCAGCATGTTTCAGGTGAGTTATATTGTGGATAAAGGTTACAATCCATTTCTAGTTTACAATTATATGACATCAGACATTATAACCAGACCGTTCCTGTGAGCCAGTCATAAGTATTATCATGCATTCAATCATCACATAACTGGAGAAGGCACTCCTCGTGTATGACAGAAACACTGTAGACCATTCTAACAAACTTCATTTTATTCTTTTTATGCAAAACAAACAAGTATCTAGATAACTGCATCTGTCTGCATCTGTAAATCAGTAGAGCCAAAGACCTGTAGAGGCAGCAAGGGCTGAAAGGGAACTACTTTCTCTGTGCTGATTGTTTTATTATTGTGGTAGTATTTACTGAGAGGGTAGTGTGTGCTGTGTGATTTAAGCAGTTCAACTGCAAAACAAATGATTTTATCTTGGGCTGGCAGGAGGGAGTAGCTGACTGAGGGAGGGAGAGGTTGGGTCTACACAGGAGGGAAAGGGTGGTCACATGACTCAGACCAGCCAATAGCAGGACTGGGATACACTTATATTACAATGGTGACCAAGTGACCCCAAAGTGTGAGAAACCCTGAAGCTTAAATGCCATGAAGTAGGAGTGTAGCACCTTGGGTAGTGTCAGCAGGGAGGACAGCAGGCAGCAGGCCATGCTGGGGAGGAGAGAGGAGGACACAGTTGAGAGGAGTTTCTAAAGGGAGTGCTGACCAGGTATAGTTCAGAAATGTGTCCTCCTACGTCTCCTACAACCCCCTCCGGCATCTGCCCTGTCAGATAGCACTTTTCTTTCTCGTCGTGTCACCCCTGCTCCAATGACCGGTTCCTCTCCACTCTAATACCTTGTATGCACTAGTTTAGTTTGTTCTACCGCTCCTGTATATCCTGTAAATGCATTACTTATCCTCTGTTTTGAACTGACAATGGGCAATTATTTAATAGGCTGCTACTGTCTACCGTGTGATGTTGATGTAAATTGAATTGCACCTTTGTCCATTTTCTCAATGAGTGTAAGATGTTGAATTTGTAAGATGCTGGATGTATTTTTTACTGTTATTTCCTCTCTGTATTTTACTTTGTACTGCAAGTAGTGACCCAGGTCATGCCTGAAAATAGTCCTCTGGATCAGTGCACCTATCCAGTTACCAAAGAATTTAATCAAAATAAAATAATATATCACATGGCAGGGAGCCCAAGGAGGATGGGGGGCTCAGAGAGGGGGCCAGTAAGCTGGCATGGGGAGGGAGGGTGTATGGGAGCAGTCAAGAGGGACAGGCAGTAAGTTGTAATGGAGGATGGGCAGCAATATTCTTGGGGACTACATGGAAGACGCGGGGGGTGTATGGTTTGTAGGCAGTTGATACAACTTAGGGAGGAGTTGGATGGCTGAGAAGGGAGCCAGGTAGATGTGAGCAGGGGTTTGGGGGAACACCAAGGAATAGGGGACCTGAGGAGGCTGTCACCAGAGATTGCAGCAGGCAAAAGAAAGGATAGACAACGTGGGGGAACAAGAGGGACAGTCGATCAGGAGCAACTGGGGGCAGGCACCAATGACTGGAGGGTGGTCAAGCACCAGGGGAAGATAAGAATGGGTCAGGGTAGGGGTATAAGTCACAGAGAGGGGTCATTGGAGTAGCTCAAAGAAGGAAGAATGACAATAGCAACCGATTCTCCATATCGGCTAGTCTAGAGGAGAAGGAAGGGGCGGGGAGGGAAACTGCAGAGAATGTAAGGGTGGAGGGCACTTCTAAGGGTGAAGGGTACAACAGTGAGGCAGAAGGCAAAAGAGGTAGCCCAGGTAGCAGAGGCAATGTAGAGCAGAGGAAGGTGGTAAAGCAGCAAGTACGAGAGTGGGAAGGGAGTGGCAGGTAGTGAACCGGCAGCAGGCAGCCCTGGAAAGGATAGCATGGGGGGGGACAGGGAAGTGGAAGAACACAGGTCAGTGGGGACACACGGAGCTAATGCCAAGGGGGAGCAGGCAAAGAGAGGGGGAGGTTGAACAGAAGAGGAAGGGTATGAGGGTGGAATCAGATAGTCTGGGCACAAGTGGTAGAGGGGAATGGACAGGGCAAGTGTAACCCCCTTGTTACCCAGGGTTACTAGAATCCCAGTAAGACCTAGTGGTAGGCAGGGGAAGGCAGCTTGTGAAACTCCAGTTAAATGGGTTTCACACTGTCTCACTCTGTTCTCAGTCACAGCTGAGACTTGAGAGATGACATCACCATAGAACTGTCGTAGCTGCATAAGCCACATTGGAATCTGCAGCACAGGGAGTGAGTTAGAACTTTGGGAGTTTTCAAAGTCAGTTTTCTGTTTACCTTCTGTGGGAGAAGGAAGTGTGTTCCTGTTTCACCTTTTGAAAGTGGTGGAGACTGCTGTCCAGGTCTCAGTGCCCCCTCCCTCTGGGGGGGGGTAAAGTCCCTCTGTGGATTCCAGGGGCAATCCCCTAATTCCCACTACAGAAGAAAGCTGCCTAGTTACAGTTTCTGTTCTGGTTTGATAACAGTGAAAGAAGTGTACTTCGCCTGTGGGGCACCTGCAATGAAAGGGTGAGTGTTGTGCTCTATTTGAGAGGGCAAACAATATGTTTTCTTCAGTTTGGAAAATATGAAGAAAAGCTGGGATGTGAACTACTATTTGGGAGGCCTATTGTACTAGGACAAACAAATGGAGTAGTTTAAAGTTTAAAGTCTGAATGAATTTCAATTAATGTTGTAGAGGGGGTGCTTCAGGTCATCCACCATTTAATCTACATTTCAAAGTTTTAAGTTTCTGTTTGTCCAGAGAAATGGCCAGGTATGGACTGTGGGAGCTGGAGGTAGGAACACCTCCCATCTTTAGTAACCAGGTCCACCTCTACGGATTTCTTCTGTGATTGCTGCTTGCCTCATGCACCTGGCCAGTGATGAGGTAGGTACCCAGACGTGGGTTGCAAATTGAAAATCTCTCCAAGAGTCGCAGACTTGCTAAGTGGTGTGGGGAGCCACAGGATGGGAAATATTCTCATTTGATGGGAGTCCGAAGGAAGTAAGAAAACAAATCTCTCAAAGAGTCACAGACTCTAAGTGGTGTGGGGCGCCACAGGATGGGAAATATTCTCATTTGATGGGAGTCCGAAGGAAGTAAGAAAACAAATCTCTCTAAGAGTCACAGACTCTAAGTGGTGTGGGGAGCCACAGCATGGGAAATATACTCCTTTTTTGATAGGAGTCACTCCAAGTAAAGTTGGGTTCATTCTTTAAATGGACCGTCAGTCAAGTGGCCGGCAGGGTAGCCGGGCCAGTTGGGCTGTGTATCCAAAGCGCATGCAAGTCCGGGCTGAATGCCTGGTGGGTCAAGAGCCAGACCACAGTAGAAATGGGTTCATTCTTCAAGTGGACCGCCTTGTAGTCTCTAATCTGCATTTACAGTGAATGTAGCTCTTTGGGGACCATCTATGCTTTGTTATGTTCAGCTAGTTTATGAATAAAAGCCACACTGAAAAATCCCAAATCCTGGTTCTGGACATTACAGTTATTGCTTCCTGTATTTTGGATTTACTTGGGTGCCCCTGTGCAGAGTAGCCAAACCTAGGTCCCTTGTGCCAGGTAACCTCATCCTCCCCAAACCCAGGTCCCCCCCCAGGTATTGCTGCCAACGCCAACAACATGCCAACTGTCATTTTAGTAAAAAGGCAGGGGTGAGGGGTTACACAAAGAACAGGAGAAATACATGGCTCAGGGAAGGCATATGGGTACAGAGGCAAGGGGAATGAAGGGGAGATTAACAGGGGAGACAGAGGATTATCAGGCAGCAGGAGGGTGAAAAGGATGAAGGAGGGAAGGTCATTATTCTAGGGGACTCGATACTTTTTTGTTTTGCTCCCGTCTGCACACCAGCCAGTCTCTCCTTTGGGCCTCACAAGGGACCCCCTTTCCCCAGGCTTCCTCCCATCCACCCTGCCACCCATATTGCAATTAACCACAGGGTATCCTAATGTGACCCTTCATCAGGCGAGTCCCCACCCTGCAGTGGGAATTAGCCTACTGTCTTACCAGTAGCCCTTGGTGCTGCAGATGCAGCTTCTGGGTGGCCCGGGAGCTCCAGCGATGAGTGGTCCTGAGAGGCCATCGTCCATTTTTTCTGGAGTGACCCTCCCCCCCCCATATTTTCTCCCCATGGGAGCATGATGTGCAGGATGTCTGGGCAGGCACTGATGTAGTCACGTCCCCTTCCATGACCAGACCTGGTGACCCGCTAGTCCCCCGATCTCTGGAATGAGACCACCAGTGCCAGACTTGCAACTCCTCCCTCCCTCCCCCTGAGAGAAGGCAAGCAGTTAGAGGATGCTCAAGCCTTCTCTTCCACAGTCAGCCCTCCAATGCCCAAGTCCATCACTGAACCCAGGTTGCTGGTGTCACAGTGGTAAATCTTTCCATTGCACCAGTGGGCCGGCTGGACTTGATACTTAAGGGTGTAAGATGGGAGGGGAAGGGGCCCAGGAAAAGCAACATTTGGATGGAATGCATGTGAGGCATGACAGTAGGTAGACTGGGGCAACACATTAGCAGATGCATGAGGAAGGTGGGAGAAAACTCACACATTGTGGCACACCTTGGAACAAATGACTTTGGGGGGGGAAGGGAAAGAAGAGGTGCAAGAGATTTTCAGGGAACTTGGCAAACTATGCAGTGAGGGGGAAGGTCGGTAGACTTCTCAGAAATTCTACCAGTGCCAAGAGTGAGTACAGCCAGGAAGCAGAGAATCACTGAATTCAATAGATGGCTGAACATAGGAATGTAGTGGGTCCATGGAGTATGGATTAGTGGGGATGGGGTGGGACAACAAGTGGGAGAACACAGACCCTTATGCAGAGGATAGTTGCACTTTAGTAAGGAGGGCTCACAGGTAATGAAACATGGGATGGGGGAGTTTATCAAAGAAAATTATAATTTAAACTAGATGGGGGGCCAAAAGGGTGGGAATTCACCAAGACAGGGGGTCCCTTGGTACTCTTCCACAGTAAGGCAGGAGCCAAATTCAAATAGGAGGGGAAATGGAGGGGAGGGTAAAGGCACAGAGCACAGTAGATCAAAATGGTGTGATATCACTGAATGCTAGGAGCCCGGGGAACAAGATGGCAGTGTTACAGGCACTGATGGTGGAAGGGGAGGTGGACATAACTGCCATCACGGATACAGGGGTGTCATCCAGGAAGGAAGGAAGGTCAGGAAGCATAGGGAAAACCAGGAGCAGTTGTAGAATTCAACAAAACTGTTTATTTGTAGTAGCAATAACAGAAAAAATAAACTTGTTCAGAGTAACTATGTACAGAGGAATAGAATAAAAATGTTCTTGTCACCCCCTTGCAGCTCAGCTTAGCTCTTTTATATCAGTTTTTTTCATCCTCACCTTAGCAAGCATCCCGTTTTTGCAAAATGTTCTGTTCTCAAATATCTGGGGCTGCTAGAACAGTGAGCTTCCTGAGACCCTTCCAACTTTGAGAAAGACTCAAGCATTTCCACTCAAGTAACCTCTAGCTTTTTCAAGACATGTCAAAATAAAATCAATAGACATTTCAGCAGTAACACTATATATTTTCTAAACAATAGGGATCCCAATATTGGTTACATCTTCATACAATGACTTACATATATTTTTATATTAGCAGATATGCAAAGGAAAAAAACAGACAGCAAGAGCAAACTGAGAGACAGTGAGAGGCAAATAATTGTGAGACTGTTCGGGTTGATCAAGTCCGAGGTCTCACAAAAAAATTGGGTTGTGCAACCAGACAGAGAAGAGACAGAAAAGGACAGATCCTTGCATTTAAACATTGTCTCCATTACAAATGGGACAGGGCCTATTCCACCCTGTCACAAGGGACAACCAAATAGGCATAATTCTTGTCTAGTGTACTTACCCAGTAAACAAAAGCTAAATAAATAAATCCCTCTCTGCGGCAAGGAATGATCCAGAGACCTTCGTGATGGCCTATAATACAGTCATCTCAATGGCTTTGGACATTATTGCTCCAGTCTGAGTTCGTCCTCTCTCCCTTCACCCTCGATCCCCATGGTTTGACTGGATAAATGGGACAGGAGCTGGTTGCAGGATAGATAGCAGAAGATAGTAGTGGGGGGTGAGGTAGCTGAGCCCAAGGTGGTAAATGGGGTCCCACAGGGCTTGGTGCTTGGACCATGCTATTTAATGTTTTAATTGCTGACATCATAGAAGGGATAAAGAGTAAGATCAGTCTGTTTGCCGAGGACACCAAGATCTGTGTGGAGGTTGATGAAAGGGAAGGCAGTATAGTACTCCAAGAGGCATGGCAAAACTGGAGGAATGGTCTAACACATGGCAACTAGAGTTCAATGCCAAGAAGTGTAAAGTCATGCACTTGGGAGTCAGGAACCCAGGAAATAGTAACTGGTTGGTGGGGTGCAGTTATCCAAGTCAAAGGAGAAGGATCTGGGTGTACTAGTTCCAGGTGAAATAAGTCACTCAGCTCAGTGCAGGAAGGCAGCAGCAAAGGTCAACAGATTGCTGGGGTTCATTGCAAGGGGAATTACCTCTAGGAGAGGGGAAGTCATCCTACCCCTGGTACAGGTCTTGGGAGAGGCCACAGTTGGAGTACTACATGCAGTACTGGTACCCCTACTTGAAATAGGACATCAAGGTATTGAAGAGGGTACAGTGCTGGGCAACAAAAATGATCCTGTGAGTGGGAGATAAACCTTATGAGGAGAGAATGAGAGAGCTCAATATGTATTCCCCGGATGATAGAAGGGAGAGCGGGGATAAGATTGAGAACTTCAAGTACCTGAAGGGTATGAACAGAGTAAGCACTGTAAGTATTTTCAAATTAAAAGTTAGAAGGGAAACCAGGGGGCACAATCTGAAGTTAGAAGGAGGCAGACTGAGGTGGGAAATGAGGAGGCATTATTTCAATAAAAGGGTGGTGGCAGGGTGGAACATGCTGCCAGAGAATCTCACTGCTGATGGTAGACAGCTTCAAAAGGGTGGGAGAGGTTCAGAGGGAGGGGTTCAAACAAAGGAGGGGCAGGGGGTTGGAGTGAAGGATACACAGGCAAAATCAATGGGCAGGAATGAGGGGGCAGCTGGAGTCTGAAGTGCTGCACTTTCAAGCAGACTAGATAGACTGATAGGCCTGTATCTGCTGGCAATTTTGTATGTTCATATGTAAATCAATGATACTTCTCAGTCACTCTGATACAGGCTGCCATTTCAGGCAAACAGTCTAGGGTGTGCTAATCCCTTTGCCCCCTGACTGGGGCAAGTAAATTTCATTGAAGGGCAAGTACAAAAACAGAGCTAATTTCAGTGTAATTAATAGGGGCAAGTGCAAATTCAGCTACAGTTTTGACTGGGCAAGTAATAAAAGTTTTCATTTGAACACCCCTGCAAATAGTGAACATGCAGTGGCAGGAACTGAAATATTCTTACTTAATATAATTGGTGAACTTTTAAATTATACTGTAACTGCTAAACCAGTGGGGGGGGGTATTAAAACTGGTTCCAAAATACTTACGGTTTAGAGTACAGCTATTAGAGATACCCCTGAAACAGAGACATAGCCGACTTTTTTGAAGGGGGGGGCAAAGAATGTCAAAATTCCTGCTTTGCCTGGTAAAAACTAAACCAATAGGTTTATTGTCTGGAGGTCACCTAGTCACCCAGAAGCTAAGTTAGCAATTACCTACCACAGGGTATGGGTTATAGATATTTTATCCATGCCTAGGGTGCACTGTGAAGCATGGGGCCACAGGCCAAATGTCCTCACAGCACCACAAGCATGGATTAAATGCCTATAACCCAATACCCTGGAGTGGCTTGTTGCACTTATAACATGGGTTACGTCCAGAGCACAGAAAAAAATACAGGAAAAGGGTCCACCCCCTTTAAATAGCAAGACAGTGTACTCTGACACCTTGCAAAGTAGTCCCTAACATATAAAACATACTGCAGTCCTGTTATGCACATGGAAATGTCACACATACAGTTCTCACATGATTTGTGACATTTCTTATGCATAACAGTGCCTGGAACCTAGCCTGCAATGTTTGCTTCAGCCCCCCAACCCCAATTACACTTCCTACCTCAGTTCCTGTCCTGCTACTTGTCCCCCTCACACACACACACACACACATACACACACACACACACACACACACACACACACACCAGCTGAAACTGAAAGGGAAAAGCACTACACTTGTTGCACTGGCTGTCTCCCTATCTCTCTCTCTTCACCATGGTCAACCAAGACTGCTACAACTCCATATTGCCAGCCACTGACAGTGACATGCTGACGGAGTCATGTGGTCACTACGTTTATATGACAGAGCTCTCTGTCATGGAAGACCTGCTGGCACTGTCGGGGGGAGGAGCGGAGAGAAGAACACTGCAGCAGCATGACTCCTGATGTTTCTACCGGGGACCATGCTTGCTGTAACCAGGTCATCAGTTCAGATTTCACTGGGGTTTGCACCGGAACGAGTAAAATAAAATACAAAAGCAAGCGGTTCTTACTTTGCTGTACACTGCTCCTGCTCTCTCTCTCTCTCTCTCTCAATCAATGCTGACAGACAAATCTTCTGTACTACAGGGAGACAAGAGCACGTTAAGTGATCTGCAGCTGAAGATGACAGACACAGCTTTGGGGTATTTTGCAGAGACATTATATAGGCAGATACGTGGCTCACTGAATATAATGAAACCCCGATCTTGCAAACCCGCTCAGTTTGAATAATGGAGAGATCGCAAGATTGGGGTTCATTATATTCAGTGAGGCGCATATCTGCCTATAGAGTGTATCGTGCCAGCTGCTGCAGTACATTACTTCACATATCTAATGCACCTTTCATGCTTTGGTGCACTACATTGTGACAGGCTTTCTTTTTAATCCCACTCTCTGCAAACAATAGAAGTGCACTTATTAAATCACAGGACTACTCAACGAAAAGAGAGGCTAGTTTTAGCCACTCTAATAAATTATAACCACAATTCCAACAAATACGGTGAGCAAATACTGGGTGGTAATGCAGAAGAAATCTGCAGCAGCACTACAGATCTATGCAAAAATATATTTTTATGTTGGTGTGTTTGCGCAGCCAACATCTTGTGATAGTGCAGATTTGGAGGCGTGGCCACTGTTGGGCGAATGCAGGGCACACACCAGTAGGTGGATCCCTCATTCCCCAATAAGCCTGCATGCCAGCACCACACCATCCATACATAATGTGGCAAGCACATCTAAGGAAAGGTCCGCTGCAATACGAGCAAAGCTTATCACACACAGCGGTCCCTTCCTACGTGCTTCACCAGCTAGAAACATGGCTGCACAGTGGCCGCTAAACTGCCAATTTCAGGAGTGCCCAATCTCCCAGTCAGCTTGTCCTGCCCCTCAAGTATGTGCCGATGGGGGAGCCCACTCCCCATCAGCAGAATGTGTCCCCTCCACTTTTGTTGTTTGCTGATGGGGGTGCCCAATTCCTGTTGGCATCCGCTCCCCCTTTCCCCTTTTTAATGTGCTGATGGGGGAGCCCACTCCCCATCGGCAGAATGTATCCCCCCGCTTTCATTGTTTGCCAACAGGGGTGCCCAATCCCCATCGGCATCCAACCCCCCTTTCCCAGTTTTAATGTGCTGATGGAGGAGCCCACTCCCCATCAGCATGATGTTCTCCCCCTTCTGTGCTGACATGGGTGCCCAATGCCCCATCGGCTACTGTATCCCCAAAAAGAAACTACCTGTAAAAAAAAAAAAAAAATCAGCAATTTTTTTTTTACTACCTGTAAACAGAAAACAGTCCCTCGGAGTCTCCCTACCACCACCCGCCCACTGCGCAGCCTGCCTTCCCACACCCCCCCTCACCCCATACTTACCTCCGGAGCTTGGCATAACGATCTTTGGTGGACGAGGAACATGTCTTCACTCTTCAAAGCCAACCGCAAACTGAGGAAATGCCAGTAAGCTGTATAATGGAATAAATAAATTTTTTTTCAACTTTGATGCATACCTCAAGCATTTTTGGAATTTTTGCACCAAATTTTCAACATGAGGTTTTTGAGACCCCTCCCCATGAATTCTGTCACTATTATGACGTCAATCAGTCCCAAAAGGTGATTTTGAAGTCACTGTGCAGAATCACCTTTTGGGGCTGATTAACACAAGGACAGTGGCAGTGTTCATAAGGTGGGCTCTCAAATAGCCTATGTTGCAAATTTGGTGGAAAAAATCAAAAAAATGGCTGCTTCACAAGTGTGCATTGTGCATTTGCTACGCACGCTAATAACTTCATGAATTCACAATATTTTCATGCCAGATTTTCAACATTGTCATTTTTCTACACCTCCTTGGGAACAGTACAGCTGTCATTTTTCACATCCTGGCTGAAATGTGTTTCTGCACTTCCTACACACAATACCATGGTCGCTGTGGGAAATCAGTGTCTGGGGCAGATTATGAAAATGACAGTGACACTGTTCATGAGTAGAGGTCCTAAAATGCCTATGTTAACAATTTGGTGATGATACTCCATAAAATGACTGTCTTACGAGCGTGTATTGCACAGTTTGCACGCACACTCATAACGTTGTGCATTTGTAATATTTTCACTCTGGATTTTCACCACTGGCATTTTTCCAGACCTCTTGATGAACAGTACAGCTGTCATTTTATATATCCTGCCCAAAATGTGTTTTCGAACATCTGGCACAGAATAGCGTGGTCACTGTGCAAAATCACTTTTTGGGACAGTTTGAGGAAATTACAGTGACACTGTACATGAGCAGAGGTGCTAAACTGCCTATGTTGAAAATTTGGTGCCAGAACTCCATAAAATGACTATGTTACAAGTGTGCATTTCGCATTTCCCATGCACCCTTGTAACTTCGTAAATTTGCAATACTTACATGCCACATTTTCACCACTGCCATTTTTTACACCTCCTTATGAACAGTACAGCTGTAATTTTTTCACATCCTGCCAAAAATGTGCTTCCGCACTGCATTACCAAAGCCAGTGCCAGTGCAACAACATTCGGCATTGACAAATGCTTGTTTCATTTATTGTTTTCACAATTCAAATATTCACAATAAAGTGCTCTTTTTACAATATATTTGTTGTCTCTACTATTCAAGACAATCAGACAAAAAAGTGGATTAGCTCTGAAATATATTAACAAAATCTACCCCAGTCCTAACACCCCAGCCACCACTATACCCCTGTGCTTCACCAGAATGGCTTCCTTAGGGGGTGCAGTTTCAATGCCCCTTACTTCTATAAATACCCAAAGTGCACGTGCATTTTGATTTATACTCAATTAACTATATCAACAGCCTTCTCCATTCAATAATGTTTTAAATCAATTATATGTTAAATAGATTCCATCTTATAACAAGATAATATCCCATATTGCATATACTTTGTCGTTGATCTAATTTTTACATATAACAATTATGCTGCTTGAAACAATCTTTTTTGAAAAAAGAAAACATTTTTTTCTCTAACCTACTATTCAGTATATAAATATAAATATACTCATGACATCGAGCTTCAGTGTCCACCAAATACACACTTAGTTTTAGTATTGGTCCTTAATACAGAATCTGTAAAAAAAAAAAAAACATTTTACTCAAGATCCTTTCTCAAAAATATATTTTTTTCTTCTCTATAGCTACTTGGTGGGCACCCAAGCCAGAACAAGAAACATTAACACATCACATACAAATAAATACTAACCCTTTATGCCAATCTCCAATTGTTATTCACTTTAATATACAAAAGGTATACAACAGGATACAAAAGTTTTTATAGAGAAAGAGCAACTACAGGTCTACATAAAATTGTTTTGACATATATAAATTTCATTTGCTTAATCTTTCTTACCATTTGTTGCACAGATTCTATATAAACAATTGGAAATGGCTAAAATATGAAAAAAAAAGTCACATAACATCACTTCTACAAAACAAATACAAAAAAAAAAAATCTCATCATCATCTACACATCCACTCACATGGAAGGAATATGCCCAAAAAGAAAGCCCTTGCGACCATCTTTTTAATCCCCACTAGTTCCTGGACATTGTCAGTCTCGAGTTCGTCTGCACCAATTTGCGAGTGACTCACAAACTGGAAGTGGATGACGACTGCACTGCTGTTTTCCTGGACTCTGTGTGGGACGGGGGACAGCTGCCACTACTGCTTCATCAGATGACTTAAAAAAACAACAACAGGTTACTGGCATGCAGCCGTGCCGGGCAGCCACAAAGTTACCGCTGCAGCTCTCTCTCGCTAGGTCACCTTTTAATGGTTGCCTGTCAATTCTGTATTTTCCCACAGAAACCAAGTCTTGCCTTTCCTGGCTGGGTACTGCACCCCAACTGTGGATTAAATAGTGAATTTAATCCACGGCCAGGTGATGCTGTTTGGCCAGTTATGTCCTCCCCCTTTTCTCAACCCATGTTAAAACAGGTTTTAGATGCATTCTGGTACATTTTGTGGGTCATTTTGACACTATATGGTTGCTTTTAAAGCCTTCTTTGACTTATTACAAACCAATATCGCTATCAAAATAACTACTTTTTATTTTATTATAAAAATTGTCAAAACAAAACAGAAAATCCCACTCCATCCACCCTTCAAACACCCAACTACATATACATACACACACACACATATATATATATATATGTATATACACACACACACACACACACACACACCCCATCGCCGGGTTACTAGAATCCCACTAGCTAGTGGCAGGCAGGGAAGGCAGCTTGTAAGACACCAGTTAAATGGGTTTCACACTGTCTCACAATGTCCTCAGTCTCAGCTGAGCTGGAGGGATGATATCACCATAGAATTCTAGCAGCAGCATAAGCTACATTGGAATGCTGCAGCAGAGGGTTAGTGTTAAAATGTTGTGGAGTTCAGTGAGTCTGCAGAGGAGTAGGTGTGCTGCAGTTAGCAGTCCCTCAGAGCCTAACTCAGTTATAGAGCTACACCAGAATGAGGGTAGTGTGTTCTCACCTTAGAGAAGAACACAGAAGAAACCAGAGAAAGTGGTAGAGACCGCTCCCCGTGTTGTTCAAGTGCCCCATCCCTCCGAGGGAATGGGGGGAAAATCCAGCATTTCAGGGGCAATCACCTGGCACTGCTTGGAAAGGGAAAAGCTGCCTGATAGAAGAAATTGTACTGAGGTACCAGAGATTCATGTTTTCCTGGGGCACATGCATATCACGGTGAGTCTGCTCTGAAATAGAGCCTATGTTTCACCAAGACAGAGTTGTGTAAAAGTATTTGCCTACTATGGGGTCAGGAAAGGACTAGCTAAGTACAGTACTTTTAATTTTGTGTATGGCTTGAAGCATCTAAACAGTGGAGTCTAGGAAGATAGACAGCCACTTACAGAACTTTTTAAGCCAGGCCACCAGTGAAATACAGAGTAGAATGTTAAATGTGATATACATTTTTAAGCTAGCATCTACAACCAGAGAGTTTGGAAGAAAAGTGTTTTATCTAGATGAATGGCCGGGTTTAGATTTGGGAGCAAAAGGTGGGAGATACCCATCTGGAGTAACTAGATTGACCTCCACTGGTTCACTTTGGGCACCTATAGCTTTCTCCCTGGCACTTGGCCAGTGTATGCAGAAAGTACCCAGACATGGGATTTTCCCTTTAGAGCTAGAAAGTGCTCATGGGTGGTTTAGGGACCCACCATCAAACTCCATGCCATATGGAAAAAATGTCCTAGTGCTGGCTGGGATGCCATGCCAAGGAATCACAAAGAAGTACCAGTTCAGGCTAAGTGAGCCCAGATGTGTTCAGAACCTGAGGGTTTATGTGTAGTGAAGAAGATGTGCTCTGTCCTCTGTAAATCTGCATTGCCAGTGAGTGTAGCCCTGTGAGGGTCCAACTTCACTTTGTTATTCCTGCGTTGTGAATAAAGCCACAATCTAGAATCCCATTCCTGGTTTGGATGTTTCAGTTATTGCTTCCTGTGTCCGGATTACTTGGGTGCCCCGACCAGAAGTACAAACCTAGTCAAAATGCTGAGCAAACAGTTTTCTCCCCGAACCTAGGTTAGCCCAGGCAGTGGTTACAAAAATGGAGGCAACAAGACTAGTGCTTATAAATTGGAGGCACCGCTTAGAATTTGGTTGGAATTTAGGGAGAAAGCAAGCAAGGTTTGCTCAGATTGTGGATAGTGTTTTGACTGTCTGGCAGTAGGTAGCCCAAAAATGGGAAGCATTGCCATCTAAATGTGCCGCTGTGTGCTGCTGTTCATGTGCTGCTGTAATTATGCCACCTGTTTACTGAGGGGCAGTAAAGCCAGAGTGTGTACGCCCCTTGTCCTGCATCAAAATTGCAACATTTGCCAGCTTTTAGTGTGACAAGAAAAAGTATGGAAAACTGTGGGAAACAAAGAAAGATTTGTGCCCTAGAAGTTTGAAGTGCTTGTTGTATGGACTGAGGGAGTCACTGAGGAAAATGCCATGACAAATGGTTGAAATGGAGCTCATAGTTGGGAAAAAAAAAAAAAGTGTGATTTGCAGTTTAAATTTTGCCTGTTCGACTATCGCTGTAGAGGAGAAGAGCACGAGAAGAGGGAGGCTCATTTGCATGGTGTTGAGTGATTTGTGAGACTGCAATCAGTCCCGCCCCAAGCCAGCCCTGGAGTGACTGCACAGTGTTCAAGAGGGAGAGAAAGAGAGAGAGACAGTAGTGTGCGAACGGGTTTGCCAGGAGGAGCATCTCAGTGACTGAAAACCTAGCCAAAATGCTGGGCAAACAGTTTTCTTCTCAAACCTAGGCTAGCCCAGGTAGGGTTACAAAAAATGGAGGCACCGCGACTAGGACTTATATACAGATATAGATATACTGTATCTCTCTCTCTCTCTCTCTCTCTCTATCTCTATCTCTATATCTCTATCTCTCTATATTTATTTATTTATTTAAACATCAGTTTAACAACCTTTGAGCCAGGGGGTCATTTACAAAGGTACCTCGTCACATAGAGGACACAGACAGTGGCATAGGAGACAACAGATAATACAGGTTCAAAGTAAGCATCATTCAAGGTTACAGTTGGTTCCAATACAAATGAAACATAAATAAGCTAAAAAATAGGGTTAGTGGGAGAGAGGTAGGGGAGGATGTGGGGTAAGAGGGAGTAGGGCTGGGAAGCAGAAGGAGGGGAGGCCAGGGAGGAAGAGTGAGTAGGGAAGGAGGTGAGAGGGAAAGGGGGGAGTGCAGCTTGGTGAGCTTTCTCAGAGGGGAGTGTTTTTTTTTTGTTTTTGTTTTTTACTTTAGTGGCAGCGGCATCTGCGTGAGATGAGCAGGTGATTTCTGAGGCTGCGTTTAAAGCATGCTAACGAGGGAGAGTCTGAGATAATGGCAGGGAGGGAGTTATACCAGGTGGATGCTCTGTAAGGGAACGCCCTTTGGCCTTGCGAAGTCCTAGCTCTTGGAATGACCAGAGTTGTTTTGGATGAGCTGCGGGTGTTCACAGTCAGATTAGCTTGGTGGATTGAGTCAGACAAGCCAGCAGGGGATAGGCCATGGAGGGCTTTAAAGGTGAGTTGGCATGTTTGGTACATGAGCCGCTCATCCAGGCTGAGTAGGGAAGCCAAGGAGTACAGCAGACAGGTGTGGGTAAGTCTAGGTGCACCGGTTATAAGTATGCAGGCTTTGTTAAGTGTAAGGCGAACCTTGCTCAGGGCTGTCTAATCTGCAGCCCCATAGACCGGAAGGCCGTTGTTGATGAGTGATATGACAGAGGAGGTGACAGCCAAGTGGAGGGCGTCCGAAGGGAGGCATTTTTTGTGCCGGTAAAGAAGGTCCAACCGTGTGTTGGTGGCAGAGTTCAAGGTGGAAATGTGGCCATGGAAGGAGAGGGCAGGGTCAAAGATTATTTCTGGATATTTATAGGACTGCACACGTTCGATGGGGATATTGAAGGTGGAGTGGATAGTGAGAGGAAAATTGCTGGACTTATTTTGGGGGTGGGAGAAGAGCATGGTTTTTGTTTTCTTTAGGTTGATTATGAGTCGGTGCTCAGTGAACCAGGTTTCAGCGGAATCGTAGGCTAGCTGGAGAGAATACTGGAGCGAAATGGGGTTACTGTCAGAAGCAATGAGTACTACATCATCAGCATAGAGTAGGATCTTACCTCCACATTTGCTGGGAAGCGAGTTGAGGAAGAGGGAGAAGAGTAGGGGTCCAAGAATAGAGCCCTGGGAGACTCCAGAGTGGATAGGGCAGGTGCTGGAGAGAGTTCCACTAACTTTCACACATTGAGAGCGGGCTGAGGGATAGCTGGTGCACCAGGAGACTGGGCCAGTGGCAAAGCCAAGGTGGTCGAGGGTGGTTAACAGGAGAGGATGCGATATGGTATCAAAGGCTTTAGACAGGTCAATGAATACTGTACCAGCCAGGGAGCCAGCGTCCAGTGCTGCATGGAGGAAGTTGGCGAACTCCAGGAGAGCTGTATTGGTACTATGACCAGCTCTGAACCCATGTTGCTCAGGACAGAGAACGTTGTATTTAGAGAGGTAGCCAGAGATTCGAGTGGCCACAATTTTATCTAAGGCCTTGGAGAGGAGAGGCAGGATTGAGATAGGCCGGTAGTTACTTGAAAGAGTCCTGTCACCACCTTTGTGGATAGGGGTAACTGTGGTGACCCTCCAGACAGCGGGAAATTGTCAGAGGCAGAGGGATTTGTTAAAGATGCAGGTGATAGGTGAGATGACCTGGTCCAGGACCTGACGTAGGAGACAGGGATCTAGGAAGTCATTACCGATGGTGTTACCCTTTAAGGCTTTAAGCAAGTATGGCCCGACTTCTTGGGTGGTGACAATGCAGGTGGAACAAGGGGCGTGTGATGGATGGTGCAGACCTGGGGGTGGGGACTGAAGAAATTGCCAGGGAGCACTGGGCTAAGATCAGTAAAGGAGTTATTGAGGTGAGTGGCAATGAAGGTGGGATCAGAAGAGACAGTACCATTGATATTAAGAAGTGAAGGTGGGGGGGGGACCGGGAGTGACTATTCAGCTGCTTGACGATGTCCCAGAAGGATCTGGGGTTCCCCCAAGAGGAGGTAATGGAGGCTTGATAGTACTCGGCCTTTGCTTTGTGGATAGCCCAGGTGCACCTGTTCCGAGCCGCAGCATAGGTCTGTCTGTCTGCAGGGTGGCCAGTTGCAACAGCAAGTGCCACAGGTTGTCCCGCTGCTTAAAAAGCAGTCGCAGGGCAGGGTGACCCAGGGGCATGTCTTACTTAGACCCTACGAGCAGTTATGGGTGTGAAGATGTCACAGGCAGTGTTGAAGGTGTTGACAAAGAAGGCCAGCCTTGTCAATGTTAGATGAGTTTAGCATGGAGACCAGTCTGTATGTGCAAGGTAATGCTTTGGGTCTTTCAACCCACCAGGTCTAAGCCGC
Source organism: Neoceratodus forsteri (assembly GCA_016271365.2). Classification (NCBI taxonomy): domain Eukaryota; kingdom Metazoa; phylum Chordata; order Ceratodontiformes; family Ceratodontidae; genus Neoceratodus; species Neoceratodus forsteri. The sequence continues at coordinate 357,897,059 of JADMNL010000026.1, forward strand.
CTCTGAAGGTGGTTTGAACAGAGGGCTTGGGCAGAGAGGTAATCCAGTTGAAGAAGAGAACAGGGAGTGGTCACTAAGGCAGTCAGGGAGTATTTGGATATTGTGGATGCGACTTGGTCTGTTAGTGAGGACCACATCTAGAGTAGTGCTAGAGCCTTCTGGGGTTAATTCTAGTAGGCTGGGAGACTAGTTGGTTTAGATCAATAGCAGCAAAGCCTCATGGGAGAGAGGAGGATGAGGGCAAAGCCAATTAATGTTCAAGTCACCCACCAGGATCTGGTCAGAGGGTTGGGTAAGGAGGTGAGATAGTCAATCAGTGGGCCCGCGCCGAGATTGGTTCTTTGAAGGTATATGGCTGTAGTCAGAAAGATAGGACCCCTAGAGGGATCGGGAGATAGCTTTAGTGTTAGGACCTGGGCCTCATGGTCAAGGTCAGGGGGAAGGAGGGCTAGACCAATGAGAGGGTCCTTTACATAGAAGGCACATCCCCCACCTCTCCTACCTGCCCAGTCCAGCCAGTGGAGGGTGTAGCCAGGGAGAGAGACCTGGGAGTTAGAGGTGGAATCAAACAGCCAGGTTTCAACCAAGGCAACCACATCTGGTTTATGAACTATCACCCAGCAGTGTAGAGAGTCCAGTTTTTTAAGGAGGCTACAAATGTTCATAGATGCGATACGAAGTCCAGAGGATTTCAAGGGGGGGGAGGCCAGTGTTGTCAGGCCCAGGATTGGGATGGATGTTGCCAGTCAGGAGCAGGAGGAGGTGCTGCTCTTGGGAGTAAGTGGCAGAAGGAGCGTTTCCGACGACTGGAGTAGGGGGATGGGGGGTGCAGCGGTACAGGGGATAGGAAGGGTAGCACAGACAGGGAATGCAAGCATGATAAGATGCACGAGGGGGCAGGGGGGTGAATGAGAAGGTGCCCATATGACCAGAGATAAATAGAGGAGCAGATTGGGTGAGTGAAGGCAGAAGGGGAGAGGAGGGGCAGGGGGAGAGGAGTGGTGTATTGCAGGCAGATAAGTGGGGGCATAAGAGTAGCCCGCCAGCGGGCATTTAGTACCCCTGAGGGAGGTAAGGAGTATTAGAATGAGGGGAAGGAGAGGGAGGGGGAGGGGAGCGAGATGGAGAGTGATGGACATGAATCGAGAGGGGTGAGAGTTTCTAGGAAGAAATAAGGTAGAGAGGTAGAGAGAAAGACAGCGGGATAGGATTAGAAAGGGTGGTACAGAAGCAGGATTGATAGTTGGGGAACAGTTCCCACTGGTGGTCGGCAGGTATAACCTGCAAATGGGAAAACGGGGACTTAGGTTCAGGCACACAGGACGTGATGTCACAGGAAGTGATGCATGCTACCCGAGCCAAGATCACCACGGCCGGCCGTGGGTGGTGGTTGGGAGGGTGGGGCAGACGACGCGGAGCGTCATCAGGCTAGCACCCTACAGCCGAGTCAGTCAGCGGAAAACAATCAGCGGCTGAGGGGCAGAGATGCCACTGGTCCGTATGAATCACGCTGGCAAAACACTCGCAGGAGACAACTTGTTGGGTGCCTTTACCCGAGTCTGTGGCTCCCAAGGTGGAACGCTCCAGGTAGGAGCAGTGGAGTTCCGTCGATTGCCGCGGTCAGCAACTTACTGTGGTGGGGGGGTGATCCCGTCTGTAAGGAGGTAGAGGAAAGTAATTAGTATGCAGTGGGCGGTTTGAGGAGGTAGCTCAGGTAACACATGCGCAGCAGAACAAGCCCTAAACACACGTACAGTCCTTACTAATACTTTTACATCTTAAACTTTGTACTGCACTTAGGTAATGGAACTTTGCACTGAGATATTACACAAGGTGCTTCGAGTTAGGCTGCTGCACCTATAAACATTGTAATTAAGTACACAAACAGTCTCAAACAGCTGGCCCTAGGGCGTGTTAAACATTGGGACTACCAATAAACAAAGCGTACAACCTGTTCAAGATTACAGCAACAGTCCACAACAGATAATAGGCACTACGCAGTACATATACAAAGCAGCTTGCCTTTTCTACAGCCTGGTCCCAAGTACATTAGCCTACATTTTAGCCCAGCACAAGACCCAACCACCCCCTCAGGTAGCACCCTACAGACGAGTCAGACAGCAGAAAACAATGAGCGGCTGAGGAGCAGAGAAGCCACTGGTCCGTATGAATCACGCTGGCAAAACACTCGCAGGAGATGACTTGCTGGATGCCTTTACCTGAGTCTGTGGCTCCCAAGGTGGAACGCTCCAGGTAGGAGCAGTGGAGTTCCGTCGACTGCCGCAGTCGGCAGCTTACTGTCTATCTCTATATATCTAGATCTAGATCTAGATATGTAGAGAGACAGTAAGCTCTCGATACGGACACACAGACATCTCTCTCTCTATAGATATAGATAGATACTATCTATCTATATATCTACAGTATCTATCTAGAGGGAATATGACATGGCCTGACTGAAGATATCATATTTATCTTCACGAGACCAATGATATCTTCATGTCATTGGCCTCGAGTGAAGATAAATATATCTTCAGTCAGGCCATATCATGTTCTGTTTATACAACATACATTTTATTTTATTCCTATCATCCTTTCCCCCCTCATCCACTCAGAGACTTTGATGCACCTTTTTGTCCTATCTCAACAGCCACCTCAAACAACAAACTTCTATCAGGCTTGTCCCAACATCACTCTCATTTTACCATCCTATCCTCTTCCCCTGCATTACAGAGTACCCCCTGCAAGGCTCACTACCCCCTCCCCTGTTTCCATGCTCCACACATATTTGGGTGTACTGGGAAATGGCAAGAAACTAGTTTAAAATGTGGTCAGGACAGCAGGTCTGGATCGGATGGGCTGAGAATGCAGTTGCCCCTGAGCAGGTCTTTTACTGTCTAGTATTGGTCACTTTCCACAACTGAGTTTTATGTAAATATCATTTGTGCTAATTGTAATTTGTGTTACTAGGAAGTGCTTTCACTTTTCTTGCTGCACTTTAGTGTGACGGAGCAGTCTCAATGTTGGTAAACGAAGTAGTGGCAGACATTTAAATTAGAGCAGTCTGTGTTAAAATTGCTTGTAAAGTTTGCGTGTTATGCTAAAGTTTTTAGGTATGTTAGTAAGAAGCTATTGTAGACAGGCACGAGCGAGCACATCGGTGGGTTTAGAAATGTCGATGCAGGCAGGAGCGTGTGTTGCCATAGCAATGGTCACTCAGGCTTGCGCGTACATTTCTGAGGCTGGCTATTCATTCGTTCTCAAGTCTGTACAATCAGCATGTTTATTACATAAGAAAGAAGTTGTAGCATGAAAGACTCGGTTCTGGAGTTTTCAGCACAGACTGCCTTAATGTAAATGTCTGTCGGCACTTTAGTAAGTATTGATATCGCTCAGCTAGGGTACAGACAGTAGTGGTTAGGAAAGTAAATGCACTTCTTTTTAGGAGAAAGTCAAAACAGCACACATTATAAATAGTGGACTGTTGCAATTAGGAAGTTCTACGCAAAGGAACACATGCTGAGAGAGACAACTGAAGGTTCTGTCGCATCTAGAACTGGTGCTGTCATGACAGTTTAAGATGTTTTTTGTATGAGTTTGGCAGCACAGTGTACCACTGCCAGGTTTTCTGGTATTGTGGTTAGTGTTCTTTTCATTGCTTTCAGACTGGGTTTTTTGTTGTGTTTCTTTTTATTATTAATGTACTATAGAGTGCCAAGAGTGAGCTCATGACTGTCTTTAGAAAAGTACAGGCTAGTGTGAGTGTGTTGCCTTAGCAGCAGCTTGCTCGTCAGCTGCGGTGAAAGTGGTTAGAGTGTCAGAATGGTAGCGTGTACTGTGCGACCAAGTAAAGAATGAGGAGGTGGAGGCATGCTGACAGTTTAAATTAACATCCCATCTTCTCCGGACTTGCTGCCGTGAGTACACTGAAAGTTGACTGTTGCCATGCCATTTTACAGGACAGTGTATTGGATTATTTCCCTTGAATTGAGGTTTGTTTTGTTTTTATTGTGTTAAGACTTGTCTTTTGAATTATTATTTTTTTTGTTTTACTGTGGAGTCTATAAATGGACAGGGAGCGCAGTAGAAGTACTTGTTTGTCCTGTTGCTGCAGTCGGCAGTGTGCTTTAAAAACTAGTGCCTATATTTAAGAATACAAACTTTAGTTTTCTTTTATAGAGTATGTGCTATTTTGAAATTGTGGGAGCACATTATTCAGAGGTATTGAGAGTGGTGGTTCACTATACAGTGAATCAGAAAGTGAAAGTTGTTGGTTTTGTATGAAGTACAGGAACATAGAGATATCAGTGTGATGTACAGGGACATGGAGGTATCAGTGATATCGCCACTGACTGCCTGAGATATTAGTTTTTATCCCTATGTTCATCCCAAAACATGTGAGATAGATATACATATATATATATATACATATACATATATATATACATATACTATATACACACACACACACACACACACACACACACACACACACACACACACACACACACACATGTTTTGGGATGAACGCAGGGAGATAAACTAATATCTCGGGCAGACTGTGGAGATATCACTGATATATCCATGTTCCTATATGACAGTGATATCTCCATGTTCCTATATATCGACTGGGCTCTGGTGTCCAATCCTGCCAACATCCAGAAAGCTGGCATAATGGTGGACTCAAGTGACCACTCCCCCATATTCTGCATCTAGAAGAACCAAGCACCCAAGATCCAACCCAGAATACTCACTGCTCGTGACTACACAAACTTCTCAGCAGTGCAGTTTAATGACTACCTACACAGTCTGGACTGGAGCCCAATTAAGCTCCTCCCCACATTGGCTGAGGCTCTGGAGCATTTCCACAATGCAGTATGTACAGCAGCTAACCTCTTCGCCCCTTGAAAAAATGTAGAACAAAAGGTAGCTGCTACAAGTGGATCTCTCCATCCTTAAAAACCCTTATGGTCAGTCGAGACAAGGCCTGGTAGAAGTTCAAGCTCTCTTACCTTCCTACCAACCTCGTGTCATACAAAGCCTTAAGAAACAAATGCAAGAGAGACATTAAACTTGTAAAAAGGGAGTATGTCATTCACCTACAAAAAACAACTTGGGCAACCCTAAACAATTCTGGTATCACGACAACAACCTGATCAGGGGTAACATTAAGACTGAACCCAGCCCCATTAAAGTCAGTGGTCAGCCAGTGAGCGACTCCCTTGAAATTGCTACTGCCCTCAACAATCACTTCACAAACCTCAATGCCTACAAGGTCGGCCTACCCTCAATGACCTCGGCTTCCAATGTAATTGAGCCTACTCGCCTTGACTGTCCCTCCCTCCCTCCATCTAAGACTAGTAAAGAGAAAAGAGGCCCAATCCCTCCTAAGGGCTCTGAAAGACAAAGGCTCAGGAGGACCTGATGGGATAAACCTTCCGCTACTTAAGGCTGGAGCTCCATCCCTCTCCAAACCCCTGATCTGGCTCATAAACAGATCCCTACTTGAAGGGACTGTTCCAGACCAGTGGAAACAGGCCAACGTGGTCCCAATCTGCAAGGGTGGCTCCAGGAAAAACATAAGAAATTCAGGCCCATCTCCCTTCTCAGTACACTCGAAAAGCTACAAGAAAAGTTAGTCTATGGCCAACTCTGTGACTACCTGGAGTCCCATCAGCTAACAGCCTGTTCACAGTATGGTTTTAGAACTAAACATGGGTCTGACACAGCACTAATCCATTTCTCGAATGACGTGCTCAGAGCAATGGATAATGGGACACCTACTGGCACTGTCTTCATAGATCTGTCCAAGGCATTCGACCTTGTGGATCGCAAACTCCTGCTACTAAAACTGGATAAAATTGACCTAGACCCCCTCGCCCTCAAGTGGTTTGGGAGTTACCTATTGGGCTGATCCCAGAGGATCATCTGGAAGGGTGCCACATCAGACCTTCTACCCCTAACAGAGGGAGTACTGCAGGGCTCGATTCTCAGTCCACTCCTTTTCTCCATATTTACTCAATGACCTAAAACCTCCACTGTGGGGGAAGTTCGGTCGTTTGGTATGTGGATGACACAGTCATCTACTGATCTCTGGATGACATTGCAGCTCTAGGTCCTCTTTTCCAAGCTGACCTCACATCTCTCAAGGCCTGGCTGAGACCAAATAGACTGGTCCTAAATGCAGGCAAAACTAAGGCAATGGTATTTGGATGCAAGACCCTTGGACATGACAGGTCTAAATCTCTGCATCTCACCGCTCTCTTGGGAAGTGACATCAAGGTTGTGCCCTCCTTAAAATACTTAGGACTAACATTGGACCACTGTCTTACCTTCAAGTACCACATGGATCAGGTTACCAAGACCATACACTGTAAACTTGGTACCCTGCATCGACTAAAGGACCAGCTCATCCCTAAGGCCAGGACCTCAATCGCCACAAGTGTCCTCCTCCCCACCCTGACTTACTCCACCCCGATCATACAGGGCACGGCCAAGCAGGAGGTCACCAGGATGCAAATCCTGTATGACAATGTGGCCCAGTTTGCTACCCAGGACCACTCACAAAGTCATCATTGTGACACACTTGCCCAGTTACGCTGCCCCTCTCTGACCGCTCATCTTTATTACCCCCTGCTCTGCTTGACCTTCAAGCTACTCAGCCCTTTAGCTCCATCCAGCATAGTTGGAACTATCGCAATCAAACATAACACCAGGAACCTACTGACATGTGGACGAATGCTGCTCGAAATTCCCAGAGTCAGGACTAACGCTGGTGGTAGGTCGTTCTCCTACTCTGCCCCCTACCCGTGGAACAAACTCCCACCCCTAGTGCAGGAAGCCTTCCCACTGATGAATTTCCGCACCAGACTCAAAGCTCATGTGTCTGATACTAGCACTTGCCATTGCCATGGCTCATGATTACCCCCCCATTTGCTTCTATCCTCCTAATAATCAGACCCTCCATACACCTCATCAGGTTCCACGGTGCTTCCCTCTAGACATCGTCCCACAGCTAACTTTCCACTGAACCACGCCAGCAGAAAACAATGAGCTCATCATGTAAACTTACCTTTCTTCTGCACCTATTGTTAAATCTCTTGCCAACCTATTTGTAAGGACTATTGCATGATGATAACCAAGGCTGTAATCTGCATACTCACCTGAAACTACTCTGTAACCCAAGTCTTTCTCTGTATGAAAATATGTATTGTTATCCTGAGTCACCCCTGAAAAAGGGACCTTTGGGGCTCAGTGGGCCTACCAGGTCACCAAATGCAATAAAATAAAACAAATATATCTATATCTATACACAAAGACCTGGACATTCAGAAGGGCTGCGCGTGGCGCAACACTGTTGCACCATGCGCAACCTACTGATGCGCCCTGGAGCGATATTCAAACGGGAATTGTGCCTGGCACAAATCCCGATGCACCAGAGTGCATCAGTAATGTATGCGACACAGGTGGGGGGGGCGTGCTCTTGCATACTCCACACATCCCGATATTCAGCCCAGGATGTGCCGAGTCTATGCATGTGCAACCCCTACTTGCACCACACACAGGTGAGCCAAAAAAAAAAAAAAACGAACAATGGCTGGCCACCCACAGATGAGCTGCCATGTTGCAGGGTGTAACATGGCAGCTGCCATCTGTGGGTGGCCACCAGAGCTTCGGTTGCACCATTGTGGCGGTGGCCTCCCCCATACCCGATCTCGGGCATGTGTGTTAAATGAAATGTCCAATATCCCTGGTGCTCCAGTGGACCTCTTGCAGCCTGATCATGGGCTTAAGTATTGCAAACACTGTCCAATATCCGTGGTGGTCCAGTGGAACGCTCGCAGCCCGATCGCGGGCATCAGTATAACATTAATGCCACACCAACCCATCCCTGGTGGTCTAGTGGTACCCCCTCCTGTCAGTTTCTAACTTCACTGCCATACCTATTATGCATGTCTCTAGCTCCTGCACTACCAATGCCAATGCCAGCAAGACAACATTCGGCATTGACAAATGCTTGTTTTTTTATTTATTTTGTTTATGGTAACCAGTGTGTGCAAGACATGGAAATGCATATTTTCTGACATGACCCGGGAGGTTACAAGGTGAATATAAGACAAGATAGCAGATATGGGCCTTGATATACAAAGGGATTGCACCAATGCAATGGCAGAAATGAGCCACGGGGCTATATTCAAATGGTGGAATTGCGCTGCACAATTCCTGATGTGTCACAGTGCAAAGATAATGTATATGGTGTATCTCTAGGGGGCGTGCCCATGCATATGCGGCACATCCTGATATTCAGCCAGGGATCTGCGCTGCATCTGCCAACATAACCCAGAGATATGCCACATACATGGACACAAAGTTGAGCCCATAAAAAGGCTGAACTGGAGCCACCGCCAGGTGAGCCGCTGTAGTGCAAGGTGCAACACAGCAACCACCATCCATGGGTGCCGCCCCAAATACAGTGCACAATCTCCCATTTCATGCTCTGGTAGTCTACTGGATCCCCTCCCACCATAATCAGAATCTCCCAAAATAAATAGCTTCTTAATTCCCTGGTTTGCCAGTGGTACCCCCACGACAAAACCCTGATCGCTGTAACAATATAAAGTTCTTTCCCTGGTAGTCAGTGGTCCACCCACCCCCCTGCAAACCCACCGCATACCTCCATGGCTGCCCACCAACTGACAACTTACAGTGTTGCTGCAAGCACATTTGTCCACACTGTGGCCCAATGGGCTTGCAGTGCGCTTCTAATAGTAATTCACTACTCTGTGAATGAAGTCATTCAGTTACAAAGTTGTGAATGACTATTACAGTATGCACTGCAAGCCCATTGGTCCACAGTGTAGACCAAAGTGCTTGCAGCAGATACTGTAAGCTGTCAGTCGGTGGCAGCCACAGAGGTATGCAGGTGGGTTTGCTGCTCACCAATGACCGGGAGGGGAGCTGGGTGGGCTGGGAGTCCTGTGTGGTTGGGGGTGGGGGACCACTAGACTACCAGGAAAAGGAATTTAAAATTTTACTGCGATCCGGGTTATGGGCGGAGGACCACTGGACCACCAGAGAATTTAAGAAAACTGTGTTTCGGGTGATCGGGGTTACAGGAGAGGGGGGGGAACCACTGGACCACCAAGGCATTTAATGATACATCATTACCAGTGATCGGCCTACAGGTGGGAGGGGTACCACTGTACTTCCAGTGACAGCATTGCATGTTGTGCCAGGTGCCAGGTGTATTTCACCAGTCTTCCCTGCCCAATTCATGCGTGTAGGTCCGTAATGACATAAACATGGCCCCTTTTGTGCCTTGCATGCATTATGGCACCATTTTCATATTTGTGTCTGAATATCAGAACTTTGCGCATGACATATCTCTGATGCGCTGGCATCTTTCCCATTTCTAGTATTCAGACCTGTCTGGGGGCTGCGATGGTACACTGTATTTGTGCCGCAGGCATTTTTTGATATAGTCAGATGAGTTGCACCCCATGGCACATCACTTTTGAATGTATCCCTTTGTTGCTGCAGTGCACCTCAGTTGCACAGAGCAACCACTTGCTCCATTGCCAGGTGCATTTTTAAATATCTACTCCATAAACTACACACATTTAGCAAAAGTAGAAAAAAGCAGTCCAAGTAGGCAGTAATGTAGTGCGCCAAAGTTAGGGGCACAACAAAAAAGAAGGGATCCTTTTCCACGATGTAGGGATTTTTCTTTTTGTTTTTTGGTTTTCTCTCCCAGCTCCCCTCCATTCCATCTCCTCCCCTTTCCTGCAGCATCAGACCCTCCCCATCCTTTGTCTAATTTTGCACCATTCAGTGCTGGAAAGGGGGGCTGTGGGCAGCAGACCCTCCCTGCAGGCTTGCGCTGCCCAATCTCCTGGCCAATTGCAAGGATCTCCCCTGTCCTACAGAACAGCTGGGGAGTGGCTTGAGAGGAGTCAGCAGCACAGCACAGGGGGTGAAGAACACAGGGAGCATGGATGAAAAGATTACCTGAAATGTGTCCGTGGTTCTTCTGGTTTTGCTGTCCTCCTTGAGCCTGGGAGTGCATGGTGGTGGCAGTGGCAGAGTCTGTTGGGTGGGAGCATGGCTCCCTGATGTGAACTGTCCTCTGTCCTGAGAGCCCCCAAGTGCCATGCAAGGAAGGAAGACTCTGATTGCCAGACCAAGTGGTGCCACAATAAGATAGGTCAGGGTGGAAACCGTGCCCCAGATGTTTAAGGTCCGCCGTTCAGCAGCCAATGAATAGAAGGAAAGCTGGTTGGGAGCATGGTTCCCCAGCCACCTTCCTGATCCTCCCAGCAGCAAAAATGGACTCTGGGCTATGGTGGTGAGTGGGCTGAGTGCCCAATTGTAATTACACTCAGGCCACGGGCGCTATGGGAAGTGGGGAGAGTAAGGAAGGGGAAGTAAGCGGCAGAGTGCCTAAGTGAAAAATACTTAAAAGACCAATGCCCTAATAATCTAAGGGGGGATTACAGTGGGCTACTGGGGTGAATTGCCAGCCTCCAAGGATGGGCAACTAAGCAGCAGTGGATAGAGGGCCCAGCAAGGCCAAACAAAAAAAGACCCCAGGGGTGACCAGACCCCAAAGTTTTTTTATTATTTTGGTTAGAGGTATCCAGGGACAGCCAGTCTTAAGCTGGATATCAGCTTAGGAACTTATCCCCAGGCTAAGAATGAGGGGCACCACAGCTAAAAATCCCTGAGGGAGTGGGAGAGGACAAAATGGGGGTGGTGGGCTTAAAGACCACTTGGTCCCCTTTAGAGCCACTTCTTGCCAGGAGTGTTGGCCCATATGCATAGTAGTAAAAGACAGGGCTGAGTAAACACTGCCGGCCCTCACTGAGTCATAAGAAGGTGGGACAAGGTTGGGAGTCTCTTAGTCCCCGTCAGGGTAGTTTGATTGTTAGCAAAAGGGATTGGCTCTGCAGAAATAGCCACAGTGGAGAGGATCCATAAAGGTACAGCACCAGCTTGGGTGGGAAGGGGAAATGGCTTTTTGTCCTAAAAGGCCCGAAAAGTTATTTGTAGGTGTTCTGAGCTGCACCCAAACTGAGCTCTGCTGCTGACTGTCTAGCATCCCTAAAGACTGTATTTCCTGCAAAAACTGAACCGTGTGTGTAAAAATCTGAACTGCCGACTTGCTACTGAACTGAATTTTCGAATTGCACCTTGGTGTACCAGACATTCAGCTCCACCCCTGCTGCCCAGACTAGCTTTGCCAGAGCCTGAAGTTGACCCAGGGAGATCCCTGGCCCATCTGCAGCAGCACCGCCTCCAGTAATGCCAGTCTGTCTTGAAGTTAGCCACAAGTATTGCAGCATCAGCCCTGCGACATTAAGTGGTAGGGAGTCACTGCTTAGGTATCCAGTAGTGAGTCAGCTTAGGAGCTGCCCTGGCTCAAGCATGAAGGATCACAATTAACGCTGTGCATACCATTGTTTTTATTTTTCTGGATGTCCATAAGTGTGTGCATTCCCTCGATGCTTTGAGGCCACCCAAAGATCATTCCATCAGCAGTCGTCTTGCTGAAAGGTCATCTGTGTACCAGGGACCTGACAGGGTTCATTGCCTCAGATTATCCCGGGAACCATCTGCTGACCAGAAGCCTTCAGCTTTTTGCCTGGAGTCACTGAGGATCGCCAAGTTCTTCACTGTCCAGCTAGCAATGTTTCTCTTTGCGTTTTGTTCATCTGGGGGATGCCCCGTTATGGCCTGTTGGCAAACGCACTTTGTGGGGACAGTGCCCACCTGATAATCAGCTGACTCATCAGAAAGCCCAAGCTTGGTTCATCTGCCGCTAGTCATCTTGGCCAAGTGTGCAAGGGACTCTAAGAAGGGTTAATCCCCTGTTCTGGGTTTGACCAATTGTTAGTCCAGAGCCATTGTTTTGTTGCTCATTATCCTGTAGTGTCGTAAAAAATGCTATCTTATTTTAATTGTCCCTGGTAAATAAACCTCTTGCATCTTGGTCACTGAGTAAGCTTCCTGCCTCTCCTTCTAGATTCATCTGCTCTGTCCTAAAATTGTCCAAGGGGGGAACCTTCTAGCCCCCAACAATAAAACAAAGTGCTTATTTATAGACACTCCCTGAGGGAAAACACGACAATAAGGTGAGTAAATGATAAGAGTAGCAGATATCCTGTTCAACACATGGCTAAGGACAAAAACAGAGAAAAGTACAATAAACCAATAATCAGTGCAAGTACAGATAACAACAACATACAGAGACAACAGTTTTACAGAGAAAACAATTATAACATAAAATGAGTAAGTGGCAGTTTAGAACAGATCAGGGAAAAGGAGTCTGTCAGCAGCAGTTACTAGAAAGGGTTTAGGGTGGATGGAAGCAAATGCAGTTAGCTAGTTTGGTGAGGTAGTCCAGGTGAAGTTTTTTGAAAAGACAATGACTGGAAGCTTGCTGACTATTCAGCAGAATAGAGTTCCATTAGCGTGGGGCAGCAAGGGCAACAGAATGGGCACCTATTGCTGTTTTACACCTCGGCATATGCAGGATAGTATGGTTGGTTGACCTTAGGCCATGTAGGGAGGTTTGCTTGGAGAGCATATTAGCTAACAATGCAGGGCCAGATTCAATAACACTATCGATCAGAAAGCAAAGAGAGAGGAGTCGGTGAGCAGATGGGGAGGGCCATTTTAGGTCAGCATAGAGCTGGCAGTGGTGCTTGGCGATGGGAGGCAGAGACGTAGCAGCAGATGTTATACGTTGTGTCCCATCTGTGCAGTGAGGTTTTGGAAGCACCTGAGAAAGTAACAGCACCATAGGTAAGGACTGGGAAAAGGATGCCTTGAGCCACAGTTAGCCTGGCAGAGGGGGTAAGGGCATACTGTGATAGGCTTATAAGCAACCATGAGTTTAGCAATCACAGATGTAAGAGATATGATTGTTGAAATTTAAGGATCCATCAAGCAACACACCCAGGTATTTAAATGAGCTCACTGGGCCCTATTCCAAGAGGCATGGTGCAACTCATGGGAGAATGCGAGTTGCCCCATGTGGCTCTATGCAGGGGATCCTGTGCCATATTAGAGGAGAAGCAGGGTCCCCAGCACTTATGCCCATAACTTGCAGAAGCTGCGAGATAGTACTAAATACATGGTGCACTGGACCTGGGTGCTGCAAGTCATGGCACACATTCTACTGCCCTCTAGAGCCCTCTCCACCCCAGAACATCACTGTATGCACCAGGGGCATTGGGAAGGCTGGCCAGGTGGCACTGGCATTTGGAGGGGCACTTGGTGAAATGGACCCCATTGGTCCCCGACATTCAGGGGGATGGAGGGGGGGATGTCTGTGATGGGGGATACGGGGAGTAGGGCAGTGTTTGTGCTACAGTACTGCAGAGTGGGCACCCATCTATTGGCATGGACAGATGCCCCTTAGACCATCTCCCTGTTCATCTAACTCCACTGCACCATTGCGGCTTTTGGAATAGCGTACGTGGGTTTTGGCAGTTGCCCTCTTGTAATAGGGTGCAGTTGCTGCCATAACTCACCCTTGCACCATGCCACTGTGGGTTGTGGGCATAGTGGGTGGTGTAGCCCACCTTTGGTGCAACCCGCATATGGCATGGTGCATTTCATAACTTAGAATCGTGACTTGCATAATGCATGGCGCAAGTTGCGATTTATGCCATGGGGTTTGGCGTTAATTGCCTTGCGCCATATGTAACATGTCTTGGAATCAGGCCCACTGTGACTAGCCGAGAGCCATCCACTTGGAGGATTCATAAGTTTTTGGTTATTTCTGAGTTTGACTTCAAAACCAAAGAGCATAGCTTGTGTTTTGGTGGCATTTAAGGCAAGCTTGTTCTCTGAGAGCCAAGCCTGAGTGATCAAGAAGTCAGATGGGAGGGTTTGGTTTATATCTGGTATATTACTGAAGCTGTAATATAGAACCAGGTCATCTGCATACATTATAGACAAACACGAATGGGTATGCAGAGAGATCTTGTTGATAGATAGTGACCAGGAGGGGGCCAAGAATGGACCCTTCAGGAACACCTATATTTACTACAGCAGGATTAGACATGGCAAAACTGAATTTCACAACTTGTTGCGACTGGATAGGTAACTGTCAATGCAATGCACAGTTTGTAGTGAGAAACCCAGAGATAGAACGTTAGCAAGGAGAAGGGGGATGGGCAACAAGATGAAACGCTTTAGCTAGATCTATGAAGATTGCACCAGTGAGGGAGCCCTTGTCCACGTCAGTAATGACATCATCTGTAAATTTGAGCAGCGCTGTTGTAGTGCTAAGTCCTTTATAGAAAAAGTGTTGGCTATCAGAGAGAAGGTTACTGTTTAGGAGGAAGGAGATGGGTTGTGTAGCAACCAGTATCTCAAGAATTTTGCTTAGTACAGAAAGAGAATATCTATTGGGAGATAGTTGGAGATGTCCTTAGGGTCACATTTTTGAAGACAATTTCATGCTAGCAATTTTCCAAATACCAGGGACTAAGCTATGGTATGGTGATTGGTTGAAAATCATTGCCAGTGGACATGCAATGAAGGGTGAAGCAAGTTTCAGTAGTCTAGGCTCAAATCTGTCAGAGCCCATGCTGGTACTATGAGAAATATAATTTAAAAGTTTGAGGACATTGACTCTGGATATGGTTTTGAAACAGAAGGGTGGACTTAACTGTAATCATCAGTCCCCCCCAAGGTGTAGAACAACAAACAATTCCATAATCAATAGCTGAAAACATAATTAAGTGCAGCTAGTTTTGGGACTCAAAACATTAAAAGGAATTCCTGTTCCTTAAAAGCATACCTAATTTTTGATTAGTACCTTTCAGATTAGTAACATGTGCTTCATATGTGAAGGAGCAATCTAGAATAATGTACTGATCCTGCACTCTGCTCTGGCTTTTATTTATAAAGGATCTTAGTCATGCTTTGTACATTTCTTTTTTTTTTTTTTTTAACAGAATTTTATCATATAATCAGAGATATGCTCTCCAGGATGTTGCCTTTTGTAGGATTTAAGCACTCAGCTTTGCCTCTTGCCACCACACAACCGCAAGCAGTCATGATGTAGGAGCACCCTGACACACAATGTTCTGGGTTAGGACTGCTGACACAGTATAGGAGTTAAATAAAATGTATTTCTAGGTGCCTGTTAGTTTAATAATGTTTGTATATCCCTAGGGGAAGCTGAAAACAGCCTCATCTCCTCTAAAATCAAAACTGGAACACCTTACAGAACTCCGGAACAAGCAGGAGCAGAAGATCTCAGACATCCAAGTGAGTGAACCAGCTTTTGTTTCTTTTGAACTACAATCAATCCTGTAGTTTCACACCATAATTATTGTCTTTTCAGGACAAAGCCCAGAGTTTGGAGCAGCACATTGTGTCAGAGTTTGCCAAACTGCATCAGCTTCTGCAGGACAAAGAACAGCGGCTGATCCAACAACTCAAGGAGGAAGCAGCAGGAATTCTGTCAGAGATGGGGAAAAACCTGCAGGAAATTAAAGAGAAGAGCAGCACCATTCAGGGGCACATATCTGATATTCAGTCAAAGTTGGAGCAGGAGGATTCTCTGCTTTTTCTAACAGTAAGATATATTTGTAATTATTTTCTTTTTTGCATCCTGTTGTTAATGGCATTACATTAATAAAAGCAGTAGTAGCCCTTTCCGTAAGTGGCTTGCTTTTTATGTTGTCTTGCGCATGAGCGTAAACAACATTTTATAACAACTTGCTGGGTAACCAGAGTTGTGGAGGTGAAGTGATGTGGCCAGTGGCACCACTGCATTTTTGGGCTGGTCTCTGTGGCACCAATGAATGAGCATGCTGTCTATGACATCAGTTGAGAAGCGTACCACCAACCTGAAAGAATTTTGCCACCACAAGGAGGGAGCGCCCCATCATTGCAGGGCGTGCCTTGCCTGCTGAAGCATTTAACTAAGCATGGCAGTGGCTGCCACCATCTGCCTGTCACAGTCCTAGAAAGCCGATGTGGGGTGCCCAGTCCCCGCAAGCGTACCCTCCCATTCATTTGCCGAGGGGCCCAATCCCCATCAGCATAATGTTTCCCCTTGTTATATTTGTCTGCCGAGGTGGGTACCCAATCCACACCTTGGCATCATCTCCCAAAACACAGACACTCTCTCTTTGCCAATGGGGGGGCCCAGACCCTCGGCTTCAGTCCCCTGTCCCCAAAAACACAGGTGGCACATTAGGAGCCCACCCAGTGTGCCTAAACAAAATTGTAAAAAAAAAAAAAAACTTCCCACGACATCCTTTTTTTTCTTTTTCCCTGTAACAGAAAACAGTCCGTGGCCACGACATCCCCTCCCAACACTCACCCACCTCTGCACCCCACCTCCCCCTCCCCCATACTTGCCACGGGCCCAGCATGATGATCTTTGGTGTAGCGGGAGATGTCATAATTCTCTGAAAGTCAACCACAGACGGAAGAAAATGATGGTAAGCTGTATAATGGCATTGATGTGGGTGGGGGGTTAAACTTAGGTGGATATTTTGACCATTTTTGAAACTATTGGCTCCACATTTTCAACATGGTTTCCATGCACACTCATAAGTTCGAGATTTTTTTTATATTTTCACTCCAGATTTTCAACACTGATATTTTATCACACCTTCTTATGCACAGTATGGCTGTCATTTTTCACATCCTGCCTGAAATAAGTTTTCGTACATCTAGCACATTATGGCGCAGCCGCTGTGGGAAATCAACATTCAGGACAGATTAAGAAAATCACAGTGACAATGGTCATGAGCGGAGGTCCCAAAATGTCTGTGTTGAACATTTGGTGAAAAAATTCCACAAAATGACTATTAAGAGCATGCATTGCACATTTTTTATGCACACTTGTAAGTTTGAGAATTTTTAATATTTTCACTCCAGATTTTCAACTTTTCCATTTGCATTTCTTCACATCTCCTTACAATGGTACAGCTGTCATTTTTCACATCCTGCCTGAAATGTGTTTTCGCACATGGTGCAGAATGGAGCGGTCACTGTGGAAGTCAATGTTTGGAGAGAGTAACAAAATCACAGTGCAACTGTTCATGAGCAGAGGTCCCACAATGCCTATATTGGAAATTTGGTAAAAACAATTACACAAAATGACTGTGTTACGAGTGTGTTTCACAGTTTCCACGTACGCTTGTAATTTCGAAAATTTTAAATATTTTCACTCCAGATTTTCAACATTGCCATTTCTTCACATGTCCTTATCAATGGTACAGCTGTCATTTTCACATCCTACCTGAAATGTGTTTTCACACATCTGGTACAGAATGGCATGGTCACTGTGGGAAATCAATGTTCGGGACAGATTAACAAAAGCACAGTGCCACTATTCATGAGCGGAGGTCCCAAATGCTTTCATGAGGTGAGGTCACAAAAAGCCCATGTTGAAAATTTGGAGTGCAAATACTAACAAATGCCTGGGACATTATGGTTTCTAAATGTAACGTCCCACCCTATACAGACTGACAGGCGTCAGGGGTGTGACTTTGGATTGTTGGCTGTAATGCTCACGCCATTCCACCCCACCCACCACCCTGCGGCCAGTGAAAGGCATCAAGGTGCACCTTGGACTCTTCAGCCCCAAAGTTCACCCCATTCTCCTATACTGCACCCATCTCAATGTATTTCCTTATGGAATGGGAGGAGTGTAAGCCCAATGACCCCAAGGCACAGCGCAACAAGTGCAGGGTAGGGTGAGGTGAACTAGCATGAGCGTTATGGCCGATGATCCAAAGGCACACTTCAGTGCCTGTTCATCTCTGCAGGCTGGAGTGGGGTTGGCATCAGTTCACTACTTCACTGCCATTCCTATTACATCTCTCTCTAACTCCTGGAATACCAATGCCAATGCCAGCAAGATAACATTTGACACTGACAAAGGCTTGTTCCTATACAAACTTCATAAATAAAACTTGTTCCACTTCCATCTGAGGGAGACTGTTCAATGTTACATTTCCAGCCCCCATAGTTGAGCTATTGGATTCCATTTCAGATCCCATAGATGCCTCTGACTCAGTTGTTGGGTGACATTGAATAAATTACTTCCCTTTCCCCCATGCTGCTGTTATCCTACACAGATCCAGTGCCATGCTATAATAACACAGCCCCCAATGCCTAGCTGGGGGTGACCTTTTGACTATGGGCATACCCCCTTGATGACACCTGGGTGGGTGGGGGTAGACAGGTTGGTAGGTAAGGGGCCAGCCCTTTAGGGGTGGTCACAGGTAGCGAGGTGTTCCCAGGGGAGGAGGAAGGTGGAAGCTTAAGGGGAGGAGCATCAACCTACATAAGGTTGGTGCTAGAGGGGTTTGTCCTCTTTGCCTCCCCTCTCGGTTGCCTTGGTAATATGGATAAAAGGCATTGATTTGTTGGTTGATTGATGTGGGGGGGGGGGATCTTGATCTTCTGCAGAACAGATCACCTGGAGGCTGTCAGCAGTGCTGGACAATCCAGATGGGGCTCACTATGTTCAGAATATGGTGGCACCCGGGCAGCAGCCTCCTTGGGTGAGAGCCTGAGGCAACATGACATCCCCAAATGGGAAGGACATCTCAGTAGCCAGCCGAGAGCCACTCCTCATGCCACAGAGGCTGGGTACCTCACGTGGGCTTGTAAAGTTAACAGCTACTGTATGAAGGAAAACTGGTGTTTGATAATACACAGGCCAACTAAGATCACCTGGCAGCACACGTTCAACATGTATTCATGACTGGTTAATAAACACACGGCTGTGGCCATTTAACTCCATTGCTTGGTGTGTGTCTCAGTTTGTTCAGGTGGCATGGGGGGGATACTGTGCCCTATAAGACAAATCATAAGGTGCCTCCTACAGTGGTGTCTGGGCTAAATACATTTATAGAGCTGGATGAAATTCCGCTTCTGCTAGAATTCAGCGGAATTATGGAAATTCATTCAAATTCCACAGAATTCCATCCAAAGTGGATTTCTGAAATTTGATAGAGGAATCTGTTTTAGTTTTTTTTTTTTTTATTTTGAATATATTGAAATTACAAACCTTTGAGTCACAGACTCATTTCCAAAGGCTCCACATCATTCATTGAACATACATTATAGTTAGATGATGTATAATCAGTACATAAGTTGATATTACTCATTGTTGCATACATTGCACTTGGACAGTGTACTAAATAGAGCTGCAACTAAAACACAGTAGCGAACAGTACAGAAAAGCATGATAAAGTGCACAGCGATTACATTGTAGGTGAACTATGCAGAGTTGCAGCTAATACAGAAACACTATGTTACAAAGGTATACTTAGCGCAGTCTGAGGTCAGACTTTGTCGGGGTATAGTCACAGATAGAGCATTTAAGCTGAGGGATTTACTTCACTTTTAAACTGCAGATCAGCAATCTGCTGTTAACACAAACTGCAGAATAGCATTCAGTGGTTTAAAGAAACTGCAAATTCTTTTTCTGCAAACCACAGACTAAAATTCTGCACAGAATATGTGATCCATTGAATGTTGTTCTGTGGTTTGCACGTAAATTCTTTTCGGAATTTCATGAAATTAGAAAAGAAATTCCAAAAAAGCATTTCAGAAATGGAACTGGCATTTGGTATGAATTCCGCTGGTGGTTCTGCATTCCTCATAGCTCAAAACTAGTGGGAAAAAGATGGGAGGAGGAGAGAGAGAGAGAGAGAGAGAGAGAGAGAGAGAGAGAGAGAGAGAGAGAGAGAGAGAGAGAGAGAGAGAGAGAGAGAGAGAGAGAGAGAGAGAGAGAGAGAGAGAGAGAGAGAGATAGAAGGGCATGGAGGAAGAAGGAAGGAAGGAAGGAAGGAAGGAAGGAAGGAAATGGGAGAGGAAAGCAACAAAACTGAAATAGAAATGCATTTCATTCTCTACTGTACAAAACACAGCTGTGCACTAGAACAATGTTTCTAAAGTTATCACAAAGGCGAGTGGATTTCTTTGCACTGGCCCTCAGTTGCCATCCTCAGACCATTTTTCAAACCTGTCCTGGTCTCTCCTCATTTTCTCCACCCCTTCTGCAGTATCCACTCTGTTATAGATCTTGTCATCTGCAGTCAGACCTTTCCTTGCAGGCCTTCCACAATGTCATTAATGAAGACATTGAACAGGAGTGGTTCTAAGACTGATTCCTGAGGTACCTCACTGGTTACTCCCCTCTCTCCAGAATGGGTCCCATTTACCACCACCCTCTGACTTGTTTGCTCCCACCACCTCTTATGGCACACTATTTTATATGACCACCACCCTCTGTGTGAAGAAAACTTGTCTCACAACCTCTTAATCTACCCTTTACCACTTTCATATCATGACCCATCATTCTTGTTCTCCTTCTGCACTGCAAGGTGTCTGCCCCTGCATCTTGTTTATGCCCTTGAGGTACTTGAATGTGTCTGTCATGTCCTCCCACTCCCTTCTTTCCTCCAGTGAGTACATATTGATGTCCTTTAATCTCTCCGGATATGTTCTGTGTTGCAAGCCATGTACCATCTTGGTTACCTTTTTGTGGACCGCCTGCGCCCTACGTGCAGTACTCTAGGTGAGGCCTCAGTAGTGTTTTATACAATGGCATCACCGCCACCAACCTTCTGCTAGTGATATCGCTGCCTATGCACCCCAGCATGCCACTGGCCCTCCCTTCAGCCTTTGTGCTCTGATTTGACAACATTAAGTCATCAGAACTAATAACTCCTAGGTCCCTTTCTTCCTCAGTGATTGTCAGCACCTCTTCCCCATTCTGTAGCTCTCCCCAGGGTTCCCTCTTCCCAGGTGCATGACTTATTTGCACTAAACCTCAGTTGCCACTTCTCAGACCATTTTTCAAGTCCCTCCATGTCCTTGCTCATTTTCTCCACCCCTTCTGGAGTATTCACGATGTTAGAGATGTTGGTGTCATCAGCAAACAGGCAGACCTTTCCTTCTAGTCCTTCTGCAATGTCTGTAATGAAGACATTGAACAGGATTGATCCCAGGACTGATCCCTGAGGTACCCCGCAGTCACCTCCTGTCCCCCAGTTGGATCCCATCACTACCACCCTCTGCCTCCTGTCCATAAGTCAGTTTCTAACCCAGTTTATCAGCTTGTGCCCCATGGCCAGACTACCCATCTTGTTAATCAGCTTTCTGTGTTAGACGGTGTCTAAGGCTTTGCTGAAATCAAGGTAGGTGATATCCACCGCCCCTCCCTGATTTACTTCCTTAATGAGGCATTAGAGTTTCCAACTGACAGGTGTTGGGGGTATGCCTTTGTCTCATCGGCCATAATGCTCATGCCATTCCACCCCTACATCCACCCTGCAGACACTAGCAGGCATTGCAGTGTGCTTTGAGGTCTTTGGCCCAAACGCTTATCTGATTAAATAAGCAAATAATCTGAAATGGGTGAAGTACAGCAGAATGGGGTGAGTGTTAAGGCTGAAGACTGCAAGGCACTCCCCAATGCATGTCACTGTCTGCAGGGTGGGAGTGGGGGTGGAATGGCATGAGCATTATGGATGACAATCCCAAGGCACCCTCCAATGCCTGTCAGTCTCTGCATGGTGGGGGGGTTGGGCGTTACAGTTGGGACCCCATCTCATGAACAGTGGAACTATCATTTTATTGCTCAGTCTTGAAAGGTAATCTTGCACAGTGACTGTGCCATTCCATGCCATAGGTGCGAAAACATTATTTCAGGCAGGATGTGAAGAATGTCAGCTATACTATTCATGAAGGTTCCATGTCAAAAGGGCAAATGAATGAGAGCAACCTGTCACACCGGCACCAAACCCACAAGGTGAACACTTTTCAGAAAGTGTTTTCATGTGGGGGACTTTGCCCCCCCCCACACATACCCTTATGGGGAGCTTTCTCCCCACATCCCCCTTTATTTAGATTCCTACTCTGGGTGGTGTGCATCCTGGGGATGGGGCAAAACCAGGGTTATGCTAAAATGCTGGCGCCATTGTTTCTTTGCCCTTTTGATAGTTCACCATTCTTGGTTCACCTTTTGATGTGCTACCATTCAGGAGGTGGTGTGAAAAGGTATCACATGAGGATAGCGACTGCAAATGAGTGAAAGTCTACTCATGTCACAGTACTATCCTCATGGGCTACTATGCAAGGGTAGTGACTGTATGCAAAGGCGACTGTACTGCATGGAGACTGGAAGGGTAGAATAGCGAGGGGAAGGGGAGGGATGGAGAAGAGGGTTTCTAAGGGGGTAGTGTGCCTGCTGGAGCCAAGCCAGCCATATGGTGTGGTGGTTAGTGTGGCTTGCTTCAGCACAGCAGGTACTGGGTTCAGGGCTATGGCTGTGGATGAGGAGGGGAAAAATTTTGCCAATGGCTGCTGCAGCTATTATTTTTTTTATGGTGATCTGGAGTGTCACCCCTTCCTCAACATGCACCCCCCCTGGAGTTAGTAATCCTTAAGCAGGAGGGTGCAGCCCCCCCCACATAAACACTGTCTAGTTGTTGGGAATTTGGTCACCGGCATGTGTATATCACTGATTTGCTTTTATGTGATATACATTCACCATAATGGCAATCACTGTTTTGCAATCACTATTATGACATGGGTGAATGAGGCATGACAATATCCCATGATATACCACACCCTGTCATGCATTATTGCTTAATTATGACATGAAACTGTGTGGAAAATGGCTATGTTGAAAATTTGGAGTGAAAGTATTTAAAATTACCAAAGGTACGTGTGTGTGTAAGAAAATTACAATTAGCCTGTATAACATGGCCATTTTTAGTAATTTTCCACCAGACTTTCCACATGGGCTTTTTGGTACCCCACTTCATGAACACTGCCACTGCTATTTCCTTAATTGGCCAGAAAGGTAATTTTGCACAATGACTGTGCAATTCTGTGCTAGAGGTGCGAAAACATGTTTCAGGCTAGATTTGAAACATGACAGCTGTACTGTCATGAGATGGTGTGACAGAATGTGTATGTAGAAAATTTATAGTGAAAACATAAAAAATTGGCAAAATTATGCAGCAGCGTCGAAACTGTATGACATTAAGTGGCAGACTTGCAGTTGTGCTGTACAGGTTTAGTGATAATACTACCATTCAGCTATGGAACGATAGCATTAACACTGATTGACAGTACTATTAACATTGATTGACGGTAGTATTAACACTGGAGCTGCGATGCTATTATCACATTTTTTGTATGCTTTATGAGTATATTAAATAAGGTATCCATATATTAAATATTACTTTTGCATAATAAGAAAGAAGTATCTATAACTGTAAGGTGTATTACATTTTAAAGTACTTCTCCATCCTTGCTAGTGACTACATGGAGTTTCCTGATACAAGTTTCCAAAAGTAATAGAAAGTAACAAAAAAGTAACTTACCCAACACTGCTGATATGACTCTCCCCAGGTCCCTTTCCATTTTTGTTGTTGTTAGTACCTCCCCCCACACTGTGTGCTCTTCCCCTGGGTTTTTGCTTCCCAGGTGCATTACTTTGTACTTTTTTGCATTGAATGTAAGCTGCAATGTTTTGGCCATTCCTCCAACCTTGCCAATGTTTTACCCAGGCTACCATCCTGGGATCCATTCCCAGGCAAGAAGAGGTGGTCAGTGACTCCCCCACAGTGATGGAAGAGGTCTGGAGGGAGGAGGTGGAAGGGGGAAATACACAGTTAAAGGGTGGAGGGGTGCAGAACACATAACAAGGGTAGGTGGAAGGGTGCACACAGAGGGGATAAATGTGAACAGATGAAAATAGGGGAGAGAAGGTAGGTCAGACTCTGGGTGGAGGGTGGTACTTCTTAATGTGCGGAGTCTTGGAAACAAGATGGATGACCTGCAGGCACTATTAGCAGACAGGAGGGTGGACATAGCTGCAATAACCGGGACTTGGGCAACATCACACCATGACTGGGACCTTGCGATTCCTAGATATAAACTGTAAAGGAGGGACAGGGTAGTTGGGAAGAAGAGGGTGTGGCAATTTATATCAGGGAAGGAATTACTTGCATGAGGGAGGAATCAGAGGAAGGGGAGGTGGAAGCATTATGGGTTCAGTTAAAGTTCAATGGAGGGAGAATGCTGAGGTGGGGATGGTTTACAGACCACCCAGTTAAGATGAGGAGAGGAGAGACACAGGGAAATGATCTCACAAATATTGGAAGCTGCGGGGAAAGGTGAGGTGGTAATTGTGGGGGACCTCAACCAGCCCAAAGTGGACTGGAGTATACCATCCATAGAATGTGCCAAGAGTCAGGAGATCATGGAAGGACTGGAGAGTGGGTTCCTGACTCAGG
The DNA here is from genome assembly GCA_016271365.2 of Neoceratodus forsteri. NCBI lineage: Eukaryota > Metazoa > Chordata > Ceratodontiformes > Ceratodontidae > Neoceratodus > Neoceratodus forsteri. Next base: position 357,921,361 of record JADMNL010000026.1, read on the forward strand.
GCATCACTGAACCAACAAGAACTCAAGCAATTCTTGATCTGGTGCTAACAAATGGGGAGCATGTACAGGAGATAATTGTCGGGGAGCCAATGGGTGGAAGTGACCATTGCAAAGTGTGGCTCCAGTTGGATATGAGCAGGGAAAGCACCCCGACTAAGACCAAAATCTTGGATTTTAGGAGGGAGGACTTCAGGAAAATGGGGGAGGGTCTAAGGAGCCATCTGGTGGGCATTAGAGCAGATATGGGGGTGCACCAAAAGTAGTCCAGCATTAAGGAAGGAATACTGGTTGCCACAGATGAGTGTGTTAGGCTCAGGGGAAAGAACATAAGGGCCAAAGCACCCAGCTGGTCCAGCTCTGGGTTGCCAAAGCAGTAAGGGAAAAGAGGCTGACCTATAAATAAATTCAGGAAGACCAAGAGAGAGATGGGTAGGGAAAATTACCTAAGGTTGGCTAGTGAGACAAGTAAGGAAATCCAGTGAGCAAAGGCACAGAAGGAGCGTTCAGACAGATGAAGGAATTAAGAAGGGGAAGAAAGTTCTCTTTCACTATATAAGTGAGAAAAGGGACAAGAAGGAAGGGATCATTAGGCTTAAGAAATGGGTAGAGTGGGTGAAGGATAATGAAGGAAAAACAGATATACTAAATGAATACTTCTGTTCTGTCTTTCCCAGGAAGAAAGATGGAACAGTGCCTTCAGGAAGGAAAATTGGAGTGGGTGGAGAACACAGATATAGTGATAGAAGAGGATAGAGTGAGGGAGGGTCTGCTGGCATTGAAAGTGAGCAAATCACCAGGCCTGGACAGAGTACATCCAAGGGTACTCTAGGAACTGGCTGAGGAGCTGGGAGGGCCACTGGCAGACCTATTTAATAGTTCACTAGAGTCTGGCGTGGTATTGCAGGACTGGAGAACAGCACATATAGTGCCCCGCCACAAAAGCAGTCCCAAGGATGATCCAGGGAATTACAGACCAGTCAGTCTGTCCCATATTGTGGGCAAGCTCATGGAGACCATACTAAAGGAAAGGTTGGTGGACTATCTAGAGGAACATGGTCTCTAGGATGAGAGGCAGCATGGGTTCATTGGGGGAAGATTGAGTCAAACAAATCTGATTGACTACTTTGACTATGTCACTAAGAAAGTAGACAGGAGCCAAGAGGTAGACATCCTCTATCTTGATTTTAGCAAGACCTTTGACTCTGTGCCCCACAAAAGGTTGATCAGAAAGTTGGTGAATCTTAGAGTTGGGGAAAAGATGACTAGATGTGTGGAAAACTGGCTTAAGGACAGAACCAAGAGGGTGGTTGTGGGGGAGAGCTATCTGGCACCAGAGAGGTAACCAGTGGGGTCCCACAGGGCTCCATGCTGGGGCCTGTGTTGTTCAATGTCTTCATCAATGACACTGGGGATGGCATTAAAGGCATAATGTGCCTCTTCACAGAGGACACCAAATTCTGTGAGAGAGCTGACACAGCTGAATGAATACAGGACCTACAGGAAGATCTGGAAAAGCTGGGGATGTGATCCAGGATCTGGCAGCTTGGCTTCAATGCCAAGAAATGCAAAGTTATGCATATATGAGCCAAGACTCCCAGGACAGGGTATTGCCTGGGTGTAGTCAGAGTATCTGCATCAGAGGTGGAGAAGAACCTGAGATTGATGATCACTAGTGACCTGAAGCACTTCACACAGTGCAAGAAAGCAGCAGCAAAGCCAAATAAGATGCTGGGATGCACAGCTAGAGGAATCAGTAGTAGGAGAGAGAAGGTTATACTGCCCTTGTACAGGTCACTGGTAAGGTCACATCTAGAGTATGGAGTTCAGTACTGGTGCCCACACCTCAAAAAGGACATTAACCTGCTGGAGAAGGTCCAGAGGAGGACTACAAAGATGATAGCTGGTCAGCAGGGCAAGGCATATGAAGAGAGATTGAGGAAACTGAACATGTACTTCTTGGAAGACAGGAGGGGGGGGACATGATTGAGACCTTCAGGTACCTTAAAGGGCTAAATATGGTCGATAAGGAGAGTCTCTTTAAGCTGAGTGGCAACTGTTTCACAAGGGGACAGAGTCAACTTAGAGGGTGGGAGGTTTAGGAGGGAGGTCAAAACGCACTTCATCGCAGAGAGGGTGATGGACACTTGGAATTCGCTGTCAGAAGAGGTAATCTCTTTGAAGACAGTGGGCAGCTTTAAGAGAGTCTGGGATAGGCATAGGAGGAAGAAAAGGATCATGGTAGGGAGGATGGGAGGAGTGGGAAGGGAGGGTAGGGACATTAGCTCAAGCTGTGGACCCTGCAATATGAGTAGCCTTGATAGACAAAAATGGTCTTCTTTTTTATCCGACTTCTTCATATGTTTGTATGTTCATATTTATTTATTTTTGTTTTTGCTGACCGGGTAAGTACACTAGACAAATGCTGCCTATTTTCAGGCATGACCAGGGGGAAGGGGATACAGATGAATGCCAGCTGACCTTGAACCAGATTAAACCGTTCGTGGTATTTTTAGTAAATGAGCGGAAATTTGGCCAGGGCACCGGGAAATCCCCTACTTCCTGCTTCCCAGAGCAGGGGGGACCCATTTTCTGGTGGGACCAAGATGGCGGAGGAGGAGGATGTCTGCTTGGTGGGAGAGCTGGCCTCTGCTCCACAGTGTGCAATGTGGAGGCTGACCCTTTGAATACTCAAGATATGGATTCTGATATGGAGTTTCACGATGCAGTGGTTCTTTGGGAGGATACAGCAGTTGATTTAAAAAAAAAATTCTCAAAGGACTGGGAGAAAGGAAATGCTTGAAAAGGAATCTTTGGATGCAAGGTTCAAATCCAGCTTGGAACCTGGCGACATGGATGCACTTAATACCTGTATATTGCTCTCCTGAAACCGAGGTGTTTAAAACTGAGAAAAATACAGGACTGCACTTAAAAGAAAGCCCGTGGAGCATGGTGAGTCTTTGCAACATTTTTATTATTTCGAAGCCACTACTGAAACAGACAACCGGCTTTACAATCTGCTTTACCCGCTTTAAAAATGTACAGCAAAGTGATTCCCTCTCGCTACACAATCAGTGTATTCACAGGAGTAAAGGGAGAAGCAAGCAGTTGAGCACTCTATGGACTTTGCAGTTGACGTTCAGCCACTCCAGCCTGCGAGCTGTTAACTCTGCAGCAGGTAGAATCGGGTTGACAGCCGCAGCGCTGTTCTAATAATAATATGGCTGACTCGGTTCAGTCGAAGTCCTGGCAGGCGAGACCACTCTCTTTATAGCCCAGCAGCTACGTGGGAAGTTCCTGAAGTAAAATTGACTGTTAGTAAAGCTGCTAACAGTACTATAGAGGTTAGTGAGTGCATTCAGCCTGCTATAGCTCCGACTGCCCTAACAATTGAAAAGCGAAAACAGAGTCCCAAAGGAAGTACAACAGACTTTGTCTGCATCAGAGCTAAAGCAGTCTGAGTCTGCATGGTTAGACAAATCAGCTGGATTCGTTTTAAAAAGCATGGGGCTCAGCATAATGTAGTTTATCAGTCCTCAGCTGTTTCCCAAACTGGAGTTACTGAATTCTTCTTTCCCAAAAAAAAAAGAAATACCTCTTATAAAATCTGGTCTACAAACACATAATGTTTCAGAGCTCTGGTCCCCTGATAAAGCACTCAAAGGAGCAGGTTGGAAGCAAAATGCAGCAGGCATATGGAAGCCTGATCCTACTTGGGACTCTGATCAACCCTCTCACAGCATTCACCAGAGTGGAAACCGGACTTACAACAGCAAAAAGCTGGAGCAAGATTTGCAGGACAATAAAAACTGTTTAGAGGTAGAAAAACTTCCACTGAGAGCTACATCCCTGAGTCACAGATATCTTTACCTTCCTCATTGAATACAGATTTGGTAACACCCTGCAGGAGCCTATTGCTTCTTCTCACACGCCCTCTCCAACGGAATCCGCTCTCAGAAACCACTTATGTCTGAATTATTTTCTAACACTAAAAAAGCAGCACCTCTGGAATGCAGTTCGTATTCGCTATAAAGGGGTTTGGAGGATCGACCAGATAGACACTACGTGGGGAAAACCTTATTAAAAGAGTCCTTGCATTTTACCCCAAAAGATGTGTATGCATTTATTAATATCTCTGAGAGGATAATTTTGACATCAGTTTTAGGACACCACATGCATTGGACTTATTCTGGGATAGGTACAACCAGGTTAAATTCTCTCCTCTCGGACCCCCTTCTTAGTGATTCCTTTAACTAAACCCCTGATAAAACATGTTACGGTCATGTTTAGAAACGAGGGGGTTCATGTGGAAGATATATCATTTTGGTTGTCCCTTAAGTGTGAAATTTTAAGTGGGCCGGAACCTATCCTAGATTCTGAACAGTTTTGGACGGGAGGATGGAAATACAAAACTAAACTGAGGCAATCTGAGACAGGGGTAGTCCATATTCCCAATTCCTTTCTATTAGGAAAAGACAGAGGGGTTTGTTTTTATAGTGGACAACCCCGGGCTTGCTACAGATGTGGGGCTAAAACACACCTCTCAAGTGTTTGTGACCAACCACGCTAGACAACTGTGGGAGGTTGGACACACAACTATGTATTGTCACAATCAGCTCAAATGTGAGCTTTGTGAAGAATCTGGCCACTCTTTCGGGTTTGCCTTGGGCTGCAAAAATAAAACATCCTGTATAAATTCAGAGCTTTTAATTCAGCAAGCTCAGGATGCTGCACAATTCCCTCCTAGCTCACAACCCTCTACCTGTTTCTTCTTCTCAAACCAAAGTTCAGACCCTTGGTGTAGTACCCCCATTGACAAATCCTTAGGAATAGCAGACAAGGTGGAACAAACTGTTTTAGTTATGGAAGTCATTAAAAAATCAAGTATGGGCCCACCTGAGCTTTTAGATTCCCCTGTGTGTTACTCTGAGGGTTTCGTGGAGGACTGGAGGAAGCATCTAAGGCTTTAAATATTAGGCCTTCACTACCCCAACGCAGATCATCTAGGCATTTGCATCCCAAACCCCCCTTACTCCTCCCATAGAGACTAGCAACTCTTATGCTGCATTGTTTACTCCTTGGGGAGATACAGAGATGGAATTAGGAGATTCAGACTCCCAAAAATCTTCCACTCGATCTCAGCCAGTGGATAACTATAAAGAAAAGAAAAAAAAAAAGAGAAAAAAATGATAAAGTAGTTCTTTTTTTTATAAAGCTTAATGCAGTGGTCATGGGGCTCTTTGAACACTCATAGTTTGCTTAATATAGTTAAGAGGCAAGCCCTTTTTCACTATATAAAAAACCAAAATTTATCAGTATGTTTTTTACAGGAAACCTGGATGTACTCAGCAGAACAACTCACTACTTTCAAACGGGATTGGGTGTGGGGCCCTTCCTATTGGTCCTTTGGAACTGATACAGCAGATGGTATTGGATTTTATTCAATACTTATTCCTTTAAACTTCATAATTTAGTAGTTCTTATTCCAGGGAGAGTCTTGATATTAGATGGGAAATGGCATGATGTATGCTATCGATTTATTAACATCTACAATCCACAGACAAAAGCTGGTAGAGTTTCTTGTTTAAAAGCTGTTCAACCCTACTTGGTGACATCAGTTAAGGTGCTTTGGGAGGTGACTTTAATTGCACAATTTCTGACTCACCTAATCAGAAGAAAAAGAAAATTTATTGTGATTCTCACATGCTAGCTAATATAGTTAAAATAGCAGGTTTATTTAACTGTATCTCCCTTTCCTCTCAAGGGCCAAGGTATTCATTTACAAAGGGGAAATTGTTTTCCCTAATAGACTACATGTTTGTCTCTCATAATGTACAACTGGATTCCTTTAAGATGATCCACTGTGAATTTTCTGATCATTTATTACTTTCTTGTAGTTCATTATCTACAGGTTCCCGAACGTAGGCAGCTCAGGTGGAAACTGAATAACATATGTTAGATATACCATATATACAGTCCGGGGTGAAACATATTCTAGCAGCCAGGTTGTCAGTGGCTTTTTTTATGAGGATTTAGGAGATTGGTGGTTAACAACTAAGTTTGAATTATGTAATTGGTTTAAAAGGCAAGGGGCAAAACAAAAATTTTAAGTTTTGAGATATTTGTCCCTTAGGCAACAACTGCAGAAACTTATGACAATTGCATATGTCTCTCACTTAGACTATTCAGACCAAATTAGTAAAATAAAGGAGGAAATGAGGAATTTCCAATATGATAGAAAAAATAGCCTGTAGGGTTTTTGCTCTAATAGCATAAAAAAATTCCCCATTGGGGACCCTTTTGAAACCTGTAAAAATCTGAAGGCTTCTTCTAATATTGATTCTTTGCAAAAACCTGATGGCTCTTTGGCCACCACGGTTGCTCAGCTCAGAGAAACAATTATTGGGCATTTTCAACTCTAGACCCCCCTCTCTTATTACAGAGGCAGAAATGCTTTCATATCTTAAACATCTAAGCCCCCAGGTTAGCAGAAATCTCAACATTATTGGATCCAATTACACAAGAAGAAATAATAAAAGTAATTAGGAATTTGAAATTAAACATTTCACCGGGTAAGGATGGCCTTTCGAATAATCTGTATAAAGTTTTTTCAAAGGAATTGAGTCAATGCTTGTATATTTTATTCCAGTATTTTATGGAAACTGCTGTTTTCTTTCCTCTTTTCTGAGGGATTGCTGATTACTTATTCAAATCTGGAGACAGACAAAATATTAAAATTGGCGACTAATTACCCTCTTAAATTCAGATTATAAAATCTTCACCAGTATTTTGAATAATCGGTTAAAAATTACGCCAGATGGGTAATTTCTCCTTACCAGTTTAGTGGGATACCTAATAGGCAAATTCAGACAGCCTTAATGATCATACAGAAGTTATTGAACATCTTTCTGAAGTGGGAGTCACGAATGTATGATGGTCGCTGATTTGAAAAAGGCTTTTGATAGGGTATATTTGCCTTTTTATTTCTAACGTTAAAACATTATGGAGTTCCATTGCACATTGTTAATATAATTAAAAATTATATGAACATAATATTGTGTTCCCTTAAGTGCAAGGTCAGATGGCAAAATGTTTTCAGTTACATACTGGAGTTCGTCGAGGTTGCCCTCTTAGCCCCTACTCTATATCTTTTCTTTGGATCCCCTACTACAAAAATTAACTACTGTTCCATTGTGGCCAGGTATTTCTGATGGTGCAGTTAAGGACAAACATCTTCTGGCACAGGCCTATGCAGATGATTTGATTGTATATTTACTTAGATCATTCATATGTGCACATTTTTTTGACCGCATTTGAGGCTTTTTTGAAAGTTTCGAATGCAAAAATAAATGTGCACAAAACAAAAGGTTTATTTATCGGAGCAACAGGTCATAAGGAAGCGGTGCAGGGTGGTATCCATTTTTCCAGAACTCCCCTTAAAGTTTTGGGCATACATTTTGGCCCCCAGAACATACCAGTTGAAAATTGGGATATAGCCCTACAAACAGTGGAGAATAAAGTCAATAGATGGAAAAAGTGGAAATTGTCCAAACTGAAATGCATACATGTTATCAAACAGTTTCTTTTACCATGTGTTCAGTATGTAGCTATGATTTTCCGCTCCCAGTGCATCTAGAAACTAAACTGTATGGTTTATTCTTTCAAATGGTTTGGGGTAATAGATTAAACCCCATTAAAAGAAGCTATACATATTTAAGTAAAAACAAGGAGGTCTTGGGATGGTGGATCCAGTGATTTTGCTCACTCTTTATTCATTATGTGTTCAGTGAAAAGTGGCTTACGATTAGAAGCAGGGAGTGGGGATAAATGGATTTCCAGATCATTGGACAAATACTTTAGAAATTGGCTTTCTTTGGCTCCAAAAATAAATCCTCACATTTATATTCCACAGTATTTTAGACCAGCTGCACAAAAATTATATAAATGGAAAATAGAGAAAGAGACAATTCTGAGTAATAGCATGAAAGAATTTTATCAGGTGGTAATGGCAAATTTACTTCCTTTAGAGCCATGTTTTAGAATTGCCCTTCTTCTTTGAATCCTAAAGTATTGGCCCAACTTAACTGTCGAGATTGCCTCAAATGCAATTGGAAACACAGTGGCTAATATTCTATGGCCGTTTAAATGTTAGGGGTAATGCCAAGTACAAAGCCATTGAAGAAAGGAAGTGTCCTTACTTGGATTGTATAAATACTGAGGAATCGATGGAGCATTTTCTTTTACACTGTTCCTATGCAAAAGGGTTTTGGGTTTATTTGGCACTTTGGGGTTTTAAGTGGCTGAATTTTCTTACATATCAAATCTTGGTTTTAGGGTTTATCCAGAGACTCTTTCTGATTTTCATGAAGAAACACTGTCATTATTTTTTGGATGTTTACGTTATTATTTATGGCAGGCAAGGTGTCAGTGGGTAATATATCAAAGAAAAATGCCTTATTTTTGTTTTAGCATTTTGGTTTCACAGGAACTCTCGAGGATTTACGCTCAGGATGCTCGAAGGACAGTACAGACTCAGTTACTAAAAATGTGGAAAGGGTTTTTTCATTTTATTAAGTTCAAATAATGTATAAAAATAATCTGATAATTACTCTGATTATTGTATAAGTTTGTTAGATTAAGTTTTTGGCTCTTACTTTGTATAATTGATTACACTGAGTTGTTCTAATTATGTTTAATAATACAATAAAAACTCCCCTACTCTGCTTGTGCTCTGTAGCCGGTAGGGGTGCTGGACTCAGTTTCCAGAATGGCCACTTCTGGCGAGTGTTGGAGCAGACGGAGGTGGAGGTGCGGACCGAGACGGCTGAGCAGCACACTCAGCCTGCTGTTCATGATTCTTTTATTTTGGAGGCTGATGATGAGATTTTCCATGATGCTGTTTCACCGAATGCTGCTTTTTCATCACAGTTGGGTGATTCTGTACGTAATACTGTTAACAGGAGTTCTTTGATGGCTAGTGTAGCAGAGGATCCTGCGGGTTCGAAACTGCCGCCTGTGAAGCTACTTTGATGTCGATGGTCTTTCCTGCGTCTTGAGTGGTTGGGTCTGATTCACGTATGTGGAAGTGAATGACTCTGCTTTCAAGCAGCCTCCGTGTGTGGTGCAGTCTGAACCATTTGGATCTCAGAACCCCTATACTGCTCTTCCTACTCCATGGGGTGACTCAGAAATGGATATGGGGGACTCCGATTCCCAAAAATCAGTGCAAGATGTGTTAGGGGTCCCACGGGACGATTATAAAGAAAAAAAAAGGAGAAAAAAAATGAGGTGTAGGTTTCCTAATTGAGTCGATATTATGGGTTTTCTCTGGGCCTCATTGAATACACATAGTATTCTAAATAGTGTTAAATGAAAGGCCGTTTTTCATTTGATACATGAGGAAAATGTTTTTATTTGCTTTCTGCAAGAGACCTGGATGTTTACTATGGATCAGGTTCACTCTAAGTATGATTGGCCATGGGGAACTTCTTATTGGTCCTTTGGGGACGAGAAGGCAGATGGTGTTGGGATTTTGTTTAATTCCTTTCGGTTTGTTTTACATAAGCTTATAGATTTGGTCCCCAGAAGGGTTTTGATCATTGATGGTCAGTGGGATTCTAAATCTTTTTGGTTAATTAACATCTATAATCCCCAGATGAAAACATCCAGGATCTCCTGCATGAAAGAGATTCAACCCTTTTTGGTCACTGCTCTTCCTATGCTATGGGGTAGTGATTTCAACTGAGGTATTATGAGTTCAACGACCACTTCTAAAAAGGTGTATTGTGATTCGAACTGTTTAAAGTCAATTGTTAGGCTAGCGGATCTTACTACCTGTAATTTCTTAGAGTCAAAGAACCTTGGATGTACCTTTTTCAAAGGTACTAAGGGGTCTTGCATTGACTATTTGTTTACCTCTAAGAACCTTTTGGTTTCTGATTTCTGAAGGATACCAATGGAGTTCTGACCACATGTTGCTTCAAGTGACGGTGGAAGTTAATTCTAAACAATGGTACAGGGGACGTAGATGGAAGTTAAACACTCCCATTTTACAGGAACAATTTGTAATAAACTCCATTAGTCTTATTTTGCAAGCTAGGTTGTCAGTGGGTTTTTTTATATTCTGACCTGGGAGTATGGTGGGAAGAGACTAAGCAGGATTGTATCAACTGGTTTAAAAATTATGGTACCAGTCGATGGAATTTAAACTTTTTATCCTATTTGAAACTGCAAGCCCACTTACAATATCTACTTTCAGTAGCCAACACCTCCCGGCAGGATTATTCCATACAAATTGAGACAATCAAGTTGCAAATGAGGCAGTTTCAATGCGACCGGGCTAAAACTCTGCAAGCATTAATCAATAATCATATGACAAAATCCGTAATAGGAGATCCTTATATCCTGTGTAAATCACTTAAGGACTCCTCTAATTTGGAATATTTAGATTCCAACATAGGCAAAATTGAAGACACCTGTACAATGAGCACTTGTATTGCACAGTATTTCCAGGAGCTCTGACCTAAAGTTTCGCCATCTCATGTCCAAATACAGGATTACTTAAAGCCTTTTCACTATCCTAGTGTAGATCAAACTATGGTAGGGAATATGACAAAACCTTTTTCTACACAAGAAATTGAGGATATTGTTTCTAACCTACGGAATTATATTTCCCCAGGTTTGGACGGTCTATCCAATTTGTTTTATAAAAATTTTCGCACTGAACTGGTTACTTGTTTAACTTTAGCTTTTGACAAATTTCTGGCAGGAGACCAAATTCCAAGTTCTTTTACAGTGGGTTTACAGATTTATATTTATAAATCTGGAAACAAAGGTGATATCTGTAATTGGAGACCTATCACCCTGTTGAATTCGGACTATAACATTTTTGCCACACTATTAACAGATAGACTTAAGCTGTGGGAAAATGTGGTCATTTCCCCAGTGCAGCATTGTAGTTTACCCAACAGGAAAATACAGTCTGTTCTCTTTTTGATACTGGACTTGATTGAATATCTAACTACGACAGGTCGTTCTGGGATCTTACTTTCCCTGGACCTAGAAAAAGCCTTTGATAGGGTTAGTCATCCTTTTCTGTTTGCGTCATTGGAATCTCTAGGGATTCCTCTTGCCTTACTTTCATTAATAAAAAAGTTGTATGCAGTTGCTAAGATACATCCCGTTATCAAAGGAAAAAAAAAAGAGGAAAGGGTGGGTCATGGAATCTGGGGTTAGGCAAGGCTGCCCCTTAAGTTCACTATTATATATTTATTCCTTGGAACCCCTTGTTAGAGCTATCAGTATCATGCCTAAGTGGGAAGGTTTTCAGATGCCCGGCTCGAACTCTTTTTTGACAATTCAAACATTTTGCAGACGATGTCTGCCTTTTTTTTTCATACATATTGATCAATTGGGTAGCTTTTTTCTGGAGTTTCAGAAATATGCCGCTCTCTCCAATGCCAAAATTAATTTTCCCAAATCACAGGGATTACGGATGGGATGTTCTCATCAAACACCTGTTACATGTCATAATATTCAGCTTTCAACAGATCCCATTACTGTTTTGGGGGTTGTTTACGGCACACAAAATTTGCCGGATGATAATTGGATGAAGATATTAGATTCAGTGGAACGAAAGGTAGTAAGATGGAAACAGTTTTGGTTTATGAAATTAAAGAGGGTTCAGATTTTGAAACAATTTGTTTTACCCTGTTTGCAGTACATTGCGGTACTTTACCCATTGCCTTCTCATTTGGAGACAAGACTGTATAGCTTTTGTTTCCAATTATTTTGGGGTAATAGACTTAACCCGATCAAAAGATGTTACACTTATTTGGATAAAAATAAGGATGGAACAGGTATGGTTGATACGGTTATATTTTGCCATACTTTATTTTTTCCCATTCCTTACAAAATTGCTTTACAGTTCCCGTCAAGTATGAAAATTCGTGGTTTCAGGAATCTTTGGGATGTTATTTCGTGGCATGGCTGCTTTGTGCTCCAAAATTGCATTGTAAATTTTCACTACCCTTATTTTTTAGGCCTGCAGCTCAAAAGCTTTATAAATGGCAGCTGACCAAATCTCAAATCCGTGATAATTCCTTCCGAAAACTGTACAAAGTGATCATGTCTCTGGTATATCCTGTGATTCCTGGTTTCAAGAATTTTGCTTCTGTCTTAAATCATAATATATTGGATCAGTTGAACATCCCTCGCTTACACCCCCACATGTGGGAGGTGCAGTGGCTTATTACGTATGGCCGTCTAAATGTTAGAGGAACGGCAAAATATAAGGTGAAAGAAGAAATAAATTGTCCATATTTGGAATGTATTAATAAAGAGGAGACCATGGAACATTTCTTTCTGTATTGCTAATTTTCCATGAAGTTGTGGCAATACTTAGCAAAGAAATGGTCAATGGATTAGTTGGCAATACCTGTTTATGATTTATTGGTTATTGGGATTTTTTCCTTTAAAGTTAAACATTTTTATGAAAGGAACTTTATCGGTGTTTCTCGCATGTCTCAGGTATTGTTTGTGGCAAGTTCGTTGCCAATGGGTATTGTATCAAAAGAAATCCACTGAGGAAGGGTTTTGTCAGTACGTTGTTAATGAATTACAAAAGGTTTATTACAGATATGCAATTGTATAACACTGCAAAGGCACAGAAATGGTGGAAAGGGTTTTCACATAGCATTAAGTTTAAATAGGACCTGAGTTTAGTTCATGTGGAACATTTTTTTTTTCTCTCTACCTTTATATTTAGACTTTGTGTCTTGGTTGATTATTTCTTCTTTGAATGTTTCTTTTTTTTTTTGTCTTTTGTATTGTACTATTTGTATTTGTTATTACCCTTTCTTTCTTGTGTATTTTGTAACATGCCTTATTACAATAAAGAATTACCCCTGCTCTTTTCAAGAAGTGCCATGGGATCTTTAACATCCACCTGAACTACCACCAGAACAGGCAGATGGGACCTCTGTTTTAACGTCCCATCAGAAAGATGGCACTTCAGGAGTGCAGTACCCCTCTCATACTGCACTACAGTGTCAGTATTGGGAAATTAACCCAAGTGCCTGGTGTGAGGATAGAAACTACAGCCTGCTGATCTCCCGGCCTCAGAGGCGAGTGTGCTACCTGCTGAGCCACTGACACTATTATTATTATTATTATTATTATTATATGTTCAGTATCCCTTTTTTTCCCCACTGTCCCTCTCTGCCCACCCACCATCTCCTTTATTCAGCCTCACAGTCCCTCCCTTTGTCTTGCTATGCTTCCTCATGTACCTATAAAAGGTTTTATCCCCCTTCTTAACTGAGTTTGCTGTCTTTTCCTTGGTTTGGGCCTTTGTTATTCTGACTGCCTTCCCTGCTTCCTTCTGCTTTAACTGGTACAGTTCCCTGTCCTGCTCCTTCTGTGTTTCTTTATACTTCCTAAATGCTATATTTTTCTCCCTAACCTTCCCCACCACCTCTTTTGAGAACCACATTGTTTTTTTCTTTCCTTTTAATTTGTTTATTTGCTCTACACAAAGGTTTGTTGCCTCTGTAATGGCAATTTTGATGTTTCCCCATTGCTACTCCACTCCTCCTTCTTGCCTGTTTGCTAGTGCTTTTCTAAGGCACTCTCCCATTTTGACAAAGTCAGCCCTCCTGAAGTCCAGTACCTTCACTTTTGTGTGGCTTGACTCTGCAGCTGAGTTTATCGTGACCCACACTGGTTGGTGGTCACTTGTTCCCAGATGGCTACCCGCATCTAGATCCGAGATCCTCTCTCCATCCCTATTTGAGAGTACCAGGTCTAAGACTGCTCCCTCTTGAGTGGGTTCCAACACTAGCTGTCTGAGGCATGCCTCCTGTAGGGCATTGAGAATGGCCCTGCTCTTGGATGTGGCTGCAGCAAAGGTGCACCAGTTAATATCCGGCATATTCAGGTCCCCCATCAACAATCTCTCCCCTTTTTCTGCCATCCTAAGGATGCCTTCTATCATTTCCTTGCCCATTTTCTCCCCCTGAGATGGGGGTCTGTATACAATCCCTCTGTAGATTGCAGTGCCATTTCCAGTCTTCAGGATGATCCACAGTGCCTCCTCTCCTCCCTGTTTACCCTTTTATTTCATTAATTTGATCCCCTTCCTTACACCGAGAGCTACTACTCCTCCTCTTCTACCCTTTGTCCCTCCTGTAGATTGTGTATCCTGATATGCTGACATCCCAGTCATGGTTCTCTGTTTACCATGTTTCTGTGACTGCCACAAATCCAGGCATCCCTGTTCCATCCAGGCCAACAGTTCGGAAAGCTTGTTACCTAGACTACGGGCATCGGTACTCATTGATTCCATTTTTTATGTTGATTGTGCTCATGTGCAAGAAACATATTGCGGCAGCATGCTCCAGAAGCAGGTTGTGGAGGCATGGCACTGTTGTGGCCAATGCCCCACAACCTTTAGAGGCTTGGCCCGCTTTTCTCAATGGGGTGGCATGCTGCTGCTGACACTAGTTCAGCCAGCATGCCACAACCTTGTAAGGTTTCAGCTGCTGCAATCAGGGGCCACCTTGTCATTGCAGTGCAAGCCATTCTGCTGCAATGAGGAAGCGATCAGTCATTGCTGGGCAGAACCTTGTTAGTGTGATATTGTTTGTGAACATGGCGGCGTCTTGCCGCCATGTTCACAATCAATATGAAGCAGCCCCACTGTCGAGGGGGTGCCCAATGCCCCTCGATGGCATGTTCATACTTGAAATTACATAGCAAATACAGAAGACTGGAAAGCCCCCCAATGTGTTTATTACTGACGGGGGCCCCAAACCCCATCGGCTTCAGTGCCCTAATGTTGACGTTGATGTTGCCGATGGAGGAGCACACTCCCCATTGGCATTATGTCCCTCCCTCCAGTGTCATTTGCCAATGGGGGAGCCCTCTACCCATCTGCATAATCCCTCCCACCCAAACACACACTACAGTTGTGCCAAGGGGGTGCCCAATCCTCCTTGGCTCTTGTGCCCCCCCTATTGTGCTGATGGGAGTGCCTAATCCCCTGCCAGCTAGAGCTGCTCCCCCAAACAAACACTCTGTTGGCACACTGGGAGCCCATCCCAGCATGCCAAATGGCTCTAAAAAAAAAAAAAAAAAATCCTGTGATGCAAAAAAAAGCGGTCTCGCAGTCTTCCTGCCCCTCCCACAACCCGCACCCACCCTATTGCACCCTGCCTCCCCACACCCCTCACCCCATACTTACCTCATGGAGTCTGGCTCAATGATCTTCGTGGACCGGGAACATGTCTCACTCTTCAAAGCCGACCGTGAACTGAGGAAATGCCAGTAAGCTTTATAATGGTATAAATAGGGTTTTTTCAACTTTGGTGCATATCTCACGCATTGTTTGGAATTTTGACACCAAATTTTCAACATGAGGCTTTTAGGACCCCTTCTCAAGAATTCTGCCACTGTCATGGCATTATTCATCCCCGAAAGGTGATTTTGTGATCACTGCGTGGAATCACCTTTCAGGACTGAGCAGTGAAATGACAGTGCCAGTGTTCATGAGGGGAGCTCTCAAAAAGCCTATGTTGCAAATTTGGTAGAAAAAATTCAAAACAATGACTGTTTTGCAAGTGTGCGTTGCTCAGTTTCTACGCATGCTCATAACTCCGCAAACCTGCAATATTGTTATGCCAGATTTTCAACATTGGCATCACACTTCCTCATGAACAGTACAGCTGTCATTTTTCACAGCCTGGCCTAAATGTGTTTTCGCACTTCCGGTGCAGAACAGCGTGGTCGCTGTGGGAAATCAGTGTTTGGGATGAATTAAGAAAATGACAGTGACACTGTTCATGAGCAGTGGTCCTAAAATATGTATGTTGAAAATTTGGTGACGATACTCCATAAAATGACTGTGTTATGAGCGTGCATTGAGCAGTTTGCATGCATGCTCGTAACTTCGCAAATTTATAATATTTTCACTCCAGATTTCCAACATTGCCATTTTCCCACACCTACGTATGAACAGTACAGCTGTATTTTTTTCTCATCCTGGCCGAAATGTCTTTTCACACTTGCGGCGTAGAATAGCGTGGTCGTGGTGGGAAGTCAGTGTTCAGGACAGAGTAAGGAAATGACAGTGATACTGTTCATGAGCAGAGGTCCTAAAAAGCCTATGTTGAAAATCTGGTGATGATAGCCCACCAAATGACTCTGTTACAAGTATGCGTTGTGCAGTTTCCACACACCCTTGTAACTTCGCAGAACTGTAATATTATCATTCCAGATTTTCAACACTGGCATTTTTTCACACCTCCTTGTGAACAATACAGCTGTCATTTGGGACATCCTGACCAAAATGTGTTTTCGCGCTTCTGGCACAGAATAGCACAGTCGCTGTGGGAAATCAGTGTTCGGGACAGATTAAGAAAATGACAGTATCACTGTTCATGAGCAGAGGTCCTAAAATCCCTATGTTGAACATGTGGTGATGAAACTCCATAAAATGACTGTTACAAGTGCGCGTTGAACTGTTTCCATGCACCATTGTACTGTAACTTAGCAAATTTGTAATATTTTCACGCCACATTTTCAGCACTGGCATTTTTTCACACCTCCTTGTGAACAGTATAGCTGTCATTTGGCACATCCTGACCAAAATGTGTTTTCGCGCTTCTGGCGCAGAATAGCATGGTCGCTGTGGGAAATCAGTGTTTAGGACAGATGAAGATTCAGCGAGTGAGAGGGGGAAGTGACAGAGCTCAAGTGAGCTCTGCCAGGACTGCTGTGAATTTCTTTGAGGGCAGAAAAAGGCCCCAACACAGGTGCCCAGTACAGAAGGGCAGCCTGCAGCAGTGGGAGAAACAGAGCAAGAGAGTGAGTGAGGGAGGGGGAGTGAGCAGACTCAATGGAGCTCTGTCAGGACTGCTGCAGATTTTTTTGTGGGCAGAAAAAGGCACTAATGCAGGCAGGAGCCCAGTACAAAAGGGCAGCCTGCAGCACTGGGAGAAATGGGATGAGCGACAGAGAGGGGGAGTGAGCGAGCTCAATAGAACACTGTTGGGACTGTTGTGGATTTCTTTTGTGGGCAGAAAAAGGTGCCAATGGAGGCAGGAGCCCAGTACAAAAGAGCAGCCTGCAGTGTCAGGAGAAACAGAATGAGAGGGGGAGTGAGCTAGCTCAATGGAGTTGTGCCAGAACTTTAGAGTTGTCCACCCTCCTGCCCAGGGTCCTCTGTGGTCCTATATTACTGCAGGGTCTGTGGAGTGGAGACAAAGCAATGACTAGATACGCCCACACCTCCTTATGAACAGTACAACTGTCATTTTTCACATCCTGACCAAAATGCGTTTTCACACTTCCAGTGCAGAATAGCATGGTTGCTGTGGGAAGTCAGTGTTCAGGACACATTAAGAAAACTACAGTGACACTGTTCATGACCAGCAGTCTGAAAGTCCCTATGTTAAAACTTTGGTGATGAAAGTCCATAAAATGACTGTGTTACAAGCGTGCATTGAACTGTTTCCATGCACCCTTGTAACTTTGCAAATTTGTAATATTTTCACGCCACATTTTCAACACTGGCATTTTTTCACACCACCTTATGAACAGTACAGCTGTCATTTTCACATCCTGGCCTAAATATGTTTTTGCACTCCTGCCACAGAATAGCATGGTCACTGTGGGAAATCAGTGTTTGGGACAGATTAAGATTGAGTGAGTGAGAGGGGGAGTGACCGAGCTCAACTGACCTCTGTCGGGACTGCTGCAGATTTCTTTGTGGGCAGATAAAGGCCCCAGTGCAGGCAGGAGCCCAGTACAAAAAGGACAGCCTGCAGCGCTGGGAGAAACAGAATGAGCGGGTAAGGGAGGGGGAGTGAGTGACCTCAACGGAGCTCTGTTGGGACTGCTGTAGATTTCTTTGTGGGCAGAAAAAGGCAGCAGCACAGGCAGGAGCCCAGTTCAAAAGGGCAGCCTGCAGCACCAGCAGAAATGGAATGAGCTACTGAGAGAGGTGGAGTGAGCAAGCTCAACGGAGCTGTCAGGACTGCTGCAGATTTCTTTGTGGGCAGACAAAGATGCCAACAGAGGCAGGAGCCCAGTACAAAAGGGCAGCCTGTACTGCCAGGAGAAACAGAATGAAAGTGTGAGAGAGGGAGACTGAGCGACCTCAATGGAGCTCTCTCGGGACAGCTGCAGATTTCTTTGTGGGCAGATAAAGTTGCCAATGCAGACAGGAGCCCAGTACAAAAGTGCACCCTGCAGTGCCAACAGAAACTGAATGAGCGACTGACAGAGGGGGAGTGAGCGAGCTCAACAGAGCAAAGCAATCAACATTCAGCATTGACAAATACTTGTTTATATCCTTACCCTTTTTTGCCCCATCCCTGTATTTACTGCCTTTGCCTTTTCTACATTTATACCTGCCCTTCTGTATATCGACGTCTCTGCCTTGGTGTTTACCTCACTAACTACCCTGATTTTGAGGGGGGCTAGGATTTCCCTGCTCCTTTTCAGTGCCTCCCTCCCTCCTTGGCTAGTTTAAATGCAAGACAATTGAGAGGTATGCCAGGGATTGGGATGGGGTTCTCATTACTGGTGTTGGGGATCACGCCTGGGGGGAGTATTACACAACCAGGGCAAATATGGACCTACCAAACAGTGCTGTGTATTTATCTATATTTCTATGTGTGTACGTATGTATATATGTACAGTATGTATATATGTACAGTATGTGTGTATGTATATATGTACAGTATGTATGTATATATGTACAGTATGTATCTATCTATTCATTGCAAATAACGTGTTGATGCATCAGTTAGGGTTGTTGGTAAAGACATAAGAGTAGAGTAATGTGGCTTTAGGTTTTCCAACTGTAACCCCCCTGCAAATGGGGGTTCCCAAAAGACTTCCAGGAGCTTGCTTGAATGCTCCGAGCCTGAATGGTGTTTTTAGAGCCTCTGGTACTGTCTCTTTAAGAGCTGTCTGCTTGCAGACATAATTAGTTTGTATGGGCGAGGACTTTTCAGGGACAAAGATCATTTGCCTATCATGCCCCCAGCTGGCTAAATGCCCTCAGCACTCATATTACTGCCTCCACCTCTCTAGGTATTTTCAAATCAAGGCTTTCTCTCACCTTGCCACCTCCAGCTCCTGTGACTGCCCTGATTAAACCTCCTATTTTTCTCCTACCACCCTGTTCCGTTATTTGAAAAAAAGGGACGGATTAGGAAACCTTTTCTCCTGCTATTGTCTACTCCCACACTTTCACTTACCCTCTCTGTTCTGGACTTTTTCCTATTTGTTTCTCCTAATCTGGCATGACCTCTTTCTTGTAATAATAATGTGATTATTGATATCTCATGTCCTTTTGCACAAGTGATTTGATATGTATTTCTATATGTTTTCTTGCTCTTGACACAACACAAATTGTTGTGTTATCTATGTAACCTTTTGTACTGTACCTAATTGACGTGGAACCTTTGTAAAAGAGCCTCTGGCTCAAAGGTAGTAATTCCTGGAACAATAAACTAAACTGAACTGTGTGTTTCTCTGCTTGAGTCCCACTCAGGCTGCTGCCAATTCACTCAGTTTTTGCAGTCACTAGGAGTGCAAAGGGAACCTACCTGAAAGATGTAGCTGTTTGCCAGAAATCATTTAGAGTAGTAATGAAAATACAGTTTGTCTAACCTGCTTTTCTCTGCAATCAGAACTGTGTTTCCCTAGTTCCCCATTCTAGTTTTGAACTGCTGAACTGGACCAATCAGCGTGGGTTAAGGTAGCTCTAAAATGGTGCCTGTGGACGAATCAGAACTTGGACTCGTAATCTGAGCCAGCCACAAGAGGACTGTATGGGCAGTGACTCTGGGAAATGTAGTTTGGACTTCAGCACCTTTTTGCACCAACAGGGGTAGGCTATTGTGAGTGACAGAAACATAGAAACATAGAAATTGATGGCAAATAAGGACCACAAGGCCCATCCAGTCTGCCCATTTCTTTTTCTACCTTATAAATGTGCCATCGGCCTTTGCTCTGTCAGTGGCCTATCTATTCATAGTCATTTGTATTGCTCCCTTATGCCTATCCCATGCCTGTTTGAAGCCCTGCACTGTATTCATAGCCACCACTTCTTGTGAGTAAGCCATTCATGCATCCACCACCCTTTATGTGAAAAAGAATTTCACATTCTCCCTTAATCTGCCCCTCTAATCTCACATGCTGTGTCCTCCTGTTCTGCTATATTTTTATATTTAAACATGTTAGACTCTTTCACCTTGTTAATGCCCTTAAGGTGTTTGAATGCCTCGATCATATCACCTCTCTCCCTCCTTTTGCTCAAGGGTATACATATTGAGCTCTGTTAATCTGTCCTCATATGTCTTCTGATGCAGTCCCTGCACCATTTTGGTTGCCCTTCTCTGGACTGCCTCAATTTGGATAACGTCCTTGTGAGAGGTGTGCACTCCAATACTGCATGCAGTACTCCAGATGTTTCCAACTAGTGTCTTGTAAAGAGGGATTATTACCTCCCTCTTACGACTTGTGATACCCCTACTAATACACCCTAACACCCCCCAGCCTTACCTACTGCTTTAAAAGTCTGCTTGGATGATTTCTGGTAATCAGTGGTGATGATGCCCAAGTCTCTTTCTTCCTTTGTGACTGCTAGCAACTCCCCTCCCAGCCTATAGGTGGCTTCAGGGTTTCTCTTCCCTATGTGCATGATTTTGCACTTCTTTACATTAAATTCCAGTTGCCACTCTTCTGACCATTTTGCTAGTTTATCCAGATCTCTTCTCATTCTGCCCACCCCATCTGGATCATCTACTCTGTTGCAGATCTTAGTGTCATCTGCAAACAGACAAGCCTTACCCTCTAGTCCATCTGCAAGGTCACTAATGAAGATATTGAAGAGGACAGCCAATCCAGCCAAGAACTGGGAGGAACTCAAAGGAAGTACCCTGTTTTGTCTACTGGAGTCTTAGTTTAGCTCTGGCAGTGAAGAGGGAAGGAACCTTGTGCTCCTTCGTTACGCAGTTTTAGTCAGGAAACGCGTGTAAGGCCCCAAGTTTTGGTCTGCAGCTTGTGCAAGTGCTTGTTAGGACTGAATCCGTCCTGTGAAGAGAATCAAAGGATATCTGAAGAGTAGAAACCAGGCTCACCCTGTAGAAGACTGGAGAAACTGCTGAATCACACTCGGTCTGTCAGGAACTGAATCTGCTGTGTGTTCTCCCGGGTACTGTGCAGTAATTGCGATTGGGACAGAGAAGCAGCCTGCCTGGTATAGTACTTTCTTTTTCCATATAAACGTGTGTAGTGCTAGTAGGGACTCACGTTTAAAATCCCCTGTACAGTGAATTGAGTGCATGAAGCTGCAAGTAAACCCCAACTTAATCCAGACTACATCCATTTGCTCCGAACTGCCTTGGGGTCCAGTCACTTGGACCTTGTCCACGTGGTCTGCTCCATCTGGCAATCCAGGACAATCTGCCTTCCATTCGGTTTCAGCATTGAATTTGTGAGTACAAATCAGGGTAGCTCCCTGACATCATCTAATTGAAAGTGTTCCATCCGATTACTTTTTCCTTTCTTTCTGTACCAACTGAGCCTACTGGCTCGGATTACAATTTGGGTATTGTGCATGCATTTTCCATCTTCAGGGCCCCAACCAGCTGCACCAAATAGGCTAGTCTCTTATTGCCTGGGTACCCAGTAAGAGTGACATTAGAGACATTTCGGATTCTGAAATATGTGCACAGTACTGTGATTATTAATGCGTCTAAACTAATTAACCTGATTTCCCCCTGTCCTTGTTATATCCCCCTAAATAAATCAGATCTGTTTGTTTCAGCAGAGTTACACTGCCTGAGGTATTTGTCTATGTTAACGTATTGTACTGTGGTTTTTGCACTATCTTATTTACAGGAGTCCCAGGAGTCACACTGCGGCTCAGTCAGGGGGTAAGTGTATACTGTGAAGGTAATTCTGATATATTATGTGGGCCACTAGTAGGAAGAAAGGGGGGGGGGTCGCAGTGTCCCAGAGGGCTGTGACCAAGTTAGTTTAACTATTGTAAACCCTGATCTCTGGGTGGAGGCACCCGCCATCGGATCCAGGCCCCTCAACCTGTTAGTGGCAAATCAGGCAGGGATAGTAGCCCTTGCGATAGCACCATCTAGGGGTTACACAACCCTAAAGCTCCACCCCCACTCTGCCAACACAGACAGGCATCAAGGGCACGTCTTGAGGTCGACAGCCCCAACACTCACCCCATTCCATAAGTAAATAAATTAAGATAGGTACAGTATAGGAGAATAGGGCTGTCAACCCGAAAGCACATCCTCGATGCCTGTTGGTTTCTGCAGGCTGAGGGTGGGGCATTAGGGTTGGAAACCCTAACACCACATTTCTATACTGTTGTCACTTTACCAACAACCCTAAATGATGCATTACTGAAGGTGGACAAAGCAATGGGACCTGATGGAATTCACCCCAGAATTCTAAAAGAATTAAGGGGAGAACTAGTGGCATCCTTTTTAAGAAATCATGAGAGGATGGTGTGGTATCTGAGGACTGGAAGAATGCAGATGTGATTAGTCTTCACAAAAGTGAGAGCAAGACAGAGGCAGGAAACTAAGACCTGTCAGTTTGACCTCTGTGGTAGGGAAAGTGATGGAGTCACTTCTGAAGGAAAGAATTGTTGAGTACCTAGAGGAAAGTGGGGCACAGGACCCAAGGCAGCATGGGTTTGCACCAGGAAGGTCATGTTAGGTGAAACTAATTGATTTCTTTGACTGGGTCACCAAAGTAGTAGACCAGGGAGGGGCTGTGGACATGGCCTACCTAGACTTTAGCAAGGCATTTGACACAGTCCCACACAAAAGATTATCAAATTAACCTGTCTGGGAGTGGGTTCCAGGATGGTAGCCTGGGTAAAACATTGGTAATTGTAAATGGAATCCACTCTGAAGAAAGAGTGATTACTAGTGGGGTAGTGCAGGGTTCAGTACTGGGTCCAGTCCTTTTTAAGTGACATATAGGGACTGGAAGGAAAAGTATGCCTCTTTGCAGATGATAGAAAGATCTGCAACAGGGTTGATACACAAGGAGGCATGGAAAGGATGAGAAGGGACTTGGTAAGGTTGGAGGAATGGTCAGAAGTATGGCAGCTTGGATTCAGTGCAAAAAAGTGCAAAATAATGCACCTGGGAAACAAAAACCCAGGGGAAGATTACACAATAGGGGGAGGTAGTAACAATGAAAGTGGAAAGGGACCTGGGGGTAATCATATCAGAGGACCTTAAGGTTAGCAAGCAATGTGAGAAGGCAGTAGGGAGGGCTGGGGGGATACTGGGATGTATAGGGAGAGGCATCACCAGCAGAAAACAGGAAGTTGTTATTCCTCTGTACAGACAGTTGGTGAGACCCCATCTGGAGTACTGCATCCAGTTCTGTAGACCCCATCTCCGCATGGACATAGACAGGATAGAGGCAGTCCAGAGGAGGGCAACTAAATGGTGCAGGGTCTGCAAGAGAAGCCATATGAGGAGAGACTAAAGGAGCTTAATATGTATACCTTTGAGGAAAGGAGGGAGAGGGGGGACATGACAGAAACTTTTAAGTACCTCAATGGAATCAACATAGTCCAAGAGGGTAGCATCTTTCAGAAAAAGAGATGTGCAAGAACAAGGGGACACAATTTGAAGATAGAGGAGGGGATGGCTCGAGGCAATGTGAGGAAGTATTTTTTCATAGAGAGGGTGGTGGACGCATGGAACAGTCTTCCTGAGGAGGTTGTGGGGTCAAAAACTGTGGGAGAGTTAAAGAATGCATGGGACAGACATAATGCAATTCTTGTGGAGGGTAGGAAGAAATAGGCTGTTGGTTAACTAGGATCTGCAGCTTATCCTGTAGGTAGGGAAATGGGAAACCTGGGTGGGCCATGTGGTCCTTATCTGCCATGAAAGTCTATTTTCTATGTTAACTTTATTGGGACTCAGGGTACTTTTGTGCCCTGTTTGGAAATTTGAAAGGCACTTAATAAATTTTTTTTTTATTAATTATTATTATGTTGTTTGCATGCATGTGCAAGCAACATGTTGTGGCAGCTTGCTGCAGAGCAGGTTGTGGAGGTGCGGCACTGTTGTGGCCAGTGCCCCCACTGCCTTTTGAAGCTTGGCCCACTTTCCCTAATGGGGTGGCACACTGCTGCTGACACTAGTTCAGCCAGAATGCCATCACCTTAAAAGGTTTTTGCCACTACAGTCAGGGGCTGCCTTGTCATTGCAGCGTCAGCCATTCCGCTGCAATGAGGGAGTGACCCATCATTGCAGGGCGGTACCTTGCATTCCCCTGACCCAGTCTGCGGATGAGGATCCCATTCTCTGTTGGTATAATGTCCCCACCCCCAGGTTTCTGCTGTATGCTGAGGGGGTGCCCAATCCTCCTCGCATCAGCTTCAGTAACCCCTTCCCCGTTGAAGTTGCTAATGGGAGAGCCCACTCCCCATTGGCATAATGTCTCTCCCCCAATGTTTTGTCTGCCGAGGTGGTGCCCAATCCCCTACTGGCTACACCCCCCCAAACTACTCAGGCGGCATGCTGGGAGCCTACCCCAGCATGCCAAATGTCCCTGTAAAAAGAAACCATCCCGCAATGTTTTTTTTTTTAAACCCTGTAAAACAGAAAACAGTCCCTTGTTGAGTCTGTGGCCCTGCCCAACCGCAACCCACCCTCTGGCGCTCTGCCTCCCCTACCATCCTCACCCCATACTTACCTCGGAGCCCGTAATGCGTTATCGGTGGACTGGGAACACTCTGCACTCTTCAAAGCCGTACTCACAAACTGAAAAAATGCCGTAAGCTGTATAATGGCATAAATAGGGTTTTTTCAACTTTGGTGGATATCTCAGGCATTTTGGGGAATGTTGGCATAAAATTTTCAACCTGGGGTTAATGGGACCCCTCCTCATGAATTCAGCCACTGTCATGGCTTTCGTCGGTCCCAAAAGGTGATTTTGCAGTCACTGTGTGGAATCACCTTTTGTGACTGATTAACAAAACAACAGTGCCAGTGTGCATGAGGTGGGCTCTCAAAAAGCCTATGTTGCAAATTTGGTGGAAAAAAAAAAATACTGTTGTACGAGTGTGCATTGCGCAGTTGCTATGCACACTTGTAGCTACATGAATGTGAAATATTTTCAGTCCAGATTTTCAACATTGGCATTTTTCCACATCTCCTTATGAACGGTACACCTGTCATTTTTTCACATCCTGACCGAAATGTGTTTTCGCATTTCCAGCGCAGAATAGCATGGTCATTGTGGGAAATCAGTGTTTGGAACACATTAAGAAAATCACAGTGGCACCGTTCATGAACAGAGGTTCTAAAATGTTGAAAATGTTGTGATGAAAGTCCATAAAATGACTGTGTTACTAGCGTGCATTGTGCAGCTTCCACACACCCTTATAACTTCACAAATTAGTAATATTTTCATACCAGATTTTCAACACTAGCATTTTTTCACACCTCCTTATGAACAGTGCAGCTGTCATTTTTCACATCCTGGCCAAAATGTGTTTTTGCGCTTCCGGCGCAGAGTAGCACAGTCACTTTAGGAAATCAGTGTTTGGGACAGATTAAGATAGAGTGAGAGAGGGGGAGTGAGCGAGCTCAATGGAGCTCTGTCAGGACTGCTGCAGATTTCTTTGTGGGCAGAAAAAGGTGCCAATGACGGCAGGAGCCCATTACAAAAGGGCAGCCTGCAGCACCAGGAGAAACAAAATGAGTGAGCGAGAGAGGGGGAGTGAGCGACCTCAGTGGAGCTCTATCAGGACTGCTGTGAATATCCTTGTGGGCAAAAAAAGGCACCAACGCAGGCAGGAACCCAGTACAAAAGGGCAACCTGCAGCGCTGGGAGAAACAGAATGACAAGTGAGAGAGGGGGAGTGAGCAAGATCAACGGAGTTGTGTCAGGACAGCTGCAGATTTCTTTGTGGGCAACAAAAGGTCCCAACACAGGCAGGAGACTAGTACAAAAGGGCAGCCTGCAGCTCCAGGAGAAACAGAATGAGCGAGAGTGAGAGAGAGAGAGAGGGAGGAGTGAGCAAGCTTAATGGAACTCTGTTGGGACTGCTGAGGATTTCTTTGTGGACAGAAAAAGGCACCAATGCAAGCAGGAGCCCAGTACAATAGGGCAGCCTGCAGCATTGGGAGAAATAGGACAAGCGAGTGAGAGAGGGGGAGTGAGCGAGCTCAACAGAGCTCTGTCGTGACTGCTGCACATTTCTTTGTGGGCAGAAAACGGTGCCAATGCAAGCATGAGCCCAGTACAAAAGGGAAGCCTGCAGCATTGGGAGAAACAGAATGAGCGAATGAGAGAGGGGGAGCGAGCTCAATGGGGCTCTCCCACGACTTAAGAGTTGCACACCCTCTCGCCCAGGGTCCTCTGTGGTCCTATGTTACAGCAGGGTCTCTGGAGTGAAGACAAAGCAATGATTGGACACTTTTAAGATTGCTGTAATAATACAGATTTAGTTGTTCTGTTTATTTCTCTAACTGAGCGAAGTACTGAGCTATACTGTTATGGTTGCTGTAATAATACAGTGGATGTCTGGGGGGGGAGGGGGGCAGGGCCCATGACAGTTCTTAGGCATGGTACTTTCACTTCCAATACCTAACCAGCACATATAAGCAAGCAACATTCGGCAATCACAAATGCATGTTTATTTTATGTCCCGCTTCCTGATGTACAAGATTGTAAGGATACATTTATGTGATATCATTAATACTGATGAAAGACATGTTTTCTCTTACATAAGAATATGTACTATATTGTTTTACTACAAACAATAAACAGAAAGTACATATACATAGTGTAACACAGTGAGGGGGGTTGTGTTGCACTGGGATCTTGTAGGCGGGGATATGAGCACACTTTTCACCACAACACAGGATATTCAGAGTAACACAGCACTGTGACTGTATGTTTAATAGTAAAAATACTGAGAGAGGTACATTCAAAATAACTCAGGATGCAAACAAAACAAAAGAAAATAATGCCTGGCTCTTTGTTGAGCGCTACCTACACAGGGACTTTTCAGTTCCCTGTCTATAACCCAGATAGCTAAGCTATTTCCTGGGGCATAGAAACAAAATCAGAAAAGACTCTCTTGGTCTTTGTTTCAAATGAAAGTCATTTACCAGTGTCGGGTTTTCAGCAGTCCAAAGTCAAGATCCAATTCGTAGTCACACGCAAAACAAAAGGTCAAAGCCGGGAAGTCAGTTGATTCAAAATGTTTCCTTCCTCCCTCCCTTCCTTCCTTCCTACAAATGCTCACCAGTCAGCCTCCATGCCTGTTTCCTAATCAGGTACTGAGAAAGAACAATTGTTTGAGCCTTCTCTTTTATGCAGGCAGTCATTCTCCTGCACCTGTTCTTAATCAAGCACTCAGCTAGTTGGCGCTGTGGTGCAATGCCTTCTGGGGCTTGTAGTGTGTGCACCATGCTTTGTAGTCCTAGCAGACAGAAAATGGAACAGGCCTGCTGGGAGATAATGCCCTTCCACAACTCTGCCCAGTACTGTGTTACATATCCCCCCCCCCCCTCAGCTTAGCCCCCTCTCGCTGAGCGGCAGCAGAAAAGAAGGAGTGGATCCGGAAAGAGCATCTGCATTCGCATGCTTGGCACCGGCACAGTGAACAATCTGAAAATCAAAGGGCTGTAAACTCAGAAACCATCGGGTAACATGCGCATTCTTTTTCTTAGCCTGTCTCATCCACGTCAGGAGAGCATGATCAGTAACAAGAAACAACTTACATCCCAGCAGGTAATACTTCAGAGACTCAAGTGCCCATTTGATCACCAGGCATTCCTTCTCCAGCGTGGCAAAGTGAGCTTCACACAGCAATCACTTGCTGCTCAAACTTATGATCGGGTGTTCTTCACCATTAACCTCCTGTGACAGGACTGCACCCAGACCCGTTTCAGATGCATCAGTTTGTACGATCATGGGTTTGGAGAAGTTGGGGGCATTCAGGACAGGAGAGGCACACAGTGCCAGTTTCAAGGAACAGAAAGCTTTATCTGCTTCAGGAGTCCATTTCACCATGTTAGGTTGGCTGTTACGCGTGAGGTCACTGAGGGGGGCTGCTATAGTAGCAAAGTTTTGAATAAACCTTCTTGTAATAGCCTGTGAGTCCCAGAAATGCTCTTACTTGTTTTTTATTAACGGTTGTGGCCAATCTTGAATGGCAGCAACTTTTTTTTTCTTGTGGCTTTATAAGGCCTCTTCCTATTGTATAACCTAAGTACTGTGCTTCACTCACCCAGATGTGCATTTTGGGGTTGGCTGTGAGTCCTGATTCTCAGAGTGAATGCGTCACAGCTTGCAGTTTCTTCACTTGGCTGTCCCAGGTGTAACTGTGAATAATGACATTGTCTAAATAAGCAGCAGCATACTCCTGGTGGGGTCACAGCACATGGTCCATCAGGCGTTGAAATGTGGCTGGGGCTCCATGTAAACCAAAAGAAATCATTGTATACTGATACAAGCCATCAGGGGTGGCAAACGCAGTCTTCTCTCTGGCAGCTTTTTGTCAAGGGACTTGCCAGTAGCCTTTCGTCAGGTCAAGAGTGCCGATGAAGTGGGCTGTTCCCAGTTTTGCGATGAGTTCATCTACTCGCGGCATTGGGTATGCATCAAAAGCTGAAATCTCATTCAGTTTTCTAAAATCATTGCAGAACCCGATTGATCCATCGGGTTTTGGGACAAGCCCTATGAGGCTAGACCAGGCTTTGTGAGATTCTTCAATTACTCCCAGATCTAACATCTTTTTAACCTCTTCCTTTATCACAGTTTGGCGTGCTTCTGGTACACGATATGGCTTGAGGTGTACCCATTTCCCTGGAGGGTCACAATATCATGTGTGACGAGTCGAGTGTTGCCGGGCAGATCAGAGAACACATCTTTATTTCTGTCAAGGAATTCGAAGATGTCTTGTTTCTGACTTGGTGTCAGGTCTCCAACCATTACTGCATCTCTGGGGTTTCCTCATCTGGACAGGGGTTTGTTTCACTCCAGAAGACATCACGGTCCACCCAGTTTTTCAACAAATTGATGTGATATATTTGTTCAGCTTTCGTCTATCTGGTTATTTTACCTTGTAATTGACTTGGTTTATTTTTTCAAGTACCTCATAGGGTCCTCTCCAGGTGGCCAGGAACTTGCACTCGGAGGTGGGGACAAGTACCAACACTCTGTCACTGGGCTGAAACTCTCTGGGTGCTATGGGATGGTTGTAGGCTCTACTTTGAGCTTCTTGGTCCATTTGCATATGTTCCTTCATGATAGGCATTATGGCATTAATGCGCTCTCTCATCCCTTCCACGTGTTCAATGATGGTTTGGTGGGGCAGGGTTGGTGCTCCCATGTCTCTTTTGTTATGTCAAAGAGACCTCATGGGCGGTGGGCATACAGCAGTTCAAATGGGGAAAATCATGTGGACGCTTGGAGCACTTCATGGATGGCAAACATTAGATAAGGCAACAACTGGTCCCAGTTCCGTCCATCTGTCTCCATGTTTTTTTTAATCATACTCTTTAATGTTTTATTGAATCTTTCAACTAGCCCATCCGTCTGTGGATGATACACGGACATGCGCAGCTGTTCGATTTGGAGGAGCTGGCATGAATCCTTCATTATTCTGGGCATGAAGGGTGTTCCTTGGTCAGTGAGGATTTCCTTGGGTATCCCAACTCGGGAAAACATCTGCACTATTTATTGGGCGATGCTATTGATTGTCGGGTTCCAGGGAATGAATGCTGGGTATCTGGTGGCATAGTCTACTACCACCAGGATGTACTGAAACCCTTTCGCAGACTTCACTAAGGGTCCTACCAGGTCCATGGCAATCCACTCAAAGGGTGTTTCAATGATTGGCAGAGGAACTAATGGATTTCGGAAAGACGGTTGTGGAGCTCTCTGCTGGCACTCTGGACAGGAGCAACAGTATTGATCCACCTCAGCATGGACCCCCGGCCAAAAGAAATAATTCAGCAGTCTCTCTTTTGTTTTATCCATTCCTAGATGTCCTCCCAAGAGGTGGCTATGAACCAAATGCATTACAGTGCACCGAAAGGGCTGGGGCATGAGCAGCTGCTCTGTCATGTGTCGGCTGTTTGTGAACTTGATATAGCAAGTTGTTTTTCATAGCAAAGTGTGGGTAGGGGAAGGGCTGGTCAGGGTTGAAGGGCCTCCCATCCACCACTTTCACATTTCCTCTGGCATGCTGGAGTGTGGGATCTTCCAGTTGTGCTGTCCCAAATCTTCCTCTGTACTGTATGCATGCTGGTGTGAAGAAATTGCCCCCTTCTAAATTCTCTGGAGTATCTTCTGTGACATCTGCTCCTCCGTCTTCCTCATCATTGTCTTCTCCCATGAAGCCTTGTACCATTGGTGTTGAAGTATTTTTTTTTCTTCCAGGTTTGTCAGACACTGTATACATTTTGCCATCCTCATTGTCCTTGTCTTCCTCATTGACTTTGCCTTGTCTTCCTGTTTGTCTTTGCCTGTGCCTTCATGGTCTTTATCCTCCTCTTTGTCTTTTTCTCATTTCTAAAGTCTTTGGAAGAATGGACAATCTTGTCCTAACAACACAGGGAAAGGCAACTGCTTCACCAATCCCACTGTTCCAGTAAACACACCTTCCTTTGTTTTTATTTCAAGATGTGCTGCTGGATATGTCTTGGTGTCCCCATGGATGCATGTGATGGAAATGGGGTTGTTGTCACTCACTTGGCTGATGGGTGCTAAAGAGGGGCTGACTAGTGTCACCATATTGCCGGAGTCCAACAATGCATCTACTTCCTTGTTCTGGATTTGGACTGGTTTGGATAGGGTTGCTTCTACTTGCATTGGCTCATCTTTCTTAGGACATTTCCAAGAAATGTGTCCTGGTTCTCCACATGTGAAACAGGTTCTGGTATCTCGGTCCATCACTTTCCTTTTGCTTCAAACAAGTTCTGGCGCCCTCTTCTGGTACTGTAGTCGTCCTGGTCCCTGGCTCCTTCTCTCCCTTCCGGCTGTGTTGTAACGTGTGGATGGCTCTCTTGTCTTGCTCCTGGTGAGTCCTCTTGTCAGAACTGATCCTTTCAGGTCTGGTAGTCTTTAAGAGCTCAGCAGTAGTGTGATACCTTTCCACAAGGTCTACCAGACCCTCTGCTGTGCTAGGGTTGCCTTGACTGATTTTTTTTAAATCATAGGGCAGCCCTCTGGTGAAGTGATCCAGCACCACTCTCTCCACCACTGCAGTAGACATCAGGACTTCAGGTTGCAGCCATTTTCAGGCTAAGTGGATCAGATCAAACATCTGTGAGCGGGGAGCTTTCTCTGGTTGAAATGTCCATGAGTGGAACCACTGAGCTCTTTCTGCTGTTGTTACTCCTAGGCACACAAGGATTTCCTTTTTCAACTTGTCATAGTCATCAGTGTCCTCTGATTCAAGGTCATAATACTCCTTCTGTGCATCACCACTGAGGAAGGGGGCCAGAATGCCAGCCCAGTTGCTTTGAGGCCATTCTTCTCTGTTTGCAGTCCTTTCAAAAGTTTTCAGATAGGCTTCCACATCATCACTGGCTGTCATCTTCTGCAGGAAATGTCCAGCTACAATGGAAGATGCACCTGCTGGTCGGGCTTCCTTCCCTTTTGCCACCTCTGCGGCAAGCCGCTATAGCTCCAAGTTCAACATTTGTTGTCCCCTCCGTTGCTCTTCCAGCAGCAGTCTGTTTGTCTCCGCCTGTTGTTGGTTTGTGGCTTGCTGGGCCAGGTTTGCTTGCACAAGCTGCTGCAGTAGGTTCTCCATGGCTGTTTCAGTGTGTTAGGGATGTTGTTATCCACACAACCTTGCCCGCATTCTCCACCACTGTAACAGAGCGAGGGGGGTTGTGTTGTACTGGGATCTTAGGCGTGGATGTGAGCACACTTTGCACCATGACACAGGATATTCAGAGTAACACAGCACTATGACTGTATGTTTAATAGTAAAAATACTGAGAGAGGTACATTCAAAATAACTCAGGATGCAAACAAAACAAAAGAAAATAATACCTGGCTCTTTGTTGAGCACTACCTACACAGTTAATTTTCAGTTCCCTGTCTATAGCCCAGATAGCTAAGCTATTTCTTGGGGCATACAAACAAAATCAGAAAAGAGTCTCTTGAACTTTGTTTCAAATGAAAGTCATTTACCAGTGTCGGGTTTTCAGCAGTCCAAAGTCAAGATCCAGTTCGTAGTCGCACGTCAAACAAAAGGCCAAAGTCGGGAAGTCAGTTGATTCAAAATTCTCTTTCTTCCTTTCTTTCTTGCTACAAATGTTCACCAGTCAGCCTCCACCTGTTTCTAATCAGGTACTGAAAGAGGACAATTGTTTGAGCCTTCTCTTTTATGCAGGCTGTCACTCTCCTGCACCTGTTCTTAATCAAGCACTCAGCTAGTTGGAGCTGTGGTGCAATGCCTCTGGGGCTTGTAGTGTGTGCACCATGCTTTGTAGTCCTAGCAGAGAGAAATGGAACAGGCCTGCTGGGAGATAATGCCCTTCCACAACTCTGCCTAGTGCTGTGTTACTATATATATATATATATATATGTATGTATGTATGTATGTATATATATATATATATATATATATACATATAGTATTTCCAGGACTTTTTGTGAGACACAAGTGCAGAATACAGGCAAGTGGGTCCCAATAAGTAAAGTACATCTGGCTGTCCCTCCCCAAATGATCATTTTCCTGTTTTTTTTTTAATGTGAATTTTCAGGCAAAACAAAGCAAGATGGCGGCCAAATGAAAAAACAGTTTCCTGAAACAAAACAAAATGATGTCAATATGAACAAAGAAAGCTTTTTTCATTTCATGCAACTATTTTTGGGGTCCTTACTGAGCATGCTCAGAATTAATTTTAAAACTTTCTTTTTTTGACTTGCCTGGCTCCCAAAGCTTTCAGATGAGGCCTCGTACCTCCTCCTCCTACTCTGCTGCCAGGGCAATCCCGGAGGCAATCCTGCCCCAGTTTCATTCTACTCATGGGACCAGGGTATTTGTAGTTTGTCCCCTTATTTTCTCCCCCTCCTCCTGGGATACTGACACCAAGGACATACCTCCAGACAGGTGACATGCTGGTGCACACTGTCTGCCAAGTGCCTTACATCGTCCCCCTCCCTTACTCCTCTGAACGGATCTGCCAGAGCCCTCGAGAGTCTGTGCTTCCACCAGCTCTCTAGGGACATTGGGTGCTTGAAGCACCCCTGGTATCCCTCCCCAGAGGGAGGAGAGCACCCGTTGGGATGTTCAATCCTCCATTGCCCTACCAACCCCCGGCAACCTGAGTCCATTCCCGAACCTGGGTCACTGGCATAGTGCGAGGTGTGGCATCCAGTGCTTCAACCCTCAGCACCACTGGGCCGCATATTTTAAAACATTTTAAACTGAAATAGCTTTGGAATGGATTCATATTTTTCTACCAAACCAGCAAAAGGCACATCTGTGAGTCTGCCCCTTTTGAATGCTGAAAACTCCAAATTGTTTGGGCTGTAGTCAAATTCAAAGAAAATACCATTCAACCTAAGAGGAAAGCTCCTCTCTCTCTTAAAAGAAAGGGACTGCCTTTGGGCCAAACCCCTAAATTCTGGTTGCAAGCACGACTTACAAAGTTACAAAACTGCTAGAAATCAGTGCACAAAATTGGTCTGGCTTACAAAGGCAAACTTCCACAAGACCCAGTTCGACAACGCCTGGGGAGAAGGGAAGAGGTTTTGGGATAATCTCAAGAACACCCTCAGCAAAGACCAGAAGTTGTGTCCAAAAACAATATAAACAACGCACCCTCCACAGATCCTATAGCCATTGCGGATGCCTTCAACCAGGCCTTCACTGACCTATCCCCAGTACTCTTCCCAGACTACCTTCTGCCGGTGGATAACCAAGGCTACGAAAACCACACCAATACAAATCACCCAACTTTCTACTTTAAGAAGGTGACGGAAAGGGAGGTCCTAACAGTGGCCAGGAAAGTCCTGGGAAAACTAGGATGGGGGTGATGGGATGAGCATGAAGATACTATCTCTGACACCTGATGTTATGATCAAACCCATTACAATGCTATTTAACAAATCCCTGGCCCTAGCCCAATTCCCAGAAGTCTGGAAGCAAGCCCTGGTAATCCCAGTGCATAAGAATGGTGACAAGGCAATGATATCTAACTACAGGCCAATATCTATCCTCTCCCCACTATCTAAAGTGCTGGAGAAAATCGTAGCATACCAACTCACTGAATACCTAAACAAGTACAATCTGCTCTGCCCGAACCAACACAGTTTCCGGCAGAAACACAGTACCACCACTGCATTGCTTGCATACTCCGATTACGCACACAAGGCACTAGAAGAAGGTAAATTGGTGGACTCCATCTTCATTGACCTCACTAAAGCCTTTGATACTGTTAACCACCCTCTACTGATATCCCAGCTCCAAAAAATGGGAGTGGCACCAAACGCCCTAAATTGGCTCAATGATTACCTATCACAAAGGAGTCAGCGAGTCAAAATTGGGCAGACACTATCCAGCCCTGGTGAGGTACTCCAAGGAGTTCCTCAGGGATCAATCCTTGGCCCCCTGCTTTTCAGCCTCTTTATTAATGACCTGCCCGTGGCCTGTGACACCAGTCTCATCCTGTATGTGGATGATGCCATGCTGCTGAGTAGCGGTACCTCCCAGGCAGCACTACAAACAGAACTACAAACCTCCTTCAACAAACTCGAGGATTGGTTCTGTAGGAAAAGGCTGCTACTGAACTACAAGAAAATCAAGGCTGTGATCCACTCCAGCCATTACAATAAGCGCAGGCTCCCCCCCCCAATATCTTCAATAATGCAGGTGAGCAGATTGAGCAGGTACAATGATTTAAGTACCTAGGGGTCACCATTGATGACTCTCTCTCATATACAAACCATATTGACTCCCTTGTCAGGTCAGTTAACACAAAGATCGGGGTCCTCTACAGACATAAGAACTCCCTCACCCCGGAAGCACTCCAACTCTCGGTCTCCAGCTCAGTACTTCCCATGATAGACTACAGGCTCGTGATCTATGGAGCTGCCACTGACACTGCACTCAACAGGATCCAGATTGCATTAAATAAGGCATGCTGCCTAACCCTGAGTGCAGACCATTACACCCATACTTGCACTCTGTATAAAAGCACTAACTGGCTGAGCCTAAAAGACAGGCTCAAATACCAAACCTGTCTATTGGGTAAAAAGGGTCTCCTCGGAAAAACACCACCATGCATAGTAAACCTGCTCGAGGCCTCTCCCTCATCACACAACACCAGGGGGAAGAAAAACGGTGCACTGTCTCCCCATTCCAGCGAACCTCACTTGGTCAGTGAACGTTCACCTACCGAGTCCCCCTCTGGCTAAATGAACTCCCACAGGAACTACATACACACAGCCTGCCTCAGTTCAAAACCAGCCTCAAACTGCACCAACAGTCTATCTCACAATGTATGTGCCCCCCCAGGAAAGACCTGTTAGACTCTCCCACTACCGTCGTTAAATCCAGCACTGAAACTGTGACTATTGAACTGCCTAATGCGCTGAACCTGTATGACTGTATCCTTCTGTTGTCTGTAACCACTGCATTTGTGCTAATCCTGAAAAAAACTGTAAATGACCTGAAATCTGTATTTACTGTACTGGTGTTTCTGTATCATTTGTCCTCCATGACGTGGAACCTTTGTAACTGAACATGTTCCGAAATCTGTAACAGTGTCAGTGGCTCAGTAGGTAGCACACTCGCCTCTGAGGCCGGGAGATCAGAGGGCTGTGGGTTCAGTTCCCACATCTGGCACTTGGGTTAATATCCCAGTACTGACACTGTAATGCAGCATGAGAGGGGTGCTGCATTTCTGAGATGCCGTCTTTCGGATGAGATGTTAAACCAAGGTCCTATCTGCCTAGATTGGTGGTAGTTCAGGTGGATGTTAAAGATCCCATGGCACTTATCGAAAAGAGTAAGGGAATTTCCCCGGTGTCCTGGCCAAATTTCCCTCATTCACTAAAAATACCACCAACAGCTTAATCTGGTTGAAGGTCAGTTGCCATTCATCTGTATCCCCCTTCCCACGGGTCGTGCCTGAAAATAGGCAGGATTTGTCTAGTGCACTTAACCCGGTCAACAAAAGCTAAATAAATAAACCACTGTATTTGTGTTTTTATATGTTTGGCCACCCTGATGTGGAACCTTTGTAAAAGAGCTCACGCTCAAAGGTTTTTTCCCGAATAATCATAAATAAATAAAAGGGAAAAAATTACAAAAAATTCACTTTTTTCACTATCCATAGCTCTGAAACCACTCATCTGACCAAAACAAAACTTTGTACATTCAGAGATCTGTCATACAAGACTGTGCATGCAAAATGTTGTGTAAATCTGCTGAATGGTTGCAAAGATATTAAAGTGCAAAATGTTGAGTTTAACATAGAAACTCTGGTTAAACCCTAACTATGGGGCGCATACGTATAGATACATATGTACAATTATGCAGTCATCTACAGTGCCCCTCAGTAGCGAAGACATCTCACTGTGTATCCTTCGCTATAGCTCTGACCTACATCCGTCTCTCCTGGGAACAGCGGTGCACACACAGAGACTGTGGGAACAGTGGTGCACACACAGAGTCTGGGCTGTACATCCAGTCTTGCAAACAGTGAGTTATAATATTCTATGGTGCTACGTAACTCTTACCCTGAGTACATAACAAAGTAATGATTTCCATTGTGTTTGTGCCTCCATATTTGAGGATGTGCCTCTCATTATGGGGATTGGTGTCCCTCATTGTTCCTCATTCAGGGTGTCTGTGTCCCTCATTTCAGTGTTGGCTGGGTGGGAGGTATGCACTGAGTATGCTTGCCGACACCCACGGCCTGCAGCTAACAAGCTGTTTCTCAGGTCTGGCATACAGGTGGAGCTGCGTGCACCATGGACTAACACTGGGCAAACCATATAGAAATGTATGCGAAGCAAGCCATAATGAGATGCTAATGTGGCTGTTTGTACATGGTTTGCCTAAGCAGACTCATTTGCATAGGAACTTTGAATGTAGCAAATTTTAGTCCTGGGCTAATGTGTTTGCACAGGGCAAAGCGTTAGTGCTGGGCTAATGTGGTTGCTGTGGGTTAACCTGTCTATAGCACAGCACAGTTCTGCTGTGTGTGGCCTGCACTGAATGTTGCTGGTGTGCAACACTTCAGTACAATCACCCACATTGGCCTCCAACTGCAGCTGTGCCTTACTCAACCTCTGTGTCCACTGAGCTGCTGTTGCAGTTTGACTTTCTGGGTTGCTGTATTCAGAGCTGTCTTATTTGCTGGGTTATTTTTGCACTGCACTCCCAGCCTTGTTTGCACAGCTTCATTTGCACACTATATTCAGCTGCTTTAGCCCCAGGGCTATTCCTTTGAATATAGTGTGCAAATGGTTCAGGGATAATTTAGCATGCCATGCAGTGCTAACTGGCCCAAATGTGAATGACATCTTACAGTACACACTGCAAGCCATTGGTCAACAGTGTCAACCAATAGTCTTTTTGGGAGTACTGTAAGCTGTCATTCATTTACAGTTCAGCCGGCGGGCAGCCATGGAGGTGAGAAGAGGGTTGTGCTGCACACTGACCCAGGGGTCTTGCTGGGATGGGGGAGCGGGGTGGGATGTAGTTACTGGAGTGGGTGGGGGGCCACTATACTATGGAAATGGGGATTTCTGTATTGTGACCTCTTACGGGGATTGGACCGATGAGGGGTTCAGAGCACCATTGGAAGCTGAGGAGTCTTTTCTGTACATGCTGCCCAGGATTGGAAGGGGAGTGGGGAATGGGAATCTATTGCATTTATTTTTATGCTACTAATGATCGGACCAGGGAGGGGGCTGGGTGCTATTACATTTATTTTTATGCTTCTAGGGATTGGACTGGGGAGGCGCTGGGTGCTATTACATTTATTTTTATGCTTCTAGGGATCCGGACTGGGGGAGGCGCTGGGTGCTATTACATTATTTTATGCTTCTAGGGATCGGACCGGGAGGGCTGGGTGCTATTACATTTATTTTATGCTACTAGGGGATCGGACTGGGGAGAGGATGGCTGCTATTACATTATTTTATGTTACTAGGTATCGACGGAGGGCTGGGTGCTATTACATTTATTTTTATGCTATCAGGAATTGAACTGGGAGGGGCTGGCTGCTATTCATTTATTTTATGCTGGGGGAGCGGAGCAGGGAGGGGCTGGGTGCTATTACATTTATTTTTATGCTACTGGGGAGCGGAACGGGAGGGGCTGGGTGCTATTACATTTATTTGTATGATACTGGGGAGCGGACCGGGGAGGGGCTGGGTGCTATTGCAGTTATTTTTATGCTACTAGGGATCGGACTGGGGAGAGGGATGGGTGCTATTACATTTATTTTTATGCTATCAGGGAATTGAACTGGGGATGGGGCTGGCTGCTATTACATTTATTTTTATGCTACTAGGGATCGGACCGGGGGGGGCTGGGTGCTATTACATTTATTTTTATGCTATCAGGGAATTGAACTGGGGATGGGGCTGGCTGCTATTACATTTATTTTTATGCTACTGGGGATCGGACCGGGGATGGGGCTGGGTGCTATTACATTTATTTTTATGCTACTGGGGATCAGACTGGGGAAGGGGGAGGGGCACTATTACATTTATTTGTATGCTACCTGGGATCGGACCGGAGAATGGGAGGGACAACTACACTGTTGTGACTGTAGCTGTGTGGGGCTTGGGCTGTTGGGGGGTGCATACCACACACCACTGCCATGCAAATAGGCCCATAATGGGCATGCTAATGGTCTCTTTCACTTTGTATGCCCAGTGGGCTCATTTGCATAGCTGTCTTCATGAATGGCACTTTTGTGATGCAGTGCAATCAGCTTCAGGACCATTTAC
Source organism: Neoceratodus forsteri (assembly GCA_016271365.2). Lineage (NCBI taxonomy): Eukaryota > Metazoa > Chordata > Ceratodontiformes > Ceratodontidae > Neoceratodus > Neoceratodus forsteri. The sequence goes on from JADMNL010000026.1 coordinate 357,960,379, forward strand.
TGGCTGGCTGTGGGGGCGGCACTGCTACGTCTATCCCTGCTTTTCCTAGGATAGTGCTGCCCCCACAGCCCCTTATTTACAGTCAGATAGCCCACCAGGCTGACCTACTGTGAATAGCACAATTGCCCACCAGAGCAACCAGGGAGCGCAGCGCAAACTCTTGTGCTCGTTTTGCACAATCTTTGAAAATCCTGCCCTTTATCTCTCCAGGTCCTGACAAAATATCACTCAAAATGTTACAACTTATGTGTAATGGAATCCTTTGTCAGCTAACCTTGCTTTACAGTAAAACAGTCACAACAGGTATAATACTGACAGACTGGAGATCAGCAGAGGTCACCCCTGTTTTTAAAAATGGATCACAAAGTGACATCAAAAAATGAAATCAGCTGAACCTCATTTGCAGGGAAAATGTTGGAATCAATTGTGGCTGACGAAACTAAACATCACTTTAATAATACCAACAATGATGATGAGGACCAACATAAATTTCGCTCATGTAAATCATGCTTCACCAACCTCATGTTCTCCTGTCAAAACATAATCAGAACACTAGAGCACCAAAAACTGACTGACATCACATTCAACCTCTTTTGTAAAGCCTTTAGGCCATTACTGATCAAATAGCAAGAATACAAATCATTCCACGTACAGTACATTGGGTTAAAAATTGGCTTCACAGGTTGTAGTAAGAAGAAACAGTCACCGTTTATTCAAGGGTACTGTCACTAGTGGTGTGCTGCAGGGGTACTTTCTGGGCATTATCATATTTTGTTTATGTATTGCAAAGATGAATATGGAAGTATGTAACTGGACCTCAGAACATGCAGTTGACAGTAAGCTGGGAGGGGCATGTACTATCAAAGAAAAAAATAAGCGCTGTACAAGCAGATAAAATCACACGGTGGCCTTACAGGTGGGGCATGTACTCTGACCTGGATAAATGTCACGTAAAGCATTTTGGGAACAAAAATAGCCCTCAATGACAATATAGATTAGGTAAATAAGATTGCCATGTAAAAATATGAAGTACTGGTCCCTTTGTATTATTAGGTCTCCCCAAAGTCTCAACACGTTACCTGTACTTTGAGTATTTTTCTTCAGTGCCTGATCCAGTGTTTGCACTGTTATGCTTTACCTGTGTTTAACAGCGAGGATGTCCAGTGATGCAAAAGGAGGCCTTTCGTCATGAGCTGCAGCCTGAGTGCAGGGGCAGACACATGCTCTGCCTGTCTACAACCTGAAGTTAGACACTTGGAAAAAATCGGCTGAAGTTTGTTTTCAGAACCAATTTATCAGCATGTTTAGCCATGAAAATGAAGGCTCGCCCTTTATTTCTCTGTCTAGCAGTATAACCCCATATTCATTTGTACTTCCTGCTCCTTCTGATGTTGAAATTTCATACAGGACGAGCCACACTGAATAAAGCAAAATGATGAGGTCAGAAAGTGAAGTGCTGCCAGTGATTTATTAAAACTATGAAACTGTGGCAGAATGAACACTCCATAGAAATAGGCAGACTCTATACATAAGGGCTGACATATGGGTGATCATACACAACAAGCCTGTTTCACTACCAAGTGGTTGAGATAGCAGTATATGGACATAGAGACTGAAAGGGTTGTAGCAACCTGAAATAAAAACACTGGGTGAGGAGTGTATGGTGTGTGTGTATTTTTTTTATAGTATATGGTTTTGAATGAGTGCAGTATTTTTTATTTTAAATACCAGGTATCATAACTTTTACTTTCATTTTTGTTTGTCAGTGAAGCGTAACTGTACAGTGGGTAACACTGCAAGCAGGGACACAGCTGAAATTGATTTGGAACATGCATAACACTTTTTGCTTTCACTTGTGCTTGCACAAGGAATGTTTTGGAACTATACGCCATTTTAGAGGTGTGTCACTGACAAGCCAATCACAGCTGAAACTGCAATGGGCTTGGCAGTGTACACCAATGACCAGGTACTTTGGTCATGACAGTAGTTCAGCTTTGTTGATGTTACTTGTACTGTACTTGAAAGAAATGGAAAGCTTCAATTAGAGAGCACTCCATTTATGGACCTGCTCATTGACGGGGCTAGCTGCAATAACCCACACACAATTGCTAATACCCTCAACACTATGTTCTCAGTGCAGCCCCCCTTCCCAGTTTACTCCCCCCAAGTCCCCAAACTCTCAACCACCCGAGCCCAAGTCCCCTATCCTCCCTCAACTTGGCCCTAAGACCCGACCCTCCTTTTTCCTACAACAGGTATCTACCACTCAGACCCAGAGGCTCCTTGCTAGCCTCTCCCCTCATACTGGAGCAGGGCACGACAGCCTCGAGCCAAAGCTGCTCCAGCTAGGAGCTCACCTTCTCGCCAGGCCCATAACGCATATATTCAGTTCTTCTCTAACCACTGGTGTCATCCCAGATGTCTGAAAAGTGGCCAAGGTTACCCTGTTCTTAAACAAGAAATCCCAAAGACCCCTGAACTACTGACCTATAGCTATCCTGTCGGCCCTCCAAAATTCTGGAGAAAGTTGTGGCCTCTCAGCTAACTGAGTACCTACACGGAACACAACCTCCTCTTCCTGGCCCAACATGGGTTCAGGAAGGACACCAGCATGACTACTACCACCTATTTAGTCACCCTGCGCGAATCAGAACTGCAACTATTGAGGCAGCTACCTCACTGGAGCAATCTTCTGGATCTGTCCAAAGCCTTGACAGGGTAGATCACTTCCTCATAGCTCCAATCTTCTCTCCTCAGACTCTCAAACTCCACCCATGCCTGGTTCCTCAATTACCTTACTGGTAGGAAGCACACACCAACTTTAACCGGACTCTCTCCAACCCCACCACCGTGCAATGTGGAGTCCCACAGGGATCCGTCCTCGGTCCGACGCTCTTCTCACTTTTCATCAATGAGCTACCCTCTGTCACCACCCATGGGCTTACCACCCTGTATGCCGATGACCTTGTCATTCTGGAGAGCGCGCGTGACATTGGCACCATCAATTACCAATTAAACTCAGACTTCAAGCGGATCCAGTCATGGCTGGTGGAACACAAGCTTACCACCAATCTTAAGAAAACCCAGGCTATGCTCTTCGGCTCCCTGAACAAAACAAAATCCAGCTCTGCCCCCCTACTAATCTATGGGGCTGATGGTGTGCCCCTGCAGATGGTGGCTGCTGTCAAATACCTGGGCATCACTCTGGACCCTCAGCTGGATCTCTCCTTGCACATCCGTAATGTCTGCAAGTCTACAAGCATCAAACTTGGTCTCGCCTACAGAGCCACAAACTGCCTGAACCCGGCTGCTCGGGTGGCCCTAGCTAGGGGTGGCTGTCCTCCCCTCTCTCTGCTATGGGCTAGTGACCTTTGCCCCCTGCCAAAATCCAGCCTCTCAAAATGGGACACGGCCTACAGCAGCATCTGCCACTTTGTGCTATCTGCCCCCAACCCTGTCTCACCACTGCAACCTCTACACACGCCTCGAGTGGCTCCCTCCTGAGAAACACCGCACCTTTGTAGTGGGGAACTTCATTGACAGCATTGTAAGATCAGCCACCCCTGCTGCCCTCGCCCGTCCCCTCAACCCTGACACCTCTTTCTACCATCTTAGGTCAAGCACGACACTCAACTGTCCGGTTCCTAGGACACGCACCCAAGCGGGTGATCGGGTCTTCACCAACTATGCCCCTAAACTATGGAATTCATTCCCAGCCCTTACTTGGTCCATCCCCTCCCATCCAAGCTTTAAAACTTCCCTTTGGAACTTCCTGAAGGGCTCCTCCACCTGTCTATGCACCTCGTAGTCCCCTGCAATGTGAAGGCATGAGGGGTCTTTGCACCCCCTGGGGTCTACCGCACTTATTCTCCCACCCACTGATCAAGTAATGGCTGCCTCCCTGTCCTACCTCCCGAACAAAGGCACCAGGCCCTCTCCCCCCCTCAGCTCTTCCCTAGGTCCCCCCCTCCACATGCAGGCACTTATTTGGCTTAACATATGACTGAACCTGTGTGCACTTGTCCCAACCCCTTTTGAGGACTGTCAACCACCTACCCAAATCTTTCTAAAGTGTACCATCTCCTCCTTGAGTTCCATGTTGGTTTAGTCTGCTCTCCTGTTATATGCAAATCTTGACTCACTCATTTTTTTATGTTGCTTGCGCATGTGCAAGAAACATAGTGCCATGAATGGAGATTTCGGGTGTGTCACCCTCCTCCATTCAGGCACTGGGCTGGCAGCGGCCTGTGGCCAATGCATTTGGAGCTGTCTGTGACACGGCTCCAAAATGCACTATTCCCCAGTTGAAAGGGGAGCTACGCTTGAGTGAGCAGCGATAAGATGCTGCTCACGCCGCAGCCCCCAGGTGTGCGCGCTCCCGCGACTGTATAGCCGACTGGGTGCCCAATCCCGCCGGCTAAGCTGCTGTCATCCCCTGTAGCTGGTGCCATGCTGGGAGCACCCCAGCGTGGCAATCACTTATGTAATCGCCCCCCAAAGTGCTTGTGCCACGCTGGGAGCCCACCCCAGCGTGGCAACGCCCCACGAGTTTTTTTTTTTTGCTGTCACGGGGTGCCTAATCCCCTGCCGGCTGAACGCCCTAAAGTGTTTTGTGCCATGCTGGGAGCCCACCCCAGTGTGGCAAATGGTCCCGTTGTCTTTTTTTTTTTCACCTGAAACCAAAAACTGCCCCACTGAGCCTCCCGACCTCCGCCCACAACCCGCCCACCCACTGTGCACCCAGCCTCCCCGTCGCCCACCCTCACCCCATACTTACCTCCGACTCCGCATGATCACCTTCAGTGGACCGGAACACGCCTGCACTCTTCAAAGCCGACCGCGAACTGAGGAAATGCCGGTAAGCTGTATAATGGGCTAGATAGGGGGGTTTCAACTTTATTGCATATCTCAGGCATCTGGGGGAATTTTGTGCAAATTTTCAACATGTAGAGTTTGGGACCCTTCTCATGAATGATGTCACTGTCATGGTGTTATTCAGGCTTGAAGGGTGATTTCGCGCAGTGACTGCGCAGTCACTGTGAAATCACCCTTCTGGCCTGAATACCACCATGACAGTGACATCATTCAAGAGAAGGGGTCCCAAAAACCCCATGTTGAAAATTTGGTGCAAGAATCCAAAAATGACTGTTTTACGAGCGTGCATTGCGCAGTTCCTACGCAGGTTCGTAAGTTCGTGAAATTTCAATATTTTCACTCCAGATTTTCAACATTGCCATTTTACCATACCTGCTTATGAGTAGTACAGCTGTCATTTTTCACATCTCACCCAAAATGTGTTTCTGCCCATGTAGCACCGAATGGCGTAATCGATGTGCGAAATCAATGTACGGGACAAATTAAGAAAATCACAGTGACACTGTTCATGAACAGAGGTCTTAAAATGGCTATGTTGAAAATTTGGTGAAAAATTCCTAAAATGACTGTTTTGTACGAGCGAGCGCTATGCAGTTCCTACGCAGGCTCGTAAGTTCGAAAATTTTAAATATTTTCACCCAGATTTTCAACACTGCCATTTTACCACACCTCCTTATGAGCAGTACAGCTGTCATTTTGACATCCTGCCCAAATGTGTTTCTGCCCATATAGCGTGCAATGGCGCATGATCGATGTGCAAACTCAATGTATGGGACACATTAACAAAATCACAGTGACACTGTTCATGAGCAGAGGTCTTAAAATGGCTATGTTGAAAATTTGGTGAAAAAATTCCTTAAAATGACTGTTTTACGAGTGTGCGTTGCGCAGTTCCTAGGCACGCTCATAAGTCCGCAAATTTTCAATATTTGCACTCCGATGACTTCCAAATACCTAAACAGCACATAGAAGCAAGCAACATTTGGCATTGACAAATGCTTGTTTGTGTATGCTTTAGCTTATAACTCTCCCGGGTCACCTGTAACACAACCCGGGTTCATGACTTGTTACTGGTTGTCATTCTATTCCATCACCTGTTATCCCACTGTATGTAAGACTGATTTGTCACTGCATCTACCTACTTAAGTTTGTAACTCTCCTAGGTTGCACCTGAAAATAGGCAGTTGGCTGTCTAGTGTGACTTACCCAGTCAACAAAAGCAAATAAATAAATAATAAATAAATATTTCTGTAGCCGTAACTCAAGCCATGCACATTACAGTTTACACTAATGTGCATGGCCAGAGTTATGGTTATTGTCGGCTCCTGCTGCTGGTTACACTATCTGTCCCCAGCCCTCTCATCTGATCCCCCCCTCGCAAGGCTTCAGCATTAGCAGTGGTGAGGCTTTACTATGTGGCAGCTTCTGCTGCTTGCTGCACTGTCTCTCTCTCTCTCTCCCTGGTCCTCTCATCTGACCCCCCCAAGGCTTCAGCATTACTGCAATCGCTCTGTCTGGTCATCTCATTTGCCCCCCCCACCAGGCTTCAGCTATAGCCATGGTCCGGCTTTACTACTTGGTGGATTCTGCCACTCGCTGCTCTCTTTCACCGCAGTCTGACCTCACTTCTCTCATCCCCCCAGGCTTCCACATTATCTGCAATGTGGCTTACCCCCTGTGTGGGACACTGGGGATCCCACGCTCAGCTTCCCCAGTCATGTTCCCCACAGCCAGCAGTGTGGGATACTGAGGAACCCACTTCCAGTGTCCCAAAACAAAGCACCCTTTGCAAACCGCGTGAGAGGCCTTTTGGCACCATGCAATTCTGCTTAAAGTTGAACCAGCATAACATTCTGTGGTGATTTGCATATGCAGCCCATGATGCTTTGCATTGTGTGGGCATGTGTGATTTTGTGTTTTCTTGAAACTTGGCTTCCCAGCCAAATGCCCTTTGGGGTAACCCTTGCCTCAGTGTTTGCACACAGAGGTTCTTTGTCAATTAGTGCTGCACCCCCTTTCTCTATGGGACACTAGGGAGCCCACTCCCAGTGTCCCTAATGTGTACTCCACAAAAACACTAGGACACAGGAGAGCCCACTCCCAGTGTCCTGACATCTTTAGTAAAATTAAAATACCTGGAAAGAAGAAAACAGTCCCCCTAATGTCTTTTTTGGTTTTGTTGTTTTATCTGTAAAAAAGAAAATGGTCCCTCGTCATTCCCCCTTCTCCTTCCCCATCCCCACCCTGCCACTGAGCACCTACCTCCCCACCCCCTTACCCTGTACTTACCTCCAGAGGTCGTGCGCTGTCATCTGCTGTGGACTGGGACACATCTGCACTCTTCTAAGCCAAACTGCAAAGTGAAAAATCAAGGTAAGTGCCATACAATACCTGTCAATGGTGTTTTGAACTTGTGTTGATATCTTGGCCATTTTTATGAATTTTTGCACCAAATTTTCAACATGAGCTTTTGGGGCCCCACCTCATGAACACTGGCACTGTCATTTTGTTACTTGGTCCTGAAAGGTGCTTTCACAGTCACTGTGTGGAATCACCCTTTGGGACTGAGTAACAAAACAATAGCACCACTGTTCATGAGGTGGTGTCCCAAAAAGCCCATATTGGAAATTTAGTGCAAAAATACCAAAAAACTCCTGAGTTACACATGGTCATTGAAATCTTTCTACACATGCTCATAACTTCATCATTTTTTAATATTTTTACTCCAAGTTTTCAGCATTGCCATTTTTTCACACCACCTTATGAACAGTATAGGTGTCATTCTTCACATCCTGCCCGAAATATGTTTTCACACCTGTGGCGCAGAAAGACGTGGTTGCTGTGTGAAACCACTTTTTGAGACTAGTGAATGAAATGACAGTGGCAGTGTTCATGAGGTGGGGTCCCAAAAAGGTCATTTTGAAAATCTGGTGAAAAATTCTAAAAAATGGCAGAGTTATGTGCGATGGCTGAACATTTTCTATGCACACGTGTAATTATGGTCATTTTCAATATTTTCACTCCAGTTTTTCAGTATAGCCATTTTTATCACACCACCTCATGAACAATACAACAGTCATTTTTCATATCCTGCCCCAAACGTGTTTTCACATCTGTGGTGCGGAATGGCATCTTTCCATGGATTTATTAATTGTCATCTATGGGGTTCATGAGGTACGGTGATAAGAAGACCATGTTCAACATTTGGGCTTAGAATATTAAACAAGCATTTGTCAGTGCAGAATGTTGTCTCGCTGGCATTAGTAGTGCAGGAGTTAGAGACACATAATAGGAATGGCAGCGAAGTACTGAACTGACGCCAACCCCACCCCACCCTGCAGAGACTGTCAGGTGTTGGGGTGTGCCTTTAGGTCATTAGCTATAACGTTCATGCCATTTAACCTCACCCTACCCTGTAGACACTGACAAGTGTTGTGGTATGCTTTGGGGTCTTGGGCCTTATACTTACCCCATTCCATAAGGAAATACGCTGAGATGGGTGCAGTATAGGAGAATGGGTGAACTTTAGGCAACACTGCAAGGCACACCACAATGCCTGTCATCGGCTGCAGGGTGGGGGTGGTGGGATGGCATGCGCATTACAGCCAGTGATCCCAAGTCACACCATGACGGCTGTCAGTCTCTACAGGGTGGGATGTTACAGTTGGAAACCCTAATGCCTTAGGAATTTGTTAGTATTTTCACTCCTCATTTTCAACATGAGCTTTTTGTGACCTCACCTGATTAAGAGCGGCACTATCAGTTTGTTAGCCGAAAGGTGATTTTGCACAGCGATTATGCCATTTGGTGACACAGGCACGAAAACACATTTTGGTCAGGATGTGAAAAATGACAACTGTATTGCTCATGAAGGGGGCATAAAAAATGGCAACTTTGAAAATCTGGAGTGAAAATATGAAAAATTGGTGAAATCATGAGCAGGCATAGAAACTGTGCAACACACGTCCATAACCCAATTACTTTTGGGATTTTTTTAACAACATTGTCAACATAGGCATTTTGGGACCTCCCCTCATGAACAGTGGCACTGTGATTTTGTTAATCTGTCCCAAAAAGTTGACTTCCCAAACAACCACGCCATTCTGCACCACAGGTGCAAAAACACATTTTGGGCAGGATGTGAAAAATGACAGCTGTACTGTTCATAAGGAATTGTGAAAAAATGCCAGTGTTGAAAATCTGGCATGAAAATATTTCAGATTTGCAAAATTGCAAGGGTGCCTGGAAACTGCGCAATGCATGCTTGTAACGGTCATTTTATGGACATTCACCACCAAATTTTCAGCATAGGCATTTTAGAACTGCTGCTCATGAACAGTGTCACTGTCATTTTCTTAATCTGTCCCTAAAAGTGATCTCCCATAGTGACCATGCTATTCTGTACCGGGAAGTGCGAAAACCCATTTTGGCCAGGATATGTAAAATGACAGCTGTACTGTTCATAAGGAGGTGTGGAATATGCCAGTGTTAAAACTCTGGCATGAAAATATTACAGATTCACGAAGTTACGAGCATGCTTGGGAACTGCACAATGCACGCTCATAAAACAGTAATTCTTTTTGATTTTTTGCACCAAATTTGCAACATAGGCTTTTTGAGAGCCCACCTCACGAACAGTGGCACTGTCATTTCGTTAATCAGTCCCGAAATGTGATTCCAAGCAGTGACCGTGAACTCACCTTTAGGGACCGAATAACACAATGACAGTGACTGAATTTATGAGGAGGGGTCTCAATAACCCCATGTTGAAAATTTGGTGCCAAAATTCCTTAAAATGCCCTAGATATGCACCAAAGTTGAAAAAACCTTTATGCCATCATACTGTACAGCTTACTGGCATTTCTTCAGTTCGCTGTCAGCTTTGAAGAGTGCAGATGTGTTCCCGGTCCACTGAAGAACCCTGCACATCAGACTCTGGAAGTAAGTATGGGGTGGGGGTAGGGAGGCAGGGTACACAGAGGAGTGTGCATGGGTTGGGGGAGGGGGCATAAGAGACCACGAGGGATCATTTTCTTCTTCTTTCGCAGGTGGGAAAAAAAAGACAACGAGGGTCGGTTTTATTTTTTTACAGGTCTTTGGTACACTGGGGTGGGCTCCCAGAGTACCACCAGCATTATAGGGAGGGAGACCACAGCCAATGGGGATTGGGCCCCCTATCAGCACAGAAATGGGTGGGGGGCACGCATGATGATGAGGGGGATTGGGCACCCCCTTGGCACACAGCATAAATCGGGGGTTGGGGACATTATGCTGATGGGGAGTGGGCTCCCCCATCAGCAAAGTAAACTGGGCAGGGGGGACTGAAGCTGACTGTGATCAGACCCCCCATTGGCAAGGAAAGACTGTGGGGTGGTGCATGATGCAAAGGGGGATTGGGCACCCCCTCAGCACACAAATAGAATGGGAGGGGGGCATTATGCTGACAGGGAGTGTGCTCCCCATTGGCAAATGAAGTGGGTCGGGGCATGCTGACAGGCGGATTGGGCACCCCTGAAGTTGGCCCTCTGCATGGTGGCAGTCAGTACCGCCATGTTTATTGAACTGCTTCACCAGGAAAGACATGCCGCTGCATGATGAGTTTGCTCTTATTGCAGCAGACCTTTTCTTAGCTCCAGTGGCCAGTTTACGTGTTGCTGGTGTCAGCGCCTGCAGCTGCCTTATTGAAGAATGAGGAATGTACCTACTGATGTGTGCCCTGCATTCACCCAACAGTGACCGCGCCTCCAAATCTGCTACTACCACATTGCTGGCTGGCATGCAAGCGTGAGCCAACATAAAAACAAGCATTTGTCAATGCCGAATGTTGCTTGCTTCTATGTGCTGTTTAGGTATTTGGAAGTCATTGCAGTGCAAATATTGAAAATTTGTGAACTTACGAGCGTGCATAGGAACTGCGCAACACACGTCACGTAAAGCAATCATTTTTAGAATATTACTATCTAACATAGCTATTTTAAGACCTTCTGCTCATGAACAGTGTCACTGTGATTTTGTTACTGTGTCCCATACATTGAGTTTGCACACCAACTGCGCCATTGTGCGCTATATGGGTGGAAACATGTTTTGGGCAGGATGTGAAAATGACAGCTGTACTGCTCATAAGGAGGTGTGGTAAAATGGCAATGTTGAAAATCTGTAGTGAAATATTGAAAATTGCAAACCCTAAGAGCGTGAGGAACTGTGCAAACGACACCGTGAAACAGTCATTTTTAGAATTTTTTCACCAAATTTTCAACATAGCCATTTTAAGACCTCTGCTAATGAACAGTGACACTGTGATTTTCTTAATGTGCCCATACATTGATTTCTCAAGATACCGACTGCGCCCATTGTGCGCATATGGGCGAAACATGTTTTGGGCAGGATGTGAAAATGACAGCTGTATTGCTCATAAGAAGGTGTGATAAAATGGCAATGTTGAAAATCTGGAGTGAAAATATTGAAAATTCGAACTTACGAGCCTGTGTAGGAACCGCGTAACGACGCCCGTAAAATAGTATGTGATCTTTATATCGATGCAACATAGCGAATCTCTTTCTTTATGAGACGCCATCGTCATGGTAGAGTCTTTGTACCGGCGGGTGATTTCAGTCATCACGCGAAATCACCTCGCCCGGCCAATGCCATGACAGTGACATCATTCATGAGAAGGGGTCCTAAAACCCCATGTTGAAAATTTGCGCAAAATTCCCAAAAATGCCTGAGATATGCAACAAAGTTGAAACCCCCCTATCTAGCCCATTATACAGCTTACCAGCATAACCTCAGTTGGCGGTCGGCTTTGAAGAGTGCAGACGTGTTCCTGGTCCACGAAGATCGTTGCGCGGAGTCTGGAGGTAAGTATGGAGTAAGGGGTGTGGAGAGGCTGCGCAGTGGGTGGGTGCAGGTTGTGGAAGGGGGTCGGAGATGTGCCGAGGGACCGCTTTGTTTTGCAGGAAAAAAAGACGCTGTGGGATTATTTACCACGCTTGGGTGGGCTCCCAGCGTGGCCAAGGACGGAAATGCTCAGCCGATGGGGGATTAGGTACTCCTGTCGGCCATGGATCTTCTTGCCACGCTGGGGTGGGCTCCAGCGGGGACAAGGATCGGGGCTGCCCAGCCAACGAGGGATTGGGCACCCCTCACGGCAAATGACTGTTTGCCACGCTGGTGGGCTCCCAGCGTGGCACCTGCTACTGGGGGCAGGGACGCTGCTATATGCCGACTGGGATTGGGCACCTGTTGGTTATAAGTGAGTGCGAGAGGCAATGACCATGGGAGCTGCTGAGCAGTCGATATCTTATCGGTGCTCACTGAAGCATAGCTTCCTTTTCAATCAGAGTGTATGCCACTGCATTTTGGGAGCGTGTCATACGGCTCAAAAATGCATTGGCTTGCAGGGCCGACCTGCCAGCTCACTGACTGAATTGGAGGAGGAGGTGACACACCTCCGAAATCTCCGATGATGGCACTATGTTTCTTGCACATGCGTGCAAATAACATAATGACAAAGTTATCCCATTTTCTGCAGTTCCAGTACACACCCTTGTAACTGCGGAAATCTTGCATATAATTATCCCAGATTTTCAACTTAGCCTTCTTATTACCCGAGCTTACGTATGTCTCAGCTGTCATTTTTCAAATTCTGTCAAAAATTTGTTTCCACCTGTGGCACAGAATGGTGTTCTACTTGCACAGAATTATGTTTTGGGGCAGATTTGAAAATGTTGTCTACCGCCTACATGTGCTGGGGTAATAAAATGGCTATGCTGATAATCTGGTCATGCATCTACAGAGGGACGCTGACATGACATGTTCTGTAGTTGAAAGAAATGAACCACTCCAATGAGACAGTGGTTCACTTCTTTCTGTAGCTGTAACTCCACTGATGCACATTACAGTTGATACTAATGTGCATGTCTGGAGTTACAGTTACTGAAGACTCCGTCCCCCCACTGCACTCTCCCCTCCGGTCCTCACTCCTCTGCCCCCACAGCTTCTACATTAGCAATGGCTTGACTGCACTTATTGGCAGCTCATGCCACCTGCGCACTCCCCCGATCCGCTGGCCCTCTGTCCCTCCCTAGCTTCTACATTACCCATGGTGCAGCTTCATCTTATTAGCAGCTCATGCCACCTGCACACTCTCTCCCCGGTCTTCACTCCTCTGAACCCCCCAAGGCTTCTATGTTAGCCATGGTACAGCTTTACTTACTGGAGGCTCCTGCCACCCAGCGCACTCTCTCTCAACGGTCCACTTATGGACAGCTGGGCTGGCTTCTCTAAATAACAGCTCCTTGCTGCATTTACAGTGCAGATTCCATCATGCAGCACCCACTGCTCCACTGCTGTCTCCTTGCTGCATTTATAGTGCCGATTCCATCATGCAGCACCCGCTGCTCTCGCTGCTGCCTCCTTGCTGCATTTACAGTGCAGGTTCCATCATGCAGCACCCGCTGCACTCGCTGCTGCCTCCTTGCTGTATTTACAGTGCAGATTCCATCATGCAGCACCCGCTGCTCTCACTGCTGCCTCCTTGCTGTATTTACAGTGCAGATTCCATCATGCAGCACCTGCTGCTTTCGCTGCTGCCTCCTTGCTGCATTTACAGTGCAGATTCCATCATGCAGCACCTGCTGCTCTCGCTGTTGCCTCCTTGCTGTATTTACAGTGCAGATTCCATCATGCAGCACCTGCTGCTTTCGCTGCTGCCTCCTTGCTGCATTTACAGTGCAGATTCCATCATGCAGCACCTGCTGTTCTCACTGCTGCCGCCTTGCTGCATTTTAGTGCTGATTCCATCATGCAGCACCCACTGCTCTTGCTGCTGCCACCTTGCTCCTCTAAAGCCAGTACAAGTACCACACACAACTGCAAATACCTGCAAGTGAACGTCCGACATTGACAAATACTTGTTTAGAGTGTACCAACTACTTAGAATGTGAACAACAGACATAACAAGCACTAACTATATAATGTCATGATTTTTAATTGAGTTTTGTAATTTTGCACACCTGGATAGCCACATTTAGTTTGCAAGAGGTCCTGGGGATGATGTGCTGCACCATAAGATGCACAGACTTAATTACTGTTAATTAGCTTACATGCATTATCAAATCAAAATATATATAGCATTATGTATCTTGTTAAAATCACATGTGCAATCAAATTACTGAAAATACATGGCAATATTGTAAATACTCTGTTCTCTTTCATACAGGGAATCAAGGACAACATAGAAAGGTATGTATGCACAACAACTTTATTACAGTTCCATGTCATAGTAGTAATCACAAAACAGTGATCGCTATTATGGTGAGTGTATATCATCAAAAACAAACTAAGTGTTATACATTCCCAGATGACCTGACAGCCAGTCAAATAAAAATGTTTTTTGGTGGCTTGCACCCTCCTGCCCCCACACAACCCTATATAAGGATTCTCCAACCCAGGGAGGTGCATGTTAGGGAGGGACAAAATCCCTGCATCTGAAAAATGAAGTGCTGCGGCCAACAGCAAAAGTTTCCGCACCTGGTCCTGAGCCCTGTACCTGCTGCACCTAGGGCTAGGCACCCATACCACCACACCACATGGCTAGCTCAGCAGTAGCAGGCACACCTGTCCCCAAAATCCTACCTGTCCCTCCCCTTTCCCTTGCTACCCCCCTTCCTGTCACCCTGTAGTACCTCACATTTGCATAGGGTCACTATCCTTCCAGGATAGCCCAGGAGGAAAGTGCTGAATATGAGTCACTTTGATGGTCACTATATTCAGTCTCCATCCTCACTGGTTACCTCTATTACTGACCCCTGCTGACTGTAGGTGCAAAAACTAACACCAGTTCTGACCTGTGTCCACAGCTTTACAAAAAAACAGAGAGAGGATGCTGTACCTAAAGTTATGTTGGTGTCCCGTGACCTGAGTCTGGGAATGTACAATTACTTTCTACATCGTGACAATTGGAATGAATGGAAATCCATTATCAGACCTGGTAAGTGAGACCTTTCTGTAACTTTTAGTCATAAAGAATTTTGGAGCGGGTTCCAGAATCTAAAATTAATTTGATGGCCTATAACCCCTGAGTCTAGGGATGTACATATGCTGTCTACAGCACAGTGTTTGGAAAGAAATACAAATGATCTTTATCCCTGGAAAGGAAGATAATTCATTGAAACCTAGAAAAGAACAGGACAGAACATGACATGAACAGTTAATCAAGTCTGTACCAGGATTCCCTACATGGAATACTTCTAATGTTAGTTATTTCCCTCATACTCCCCTCTGCTATCTATATTATCCCCACTGATAACTCCTTTAAATGCATCCCAGTTGCATTTGCACCCTGATATTGTCTCTGCCTCTACATTCTTGTCTAGAAGTTTCGTAACTCTTTGTGATAAAGCAATTACTGTATCCCAATAATGTATTGGTCTATTCATTTTAAAAGTTTCTGCAGGAAAGACATACTAAGTTTATAATGATTGAAGATTGAGTGTGGGAGGATTGGGGGAAGGAGGAGGAGGTACTTCACAGACAGAGTGGTGGAACCATGGAATACACTGCCCATGGAACTGGTACAGACAGCTATGGTGGAAGGGTTCAAGAGAGGGTGGGACAGGTATAGGCAAGGGGTGAAGCAGAGGATGGTTTGCTCAGAGGGGTAGGATTGGGGGATGGAGTAACAGTGGAAGGAGACAGATAGAAGGCTACGGTACCCAATCAGGGTACTGAAGCTATGAGCAGACTTAATAGACCAAGAGGCCTACTCTGCTGGCATCTAGTACTGTTAGTATAACAGGTATATAGGTCTCCAGGAATGTGCTGGGGGTGAAGGGTAAGGAAAGAGTTCAAGAGGAGAAAAAATCGCATTAACAGCAATACAAAACAGAAGTCCTATACACAAACACAGTTTGTCAAAGGAGCCTAAACATCGACATTGTAATACAAATCCGTACAACAGGTCCACATAGCAGATAAGAACTGAGCTCTGATAGGCAGGGGAAATTACTCATACAGGTAGGGTGGGTGGAGGAGGGGAGCAAAATGACTAGGGCAATATAAGTAGGGGGTAAGTCAAGAGGTAGAGGGTCTTGGACAGATGTAGGTGGGAGTAGAAAGATCACAAAGAAGAGACATAAGGGAGAAGGCAGAAGAGGCAGAGCAGATTGATAGGGAAGGGTGGACCATAGTTTGGGAATGCAATATGAGAAGTCAGTTTGATCAACAGTAGATTTCCTAGATGGAATAAGAAGGGAATGGGTAACATTTATGTGGAGAGGGTACAAGGAAGGAGGGGAGAGGATAGTAGCAAGGTAACGTAGGAGATTAGGGAACCAAACCAAAATATGGATATAAAGGGGACACAATGGGAAAGGCACCTGGCATCAAAAGAGAGTAGTAAAAAGGCAGGATAAAGAGAGCTGTGGTAGGTATGAGGGGGCAGTCTAAGGTAAAATGGCAGTAACAATGAAAAATGGGGTTCTGCCTTGTCAAGGGAGGATTTGGAAGCTGCAAGTAGATGTCATAGAAGATTTGTGAACAAGCTCAGCAGCCTGGGAGTGGGTCACAAGGTGGTAAACTGGGTTAGGAACTGGTTGGGTGATAGAAGACAGAGGGTCGTGGTAAATGATGTTCATTCTGAGGAAAGGAGGGAGACCAGCAGGCTGCCACATGGATCAGTCCTGGGCCCAGTCCTGTTTAATGTCTTCATAAGTGACATTGCAGAAGGGCTGGAGGGAAAGGTGTGCCTCTTCACAGATGACACTAAGATCTGCAACAGGGTAGACACTCTGGGAGGGGTGGAAAAAATGAGGAGGGACCTAGGTAAACTGGAGGAATGTCCCAGAGGGTGTCAGCTAAGATTTAATGCAAAAAATGCAAAATTGTGCATTTGGGGTGCAGGAACCCAGCGGAGGATTACTTGATGGATTGGGGGGGGACTGATGGTCACCAAACAGGAAAGGGATTTATGGGTAATCATATCCATACCTCTCAACTGTCCCTGATTTTCAGGGACTTGATTTGTCTAAAAATTGTACTCTGCCCTCCTAAAATTGTGTTTCTGTGACTAAACAGTGGGGTTATAAGTACAAAATAATATCAAACATAAAAGTTACAGACTTGTTCTTTCTTAGTTGATTTTTTGAAGCCTTGTCCCTGATTTATGAGGGGAGGTTGAGAGGTATGATCATATCTGATGACCTAAAGTTGTCCCAACAATATGCCAAGGCTGTGGGGAGAGCCAGTGGGATGCTGGGGTGCATAGGGAGAGGTATCTTCAGCAGAAGGAAGGAGGTGGTGATGCTACTGTATAGATCATTGGTGAGGCCTCATTTGGAAAATGGTATCCAGTTCTGGAAGCCACAACTCCCTAAAGATGTGGACAAGGTGGAGATAGTTCAAAGAAGGGCAACAAAGATGATACACAGCCTGCACTGAAAGTCATATGAGAAGAGACTGGGGGACCCCAATATGTATATCCTGGAGGAGAGAAAAGACAGGGGGGAGATATATTAGAAACCTTCAAATATCTAAAAGCCACAAATAAGGTACAGGAGGGTAGCATCTTTTAGAAAAGGAGATGTCCAGGAATGAGGGGGCATGACATGAGGTTGTACGGGGTAGACTAAGGGGTAGCATAGGGAAGTATTTCTTCACAGAAAAGGTGATAGATACATGGAACAGACTCCCAGCATAGCTGATGGGGGCAAACACAGTGGGGAGATTCAAGCATGCATGGGACAGGTATAGGGGAACCCTAGCAATAGGAACAAGGAGATAAAGCAGGATATCAAGTAGGGTCGGTGGCTTTTAGGGTACACAGGAAAAACAGGCAGACTAGATGGGCCTAGTGGTCCTCATTTGCCATCAGTTTCTATGTTTTATATGTTTCTATGTACCATAGTCAAAAATGAGGGAGAATCAGCTTTAAAACAATATCGCTCCTACCCCCATAATGCAAAGCATCAAGGGCTGTATATGCAAATCACCACAAAATGTTATGCTGGTTCAACTTTAAGCAGAAATGAATGGTACTGAAAGGCATCTCACACAGTCTGCAAAGGGTGTCAACAGAAAACTCAGACACGTGTTTCATCTTACCAGGACTTTGTGGTAACCCCTACCTCAGTGCTTATGCAGTAAGTTTCTTAGTCTTCAAAACAACATCTCGGTGGGCAGGAAGCAGTATACTTGTTTTATTCCTGTACAGAGCACCAAACTTGGGGTGGAGCTTATACAGTACGGCATCAATATGCACCATGAAATCAAGATGTTATCCAGCCAGACCCCAATGTACTTTAAGGAGGATACATCCTCAGTCGTAGCACCATCAAGGGTGTGAAAAAAGGGAATGAGTGAGCGAGCCTGGCAAGCTTCTGTCGGGGACCAAAAGTCATTTAAGCTTCTTTTTTTTGTGGCAATGAGGGACAGTAGCTTAGACTGGAACCAGTGCTGAAAATAATCAAAATCCAACTGTAGCTGAGAACTAAGGCCGTGGGAAGAGGAGCCAGATGAAAAAGTGCCGCACCATCAGTGTACATGTGAATGGATGCAGAGGAACAGACAGAGGGGAGCTCATTCGAGCATGCAAAAAGAGAATAGGACCCAGGACAGGCCCTTGAGGGTGCCTGAGCATATGGGGAGTGGGGAAGAAATGGATCTACCGATCCAGGCCAGACAACATGAGAATTCCCATTAAGGTATAGTAGGAGCAAAACCAACTGACTGAAAAGTCAGACGTGTGTCACAGTGTCGAAAGCTTTAGCAAGATTACAAAATATGGGGGTGGTGCTCAGTCTTTGGTCACACCTGAGAAGATGGAGTCAGGGAGAGAGAGGAAGGATTTGGAAGTGTAATGAGGCTTCCAAAAACCCGACTGGAAAGGAGTGAAGGAGGAGGAGTCAAAGAAGGAAGAGAGAGAGGAGAAAGGGCATCTGGGCAAGGTGTTCCTGTAACATAGCCAGAGTGGAGAGCAGACAAATAGGACAGAAGTTACCAAGAGAAGAAGGATCACCACCTCTAGGGTGAGGGATGACAGTGGCCAGTTTCTAGGCTTTGGGGGCAGTGGGAGAGGAAAAAAGAGATTGAGGAGTCAGATAATAGGCATGGCAATGGCAGGAGCTAAAGGTAGCAAAGGTTTAGGGTCGAGACCATTGAGGCTACCTCCCTTTTGAATATTAAGGGCAAGCAGGGCCTTAAGGAAAGCAAAGAGGGTGACTGAAGAGAAGGAAAAAGAGACAGGGATAAGGCAGAAAGAGAGAAGAGATGTGTGGCAAGGAAGGGATTAGAGAGAGAGAGAGAGAGAATACAGGTGGTGAAATATGAGTCAAAGGCTGAGGCAACAGCGGCTGGGTCAGAGATAATGGAGTCACCAGTCTTGAGAACAGGGGGAGGGAGACAGGGTTGCATGGGAGAAAAGGTAATGGATAACCTTCCCAAACTTGGAGAGGTGATTAAAAAGGGAGTCCCTACATTGCAGAATTAGAATAAGCATACCCCCAATAAATCACATACCAAAAATTAGGTTTCTATGTTACTTCATTTTAACGTTATGAACTATTTTGCTACCCTGATGTCACTGCCTGTTTAAAAAACAAGTTTCAATGAAAAGCCACTGATGATGTCACAACCTGAACTCACAATCTAGTACTCCACATCAGCAATCTTATGTAATGCCCTGTCCAAATGGAGCTTACCTTTTTGTCTCCAGGTGTTCTCCAACTGCCTCCTTGACGCTTTGCTTCCATTGTTCCACCACAGTGCATTTTGCTGTCTGGCAATTCCCTCTGGTGCTCTGAGTTCCCCCTGGTTCCCCACATAGCCTGCTACTTTAGTTCAGCCCAGTTTGTGCTAAAAAAAAAAAAAGTTGCAAGCTGCCAGCATGTTCTTCTCTAGCCAGCGCTTGCACATGCGTACAGAAGTGGTTTGCTGATGCCAACTGCCGTTTGTGGTCAAATCCGAGGAGTATTTCTTGGTCCTGGTGCCCCACAGAGCAAAATGGGGACCGGCAACCTGAAAAAGTTAGGGAAAAGCTCCCAAATAAAAGAAAAATAAAGTTTTACAATGGGGCAAAAAGCATATTTTAGTGAGCCTCCCATGTTTAGTAATGAGGTTGCTGCCACCACATATGGGGTCAGTATTTCGGTGGCAGCGACAGCCAAATAGGGTTACCACCTGTCCTGGTTTTCGCAGGACAGTCCTGATTTGGGCAGCTGTGTCCTGCAAAAAAACATGAAAAATACTACATGTCCTGATTTTATATTTTATTTATTTATTTATTTGGGAAATCGGAATTACAACCCTTTGAGTAATAGGCTTGTTTCCAAAGACTCCACATCAGAATGAAGCATAGACATTCATACAGTACATACATAGAATAAATGTGGGTGAGCAATCATGCAGAATATAACTACAATGAGCACGGGTTAATGCCTATACATTTGGTAGTTAATAGTTATAGTAGAAAAAATATTTTCTATCTTTCCACTAAGTGTTGTAGAAAATTACGATACCCTATCCAAAGTACCTCAAAATGATAAGAAACAACAGAAGTAACTAAGCAACTACAAAACTTAGTCTTAATTCTCATTATATAGGGAAAACAAGTCTCTTGCATTGTTTGAGGTTAACTACTGCCCTGCCAAAAATCATGTTTTAGTAAGAAATGTCCCACTTTGGGCTTCTTAAAAGGTGGTAACCCTATAGCCAAACTGAGGAGAGTTAGCTAAACTAAATAAAAGTGTGTGCTAGAGAACTGTTGGGGCTATGTTCCAGTGGGGTTAATAGTTAATAAAAGCAATAAATCTGGCTGCATCAGGACTTTAGATGTGGGGACGTAAATTAAACTGCATAAAACTGTATCAGCAGCCACCATCGTGGTAGACAACTGCCAATCAGGAGCCAGAATTAAACAAGGGGGCTCTTGGGACAGTGCCAGAGACTTGTGGTAAAAAATCAGGGACAAGATCTAGGTGCCAAAATGTTGTCCAATTATAGGACTGGGTCTGGGATTATCAGCCTGGACAGCCAATTGGATTACAGAAATTTTTCTCTATATAAAAGGAGGGACAGTTTGAACTGGGTCAGTTCTGAGAGAGTCTGAGTCAGTCTGGGTCAAGCCTTAGAACTGCAAGGAGGCTCCCTGCAGCTCGGGGGAACTTGGGGAGAGGCCTGCTTTGCCTCTTCTCAGTCAAAATGCCTGCTGAGTAAGTGTGGGACTCAGCCAAGTCTGCAGAATCAGCTGCAATCCCCCAAAAAGGGAG
Organism: Neoceratodus forsteri; assembly: GCA_016271365.2. Classification (NCBI taxonomy): domain Eukaryota; kingdom Metazoa; phylum Chordata; order Ceratodontiformes; family Ceratodontidae; genus Neoceratodus; species Neoceratodus forsteri. The sequence continues at coordinate 357,981,516 of JADMNL010000026.1, forward strand.
AATTTCCCCAGAGTGAATTTCCACACTGAACATGGGATCAGAGCTGATGAAAGATCCCAAACTCTGCAGTTCAGTGAGAAGCTCATTTTTGCCTCAGGGACTGCACTTGAAATTGATGCCTGTGGTCACCAAAACTATCTCCAGTCCATTTGCCAGAGGGAGACCTGAACTGTTGTGTGCCAGCTTGCATTTTCAGGACTGCCATGTGCAAGTAAGTAAGCTATGTGGCCTACTGCTGAACAGTATCCAAGCTGAACTGGTGATACCAAGTAATGTACCTGATAGGCTGTTGCTGCCTGTAAAAATCAAGCTGCCAGATGACCAGAGAAGGGAATCAGCTCCTGCAGAGAAGTTCATTTCGGGTTGTGGCCACCCTTGGGGACTACGCCTTGACCGGGGGTGAGTCATGTCAGCTCCAGTCCCTGTATCCTGGTATTTTCTGGAAAGATTGAAGTCCTGCAGCCTGCAGCCACATCCTGCCTCGAGGAGAGCCATTCTGGAAATTAGCCCAGATCCCAAGGTCCAAGGTTCAGTGAGAACCTCAGGGGTTTACCCAGCAACACCAATTAACCTGTTTGTTCCAACTGATTTGCTTCCAAGTCTGCACTTTGGTTTAGACTTTCTTTACAGGCCATCGGGCTTACAGGGATTACAGATGTCAGGGTTTCACAAAGGTGTTTCATGATTTCTACAGACAAGTACAAATTAAAGCCGTAACCATTTCTTTGTTTAAGGACCCCAATCAACTGTGATGCTGGCCAACCTGTGGCACCACTTCAGGCCTGCAATGTAGCTTATCCTGAGTACACAGCGAGGTAAACTGGACAGTCCATTGGGATTAATGTATTGGTTTAAAAGTTATGCAAAGTCATGATATTGGTAAAACCAAAAGTACCAATTGATCTGACTTTAATTTGCATCCTCTACCCCTGGTTTAAACCCCTAAATAAATCTGTTTGTTGTTCAAATGTAAATCTGGTCCATGAGCATATTATTACTGAGTGCTGGGTTAATGCAAACAGCTAAAAGGCACTGTAATATTGTTGGTAACCATTTCCTTACAGGAGCACAGGGTGTATGCTGAGTTCTCGACCCTGTTGGTAAGTCTAGTCACTGTGGGCATATTAGTAGCACTCTCCATTAATTATGAGTTGAATGCAAAGCAAGGTATTTATTGTAATTTCAAGTGTGGGGCCACTAGGTGGGGTTGTGGGTAGGAATAGCTTCCCAGAGGGCTATATCAGTTCAAGATCTAACCGACTAAATCATTACTCTGAGTGGAGGTGCCATAACTGTAGTTTTATTGTTGATAGTGACACCACAGTGACCCCTGATAATGAACCCAGGCCCCTTACTCTGCAGTCAGGGAAGCAGACAGGGGTAGTAGCCCTTGGTATAACCACACCAGGGTTGCACTTATAGGAACTTTTTCTTCAAAGCTTAAGAAACTGTAGCTTTAGTAATCATTTAACAAAAAAAAATTAAAACTGACATAGGGTTAGCTGCAGTGCTTGCATTTCCAGAATGTTCAGATACATGGTACTGTGCTTTAGCACGCATCAGAAGGGGGGTTTGGAATGCAGAGCTGAAGCAAGGTATAGAATGTCAAGGTGGGGCATAATTTTAGAATGTTAGGTGGGATGAAATCTTGGAATGTGGCAGGGATGTGCCATTTCAAAATGTGGTGGGACTCTCAATCTCAGAATGCAGCAGGAACATACACTCTGACAAATTGGACAGGGACTGGCTATTTTGGAATATAGTGGGAATGCACACTATCAGAATATGACAGGACACACCATTTATTTTGAAATTGCATGTCCCCACCACGTTCCAGAATTTTAGACAACCACTACATTTCAAAACTGTGGATCACGTGGGGGCGTGGCCTGACCATGCAGAAGATGGCAACATAGTTCAGAATCTCTGCAGGAATGACTGCAATCTAACCTCATCCAGCCTTCACCAGACCTTTCTTTGGAACCAACTCCTGTGACCATCCTGTAATCTTACTGCCTGACACAGTTTGTAAATCATTTTTGATCCATCATCTACTTATATTCAATTATACCACACTGTACTGCAGCATACTAGACCTTATTCTTCAGCATTATGGCAGATCTCCAAGTACAGCAAAGCTCACTTGCTAGGGTGGAAGTAACGTTTTCTAAACTGATGGCTGAGATTAATGATCTAAAAACCTCTACCCAACAGAATGCGACCACACTTGATACTTTTAGCCAGAAAATTGCATTTAATGAGAAAGCAACAGCCTGTAACACCACTACTATTCATGACCTCCAGGCTACTGTCTGCAATCAAGATCAAACTATTAAATCCCTACAAGCCAAAATTGACGATATTGAAAATCGTAATCGTCGCAACAATTTACGATTTTTTTGGCTTCCCTGAAGGTGTAGAATTAGGAGACACTACTGTGTTTCTATTACAAGTGCTGCCTGCAATGCTTAAACTGCCTCCTGACCTAACGTTAATCATTGAGCGGTCTCACCGGACTCTCGATCCCAGGCCAACATCAGACAGCGACCAAGGCCTATCATTGCTTGCTTCTTGAACTATTGCCATACAGGATTAATACTGAAACGAGCCAGAGATGGGGAAACTTGAGTGACAAGAGTTTAATATTTCCATCTACAGAGACTTTTCAAAAGATTTAACCATCAGAAGGAAGGCCTACCATCCACTTAAACAAATCCTCCACCAAAGAAGCATTAAATTTGCTCTACGCTACCCCGTGACACTATGCCTTTTCTCAGGCTCTTCCTTCAAGGATTTTGAAACCCCTGACGCCTTTGCCAACTATCTGGAGGTCTCTCTCTGTAGTCTTACCCTGGGAGGTTCAGCAGCAATTGGCAACCCGAACACAGCTTTGGTATCTGCACGGAGGGTGGATGACGAGGTACAGGAATGCAGGGAAAGTGTTGCAGAACTCGCAGCCCCAAGCAGCAATGCCGCAACTGATTTGACCCCAAGGCAATCAACACTGCTGCAAGAGAAGCTTCTGTCAGGGCATTATTCTTCAAGACTTTCATGCTGTTCTAGCAAGGTTTCACTCCAAACACCCCAAGCTGCAGCCTCTCACCTTCAAATCAACCCCTCTATTTCCTTGAGCAATAAGTTTGCTCTCTTGGAGGATGACATGCACTCCTCGCAGGAGGATCTTTCCCAGAAAATGTCAGACGAACATCCTTCTAATTTGGGCCCTGTGCCTCTGGGATGTATTTCTGCCAATATTTCATGGACAGAAGTTGTTGCAAGTTACCACTTCAAATCTTTAGAGCCGCCCAAAAAGAAACATAAGGTAAAGACCAAAAGCAAGAACATCAGTAGTCACAATCCTGTTAATAAATCTAAGGTGTCATGAGCTTATATGGTCAGTAACATGGTCACAGTTGCTATATCTTGGTAGATTTTGCTTCCAGGACACTCAAAGGGAGTGCCAGTACACTTTTTCTGCCTAGCCACCTGCTCTACAGTCTATGCTACTTGGTTGCTTTCACTCCCAGCGGGTGCAGAAAGCAAAGGCTGTACATCATGGCGCGATAAATTTACTTTTTGTTGCAGTGTTTAAATGAGCAGCTTAAAGGTCTTCAAGGAACTTGGGTATATCAGCAATGCTTTTCTAACCCATTATTTTAGTGTTAATCTTATACATTACCTCATAAACAAACTCTCTGTGTCTAGCCTTTTACTCTCCAGTTTAGCAGTGCATCCGGTTTATAGTCTTTTGGCTGTTCAGTTGCATATCTTCAATCGGTTTGCATCCTGATAATTGCCTTTTCTTTTTTCATATGTGAATTATTATATATTACAAAGCAATTTACCCTTTCCCTCTCCTGATGACAGGTTCTTAAGTATTATTTGCAAATACATTTAATCTATCTCCTTCCCTACGCACCATTATTCTTACTACCTCTTGTTTACAATATGGAACTATCCTTAGCACTTAAAGAGGTGGGCTATGTTTGGTGTACTGTTGCAAACGATTGGCAATCTACATCTTCCTTATGCTCCTTATTTTACTCGAAGCCTACAGATATTATAGAAATCCACTGCTGTGTGGTCCCTCCTGTTTTGGGGCTCACTGAGCCTAGTCTTCTAGACCTAGTCACCCCATATAACACCTATTTAGGTGATTTTCAAGTAATCAGAGCTGATCTTTACTATGACTATCTCTTCTGTCTACAGTTATCACTGAAGCCTATACCTCTCCACATAATCCCGATTTGCATTTGGCTCAGGGCGTAAGGGCTTAAATTGACCTCCCCTTTCTTCTTTCCCCCTCAATATTGTATTTATTATGTACTTATTCTGTTGCACTGCAAAGTATATTCAGAGTCACTCTAATGTGGTAATGATATACATTTCCTTTTATATTTGTTCATTTGCATTCCACCTGACTCCCTGAATTCCTTGCTCTATGTCTAGGCTGTACTGGCATCTCATATATGGTTCCTTAATTTACTGTTAGTTCATGTTGGTTTATCTTGTACTGTTACTACTAATGTTTATAAATAAGTTCTGGTGTTTAGCTTTATCCTTATACCATGTCCTATTAGCTTAGAATTAAGCTGAGGTTATTACAGTCCCCTGCCTTTCTTGATATTATCCCCTTTCAGCTTAGCTTATCAGGAATACTTACTTTATTATATTACTGGGATCAGACTTAGGTTTGGGCTGATATTTATAACCGGTCCTCCCTAGTCTCCTCCCTACATCGACACACCAGAGTATGGTGAGAGAGTCTCATACCAGTTGACTGACTCATATCTCCTCACACCTATAAAACGTTTTCTTTGTTATTTAGCTTACTAGTATTGTTGTTGTTGTTGTTGTTAATGACTTTTCTCCTTCCCCATCTCTGTTCTAACTTTAATAAGATATCTGTGCCACTCATGTATCATACATCTCACTTTTTACAGGTTGAATGCTCCTGCCACTCTCTGCATATACGTAAGCTCTCTATATTGTATTCTAATCATCCTCTGACTCATTTATTTGTCTCTTCACACTCCAGTGATTATTCCCTTTCTTTAACACTGACAATATGAGTGACTTACTTTTATATACAGGGAATGTGAAGGGACTTAATTCTCTTTGTAAGCGGAAGCAAATTCTTTCACATCTCAAAAAGCATAAAACACAAATTGCTTTCCTTCAAGAAACAAAATTATTAGCAGAGGATGTTTGTAGACTTAAAAAAAAATTGTGTCGGTCAGATTTACGAATCATCCTATACCTCAAAAAAAAGAGGAGTTGCTTTTCTTATTCATAAGAGTCTCAAATGGTCACTTGTAAACTTTGTTTCCAATACTGACAGCAGATGGGTGATGATCAAACTGAATACCAACTCTGGTCCTCTTCTGCTTGTTAATACTGTATCTATGCACCCAACTCTGATTCCTTGGAGTTTTTTCATAATTTATCTCAACAAATTCTATCCTTTAACACTGTTAAGACACCAGTTATTCTTGGAGGGGATCTTAACTTGGCTTTAGAAGCAAGCATTGACAGAAGTAGCTCCACTACAGATGCCCACCCAAGAAGTATTAAAGCCCTATCATTACTAATGCATGATGTTGAATTAGCTGATGTATGGTGCCTCCTTCACCCCCGTGATCGAGAATTTACTTTTTACTCCTCTCTACATAAGACATCCAGTAGAATTGACAACTGGTTAGCCTCTCCTGTTATAATGGAAAAAACTATTGATTCATCTATCTCTCCCATCTTAATCTTGGACCATTCCCCTGTCAAATTGCAACTTTTGTGGGGCCCATTAGCACCTAAATCTTCTTACTGGTGGCTAGACCCTCTCCTTCTCAAGGATCCCAATTTCTTACCCATGATCAAAGCACAAATTAAGGACTTCCTCTTTCACAATACCACAACCGAATCTTCTATGTCCTCTGTATGGGAAGCTCTTAAAGCTGTGATTCGAAGGAAAATTATCAGTTATGTTGCACATAGGAAAAGAGTAAGGGAACAACAGCTGGCTGACTTGGAAAAATCTCTTAAGGCTAAAGAGAATTTATACTGTTCATCTAATAAGCACTGTCCTGATTAACCACTTCATCTTGAAATTCTTCAATTTAGAATTAAAATTAACAAATTAATTTCTTGTAAAACCAAACTGGCCTTGTTTAAACTTAAATATAAGTTTTGAGAATACGGTGATAAAAATTGGAAGCTCCTCTCTTACCAGCTCAAAGCACAACAAATGGAACAACAGATCCTAAGCCTAAAAGATGAACAAGGGTGCAATTCACTCCGACAACCCCTCTATAAATCGTATCATGAAAACCTTTTATCAAAAACTATACTCTAATATCCTCCATCTACTTTACAAATTCAACAGTTCCTTAAATCGTTACATCTTCCTCATCTTTCTACTTTTGAAACAAATTCGTTAGTTGAACACTTCTCACTTCAGGAAATCCAGAAAGCTTTGTCTTCCTTGAAATCTGGCAAATCCCCTGGGGGGTGACGGATTCCCTGTCGATTTCTATAAAATGTTTTCCGACAGCCTATGTCCCCTTCTTCTTAATGTTTATCAAGAAGCTTCCAATACTGGCAAGCCTCCCCCATCTTGCACCAGAGCAATCATAACCCTAATCCCTAAGCAGGAAAAAGACCCTACTCACCCCGCAAGTTACAGGCTCATCTCTTTATTAAACATGCATGTGAAGATATTTGCTAAACTACTAACTTCTCGACTTGAATCCTTGATTCCCAAGCTAACTCATTGTTCGCAAGCTGGTTTTATTAAATATAGATCTGGTTCTGATCACCTACATTTCTTATTTAATTTAATTCACAAAGCCAAATCCCTCAAGACACTAGCTGCAGCCATAGCTATTGATTTTGAGAAGGCCTTTGATTCCTTAAACTGGGACTACCTTCATCAAGTTTTATCTTATTTCGGTCTTTCTCATAACTTTTGCTCCTGGATCAAGCTATTATATAACTCCTCTGTTGCTCAAGTACTTACTAATTCCACCTTTTCCTCTTACTTTCATCTAGCAAGGGGAACTAGACAAGGCTGTCCCCTGTCACCTTCCCTGTTTATTTTAGCCATGGAACCCCTGACTGCTTGTTTACGTCAATCTTCTGGCATTATGGGGCATACCTGTGAGCAATTCAAGATATGTTTCTCTCTTCTATGCAGATGACCTCTTAATCTTACTCGAAAACCTGAATGAGGCTGAGCTCCTGTTGGTTGATTTGCTCAATAATTTTACTAAAATTTCTGGCCTTGCTTTGAATTATGGCAAATCACAAACTATACCCCTTAACAACCACTGTAAAGCCTTTATGAACATACCTCCTGGATTCTGCTGGTCACCACAGGGTATAACATATCTAGGAATCAAAATTACCAGTAACTTATTAAAGATATGGGACATTAACTTTAACCCCTTATTTGATAACATCAAAACAATTCTGGACAGATGGAAGCTTTTTAATCTCTCCTTCGAGGGGAAATTTGCAGCCATTAAGATGTCCATTTCTCACAAGATTCTTTACCTGTTTGCCAATATTCCTTTAGTCTTACCATCCTCCTTTTTTGCTAAAATTGATAAATTAATTAGTAACTTTATCTGGGATGGGAAACCACCAAGATTTAACCACAACAAACTTCGATCACATTGGAAAAAAGGGGGATTTGGACTCCCCTGGTTCAAAGGTTACCTCTGGGCTTTCCGAATGGTCCAAACCATTAAATGGTTTTTAGAAATCCTCCCCTCACTCACCACTATGGGTTGCAATAGAATCCGCATTGTGCCCGGGAGGAGTTCCCACTTCCTTCCTTTTTAATCCCATTTCATCTAAACTAAAATCTCACATGACTATATCATCCTCTGTTCTTTATTGGAAACTAACCCACAAATTCCTGAAATCCAATCCAACACCCTGGTTTTATGCCCCCTTATGGGACAATCCACTACTCACTCTCGAAGATCACCCAATTTTATGTCGTACATGGATGAACAAAGGCATTTTCTTTCTCGGAGATATCTTGGACCAGAATTCACTCACTCTTAGATCATTCTCAGACTTGCAGGTCACATGGAAACTTCCTAAACAGGACTTCTGGAAGTTTTTACAAATTCAGGCAGCTTATAACTCTCTCTCTCTCTTTAGTTTAGTGTATAGGCATACTATTCTAAACCCATACATCTCGCACTGGACTAATTTATCAGTAAAATTAAACAGCTCCATTTACAAAGACAGTATTGATAATCTACCCGATCAGTTTATACAGGCCAAAACTAAATGGAGTACTCTTCTTAACAACAATACTTCAGATGCACAATGGAGTAATTGTTGGCGTATTGCACATAATACCTTTAAAGATGCCTGTAGTTCTTTAATGCAAACTAAAATCCTACATCTTTGGTATAGAACCCCCTGTGTGCTTCATCAAATGGGCCTGCTAAATAATAATAATTGCTGGCGCTGCAATTTGGCCAATGGGGATCTACTTCATATCTTGTGGCCTTGCGCTCCCATTAATAAGCTCTGGCATAAAGACTGTTTACTTGCATCCAGAGTAACAGGACAAAAACTACCTTTTGACCCCATGCTATTCCTTCTAGGCATCCTTATGCCCAATAGCTCTCTCCTCTCACATACACATTTTAGATGGCTACACATACTTTCTCTTCTGGTCAAATGTCTGATTCTTATGAAATCAACTCTGGTGCCTTCTCTTTCAGATGTTCTTCAAAGTCTCTCTCAGTATGCCTCCCTAGACTGATTACCTCATGTTACTCATAGCCGACTCACTGTATATGACAGATGTTGGCAGGATTTCTTCAGGTACATCGAACCTAGTTCTTCTAGACCCTAATTCTTAGGGATATTGAGCCCTCCTTATTTTGCTCTCAGATTAGGTTTTCTCGAAGCTTTTGTGCACAGATTTCTCCTCTTTTTTCCCTTCTTCCCTGTTTTCTCCCTCTCTCCTTCCCTTCTTCCTTGCTTTTCTCTCTCTTCTTTCTTTTCTTGCACATTTTTCTCTTATATTCACCTCTCCATTACTGAACATTGTTCATATTACCACATTTATCACTTTTTACAATTTACTGAATGCCTTGCCATAGCCTGCCCTAGCATGTATTTTGTACATGATTGCTATTTCTGATCCTATAATACCCTATTGATTGTAACCCTTCTGCTCTCCACTTACATCCTGTCTAGGTTTGTGTTTTATTATCAATGCATGTATATAAGGCTTCTCCAATATGTTTACCCTAAATACTGTGTTTTGTTAAGTGATATTTTATACCTTACATGGAGGATAGTCATCTATTGTATTAGATGTGTGCTTTCTTATATACTCGAATTTCAATAAAAAGATAAAGTGAAAAAAGAAAATTGTGGATTACATTCCCACTGCATTCTAATATTGTGCATCCCAGAACATTCTAAAATTGTGTATCCCTGCCACATTCCAAAATTATGCATCCCTGCCAGATTTCAAAAGGTTATATCCCTTCCACATTCCAAAGCTGTTTCAGTGCCACATGCTGAATTTGTGTCATAGTGAAATTCCAAAATTGTCACCACTACATTCCCAAATTGTATGTCTGTGACACATTCCTAAATTGTGCATCACTGCTACAGTCAAAGTTGTGTGTCACTGGCACATTCCAAAATTGTGCTTCACCGTCACATTCCAAACTTATGCATCCCCACCACATTCCAAAATTGTGCATCAAACCCCTATTTCAAAATTGTGCATCACTGCCACATTCCAAAATTATGCATCGCTGTCACATTCCAAAATTATGCATCACTGTTACATTCCAAAATTGTGCATCCCTGCCACATTCCAAAATTGTGCATCCCTGCCATATTCCAAAATTGTGCATCCCTGCCACATTCCAAAATTGTGCATCACTGCCACATTCCAAGTTGTACATCACCACCACATTCTGAAATTGTGCATCCCCACCACCTTCTAAAATTCTATGTGGCTGACACATTCTGAAACAGTATATCACAACCACATTCTGAAATTCTGCAACGCCACCACATTCTGAAACTGCATCACCATCACATTCCAAAACTGCATCATCACCAAATTCTAAAACTGAGCATCACCACCACCTTCAAAAAGTACATCACCACCACATTCCAAAACAGTGAATCACTGTCACATTCCAAAATTGTGCATCACCGCCACCTTCTGAAATTGTGCTTCACTGCCACATTCCAAAACTGTGTGTCATTTCCACGATCCAGTCACATTCTGAAATTGTGTGTGAACTGCCACATTCCAAAACAGATTGTCATTGTCACATTCTGAAAATGTGCATCCTCACCATATTCCAAAATTGTATGTCCCCACCACATTCAGAAAATGAGTATCACTGCCACATTCTGATACTGTACGTCCAAGTCACATTCTAAAATTACACATCCCTGCCTTATTCTAAAATCGTATGTGACTACCACATTTTGAAACTGGGTCACCACCACATTCTGAGAGTCCATGTCCATGCCACATTGCAAAATTGCATGTTGTCACCACAATCTGAAATCAAGCATCCCAACCACATTTTTCAACTGTGCATCACCGACACATGCTAAACTTATTCATCAGGACACATTATGGAATTACAGATTCCTATCATCTTCCACAACTATGTGTCCCCCGCATTTCAAAACTGCATCTCTGCCACATTCTAAACATTTATGACACCACCACCACATTACAAATTTTAACATCCCTGCCACTTTCCAAAATTATGCATCCCAGCTACTTTCTGAGATTGTGTCACTGCTGCATTCCGTGATTGATACCTGGTGACAATTTAAAATCTCATACCTGCAGTATTCTACAAATTGCAAAGAACTTTGTAAATCGAAAGCCATGGGCAAGGTCTCCAGCATGGAGGAAGCTGTTTTCCTCAGGTGTGCGTGATGATTCCATTCAGCCATAAGCTGAGTCGGAATATTCTGGAAGCCATAATTTATATTATTGGCTGCAGAGATATGACACCAATCAGATGTTCAATTGTGGGCAAGGAGGGAGTTCAAGTCCAGTGACTGAAAGGACTTGAGATGGATGAATTTAGGGGGAGGTTTTAGGATCATCTATATTGTGCACACTGTAAATCACTTGATGGTCACTGAGGACATCAAGTTGGAAAACCCAACAACAAAAGCCATTTAGAATTACTCACTCAGATAGTAACTACGCTGGAAAGTAATGTAGACAATTTTAAAGTGTGCAACATGTCCAAACCGTAGCCTCTCACCACTACCCCAAGGGGATATGCACCAAACCATGTGTAAGCATTCTTGAAATGCATATCAGCCTGCTTTCATAAAAAGAACAGACAAGTTGCAAATAAAGCCAGCTGGCATCAGTGTGCATGTTGAACAGCAGATTCCTGCCTTCCATTGTGGTTACTTATCTGAGTGATTGAGTGCCATGCAGCTTTTGTTGTTGGATTATTGATTTAGGGGTTAGCCTCCCCTGCATGTTACACCTGCCTCCAGCAGCAGAGTGTGGTAGTAATCCGAGGAGTTCATCAGAAATGATGCCTGCATCCACAGTGCAGTGGGGATGGGATGAGAGGAGTCAGTCTATCAGAGAGTATTTAACATTTAGATGTATCATAAATTAAGTCAGTTGGAGGGATTTTATGACTTGAGAAAACGTGTTTGTAATGGGGTAGAGACAATTTATATTAAGATCACCAAGGGTGAATAGCTCACCTCTGAAATAATTGGAACAGAAACTAAAGCAGGGGACATTCCAGGGCAACAGCAAACCCCCACAATAAAGATGGGAACAGAGAAGGGAATGGAGAGTTTGAGGAGGAGCTATTTATAATTAGTTGTGAGCAGTACAGAAGGATTCGAGAGGTCGCGAGGGACCCCTCCAGCAGCCCTCCCTCCTGGAAGCCGCTGGTCTCTCCTGCAGCCGGCCCCCCAGACGAAACCTACAGTAGCCCAGAAGGATTCGAGAGGTCGCGAGGGACCCCTCCAGCAGCCCTCCCTCCTGGAAGCCACTGGTCTCTCCTGCAGCCGGCCCCCAGATGAAACCTACAGTAGCCCAGGTAAACTGTCGCGGACTTGCCTCGCAGCCTGCCTCGCCTCCCTAAACTAAAGACTGCTGCACAGTTTAGCACCGAACCCTGAAACTCTGCATTGAAGCCTAAATTACTTGAATTTCTCCCAAAAGAATAAGCGAACTTAAAATCTGGTTGCTACTGATGGTTCCCTGGTGATAAACCGAGCTGAAAGGGAATATTTTAATTTCGCTTACGCCAAACCGCCACTGCTGAAGGGACTCCTGTTAAAATCTGTTTCAGTTGTAAAGCATATCATTTTCAACACTCCTACTTGAATCAGCTAGCGTTATAACAGATTTTCTTTTTAGTGAACTTTCTTACGAGGCAGTGTTGAGCAATATTGCATTTACAGGACTGTAACCCTCTTAGCTTTTAGAAACCCCTCTGCCTACCTGTATAATTAGACCCTCTTCTCTCCCTTGTCCACAGAAGGATTCACGAGGTCGCTAGGGACCCTCCAGCAGCCCTCCCTCCTGGAAGCCGCTGGTCTCTCCTGCAGCCGGCCCCCCAGACGAAACCTACAGTAGCCCAGGTAAACTGTCGCGGACTTGCCTCGCCTCCCTAAACTAAAGACTGCTGCACAGTTTAGTCCCCGCCGGCGCTGTGCACTGCTCCTCTCCCACCACCACCACCCTTGGTCGGCATTCAATTATATAGCTATAGACCACGTGAGGTGCGAAACCAATCAGCCCACTTTACCATTTGCAGCTTATACTACTGCACCACCAGAGGGCTCACTCCTTTGATTACCATTAAACAGGTTCATTTACCAGCATAATGAACGCTACCTCCTGTATCCTACAACTAATCTTTATATTTTCACATGCCCTCACTGCCCCAGTGGTGCTAAGAACCAACTGGGATACTATGAAATGCCCACTACGCATCCCACTGGTAATGCAACTGAGTCAAAATACCTAAAACTCCCTGAACCAATCCTAAACAGCTGTAACTGCACACCTAGCTTTAGCTGCACCACAAATGGCAACTGGATTGACCCCGACAGCCTCCCCCAAATTGCACCCCTTTTCTACTCCCATACCGCTTAGCTCGCCCTAGCTATCCTAGCCCAATTTGTGTCCACCCTCCACATACCTACTAGCCCCGCCAAACAGCCATCTAACCCAGGTCCTTCGTATAAAGCAGCTAAACTAATGAGGAATTTCGCCCTCAGGAAAATGCTCCTTCTCCTCCTACTTTTATCCGGGAATGTCCATCCCAACCCAGGCCCACCAGGGTCCAGTGGCAAAAAAAAAGACACACATAGTGGCCTATTTCTGGCCTCCCTCAATATCTGCAGCCTACCAAAAAAATTTACCCTGCTGCAAGGATGGCTAGCACAACACCAAGTGGACATACTTACCTTATCAGAAACCTGGTTCTCTAAAAATGTCCCTGATGCCTCAGTCTCACTCAGAGACTATACCATGTTCAGAACTGATAGGATAGGCAAAAGGGGTGGGATGTGCCATCTACGCTAAAACATCCCTCAAGCCTCTATTAGTCCCACTTCCTTGCCTGACCATGAGCCCAGGCCATTACCATCAAGCTGCCCTTGGTACCCCTAGTTAAACCCTTTACATTATGGCAGTCTACATTCCACCAACTGACCAGAAACCAGCATTTGATTCTATTCTCTCTGCAATCACATATCTTCCCTAAAAGTGAACTAATTATTATGGGTGATTTTAATGTGAATTGGCTATCCTCTACGGCGGCTGTTTTCAAAGACACAACATAGCATATGACCTTACCCAAGTGGTAACGTCACTGAACCAGGCTGGACCTCGGTCAGGCTCCTCCTCTCTGATAAGACCTTATCTTTACTAACCACCCAAACCACCTTACCAAAGTCAGCGTGCTCCCAGATGTACTTAGTGACCACTCACCGTAGCATGTTGGTGGTCAAACAAAGCCGCCCCCAGTAGACCTAAAATCACCACCCAAGGCACATCAAAAGGTGCCCTCTCCGCCTCAGGGTGTACCTCTCCACCAGAAATTGGGAGCCTGTTCATACTGCCTAACTTTGGACGCATAGCGCCACTGCATTTATTACCATTTTCATTAAGTGCTTGTGACTTATTTGCCTCTCTACCAAAGTCGGTATTAAAACCTGAACACCCCTGGATTACCCAGTCCTCCTCCATATCATGCACCATAGGATAACCTCTGGCACAGAGCATTATCATCTCAGCTGCCATATGATAGACAACTCTACAGAGAAGAGCGAATAAATGTACAAGGGCTATCCGCAAGCCAAGGCCACATACTATCAACAAGCCTCCACTACCACATGGAGCTCTGGGAAATCTTTCTGGAGCAATGTTAAGGAACTGTGTGGAAAAACACCAACCCTGACCCTACCAGCTCCTAGTTCAGGGCATCCTCCACAAGACCCCACCTCCATAGCCGATACCCTAAACAACACCTTCACCGACCTTAGTCATGTCCTTCCTCCCAATTTCTTTGACCCCATTTCCACACAGCTACTAACACACCTTGTTCTCATACACACCCACCGTTCAGGCTGATGCTAGATCTCCTGCAACGAGGCTAAATGCTCCTCACAGAAAAGCCCTGCAAAATGTGCATTTTAGTAGTGACTCCCTTGATCTTAAAATCCTAGACTTACCTCACTGCAGACGCCCAAGAGATCTCACCAAACTCCTCAACCTCTCACCTCAAAGCCGTACAAATCCCTACCTATGGGAAAGGGGCATTATCACACCCATCCTAAAAAAGGTGATCCGACTAACCCTAGCAACTATAGACCCATTACGATCCTCCTCCCTCTCAAAAGCACTAGAAAGAATTGTAGCCGACCAACTCACAGAATACCTTGACAGATATGTGGACCCTCTGCCATGAGCAACATGGTTTCAGAAAAGGGCACAGTACTACCACAGCACTACTAGATTTCACGTCCCACATTCATGAAGCACTTGACCAGGGGCAGCAGTTGGGGCAGTCTATGTTGATTTGACTAAGGCATTTGACACTGTCAATCATGAGCTACTTCTGCATGCCCTGCATCCCTCAATATAGCACCGATACTATCTCCTGGTTTAATAACTATCTGACTGGCAGAACACAGCAGGTAAAATTAGAGAAACACTCTCCCCAAAAAATGGTCCTTGCTGGCGTCCCTCAAGGGTCGATACTTGGACCCCTACTTTTCACCCTCTTTCTAAACTCACTCCCTCAAGCCTGTAGTGGAAAGCTACTGCTTTATGCTGATGATGCTGTGCTTTACTGGAAACATATCAACCTCACCCACCTCCAAAATATGCCTCAAGGCTGTTTTAGGAGCTGGAGGCTGGTTCACTGAACACCGCTCATACTTAACTATGATAAAACAAAATCCATGATATTTGCCCATCGACAAAAACCCCTCAATACCTCCCAGCTCGCCTCTAACAAACATACTGGGCACCCACATAGAACAGGTCTCTTGCTTTAAATACCTTGGGGATCACTCTTGACACATCCCTTACATACCATCAACATATTAAGCTTCTCTCCACCTCTGTCAATACCGTCTTGGCATCCTCTACAGACATAAACATTGCCTCTCCCTCAGGCCCTTAGGCTAGCGTTACTAGCTCAGTCCTTTCGTCTGATTGATTATGGGATAACTATTTATGGTAAGGCTGACCAATCGGCACTAAACAGCATCAGAACAGCACTCAATAAAGCCTGCCGCCTGGTCACTAGTAGCCCTAGACAGGACGATACCTGCTTGCTCTACTCACAAGTGGGCTGGCTTACCTTTGAAGGAGACTTAAATATCACACCTGTCTCAAGCCAAAGATCCTTATGAAATCGCACCGCCGGTTACACCGCCTCATCCAACTGGCCCCAAATAGGAGCACCCGAGACGGGTTGGCCAGGACCACCTACAAAGTCCCCCACTGTAGGACCTCGCTTGGACAAAGATCCTTCCGGTATCATGCTCCCTCTGGCTTAACAACATACCGCCTCCCATCCTACTTGCCACCACCCTAGGTCAATTCAAATCTGGGACCAAGCTTTTTCTCCTCAACTCTGTGACCTGCAAATGCTCCTTCTTTCCGTACTGGCTGAACTAGTGGGGGCCACCCCACCGGCTCGATCTTCTCCACCGCCAGATTTTCATTTACTAAGCCCTGGCTCTAACCCTATCCTGTATTGATGAATATGGTAATGACCTGTTGGAAGCCACTGAACAGCCGGCCCCCATTGTGTAAACCAAAGATTTCCTATCTGACGAATGGCTTAACAAATGCTATGAGGTTAATCTCTGTTGTATTGTAATGTCTCTGGTTTGTTGCATCTTGAGCACTCTGTTACGTTGTTATGTCCAGTCCAGAATGATGTGGAGCCTTTGCAAAGGAGTCCTTGACTCAAAGGTTGTAATTCCGAAATGTTCAATAAATAAAAAAATAAAAAAAAAAAAAACTTTCAAAAGGCTTTTACATGCCAGGCTCATAGCTGATGGGTCCACTGTCACATCTTAATCTGTATAGCCATAAGCAAAGCCACTGATTTATGGCAATTAAAATAATGAAATTCCTTTTTCAAGACTTTTTTTTAAATCAAGGATGGAAAGGAGAAAGGAAAAGTGTGGATTACTGGGATTCAAACCTCAGATCTCTGGTATGCCATTCCAGTGCTCTAACCATTAAGCTACAGGCTGACTGGTCAAAGTGTCTGAGGAATACCAAGTGGTATTTCTAACATTGGTTCCTAGTTGCATAATTGAGCAACACTAGAGAAAAGAGTGTGTGTGGCTGTTAGGAAATTCCAATGCACACAGTAGCCAGGGTGTAGTTGCAGAACAAACAATCTGATTTATTCAAGGGGAAGTAACAAGGAGAGGGGGAAATCAAGTTGATTGGCTTATCACTATACCTATCTACCTAGGGCTCTGTGCACATGCCTGAACCTAATATTTACTGTCCCTTGGTACCCAAGCCCTAATGACTAGTCCACCATGGCAGCTGGTTGGGGCTCTGACACAGATAGTCTTTGCAATTCTGAGCAGATCAGAATGGGAAGAAAATTCAGCTAGGCAGTCAGCAGTATAATAAAACAACTTGAGACCACTGTTGCAACTTAGCAGGGAGCTACCCTGATTCAGTACTCATGACTCCAGCAAGCAACAGTTTCTTCACCACTGGCAGGGCTGAGCCTGAATTTACCAGTCTCCTCACACATTTATATGGCAACTTCAGAGGGTACCACACCAGGCCGCAGCTTCCAAGGCTCACACAAACTCTTAGCCGGCTAAGGTGCTGCAACAGCAGCTTCAACTTTCCCGAGGACCAGTCGCGATTCAGCAGATTCTCCAGTCCTCCAACAGGTCGAGCCTGGTGGGTAGCTGTGCTGGCACCAGCCTCCTTTGACCGCACGCTGGCGGATTTAGTCCGACTCACTCAACAGGCAAAAACATCTGCTTCAGGCCTTCATGCACTTCCCGTGCGAACACTTCACCAGTGCAGAAGCACACAGCTCATTCCTTTTCCTCAGCCACTACGCATCTGCCCCTAGTAGCATGGGACCCTTCTTACAGTTCTGTGCTACCCGATCCCATTGGCGTCGCCACTTGCCAGTCATCTACTCCTGCTTTTAGTGGTGCAAGAAGCAATCTATAACTCATAATGCCTCTCTCCAATGACAAAGAGTTCTCCCATTGGTCAGCCGCTCAAGGAGTCCTGAGATACTGATTGGTCCAATTCGGCAGTTCGGGACCAAATGGAGAGGATAATCAGACTGGTCTTTGCTGCAAAGGAAACAGGTCAGAACAACCCACACTATCATTATTACCCTCCGTTATTTGTAGTAAACAATTTCTTCTCCACTGAGCTCCCTCTGCCTGCTTAGCGATGGCAGAAGGAAGCGCTTCTCTGCAGCCAGGTGGGACTCGGGAAGCATAGTAACACTTTGAACCCCCCACCCAAACTAATTATAAGGCAGCCCTTAAAGAGACAGTATATGGAGGCCTCAAAGGCGCTCACTGGCTACCATGTGAAAACGGCTTAAACGCCGAACATCAGCCAGGCATGGAGCATTTAAACGAGCTCTGGGGAAGCTTTTAGGAACCCCCATTTGCAAGGGGGTTACACCTTGCAGGGGTTAAACTGCACTGAGAGAAAGTGGTTTTTCAAGACTTGAAATTCTGTGAATTGCACCGATGATTGTTAGTTTAATTTCTGGATTTTACCAGAATTCTACTGTCATTCATTTAATATGTAGATAAATAATCAGAATCAAAGGAGACCATTAATAAAACAAACTGAAAAGAAAATAGCACTGGAAGCGATTATTAGAAAAACACAAGGTCTGCAGATTTACTGACCTCGTATAAAATACTGAATTCCATGAAATTCTTTGTTTTTACCCATGTGAAAGCTGTCCCAATTCAGGAAAGTTAACATTTTTTTCCGGTAAAAAACAAAAAATAGTGACCTTGGCCATGAGGGTCATGCTCAGACATCAGACAGATGCCAGTGTGTACCACTGCATGTGGCTATGGGAGCTTGGCAGAGGAACTGTTAAGGGGAACAGTCAGCACTAGGAACACTACACCCATGTGTGGGGCTGGATCTGTTTGCGGTTTGTGGTCAAAAACAATCAATCAATCAAGTCTTTTATTTAATCAATCAATCAATCCAGTCTTTATTTAACCAGGTGCTCATCGTTGAGCAGAAGCTCATTTGCAAGATGGACCTGGTGGAGCATGAACAATTGTATATGCAGGTCAACACAGGTATTTACAAGGCAATACAGATAATACTGTTTACAGAGAGGAAGAAAAGGAAGTTCATATGTACATAGAATTATACAGATATTGTACAGATTACACGGTATTTACTTACATAGAAGTGTCTATAGGAAGATAAAGCAGATTATCTAATGTTGCAGGAGGAAGTAACGGAAGGAAAAAAAAAATTAACGTGCTGTTTATTGCAGGATAGTAGATTGTATCATTGTATTAGACTAATTCTGCTGACTTCCAAGCTGACATTTTCTGTAACTACAGATCCCAGAACCCCCTGCCGTTGACATCTTGAGGGCCTGAAGAAGTGGGACATTCAACAGCCTGCAGTGCATGTTAGAACTGTATAGGCCCTAATATTAGCTCTAATATTTTTATTGCTGGACCTGCTGTCCTACCTGGGCTAAGTACAGCCACAAAGGAATGTGCCTTTCCCCAGGAGGACAATGGGACCAGCAAACATCTCATCAGAGCTTATAAAAGCTGTAAAATACACTTCAAGCTACTGAATCTCTCACTGCTGCAGCACAGCTCTGATATCAGCTGCAGATAATTCTGGGATCTCCATTTACAGCAAAAGTGAGCTTGGGAATCAGCAGAACCAGCCTGATAATATCTACCATACTGCATTAAACAGTAAGTAAATAATATTTATTTTGCACACAAAGTACAAATTGGGACCAGCCCCACAGTGAAGTGTGGGGTTCTTAGTACTGATGTTCCCCTTTAACTGACCCAGGTACCACAGGATTACCAGGTATTTCCTTTGCTAACATTTTACAACTATAACATTTACAGGGATGGGAAAGGGGACTAAGGCTATACCCAGTGTCTGCACAGAGCTGGCATCATTAGTTGTGATGTGCCAGCAGGAGATTATCTACATAGGGTGACAACACCAGACAGACAGCTCTTTGTAGAACTGAATGCTTGTGTTCTTACATATTGGGCCAGTGTTAGCCACTTTTAATTCTTACAATGTATTACATTCCTGCCCCTCCCTGCCAGCTATCCCCATTTAAACTTGGACTCTTTCTGTTTCCCACCGTAAGATCCCAGCCAGAATGAGCAAGTAAGACAGGTGGAGTGAGCGACCTCAACAGAGCTCTGTTGGGACAGCTGCGGATTTCTTTATGGGCAGAAAAATGTGCCAACTCAGGCAGAAGCCCAGTACAAAAGGGCAGCGTGCAGTGCCGGGAGAAACACAATGAGCAAGTGAGAGGGGGGAGTGAACGAGCTCAACAGACCTCTGTTGTGACTGCTGCAGATTGCTTTGTGGGCAGAAAAAGGCAGCAACACAGACAGGAGCTCAGTACAAGAGGCCAGCCTGCAGCGCTGGCAGAAACGAAATGAGCGAGAGAAGGGGCGTGAGCTAGCTCAACGGACCTGTGTCAGGACTGCTGCAGATTTCTCTGTGGGGAGGAAAAAACACCAACAGAGGTGGCAGCCCAGTACATATGGGCAGCATGCAGTGTCAGCAGAAACGGAATGAGCAAGTGATAGAGGGGGAGTGACCCACCTCAACAGAGCTCTGTCGGGTCAGCTGCAGATTTCTTTGTGGGCAGAAAAACATGCCAACACATACAGGAGCCCAGTACAAAAGAGAAGCCTGCAGCACTGGGAGAAACAGAATGAGCGAGTGACACAGGGGCAGTCAGTGAGCTCAATGGACCAACGCAATCAACATTCGGCATTGACAAATGCTTGTTATATTAATGCATCCCTGAAAGAATAGTTCCTTGTAGAACTGAATGCTTGTGTTCTGAGGCTTACATATTGGGCCAGTGTTAGCCACTTTTAATTCTTACAATTTATTACATTGCCGTCCCTCTCTGCCATCTATCCCCATTTAAACGTGGACTCTTTCTGTTTCCCGCCCTAAGACCCCAGCTAGGCAGAATGCCTTCTATATGCATCTCTGTCTCTGGTCTAGACTGCCCATCTCTCTATGTTGTTCATACTCTACAGTGAAAACGCTACTCTGTACTCTGTCATGCCCCGCTAAAGCCTGCCTATGTATCTCCCCCTTGCTCTCACTATTCTCCCCCTCTCAGTAAACCCATTCCTCTGCCTCCTTTTTTATTTTTTTGCTGGTCCTGCTGTCCCACTGGGGCTAAGTACAGTCACAGATGACTGTACTTAGCCTTGGGAGAACAGCAGAAGTGGCAAACATCTGATCTAAGATTATAAAAGCTCACACATGCACTGCAGGTTATTAAATCTCCCTCTGCTGTAGCCTAGTTCTGATGTGTGAAGCAGGAGTTTCTGGGATTTCTGGTACAGAAAATGTCAGCTTGTAAGTCAACAAAATCTGTCTGATAAAACCTGTTATACTTTAGTGAATAGTATGTAACCCCAAGGTGGCGCAATCCCAAGGGCTACTACCTCTGCCTGCTTGGCTAGTAGCAGATTAAGGGGCCTGGGTAATGAAATGGGTGCCTCCACCCAGAGGTCAGGATTGTTAGTGGTCAAGCTAACCTGGCAAAGCCTCCGGACACACTGTAACCCCCCTTCCTTCTAGTGGCCTGAACGATATACAATAATTACTTACAATGACCTTTATTCACCAGGCAATTACCCACACTGTTTGCACTTACCACTAGGGCTGGTTCCTCTAGCTTGACCCTGGGGACTCCCTGTAAAACAAGGTTAAGCACAGCAAATGGCAACAGTACAATACTTTGGGCACAAACTGGAACCACAGTCGGGTAAAATGCAAACAAAGTTAAATCTGATTTATTCAGGGGACTTGAACAAGGGAGGGGCGTAATCAGGTTGATTTGTTTAAAAGTTATATTAATCAGACAGCTATGCATGCAGTTCAGAGTCCCTGTAGTCACACATTCTGGTTACCCAGGTAGGAAAACAGTGGGGTAGCCAGGAACATTGCAGCTGGTTGGGGCCCTGTGATGGAAGAAAGCAACCTGCACAACATACACTATTTGTAATCTGGAGCCAGAGGGTTCAGTTTGTGAAAGAAAAGACAATAAGACAGTCAGATGACAACACTTTTAGATTTAGCTGTTGTTGCAGGGAGCTACACTGACGTTTACTTACGATACCCAATACTGGACACAGGCAGGATGAAATCGAGAATGCAGGCTGTTGAGCTGGAGTGCCCGGAGAAGCAGGGCCCACATGAATCACCGAGGTGTCATTCCTGTTCAAGACGTTGAGCAGGGGACTGATCCCCAGGCCGGTCTCTCGTCGATGACTTTCTCTGCATAGCAGGTATTCCAGCTGGGCCAGTGTAGCAGGGCCCAGGCAAACAGAAATGGGTACAGATTCAGTCCGTGGGGCTGGATACAGCCTCCAGCAAGCAAAACACAGTTCAGACACACAGTGGGGAACCAAATCACGACCCACTATAAGCACACAGCACATTCACACGTAAGGAAATTCCACTGTACCAGGCAAATGGCTCTCCGGTCACAATTACAGAGTCTCTGCACAATCCAGGAGTTCAGAGGTAGCTGGACGTCCTGACAGGCTGATTGCATTCAGCAAATCTTCGGTCTTCTTCAGGTTAAAGCCTGGTCACAATTCAGTGGCTTAATTCGCTCTCCAAATTCGGATTCAGTCCGAAAAAAGGACAAGTTCCCTCTCAGGAACAGCAGGCAGGCATGCAGGCCCAACTCGGGGCTTTCCACAGTTCTTCTGCACGAATCCACTATGGATTGCTGCTCAAACTATCTCGAGTTGTTACTTCTTCACTTCCCAACTCAGACCTAACTGAAATTGCAAACAGTGTGGGACTTTCCCTAAGATCCAAAAGGTTCGGTTGGCTGATCTGTCTGTCTGTCTGTCAGTCAAAACAAGGGCTCCCCCTCCAGGTTATTCTAGGTGCGAAAAGCCCAAAGCTACAATTCCTACAAGTTTTGGCCCCACCAAGCCCCTGTAGGCAGGCTCCATTTTGGAGTCCCAAATTTACTGATTGGCCCATTCTGCAGTACAAGACCAAGATGATGGAAACAAACAGAACTGTCCATGCTGCAAAGAAGACAGGTTAGAACAACCTGAAATATTATTACTACTCTAACAAATGATCAACAGGCAAGTACATCTTCAAACAGAGTTCCCTGTCAGATTAATTATGACTGCAATCCAGGCAGCTCTTAAAGAGACAGTACACAGAGGCTATTCAGGCACTCTCTGGCAATATATTTAAACTGCTAAAACGCAGAACACAAGCCCGGCAGTGAGCATTTAGGCAGGCTCAAGGAAGACTTTTTGGGAACCCCCATTTATAGGGGGGTTACACCCTTCCCTTCCCTGGAGAAACATTGGTGTCCGAGTCAAGTCTGTACCATCACAATATCAAAAATGCAATATAAATGAGACATATATAAACAAGACATTAGCTTGTTACATCGCTATACCTTTCAATATACTTTGCATTACTACATCCATATTGACAGTACTTATGCATGTTTCGTATCGGTAATGTTGATTCCACTATGATTAACAAATTAGTAACATCATAATACTGCTTCAGGTAATAACTTCTTGCACATTAAACAATGTAAGGGGGGGGGCCTTCCTATCAGCTAATCAGTCGATGAAGCAGGGCATCATGGTGAGAGGGAAAACAAGTAACCTGGACTACTTACTGCTTCAATTTGCAGTGAGTTTGGCAAGATGTAAACCCTTTGTGGACTACATTGAGAGTCAAATCCACTGGCCTCCCAGGGGAATCATAACTAAAATGTAGTACTGACTTGACAGCTCGGCCAGTCTTTCTGGGGGGTGCAGCCACAGTCCCTGTACTTTCAGCACTAACTTTGGAGCTTTCTTTACTTGTGAGGGGTACCTCTGCATGGATGGGAATGTCCAAACTGGGAGCACTGTCAGCTCCTTGCTCTGTAGGCTCTGGTTCCACAACACGTTGCTCATTACTATCTTCTGACGAGGGCCCAGCTGGCTCATTTTGAGGAGGCTTTATCACAGTTAGGCTTTGCGGCACTGAAGGGGGTCTGTCAATGCTCTCACATTGTTTTTCAGGTTCTGGTGTGTCACCAGGGAGACTTGGACCATCAGCCCCTTCTTCGGGCAATTCACACAGTTCCACAAAACACAGAGAGTCCACAACCTCATATGTGATGCTTTGCACCTCACTTTCAGGGAGCATTGGCTCCAAGGACAAAGCTGGGGGTTAGGTAGTCCAGAAGGCCCAGCTTCATCCCCACAGTTAGTTATAGGGTTACCTTGAAACAGCTGACTCAATTCATAGAAGGGGTAATAGGCATTGTCACACTCACTATCATCAGAGGTAGACTGACAGTCACTATCATTCTGGGTCTGCTGTGGAGAAAACCTTAACTCTGTAACTACTGGGGTAGGTTGACTTTGTCTCCTTTTTGCAGCAGCATGAGTCACTGGCCCAGTGGAAGCAATGACTGCTGGCTCAGCTTCAATAATAACTTGGTCAATGGGCGGCAAGTGGTTATGGTGCATGGTCTTGACAGCTTTGGAGATATTCTCTCAGCATACCTTGTATACTGGTAGATCATCCAACTTTCCAACTACTACATGAGGAAGATGGTGCCACCTATCAGCAATTTTGTGCTTGCCATGTACTTCCAAATTGTGTAACAACACACGGTCTCTGGGCCGTAGCTCTTGAGTTTACTATCTTGTCATGCCTGTCTTTGTTGGAGAGATTTCTTTTAGTGGCGATTGTCTGAGCCAGTTGATATGCATGGTTCAATTGAGCTTTTGGTTTCTGTACATACTGCAGGTAGTTTTCAGCTCGGATCCCATCTGGAGAGGCCCCAAAACAGACATCAACTGGCAGGTGGGTCTCCCTCCCAAACATGAGGCAGTAGGGAGAAAACCCAGTAGCATAATTTTTGCTGCAATTGTACGCATGTACCAAGGTGCTAATCTGCTTGCTCCACGTATGCTTGTCTTTTGGATGGAGGGTGCCCAGCTTATCTAGAAGGGTGCAGATAAAACATTCTGGTTGAGGCTCTCCCTACGGGTATTGGTACATTGGTTCTGACTTTTGCACCCCCACAGAGAAAGCATATCTTTGATTAGCTTCCTTCTCAAAGTCTCTGCCTTGGTCAGAGTGGATCTGCTGGGGGGCACCATAGTGGATGAAGAATTTTTCCACTAGCACCTTGGCCATGGTAGAGGCTTTTTGATCTTTAGTTGGAAAAGCTTGTGCATACCGTGTGAAATGATCTGTAACCACTAACACATTGCCAATATTCCGTTAATCAGGTTCTAAACAAAAAAATCTATGCAGACCAGTTCCATGGGGGTGTTGGTAGTGATATTGGCAAGGGAGCAGCCCTCTGAGACAGGGATTTTCTTTAGAGGCAGACTGCAGGTCTTTACATGGTGCTCAACATCGGCCCCCATCTTGGGCCAGCAGAATTGAGATCATACCAGGTCGAGAGTCCTGTCAATAACGAGGTGCCCCATGTGACTGTGGAGGGACCTCAGAACCAAGTGTTTAAAGGCCATGAGCAGGACCAATTGTTGCTTGTCTACTTGACCACTACGATCCACTGTCTCTCTGTATAACAACTGGTTGAGTAACTTCAACCTGGGGCCTTCTTTAAACAATAGGGCAGTTCACAAATCAGGGGAACGCAACTTAGACACATCTTTCCCCACACACAGGGCATCATGTGTGGGTAGAATCATAGGATCTTGGGATTGAGCCCACTGAATACTGTCATTGTCAAGTTGAGGTAGTGCACTAGTACCTAGAGCAGAGAAATAGCACAAAGCAGTCGGTATACAGGCATCAGAGGGCCCAAACAATCTACTAGACAGTCCACTGTGTCCGCAGACATCTAGTTAATCTTGTCAAACTTTTGGCACAATGTTCAGATGTCAGGTTCAGACAGCCTGACCCAATCACTCTTGGAAGCGGGCCTTTATGACAGGGTGTCAGCATCAATATGGTTCAGTTGTGGTCTGTATGCGGCAACATAATCATAGGTTGATAAGGCAGATAGCCACCGGTGCCCAATGGTGTCTAACTGAGCTGAAGTCTGTACATAGGTCAACGGTTTATTGTCGGTCCTCACTAATATTTTTGCCCCATAGAGGCACTCATGAAACTGATCAATGATGACCCATTTTAGGACAAGGAACTCCAGCATGTGCACAGGATAGTTTCGCTCTGATGAGGTCAAACTCCTGCTGGTGAAAGTGACCAGTCTCAAACCATCCTCATAGTCGTGATACAGCACAGCTCCTAGGCCCTGCAGACTAGCGTCCATATGCAGCACATAGGGCTTGGTAGGGTCAGTATAGATGAGGATGGGGGTGTGGGTGAGCTGGTATATGACTTTGTGGAAGGCTGCTTTACATTTGGGTGTCCAGCAGAGCCCAAAAGGTTCACCTGTGCAGAAGTACACTTTCTCTGGTTCTTTGCCAGCCCCTTTCTTGTATTTACGGTTGGTAGGTGGGTAAACCTGGGTAAGATTCATGAGCGGGCAAATCACCTTTGAATAGTCTTTTATGAACCTATGGTAGTAGCCACAGAACCCCAATTATAGGGCTGGGGCCAAGCAGTCAGTGACTCGACCTTACTGGGATCGGACTCTATTCCTTCTGCATATACTATGTGCCCCACATACTTCATGGAGGTTTGAAAAAACTGGCACTTGTGGATGGACAGCTTGAGGCTGAAGTCTTCCAATTGGTCCAGCACTTTAAACAGTTGGGTCTCATGTTCCTCTAAGGTGTGTCTGAACACAATGGCATCATTTAGGTACACTAGACATTCCAGCAAGTTCATATCTCCCACTGTACGTTCCATCAGTCACTGAAAGGTTGCCGGGGCACCAGAAATCCCCTGTGACATTCTCAGGAATTCATAGAACCCCAAAGGACAGATGAAGGCTGTTTTCTCATGGTCCTCCAGGGCCATCGGAATCTGGTAATATCCACTGCAAAGATCCAATACCGTGAACCATTTGCTCCCATTCAAGCAATCCAGGGCATCTTGTATATGGGGCATGGTGTCCTGATCTTATGTGCCAGTTCAGGGTTCAATAATCAACACACATCCTCATGGACCCATTCCTCTTATGCACAACCACAATGGGAAAGGCATATGGGCTCCCTTGATTCTTGTATAACACCAGCGGCGAGCATTTCCTGCAGGTGCCTCCTAACATCATCTATGTTTGCTGGGTCAAGGCGTTGGGATCTCTCTCGAAATGGCCAGTCATCATGCAGGAGTATGTGATGCTCTGCATCCTGGACACACCCCACATCCCATTCTTTTAATGAAAACACTTTCTTGCTAATTCTAGCCTTCCATTCAGCTGGCAGCGGGGACTCACCAAAGTCCAATAAGTCTGGGTTCACTCTTTCCTTTTCACCAGAGTACTTGTTGCTGGGTAACGCAGCAGTGTTTGCACAGTGTACTGTAGCTAGGGTGCTCCCTCTGTTCAACTGGACCTCCCAATCTGACACATTCTGAATCTGGACCATCACTCGTCATACATAGGCATGGGCACAGGCAGGCAAAATGCTGGGTTTAACCAATGATCCCTCTGGCAGCTTTCCATCACCTGGTACAACCAACTTTAGTATTTTATTTTTCGCTTCCCTTCTAATGCAAACCTCTTCCTAAATGGTGTACTGAACATTGGGAAGGAGTACCAAAGATTCAGGATGTTTCTTCCACACTATCCCCACCGGCTCATCTCCGTTGACTTCGGTAGTCCATTTTTGCAGATCATAGGCTCTCTTTATCAGGGCTGGGGTTGTCAGTGCCCACCCAGTCCATTTCCCTTGTTTTTCATGACACAACTGCACTAGTCATCCAAACATGTGGGCATTGGTTCCAATGAGCAAGGGAATCCCATTATACAATCCCGTAGGAGGGCACACCAGGACTAGTGCCTCTTCTTGTTCATCTACACCAGTTACAGTCACAGGGAAAGACAACCAGAGCTGGACATATCCTAGTTAGGGATAAGACTTGTCACTCAAGCCCCACACATGCAAACCTTCCAGAGATTATAGTGGCACATCAGATAAGTGTTTGTCATACCAGTCCTGGAATACAGTGGTCACTTGTGACCCTCTATCGAGCACAGCCCGAGCATGGATACCATTGACAGTCATAGAAGTCTTCATTGAAGGGCCCACTGTTCTGGACAAGTCTGGAGAGGCAGTAGCAGAGGCCTGAACAGATGATTTAGCCACAAAGAATTTTGAGTTAGGATTTCTCAATCCTGCACTGCGGTCATTTCCGGCGCTCCTCGGCCATGGTCTTGCTTTCTGAAGCTCCCCTTGAAGTCTGTATACAACTTTATCTAGGCCTTTTGGGGACTGGCATTCTCTCTTCATGTGCCCATCCTTCCCACAATTATGGCACAATATGCTTTCTGTGGTCTGGTGTGGCTAAGACATCACACTGGGAGCTGAGGCGGGGGTACTACCAACAGAAAACCTTGGTTCCACCTCTGTCTGTGATGTGGTGATCATTTGGAGACATCTCATCAATTCTCTCACCTCAATGGTCAAGACATCAATTTTTGAGCTGTTGTCAGCAGGAGATGCCTGGGTGTGCACCCCCACCCCCACAGCAGATGCAGTCGGATAAGGATTGGGGCATGCACTTGCAGGAGCGACCTTCATCACGAGACTGTTTTTTGTTTCTCTGAACTCCCTCAGCAGTTCATCCCATGCTGGAGCATCCGTAGCAGTCCCTCTCTGGCTGTTTCCCCCGGGGCTGACATTTAGTTTTTGGATTCCGTCATGTGATTGCGGTGATTCCAGGCCATCAGCGAGTGACCCTGCGCCTGAAGCAGGGGTTGCAGCAGCTATGACTGCGTTGGGCTCTGAAAAGCCTTCCTCCTCCTCCTCCTCAACTTCCCATACCTCCTTCATCAACACACGGAAAGGCAAGGGACCAGATTTCCTTTGATGCAGTTGCAATTTGAGCAACACCCAGCTGAAGTGCAGGGCGGAGCAGAGCATATGATCCAGTCTTACCTGGTCCACTTCACTAGATGCCCAGCCTCTTTTCCAAAAAATGATTTGTAGGATTCCCTCTAATCGATCCATGTAGGCAGATAACAATCCCCCCGGCTGTTGTCTAATATCTTTAAGTCTCCATTTCAAGGCCTCAACACAAGAGGTGCCCCAAAACACATTTTTCAAGGGTGACTATGTACTCTTGGGCTTTGGCGTCAGAGATCAAGAGGACCTCAGGGGCGAAAAGTATGGGCGGTTTCTTGGATGCTTTCCCCAGGCCAGACCACTTTTTGGCCTCTGAGCATTGCCAGTCTTGTACCGAAAGGGTAGCAGAGTCTATCCAGGTCTCTAGGTCGACTTCACCATCAGGAGTAGGGCGGATGCCAGAAAATACCTTGAGCTTTCGGTAAGGGCCATGACTACTTGCTGGCTTAGAGGCAGGTATAGAAGTTGGTGAAAGAACAGGTGCTGGGGTGAGTGTGGACAGTGGGGAGGTGACACTCCCAGGTGGCAGGAATAATTTATTTAACTCCTCCACAGTTTTGCCCTCCACCAGTAACAACTTGGCAAACTTCGACCTCTAAGGGATCCTTGCTATCTTTGGTTAGCACCCTCCAGGCAGCTGGGAACCCTTCTGGAGTGATAGTCTGGGGCACCTCTGAACTGTCCAGGGGGTTGCTATACTCCACCAAGACCATGAGAGTTTGGGCAGTTAAATCAGCCTGTCAACCCACCACTACAGCTTTTCTCAAACATTCAACTTTAGAAAGGGCCCCTTCAACAGTGTCCTTACTAATGCTCATAGTTATATCCAGTATTAGAACAGCATTGTGGGGTTCAATCTCTTGCCCCGTACACCACCCCACCAACTGGTGCACAGCCACTTCTGTTGGGTAGTCATTTATGTTTGATGATAATTTATAATTTTGGCCACTAGAAGACACAAAATCCCAGCGGTCAGCCTCCAAGATGTAACCCCTTGGTGGTGCTATCCGAAAGGACTACCCCTGTCTGCTTGGCTAGTAGCAGGTTAAGGGGCCTGGGTAATGAAACGGGTGCCTCCACCCAGCGATCAGGGTTGGTAGTGATCAAGCTAACCTGGGCAATCCCCTTCGGGACACTGTAATCCCCCTCTTTCCTTTCTAGTGGCCTGAACAATATACAATAATTACTTTCAACAATGACCCTTATTCCACCAGGTGATTACCCACTGTTTGCACTTACCACAGGGCTGGTTCCTCTAGCTTGACCCTGGGGACCCCTGTAAAACAAGGTTAAGCACAGCAAATAGCAACAGTACAATACTTTTGGCACAAACTGGAACCACAGTCAGGTTAAATGCAAACAAAGTTAAATCTGATTTATTCAGGGGACTTGAAGAAGGGATGGGCATAATCAGGTTGATTTGCTTAAGAACTATATTAATCAGACAGTTATGCATCCAGTTCAGAGTCCCTACACAGTCACACACTCTGGATACCCAGGTAAGAAAACAGTGGTCTGAGGCATGGTCTGACCAGCCAGAAGCCAGCATAATTCAGAATCTCTGCAGGAATGACTGCAATCTAACCTCATCCAGCCTTCATCAGACCTTTCTTTGGAACCAACTCCTGTGACCATCCTGTAATCTTCCTGCCTGACACAGTCTGTAAGTCATTTCTGACACATTGTCTACTGATATACAATTATTGTACTCTGTACTGCAGCATACGAAGCCTCATCCTTCAGCATTATGGCAGATCTCCAAGTACAGCAAAGCTTGCTTGCTAGAGTGGAAGTAACGTTTTCTAAACTGATGGCTGAGACTGATGATTAAAAACCTCCACACAACAGAATGTGACCACACTTGAAACTTTTAACCAGAAAATTGCATTTAATGAGAAAGCAACGGCCTATAACACCACCACTAGTCATGACCTCCAGGCTACTGTCCGTAATCAAGCTAGAACTATTAAATCCCTGCAAGCCAAAATTGGTGATATTGAAAATCATAATCATCGCAACAATTTATGTTTTTTTGGCTTCCCTGAAGGTGTAGAATTAGGAAACACTACTGCGTTTTTATTACATGTGCTGTCTGAAATGCTTAAACTGCCTCACAACCTAAAGTTAATAATTGAGAGGTCCCATCGCACTCTGGGTCCCAGGCCAACATCAGACCAGAGACCGAGGCCTATCACTGCTTGCTTCTTGAACTATTTCCATACAGATTTAATATTGAAACGAGCCAGAGAAATGGGGAAACTTCAGTGGCGAGAGTTTAATATTTCCATCTACAGAGACTTTTCAAAAGAATTAACTATTAGAAGGAAGGCCTACAATCCACTTAAACAAATCCTCCACCAAAGAAGCATTAAATTTGCTCTACGTTACCCCGCGACACTACGCCTTTTCTCAGGCTCTTCCTTCAAGGATTTTAAAACCCCTGACGCCTTAGCCAACTATCTGGAGGTTTTTCTTTATAATCTTACTCTATTTAGGTGATTTTCGAGTAATCAGAGCTGACCTTTAATATGACTATCTCCTCTGTCCACAGTTATCACCGAAGCCTATACCTCTCCATATAATCATGATTTGCATATGGCTCAGGGTGTAAGGGCTTAAATTGGCCTCCCCTTTCTCCCCCCCCAATACTGTATTGTGTTGCACTGTGAAGTATACTCAGAGTTACTCTAATGTGGTAATAATCTACTTTTCCTTTTATATTGGTTCATTTGCACTACACCTAGCTTCCTGAATTCCTTGCTCTATGTCTAGGCTGTACTGGCATCTCGTATATGGTTCTTTAAATTACTGTTATTTCGAGTTGGTATATCTTGTACTGTTACTACTAATGTTGATAAATAGTTTCTGGTGTTTAGCTTTATCCTTATACCTTGTCCTGTTAGCTTAGAATTAAACTGAGGTTATTACAGTCCCCTGCCTTTCTTGGTATTATTCCCTTTCAGTTTAGTGTATCAGGAATACTTACTTTATTATATTACTGTGATCATACTTAGGTTTGAGCCAATATTTATAACTGGTCCTCCCTACATCAATGCCCCAGAGTGTGGTGAGAGAGTCTCCTAGCCAGTTGGCCGACTTATATCTCCTCACACTCATAAAAGGTTTTCTTTATTTAGCTTACTAATATTGTTGTTATTAATGACTTTTCTTCTTCCCTTTCTCTATTCTAACTTTCATATGATATCTGTGCCGTTCATGTGAAATATATTTCTCTTTTTTTGGCTTTGAATGTTCCTGCCACTCTCTGCATATATGTAAGCACTCTATATTGTATTCTGATCATCCTCTGCCTCATTTATTTGTCCCTTCACATTCCAGTGGTTATTCCCTTTCTTTAACACTGACAATAGGAGTGACATACTTTATATACATGGAATGTGAAGGGACTTAATTCTCCTTGTAAACAAAAGAAAATTCTTTCACATCTCAAAAAACATAAAACAAAAATTGCTTTCTTTCAAGAAACAAAATTATTAGCAGAGGATGTTCACAGACTTAAGAAAGATTGGGTCAATCAGATCTACGAAATGTCCTATACTTCAAAAAAAAAAAGAGGAATTGCTATTCTTATTCATAAGAGTCTCAAATGGTCCCTTGTAAACTCCCTTTCCGACACTGAAAGTAGATGGGTGATGGTTAAACTGAATACCAACTCTGGTCCTCTTCTGCTTGTTAATGTCTATGCACCCAACTCTGATTCCCCAGAGTTTTTTAATAATTTAGCTCAACAGATTCTATCCTTTAACATTGATAATAAGCCAGTTATTCTTGGAGGGATCTTAACAGCTTTAGAAGCCAGCATTGACAAAGTAGCCCACTACAGATTCCCACCCTAGAAGTATTAAAGCCCTCTCATTACTAATGCAAGATGTTGGATTAGCTGATGTATGATGCCTCCTTCACCCCTGCAATTGAGAATTTACTTTTTACTCCTTTCTACATAAGACATACAGTAGAATCGACTACTGGTTAGCTTCTCCTGTTATAATGGAAAAAACTATTGATTCATCCATCTCTCCCATCTTAATCTTGGACCATTCCCCTGTCAAATTGCAACTTTGTGGGGCCCATTATCCCCTAAATCTTCTTACTGGCAGCTGGACCCTCTCCTTCTCAAGGATCCCAATTTCTTACCCATAATCAAAGCACAAATTCAGGACTTCCTCTTTCACAATACCCCAACTGAATCTTCTATGTCCTCTGTATGGGAGGCTCTTAAAGCTACGATTCGAGGGACAATTATTAGATTATACTGCACATAGGAGAAAGAGTAAAGGGAACAACAACTGGCTGATTTGGAAAAATCTCTTAAGCTAAAGAGAATTTATACTTTTCCTCTAAGAAGCACTGTCCTGATTCCCAACTTCATCCTGAAATTCTTCAACTTAGAGTTAAAATAAATAAATTAATTTCTCGTAACACCGAACTGGCCTTGTTTAAACTTAAATATAAGTTTTGGGAACAAGGCAATAAAAATGGGAAACTCCTCTCTTACCAGCTCAAAGCACAACAAATGGAACAACATATCCTAAGCCAAAAAGATGAACAGGGTAAAATTCACTCTGACAACCCCTCTATAAACCATATAATGAAAACCTTTTATGAAAAACTATACTCTAATACAAACCCTCCATCTACTTTACAAACTCAACAGTTCCTTAAATCATTACATCTTCCTCATCTTTCTACTCTTGAAACAAATTCAAAGATGAACCCTTCTCGCTTCAGGAAATTCAGGATGCTTTGAAATCTGGCAAATCCCCTGGAGTTGACGGATTCCCTGTTGATTTCTATGAAATATTTTCCAACACTTTATGTCCTCTTCTTCTTAATGTTTATCAGGAAGCTTCCAATACTGGCAAACTTCATCCATCTTGCACCGAATCAATCATAACCCTAATCCCTAAGAAGGAAAAAGATGCCACTCACCCTGCTAGTTACAGGCCCATCTCTTTATTAAACATGGATGGGAAGATATTTGCTTAACTACTAACTTCTTGACTTGAATCCTTGAATCTCAAGCTAACTCATCATTCACAAACTGGTTTTATTAAACATAGATCTGGTTCTGATCACCTACGTTCCTTATTTAATCTAATTCACAAAGCCAAATCCCTCAAGATGTCATCTGCAGCCATAGCTATTGATTTCAAGAAGGCCTTTGATTCTTTAAACTGGGACTACCTTCATCAAGTTTTATCTCATTTTGGTCTTTCTCATACCTTTTGCTCCTGGATCAAGCTATTATATAATTTCCCTGTTGCTAAAGTACTTACTAACTCCATCCTTTCCTCTTACTTTCATCTAGCAAGGGGAAATGGAAAAGGCTGTCCTCTATCACCTTCCCTGTTTATTTTAGCCATAGAGCCGCTGACTGCTTGTTTACATCAGTCTTCTGGCATTATGGGTATACCTGTGGGCAATTCAAGATATGTCGCCCTCTCCTATGCAGATGACCTCTTAATCTTACTCGAAAACTTGAATGAGGTTTGGCCCCTGTTGATTGATTTGCTTAATAATTTTACTAACATTTCTGGCCTTGCTTTGAATTATGGTAAATCACAAACTCGGCCCCTTAATGACCACTATAAAGCTTTATGAATATACCTCTTGGATTCCATTGGTCACCACAGGGTATAACTTATCTAGGAATCAAAATTACTAGTAACTTAGGGAAGATATGGGATATTAACTTTAATCCCTTACTAGATTACATCAAAACAATTCTGGACAGATGGAAGCTTCTTAATCTCTCCTTCATGGGGAAAATTGCAGCTATCAAGATGTCCATAGCTCTCAAGATTCTTTACCTTTTTTTGCCAATATTCCTTTAGTCTTACTATCCTCCTTTTTTGCTAAAATTGATAAATTAATAGGCAACTTGTTCTGGGCTGGGAAACCACAGAGATTTAACCGCAACAAACTTCAATCACATTGGAAAAAAGGGGGATTCTGACTCCCCTTATACAAAGGCTACTTCTGGGCTTTTCGAATGGACCAAACCATTAAATGGTCTCAGAAACCCTTCCCTCACTCACCACTATGGGTTGCAATGGAATCTGCATTGTACCCGAGAGGAGTTCCTACTTATTTCATTTTTAATCCAATTTCCTCTAAACTAAAATCTCACCCGACTATATCATCCTCTGTTCTTTAGTGGAAACTAACCCACAAATTCCTGAAATCCAATACAACACCCTGGTTTTATGCCCCCTTATGGGGCAATCCATTGCTCACTCTAGAAGATCACCCAATTTTCTGTCATTCATGGCGGAACAAAGGCATTTTCTTTCTCGGTGATAATATGTTGGGCCAGAAGACACTCACTCTTATGTCATTCTCGGACTTGCAGGCTACATGGAAACTTCCTAAACAGGACTTCTGGAAGTTTTTACAAATATGGGCACCTTATAACTCTCTTTCTAGTTTAGTGTATAAACATACTCTTCTAAACCCATACATTTCGCACTAAACTAATTTATCTGGAAAATTGAATAGCTCCATTTACGAAGACATTATTGATCATATACCTGATCAGTCTATACAGGCCAAAAACAAATGGAGTACTCTTCTTAACAACAATATTTCAGATGCACAATGGAGTAATTGTTGGCGTCTTGCACATAAAGGCCCATATATTCAAAAGGGTTGCGCATGCGCAAGTCCTACATTGCGCCATTCTGCGATATTCAGTGAGGCAGTTGCTCCGCAGCGGCAGGTTCGCAAAACAGTAAAATGAATGCATGCTCAACAGGAGGAGGAACCGTGCATAACCTCGCAACCCGATATTCAGTCGGGTTGTGCAGAGTTGTGCATGTGCAACCCCCAACCTGCGCCTGCACAACCTTGAGCCAAAAAAAAAGGATCAAGTTGAGGGCCACCCACAGGTGAGCTGCTGTATTGCAGGGTGCAACACAGCAGCTTCCACCCCTGGCTGGCCCCCAACTCGGTCCCTGTGCCCCCCCACCAGCCCGATCATGGGCATAGAGTAACATGACCCCCCCGCCCACACATATCGAGAAGCCCGATCGCGGGCATCACCGGTTACATGAAACACCCCACACATCTCCCACAGCCGATCGCGGGCATCACAGTTACGTGAAACCCCCAACACACATCTCCCACAGCCCGATCGCGGGCAGTACAGTTCATGAACTCCCCGCCCACATCTCCACAGCCCGATCGCGGGCAGAACATATATGAACCCCCAGTGCCCGATCGCGGGCGAATGCTCCCTCCCCAACCGAATATCTCCTGGTGGTCCAGTGGACCGTAAAGCCCGATCGCTGAGCCAGAATGTCTATCTACAACCCCCAAACATCTCCCTGGTGTCTAGTGTCCCCCACCCACCCAAAGCCCCCGCCCCTTGTAAATACTTGTTATTGTTTGGTTCTTTGTAGTATTTTGATATTTAATATACATTTCTATTTTGATATGAATACTGTGTTGGTCTCTGATTTGCAGCTGGCTATGGGTGCTCAGTTGCAGGGTGGCACATGCCATCTGGTGGTCTGGTCCTGGGTGTGTGTCGGCGTGTGTGTGCATGGGAGGGCATCTCCGGCATGGCAGTGACTTTCTGTTGGTCTTGCCGTCTGCTGCCACCCACTGCACCGGTGCACAGGGGTCTGGCTTGGCAAGCTTCTGTGCTGCAGAAGGTTGGCGTGTGCTGGGGAAATGCATGGTTTCCTGCAGTGCCAGTCACTGCACATAGGTGGTGTCTTGGGTCACAGTGCAGGGTGTGCTGTCTTGCAGGCGGGGGCTGCTGTGCACTGTGGTTGTCAACCCCCTGTGTGTGCATTCTCAGCATGCCAGTGGTTGTGCTGGGGTGTCATAGCTCCGCTTATGCTGTGTTGGCTTGTCCACATGGGCCCAGTAGATCATCCGTCACACCCCAGTGATGCTGTGCTTGGGGTGTGCAGGTGTGGTGTGGGTTCTGCAGTGTGTTCCTGTGCCCATGTGTGGCATGGCTGGCGGTGGGCCCCAGCCTGCCTCCCTGGATGCAGTTCCATTGCTGGCAGGCTCTGCTTGCGCCATGGCAGCTCTGGAATGCTCGCTGCGCTTCCCTGGTTGCTCCACTTAAGCGGCATTTTCGGCTCAGCTTCCTGCCCTGGTTGCTTGGCGATGGGCAGTATGTCTCGATATTCGAGATGTTTGGTTGCTTTGCGCCAATTTGCTCTGCTCCATGTTTGAATATGTCGCTGTTCGCTGGCAACTGGTTTCATCGCTCTGCTGTTAGCTCGTTTTTGGCCGGCAGTTTGAATATCTGGGCCAGTGTGTATATAGAAAAATACAGTGTGAAGGGCTGACACTTTACACAGTGTGTAGATAGAAAAATACTGTGTGAAGGGTTGGCATTTTATACAGTGTGTATATAGAAAAATACAGTGTGAAGGGTTAGCACTTTACACAGTGTGTAGATATAGAAAAATACAGTGTGAAGGGTTGGCATTTTACACAGTGTGTATATATAGAACAATACAGTGTGAAGGCTGACACTTTACACATTGTGTATATATAGAAAAATATAGTGTGAAGGGTTGGCACTTTACACAGTGTGTATATTGAAAAATACAGTGTGAAGGGTTAGCACTTCACACAGTGTGTATACAGTATATAGAAAAATACAGTGTGAAGAGTTGGCACTTTACACAGTGTGTAGATATAGAAACATACTGTGTGAAGGGCCAGCACGTTATACAGTGTGTATATAGAAACATACGGGGTGAAGAGCTGGCACCCAGATATGTCTGGAATGCAGAATTTGCTCTTACATGCAAGTACTTGCCTGCTTTAGCTTTTTATCCCACAGAAGAAGTGGTAGTGAGATTCACAGAAATAACCGACAAAGCACTTTATGTGTTTCCCCAACAGCCTGAGTCTATAATAGACTATTTTGAAGACACATGGGTGGGCAGGCAGAATAGAAGGGGTACTGGGCATAGGCAACCGCTGTACAGCATCGAGCTGTGGAACTACTCAGCAAGTGTGAGGGAAAGACACATGAAAACAAATAACATGGTCAAAGCATTTTGCAGAGGAATGCGGTCCATCCTCTGTATAGTTCACCCAACATTGTGGAAGTTCATTGTTGGGATCAGGGGAATCCAAAAAAAAAAGGAATTCTGAAATAGAACAGCTTATCGCTGGTAATTCTCCAATAGGATCCCATAGAATATATCGGGGCAATATAGATTGCTTTGCTTACATTCTGGACAAATGTGCAGATCATATAACTGAGGAGTTCCTCCATGGCATAGCACACAGCTTCAGCTATTACAGTAGTGTGCTCCACCTTGGTTTTAAGTTTATTTAACCATTAACTAATAAAGATTTGGAATTTTTTTAAATGTTTGGATTACGTGGGTCACATGGATTTATCGGTGTCAATATCTGAATTAACAATATGTCATGGATGGCTAGATCAAAGTAAGGCTCAGTCAGATAATATACTTGCAAGTTTAATGTGGTATTGTCACTACTTTCCAGTTTATATGTGCAGGGAGTGAATCAAATCTGTGAGCACACTGTGGTATTGTCCTAAGGCTAGCACTGCTTTCCACTTTCTATGCACAGTACACTGTTTTATGTGCACAGGGAGCACATCTGGATGGAGCAGGCAGCGTAAGGAGCTTATTGACGAGGAAGCATACTGTCAGGACCAGATTTGACAGGAGCATATTGTCGTGTTCCCACTGAGCACTGGAGGGCTGAGGGACTGAGCACTGGAGGGCTGGGTGACTGAGTGTTGGAGGGCTGATGGACTGAGCACTGGAGGGCTCTGGTGCTGAGAACTGGAGGGCTGAGGTGTTGAGCACTGGAGGGCTGAGTGACTGATCTCATCTCCTGCCAAGCTGGTAGCCAAGGTTCAGAAATGGACACGGGTCACTTGGGGGCTTACCAAGTAGGGAGGACTGAGCAGGGCAGAGGGACTGAGCATCCATAGCACTGCTCTTGTACCTCAGAGTCTGGTCAGGGAAACAGGACTGAGCATACACAACACTGCTCTCCTTCTCAGGGGCTGGGCAGGGATTCAGGACTGAGCATACATAACACTGCTCTCCTTCTCAGGGGCTGGGCAGGGAGACAGGACTGAGCATACATAACACTGCTGTCCTCCCTCATGGGCTGCTCAGGGAAGCAGGACTGAACATCCATAGCTTTGCTCTCCTCCTCAGAGGCTGGGCAGGGAGACAGAACTGAGCATGCATA
Organism: Neoceratodus forsteri; assembly: GCA_016271365.2. Taxonomy (NCBI): domain Eukaryota; kingdom Metazoa; phylum Chordata; order Ceratodontiformes; family Ceratodontidae; genus Neoceratodus; species Neoceratodus forsteri. Next base: position 358,020,552 of record JADMNL010000026.1, read on the forward strand.
ACACTGCTGTCCTCCCTCATGGGCTGGCCAGGGAAGCAGGATTGAACATCCATAGCTCTGCTCTCCTCCTCAGGGGCTGGGCAGGGAGGCAGGAGTGAACATCCATAACACTGCTATCCTCTCTCATGGGCTGGGCAGGGAAGCAGGACTGAACATCCATAGCTTTGTTCTCCTCCTCAGAGGCTGGGCAGGGAGGCAGGAGTGAACATCCATAACACTGTTCTCCTTCTCAGGGGCTGGGCAAGGAGACAGGACTGAGCATCCATAACACTGCTGTCCTCCCTCATCGGCTGGTTAAGGAGGCAGGATTGAACATCCAGAGCTCTGCTCTCCTCCTCAGGGGGCTGGGCAGGGAGGCATGGCTGAGCACACATAAGACTGCTCTCCTCTCTCAGGGGAGATCCATGATGGGTGTTCAACAAAATTTTGTTGAACACCCCAACAACCTAAACCGCAGGTTGACTGCATTTGCAGTCGGCTGCCGGTTTCAATAACTCCAAGTGTTTTCTTCTGGGGGCTTTGCCCTCAACCCTCCATGTGAGGGGCTATGCCACACACCCCACTAGGATTATCAACTCTGAGTTGGAGCTGGCAGGGGTGCATGACTGCTGGGACAGTGCTGGGTTCCAGCGGGTTCCCTACAGCAATGTGTGCTGTAGGGACACCATGCTGAAAAATGTCACTGTCGAGTGGGATTATCCCTCAGGGGCTTGGCAGGGAGGCAGCACTGAGTTTCGACATACACCTCACTGCTCTCCTCCCTCAGGGGCTGAACTGGGAGGCAGGATTGAGCATAGAAACATAGAAACAAAGAATTTAATGACAGATAAGGACAGCTTGGCCCACCCAGTCTGCTGATTTCCCTACCTAATGGATAAGCTGCAGATCCTAGTTAACCAACAGCCTACTTCCTCCTACCCCTCACTACAATTGCCTTATGTCTGTCCCATGCATTTTTGAATTCCCCCACTGTTTTTGACTCCACAACCTCCTCAGGAAGGCAGTTCATGCATCCATAACACTCTCCATGAAAAAATATTTCCTCACATTACCTCTGAGCCATCTCCACTCTCTTTTTAAATTGTGCCCCTTGTCCTTCACATCTCTTTTTCTGAAAGATGCTACTCTCTTGGACTTTACTGATTCCCTTGAGGTACTTGAAAGTTTCTATCATGTCCCCTTCTCCCTCTTTTCCTCGAGAGTATACGTGTTAAGCTCCTTTAGTCTCTCTTCGTATGTCTTCTGTTGCAGACCCTGCACCATTTTGGTTGCCTTCCACTGGACAGCCTCCATCCTGTCTATGTCTTTGCAGAGATGGGGTCTCCAAAACTGCATGCAGTACTCCAGATGGGGCCTCACCAACTGTCTGTACGGAGGGATAACAGCTTCCTGTTTTCTGCTGGTAATGCCTCTCCCTATGCATCCCAGTATCCCCCAGCCCTCCTTATTGCCTTTTCACATTGCTTGCCCACCTTTAGATCATCTGATATAACTACCTCCAGGTCCCTTTCCATTTTTGTTGTTGTCAGTATTTCACCCACCATTGTGTACACTTCCCCTGGGTTTTTGTTTCTCAGGTGCATTACTTTGCATATCTTTGCATTGAGTCTAAGCTGCTATACATTTGATCATTCCTCCAACCTTGCCAAGTCCCTTCTCATCCTTTCCACCCCACCTTGTGTATCAACCCTGTTGCAGATCATTGTGCATCTGCAAAGAAACATACCTTTCCTTCCAGTCCCCCTGCAATGTCACTTATAAAGACATTATAAGGATCAGACCGCTCGCGATGTTGGTGACCCGGTCTGGGAACAGACCGGCCCGCTAGAGAGCTGTCAGAATGAGAGGCTTGACGTCCTGCACCGCTCACCTTCTCCAGGGGAGGAGGGACATGGCTCACTGTCTGCTGCCTCTTAGCTGAGCTGGGAAACAACAGCTCAAGTGAGCCCCACTGCACACAGGGAGAAAAGCGGAAACCCCAGCCTCTGGTTGGCCAGATGATAGCTGCTGGCTCCCTGCCGACTCGAGTGCCCCGACACCTGTGAATCCACCCCAGCAGCCTGGGACTGGATCGGTAGCTGCCGCTGGTTTCCTCCTGGGTACCTTCCCTCAGAGTGAGAGGGACCATCCAATAAAGGGATATGCCGGGCCACCCTGGGATAGCTGCAATGTGAGGTGAGTGGAAGGGGTCAGTGCAAGGGGATTTGGGGGGTCCAAGAGCAGCTGGAAGGAGAGGCAGGCCAGGGGGCCAGTAAGTAGCAAAAAGAAAAAGGACCGGACCCAGTACTGAACCCTGCGGTACCCCACTAGTAACCCCCCTTTCTTCACTGTGGACTCCATTTACTATTAACTTCTGCATCCTGTAGTCCAGCCAATGTTTTATCCAGGCTATCATCCTGGGACCCACTCCCAGGCTGGCTAATTTGTTTATTAATCTTTTGTGTGGGTCTGTATCAAATGCCTTGCCAAAGTCTAGGTAGGTCATGTCCACAGCCCCTCTCTGGTCTACTACTTTGGTCACCCAGTCAAAGAAGTCAATTAGATTTGTCTGATGTGACCTTTCTGCTGTGCATCCATACCACTGCTCTTCTCCTCGGGGAAGGGGTATTGATGTGGCTGGCTGCTTGCCTGTCACCTGGAGGTGTCCTGGTGGCAGTGCAAGTACATGTGCCCATTGCATGTCCGTGGACCAGGGCAAAAACTCAGAAGAAAAGCATCCCAGTAGCAGCATGACAAGCAACTCCTTGCATGTCCTGCACTGGTGACCAGGCACCCCCCAGACAGACCTGTGGCAGAGGACAGCACAGGAAGGTAAGTCCCAGAGGAGTCAGGTGATGGAACTGGAAAATTTGTTTAAAATGGGGCAGCTGGGGACAGATCAGGAGGACGAATAAGCTTATATGGAAAACAAGCATTTGTCAATCCCAAATGTTATCTAGCTGGCATTGGTAGTGCAGAAGTTAGAGACACATAATAGGAATGGCAGTGAAGTATTAAAGGGACACCAATCCCACCCCGACCCTGTAGAGACTGACAGGCACTGGGGTGTGCCTTTGGGTTGTCAGCTATAACGCTCATGCCATTTTACCTCACCCTACCCTGTAGACACTGACAAGTGTCGTGGAGTACGTCAGGGTCTTGGGCGTTATATTTACCCCATTCCATAGGAAATATGCTGAGGTGGATGCAGTATCGAGTATGGGGTGAACTTTGTGGCCAAAACACTGCAAGGCACACCTGTCACCTGGCTACAGGGTGGGGGGTGGAATGGCATGAGCATTACAGACGATGATTCCAAGTCACACCCTGATGCCTGTCAGTCTCTACAGGGTGGGGTGCTATAGTTGGAAACCCTAACACCGTAGGCATGTGTTGGCATTTTCACTCCAAATTTTCAACATGGGCTTTTTGTGAGCCCACCTCATGAAGAGTGGCACTATCAGTTTGTTAGCTGAAAGGTTGTTTTGCACAGCAGCTATGCCATTTGGCGACACAGGGATGAAAACACATTTTGGGCAGTATGTGGAAAATGGCAACTGCATTGTTCATGAGGAAATGTAAAAAAATGGCAACGTTGAAAATCTGGAGTGAAAATATGAAACATTGGTGAAGTCATGAGCATGCATAGAAACTGTGCAACACACGTCCGTAACCCAATTATTTTGTTGTTTTTTTTTTTAACACTTTTTTAACATAGGCATTTTGGGACCTCCCCCCATGGACAGTGACACTGTGTTTTTGTTAATTTGTCCCAAACATTGATTTCCCACAGTAGCCACGCCATTGTGCACCACAGGTGCAAAAACACATTTAGGGCATAATGTGAAAAATGACAGCTGTACTGTTCATAAGGAGGTGTGAAAAAATGCCAGTGTTGATAATCTGGCATGAAAATATTGCAAAGATGTGAAGTTACAAGGGTGCGTACTCAGAAGGTGGTGGTTGGAGGGTAAGCCTCATCCCCAAGGTGGGTTACTAGTGGGGTTCCCCAGGGGTCAGTGCTGGGGCCACTCCTGTTCAATGCCTATATCTCAGACATCAGGAGGGGGATCAGGAGTGAGAGGAGTCTCTTTGCAGCTGACTCAAAGCTAGGTGTAGTGGTGGATGGGGAGAAGTGGAGGGTGGCCTTGCAGGAGAACCTGGAGGCTCTGGAAAGGTGGTCGGGAAAATGGAAACTAAAATTAAATGCAGGGAAGTGCAAGGTTCTGCATCTGGGAGTCAGAAATTCAGGCCATGGGTCTACCCTGGGAGGACACATGATTCAAGTCACGAAGAGTGACAGAGACCTGAGGGTAGTGGTAGATGTCAAAATGAACAACTCAGAAACCTGTAGGAGGGCAGTGGCAAGGGCAAATAGGATGCTGGGATACATCACAAGGGGGATTACCTCCAGAAAGGTGGAAGTGACCCTTCCACTGTACAACTGCTTGGTTAGGCCACACCTTGAGTATTGTGTACAGTTTTAGAAACCACAGTTAAAGAGGGACATTACACTCCTAGAGAGGGTCCAAAGGAGGGCAACCAAAATGATCTGGGGCCTGGGGGAGAAGACCTATGAGGAGAGGGTCAAGGAGCTCAACATGTACACCCTGGAGGAGAGGAGGGACAGTGGGGACATGATAGAGGTCTTTAAGTACATGAAAGGGATAAATAAACGAGGCCCAGTCAGGGTGCTCCAAAGGAAGGAGGGCGGGGCAACAAGATATCTCAAGTGTAAGCTAGAAAAGGCAGGCTCAGAGGGGAGAGGAAGAGATGTTATTTCACTGAAAGGGTGGTGGAACCATGGAATGCACTGCCGAGGGAGCTGGTAGAGGTGGAGACTGTGGATGGGTTTAAGAGGGGATGGGACAGGTACAGGGGGGAAGGTAAATCTGACCAGGCCCAATACAGGTGGAACATCTGGGACTGGGGACAGTATAACCCAAGGGGGAGTGGGGGACACCAAAATTGGCCCTCAGTGTGGGTGCTGAAAATCTAGCAAACCCGAGAGACAGTTAGGCATATTCTGCTAGCATTTTAGTATGTTAGTATGTAAACTGCACAATGCACACTTGGAACACAGTCATTTTATGGAATTTTGTCACCAAATTTTCAACATAGGCATTTTAGGACCACTGCTCATAAACAGTGTCACTGGCATTTCCTCAAACTGTCCTAAAAACTGATTTCGCACAGTGACTGTGCTATTCTGTGCCGGACATGCTAAAACACATTTTGGCCAGGTTATGGAAAATGATAGCTGTACTGTTCATAAGGAGGTGTGGGAAAATGCCAATTTTGAAAATCTGGAGGAAAATATTTACAAATTCCAATGGGTTGCTGAGGCGTGGAACTATGTGAATGCAAGCTTGTAAAACAGCCATATTTTTTTATTTTTCCACCAGATTTACGTGAGGGGTGGCACGTGGTTGGGGAGGGGCAGGGAGACCGCGAGGGGCCATTTTCTTTAGTAGTTTTAAAAAAAAACACATCGGGAAGGTTTTCATTTCAACAGGATTTGGTATGCTGGGGTAGGTCTCCCAGACTGCCAACTAAGTGTTTTATTTAGAGGATGCTGAGCCAAGGGGGATTGGGCACCGCTTGGCACACAAGCAGAAGGGAAGGTGACAAGAGCCACAGATTGGGCACCCGGCACACAATAAAAGTGAGGGGGCATTATGCTGACAGGGGAGTGGGCTCTCCATCTGCAAAATAAATGGGGAAGGGGATTAAAGTCTAGTAGGATTGGGCCCCCCATCAGCAAAAAGACTGTTGGGGGCTTATGATGAGGGGATTGGGCACCCCTCGGCATTCATTTTAAATGGGAGGGGTCATTATGCCGATGGGGAGTGGGCTTCCATCGGCATTGTGGGACAGGCAGGCGGCAGTCAGTGCTGCCAAGGCTGCGTGCACACTGGGAGGTCATGTTAGGTCCTTGCTGCACCAGAGCTTCGCCTCTAATTGCAGCAGACTCTTTTTGATCTCATGGCCACATTAGGGATGCGTGATGTCAGCTCCTGCTGCTGGCTGATTGGGGAATGGGAGACGTACTCACTGATGCTTGCATTGCATTCGTCCAGAGTGACCGCATCTCCAAATTTGCTACTACCACAAGACGTTGTCTCATGCGCATTTTCAGTGCTCTTTTGTTTTTGGTGAATATTCCTCAACTTAGTGTTCTCCTCCCATCTTTCCTTCTCCCAGCAAACAAGTTTTTCATAAAAAATAAAATCAGTTAGCATTTACTGCAGACCATATAAATCATCACAACCTGCTCTCCTCTGTGACAGGTCCCTTCCATTGAAGGAAACTGTCCTGTGCTTGTGCAGAATAAAAGCAGCTGATCACTTCATTGGCTGGTGTTGTTAGGTGACCAAGCGTAGGAGGGCATTTATTCAATGGAAGGAGGCGAACCTGTGGAGGAGGGCAGATTGTGTCAGTCACTTTGATCCATGGTGCATGTTATCCTTTCTTCTTCAGCAAATGGTTGTTGGGAGAGGAAGGTGCTGCTATGATGGGGGTGGTGGAAAACACTGATTTAAAAGAAATGGAGAGATGAAGATAGTGACTAGCCATGGAGAAAGGTTGGAAATGTCAGTTGCCCATCATGGGATTTTTTTTAAACGTGAAATTTTGGGTGCTGGGAGGGAGGAGGGTGGGATTTGGATTGTAGCAGAGGGTGGCGATGGGGGTTATATTTTTTTATAGGACTGGGTTTCAGAGGAAGGCTGACAACGTTGCTCTTCCCATATTTTGGCTTATCTTTCTCCCCCACAGACTCACAAATTATGAATATGAATACTGAATCCCAAATATTTGGGGGCCTGATATTCAAAATAAAGTATTCTACACTGCTAGCCAGAGGCCCCACCAGGCTGTCCATTCCCTACCAGTCTCTATCCTCAGCCTAATGGCTGCCTGGATTCAGAGATCTGATAGAGCCTAGTTGCTGATAGATGCCTTTCCAGGTATCCCTTCCCTCTTCTTCTGGTGAATTCCCACAATTTCCCTGCTATGTGCTGCATGTGAGTTTTAATTCTGTCTCAGTCTTGGCTACCAACCACCTCTGGGCAGGAATTATGTTGCCCACCTCTGCTCCATTAGAACCACATCACCTTCAGCTCCCTTCCCAATCTACATGCCATTGTCACTTTTTCAACATTACCATTTAACACAATGTTTTCTAGCCTCTGCTGATACAATTCTACAATCACTACATGTAGTTCAGCCTTTTGTGCACCATCAAATTTTATAAGCCATTTGTGTGTAGTACGCATGCGTGTGTGTGTGTGTGTGTGCTTGTGTGTGTACATGGCCGCCAGGTGTGTGTGGTTGTGTGTGATGCATATATATGTGTCTGCAATGCGTGCGTGCATGTCCACGCATGTCGTGCATATATGTGTGTGCGTGTGTATGTATGTGCATGAGTGTGTGTGTGTGTGCGTAGGTGTGTGTGTGGATATATATGTGTGTGTATGTGTCCGTGCATGTCGTGCATTATATGTACAATGTGTGTGTGCGTGTGTGTGTGTGCATGGAGTGTGTGGGTGTGCTGTGTGGGTGTGTGCGTGCATATATGTGTGTGTGTGGCAAGCGTGTCGTACATGTGCGTGCATATATATATGTGTGTGTGCGTGTGTGTGCGCGTGTGTGTGTGTGTGTGTATAAGCATATGTGTGTGTGTGTGTGTGTATGCGTGTGTGGGTGTGTGTGTGCATATATGTGTGTGTGCGCAGCGTGGGGAAGATAATGCTGGGTTGTCCCTTGTCAATTTATCTATTTGTTTTTATTTATTTTAATGTTTGACCAGGATGTCATGCTGAATTGAAAAACTGCCCATTTCTATCGTATCCTGGGAGAGAGTACAGGACAATCAGACTACACTAAAACAAGCATTTGTCAAAGCCAAATGTTTGCTTGCTGGTGTTATCATTGGAAATGCATGAGTTAGACAGATGCAGAGTAGGAATGGCAGTGAAGCACTGAACTTCACACCAACCCCACCTCCAATCTGCAGAGACAGACAGGCAGGCATTGGGGTATGCATTTGGGTTGTCTCCCATAACATTCATACCATTTCACCTCATTCTATCCTGCAGACACTGACAAGTGTTGAGGTCTGCCTTGGGGTGTTCAGCTTTTTAGTCATCCCACTCCATAAGGACATATGCTGAAATGGGTGCAATATAGGAGAATGGGGTGAACTCTGGGGCCGAAGAGTCCAAGAAACACCTCAGTGCCTGTCACTGGCTGCAGGGTGGAACGGCGTGAGCATTACAGTCGGCAATCCAAAGGCACACCCCTGATGCCTGTCAGTCTGTACAGGGGGGGACATGATGGTTAGAAACCGTAACGCCCCGGGTGTATGTTGGTATTTACACATAAACGTTTTCAACATGGTCTTTTTGTGACCCCACCTCATGAAAGCATTTGGGACCTCTTCTCATGAACAGTGGCACTGTGGGTTTGTCAATGTGTCCCAAACTTCTGAGTTCCCACAGCAACCATGCCATTGTGTGCCAGGTGTATGAAAACACAAATCAGGCAGGTTGTGAAGAATGACAGCTGCACCATTCACAGGGCAGGGTTTTATTTAACTCTAAAAATTGATTAGCGTTTTGGTCACAAAAGTTCTAAAACATTGTGAAAATGCATAGCACTTGCCTCACTGTGTTTAACAAACATAACACTTCTAGAAAACCTATATAAATACCTTCTGTACAGTTAGTATTGTCCAAGAAAAACTGCTGATCAATTATTTAAAACCCTGCAAGGAGGTGTAAAGAGATGGCATGTTGAAAATCAGTAGAGAAAATATTAAAATGCCAGAACTTGAGCGTATGTGGAAACTGCACAATGCATACATGTAACATAGTCATTTAGTGGAATTATTTTGCTAAATTTTTCAACACAAGCATTTTGTGACCTCTGCTCATGAACACTGTCAGTAAGAATTTTCTTAATTTGTCCCAAACATTGATTTTCCACAGCAACTGCAGCAATTGTGCCAGCTGTGTAAACGATATTTCAGGCAGGATGTAAAAATGACAGCTGTACTGTTCATAAGGAGGTCTGAAAAATGGCAGTGTTAGAAATCTGGAGTGAAAATACTATAAATTTGCAAAATTATTAGGGTACGTGAAACTGCACAACGCGCATAGCACAGTTATTTTATGGACATTTGTTACCAATTTTCAACATAGGCATTTTAGGACCTCTGCTCATGAACAGAGTCACTGTGATTTACATGTAAACATACACATCTGCCAGCAGAACAGACCAATCTAAATATGTCCGAGTGTGCAGCTAGCATCCTAGATTGCAGCTGCCCCAGCCTCCTTCCCTGCTTGTCCCAGCCCTGCCCTCTGACTTCTCCTCTATGTTATCCCAGTCCTTCTTAAAGCTACTGACTGTCCTTCATGTTACCACCCTCTGGCAGCGCATTCCAACTAGACACCACCCTCTCAGTGAAGTAGTGCCTCCTCATTTCCCTCTAGAAACATCCCCCTTCCAACCTTAGTCCATGCCTCCTCATCTCTCTTCCTCTTCTCAGTTTAAACACCCCCTCGATGCTAGGTTTAGTTACCCCCTCAGGTATTTAAATGCTTCAATCATATCCCCTATCCCTTCTCCATTCCAGTGTGTACATGTTCAGCTCATTCAGCCTAACTTCATATTCCTTTCCTTCCATCCCCTTTAACATTTTTGTTGCCCTCCTTTCCACACCTTCCAGTAACTTTATATCTCTCCTCAGGTATGGCCTCCAGTATTGCACACAGTACTCCAGGTGCGGTCTGACCAATGATCTGTAGAGAGATAGGATCACATCCCTGTGTCTGGATAAGAACCCCCTTGCGATGCACCCAGGCATCCTGTTTTCCTTCACTGCTGCTCTCCTACACTGGGCTGAGTTGTTCATGCTCCCAGTTACCAACAGCCCTAGGTCCTTCCCCTCCTCTGTGATCCCCAATCTCACCCCCCCAACCAATAGTCCCTTTTCTGGTTCTTAGGCCTGAAGTGTATCACCTTACACTTGTTTGCATTGAATCCTAGTTGCCACTCCACCGACCATGTCTCTACTTTGGTTAGGTCCCCCTGTAGTTTTTTCCATCCATCGTCTTTGTCCACCACTGCCCTCAATTTGGTAGCATCTGTGAACAGACTAACCCTGCTCCCCACTCCATGTGCTATATTGGAGATAAAGAGCCCAAATAGCACCAGGCCCAGTACTTACTCCTGTGGCACCCCACTTGTCACTGCTCTAGGTGCCGAGAGCTCCCCCCCTCACCACCACCCTCTGCACCCTCCGCTGTAACAAGATCTCTATCCATTTAGTCAGCTTTTTTCCCACCCCCACCCCACCACCTTCCCCCCAGTCTTCCATGAGGCACTGTATAAAAGGCCTTACTGAAGTCTTAGTACAGGACATGTACCACACGGCCCTGTCCAGCTCCCTTGTCACCCAGTCATAATACTCTATTAGGCTGGTTTGAGAAGACCTCCCTGAGATGAACATGTGCTGCCACCCATCTTGATGCCATTACTCTCTAAGAATGCCACCAGCCCTGCTTCAGTATCACCTCCATAAACTTACCCACTATGGATGTAAGACTGACCATCCAATAATTTCCTGGTTCCTGCCTAGGCCCACTCTTGTGTATGGGCACCACATGGGCCACCCTCCAGTCCTGGGGCACACACCCCATTTCCAGGGAGGTGTTGAACAGATCTGCCAGTGGCTCAGCCAACAGCTCCACCATCTCCTTCAGCACCCTGGAGTGGATGCCATCAGGACCTGGTGCCTTGTCCACCCTTACTGCCCTCAGTCCCTCTAGCACCTTAATTCCTGTGATCACTTTGGCTGTTAAGCTCACTCACTATACCTCTCTCACTGTTCTGTTTCTCATGGTGCTCCACAGGCTGCCCTTTGTACTGGGCTTCTGCCTGCATTGGCGCCTTTTTCTGCCCACAAAGAAATTCCGCAGTAGTCCCGGAGCAGAGCTCTGTTGGAGCTTGGTCACTCCCCTCTCTCACTCGATCTAAATCTGTCCCAAACACTGATGTGAAAATGACAGCTGTACTGTTCATAAGGAGGTGTGAAAAATCTAGTGTTGAAAATCTGGTATGAAAATATTGCAAATTTGTGAAGTTATAAGGGTGCTTGGAAACTGAGCAATGCATTCTTGTAACACATTCATTTTATGGATTTTCATTAACAAATTTTCAACATAGCATTTTAGGCCTTCTGCTTATGAACAGTGTCACTGTAATTTTCTTAATCTGTCCCTAAAACTGATTCCCACAGCGGCGTGTTATTCTGCATGGAAGTGCGATAACATATTTCAGCCAAGATATGTAACATGACAGCTGTACTGTTCATAAGGAGGTGGAAAATGACAATGTTGAAAATCTGAGTGAAAATATTACAATTATTGAAGTTACTGAGCGGCGTGTAAACTGCACAATGCACGCCAGAACAGCCATTTTTTTATTTTTCCACAAAATTTGCAACATAGACTTTTTGAGAGCCTCATGAACAATGGCACTGTCGCTTTTGTTAATCGGGTCGCAAAAGATGATTCAGCACAGTGACCGCGAAAATCACCTTCGGGCCTATTAATGCCATAACAGTGCCAGAATTCATGAGGAGGGTCAAAAACTCATGTTGAAAATTTGTTGTCAAAATTTCAAAAAATGCCTGAGATATACATCAAAGTTGAAAAAACCCTATTTATTGCATTATACAGCTTAACGGCATTTCCTCAGTTCGCGGTCAGTTTTGAAGAGTGCAAACATGTTCCTGGTTCACCAAAGATCATCACGCCAGACTCCAGAGGTAAGTATGGGGTGAGGGGGTGAGGAGGCAGGGTGCACAGTGGGTGGGCGCGGGTTGTGTGAGGGGGGCAGAGAGACCATGAGGGACCACTTTCTTTTTTGACATGGTAAAAAAAACAAAAAAAACATTGCGGGACCATTTTTTTTAATAGGGACATGTGGCACACTGGGGTGGACTCCCAGCATGCCAACAGACTCTTTTCTTTGGGGGGCAGCTGTAGTGGATGGGGGATTGGGCACCCCGTCAGCACACAACAAAAGGGGTGGGTTACATTATGCCAACAGAGATTGGGCAACCTCGTGGCTACACAATAAAAGGGGAATGATATTATGCCGATGGGGAGTTGGGCACCCCAGTCGGCACCACAACAAAAGAGGGAGGTGGTTAACTAATGCCCGACGGTGGAGGGATCCGTCCGGCAAATCATATTAGGCACTGGGCCGACAGGGATTGGGGTGCACGTCAGCAAAGAAAAACTGTTGGGGTGCATGGCTCAGAGGTGGATTTGGGCAACCCGGCATACACTGTAAATGGAAGGGGTTATTATGCTGATGGGGAATGGCCTCCATTGGCATTCTGACAGGAGGCAGCAGCAGTGTTGCGCGCATGTCGGAAGGTGTGTTGTGGTCACGCTGCATGAGAGCTCTGCTCTCATTACAGCAGACCTTTTGTTAGATCTGGTGGCCACATTCCACATTGCTGATGTGGCGCCTGCATGCTGCCTGATTGGGGAATGAGGGACGCACCTACTGATGCATGCCCTGCATTCGCCAAACAGTGACCACGCCTCCAAATCTGCTACTTCTGCAATATGTTGACTAAATGATAAGGAGACAGAACTGAATAACAAAGAAAGCACTCTTAGAAAATTAGAAACCCTTTCTAACAGCCAATGAAACTCCTACAGGTGATTTGCTGCACAAAATAGCCTGCATTAAGTTTGATATTAACTCTATATATACAGCTAAAGCAGAATATGCACTGTTCAGAACTAAACAGGTCTACTGGGAGACACAAGAGAAACCTGATAAACTGCTGGCAGCAAGGCTTAAAAAATGCAACAGCAGAATATCATACTTGGCATTCAGACTAAAATAGGTATAGTTGTGACCTGTAACAAGGATATTAACAATGAGTTTCTTACTTTTTATAATGACATTTATGCTCAATCAGGAATAGATAACTCACACCCAGTCGACTCATTTCTCAATTCTTTGGATTTACCTTCTCTTACTATTCAGGATCATTTGGAGATACATAAGGACATCACACAGCAAGAAGTTACTTGGGCACTTAATTCTTTGTCTTCCAGTAAAACTCCTGGAACAGATGGCATACCAGGTGAATTTTATACATTACTTTCTCCTGTTTAACTCCAATATTCCATTCTACTTTACTGGGTTTAAAGGAGGATGACTCACTTACTAAAACCATGCAAGAAGCTTTTATAACTCTTATACCTAAGGAAAGGTAAAGACCCTCTCGAGTGCTCCAGCTCCAGGTCTGTCTCACTATTAAACTCAGATTACAAAATTCTGACTAAAATTCTAGCAAGAAGGATTCAAAAATTATTACAAAATTGATAGGTGAAGAACAGATAGGTTTTATTCGGTGCAGGATCAGATTGTTTGAGAAGGCTTTTTAACCTAATATGGCTAGCAAACAAAAGAAAGGACCCTTATGTCATCCTTTCACTAGATGTCTTTAAAGCATTTGCCTCTCTTAACTGGGATTATCTGTTTAGTGCATTTAAAACTTTTGGGTTTGAGGCATTTGTTAATTAGATTGCTACGCTTTATAAAATTCCAATGCCCAAATCATTACTAATGGAATTCTCTCTCCTACTTTTAATTTACATCGTGGATCACATCAAGGCTTCCCTCGATCCCCATATCTGTTTATTTAGCCTTTGAACCACTTATTAAGGCCATCAGTAGGGATCAACTAATTATGGGCATTAAACTAGGGAAAATTGAACATAAAACATTAGCCTTTTTTGATGATTTATTGTTGACTCTGACAAGACCAGTTACTTTTTGTACATGTCTCCATGATCTTGTGGAAAGATTTGCTAACATTTCAGGCTTGGTTCTAAATTTGGACAAGTCTCACGTTTTACACACATATCTTTCCCCCATTACTAAAAGTTCATTAGTAAAAGTATTAGATGGCAAATGGCTTAAAGATTCTATTGTTTATCTTGGGGTGAAGGTCTCTACCAATATGGAGTCAATTATAGAACTGAATTATACCCCATTTCTGAAGGAACTGGTTGTGGATTTATCACAGTGGTCGAAACACAACCTATCTCTCTGGGGAAAAGTTAATGCAGTTAAAATGATAATAGCTCCTAAACTGTTTTATCTTTTTCAAAACATCCCAATACTTCGTGGAAAAAAAGTTTTTAAAGACCTTGAAAGAAGAGTTACAGAATATTTATGGAATGGGTCTCCACTTAGGCTGAATGTTAACAAATTAAGAGCACCTAAGGAAATGGGAGGGCTAGCTGTCCCTTGGTGGGAGAGATATCGTTTAGCTTTTGCATGAAAACAAACACTGCCACACTTGATCTGTACCACACCCAACATTAGATATTCCTCTATGGTTACAAGTGGAACACTTTGTATTAGAAACCAATGTCCTCATAGACTTCCTTTTCTGATCTAAACCATTTAAGTGGAAGGACAACCAATGCAGGCACTGAAACAGGTTAATTGTATTATTAATCCTGAAAAGAATCCTCTTGTTTTTATGCCCCTTTGGTCCAATCCTATAATGGCTTATAATTGGAAAACTTTGAACAATGGAAGATGGAAAAAGCAAGACTCAATAGAGTAAGTGATATAGTAAATAAAGCAATGGGTAATCTGCTGTCCTTTACAGAGTTTCAGAACCATTTTAGGATTCATAAGTCACATTTTTATCAGTACCTCCAGTTGAGGGATTTATTTAATAAAATGAGCCAGGTGCAGAATTATCAGAGGAGAAAGAACATCGAGCGAGACCAGATAGTGTGATTCGGCAGCATCAGGAGAAATGCAGGGTTTCTATATAACTCCTAACATCCAATGCCTTCTCTCAGCCACCTGCCACAACAAGGAGTTATGGGAAAAGAGCTAGGCACCTGATTCAGCTTGGAGGTGGGATGTACATGGATACAGGCCTACAGGAGTTGAAAGAACTTCCAAGGTAGGCTAATTCAATACAAAAGTATTGCAGGCACTACTTCACGCTTAAACTGAACAACCTAGGCCTGGTCCCACACTTTGACTGTTGGAGATGTGACCGTTCAAATGCTGGTCTTTCTCACATGCTATGGCAATGTGCAGATATTCAGAATATTTGCAAGGCTGTTCATAAGATATGTAACAGATTAATTAGATCCCATATCGCATTTTCTCCAGCCATTTATTTGTTAGGATGTTTTCCTGATAACTGTGTCTTAGATACCTGTGAATGTATTGGTGCATGTCTGGCTTCATTAACAGTCAAAAAACTGCTATCAAGAAATTTGAAATCCACAAATGTTCCACTTTTAAAAGAATGGTTTGTAATAAAGCAATTGTAGCAAATGATGAGCATGTAAGTTATAGCAATATTGATAAACGTGAGCTGTTTCAAAAGATTTGGGCACCTTTTTAGAGGTTTTGTAGTAAGGTCTTAGTTAATTAGTGTTCTATGTCTTTTATAGTTTGATTTTATATTGCTGAATGTTATAATGTTCCCCCTTCATCCTTGTATTAATATTCTATTGTAACCTTAGTTGATATAGATTGTTTTTAGTCTGTTGTTTGTTATTTGGAATTAAAAATCAATTAAACATTACTAATGGAAAAAGGAAGTGTGTAAAATCAGGAGGTGTGCAATGAGCAATGTACACACAGACCGTGACTAAATCAGAAGCAGTAAAACAGAGGTGTGTAAAATCAGAAGTGCAATTAGCAATGCACTCACAGACCTTACTAGATGGTACAGTAAAACAGAAGTGTGTAAAATCAGGAGTGTGCAATTAGCAATGTACTCACAGACCTTACTAGATGGTACAGTAAAACAGGTGTGTAAAATCAGGAGGTGTGCAATTAGCAAATGCACACAGACCTTACTAGATGCAGCAGTAAAACAGAAGTGTGTAAAATCAGGAGGTGCAATTAGCAATGCACTCACAGACCTTACTAGATGGTACAGTAAAACAGGTGTGTAAAATCAGGAGGTGTGCAGATGAGCAATGCACTCACAGACCTTACTAGATGGTACAGTAAAACAGAGTGTTGTAAAATCAGGAGGTGTACAATTAGCAATGCACTCACAGACCTTACTAGATGGTACAGTAAACAAGAAGTGTGTAAAATCAGGAGTATGCAATGAGCAATGTACACACATATTGTACTAAACAGAGCAGTAAAACAGCAGTGCATAAAATCAGGAGGTATGCAATGAGCAGCGTGCACACAGATCGTACTAGACAGAGCAGTAAAACAGAGGTGTAAAATCAGGAGATCATGTGATGTAGCCCTCAGTAGTACATCTTTCCATACACTCCCTTGAACCCTCTCATTACTCATTAATCATCACATTTACAGTTATTACCTTGCTCAATTCAGGTTGTGTGTGCTGTGTGGGGTATAAGAAACTGCCAGGCATCTAGCAAACTTAAATTTGGTAAACAGAACCTGAGAATGGAGCCAGAAATGACAGCTGCAATTCCCGCTATAAGTGTGGTGTGTGTATGTGTATGAGTGTGTGTGTGTGTGTGTAGGTGTGTGTGTGTGTATATGTGTGTGTGTGTGTGTCCGTGTGTCTGTGCATGTATGTATATATGTGTGTGTGTGCGTGTGTGTGTGCATGAGTGTGTGTGGTGCGTGTGTGGTGTGTGCGTGCATATATGTGTGTGTGTGCGCACAGCGTGTCTGTACGTGGCATATATATATGTGTGTGTGCGTGTGTGTGCGCGTGTGTGTGTGTGTGTGTATATGTATGTGTGTGTGTGTGTGTGTATGCGTGTGTGTGGTGTGTGTGTGCATATATGTGTGTGTGCAGCAGCGTGGGGAAGATAATGCTGGGTTGTCCTTGTCAATTTATCTATTTGTTTTTTATTTATTTTAATGTTTGACCAGGATGTCATGCTGAATTGAAAAACTGCCCATTTCTATCTGTATCCTGGGGAGAGAGTACAGGACAATCAGACTACATTGAAACAAGCATTTGTCAAAGCCAAATGTTTGCTTGCTGGTGTTATCATTGAAATGCATGAGTTAGACAGATGCAGAGTAGGAATGGCAGTGAAGCACTGAACTTCACAACCCACCTCCAATCTGCAGAGACAGACAGGCAGGCATTGGGGTATGCATTTGGGTTGTCTCCCCATAACATTCATACCATTTCACCTCTCATTCTATCCTGCAGACACTGACAAGTGTTGAGGTCTGCCTTGGGGTGTCAGCTTTTAGTCATCCCACTCCATAAGGACATATGCTGAAATGGGTGCAATATAGGAGAATGGGGTGAACTCTGGGTCAAGAGTCCAAGAAACACCTCAGTGCCTGTCACTGGCTGCAGGGTGGAACGGCGGAGCATTACAGTCGGCAATCCAAAGGCACACCCCTGATGCCTGTCAGTCTGTACAGGGGGGACATGATGGTTAGAAACCGTAACGCCCGGTGTATGTTGGTATTTACACATAAACGCTTTTCAACATGGTCTTTGTGACCCCACCTCATGAAAGCATTTGGGACCTCTTCTCATGAACAGTGGCACTGTGGGTTTGTCAATGTGTCCCAAACTTCTGAGTTCCCACAGCAACCATGCCATTGTGTGCCAGGTGATGAAAACACAAATCAGGCAGGTTGTGAAGAATGACAGCTGCACCATTCACAGGGCGGTGGTTTTATTTAACTCTAAAATTGATTAGCGTTGGTCACAAAAGTTCTAAAACATTGTGAAAATGCATAGCACTTGCCTCACTGTGTTTAACAAACATAACACTTCTAGAAAACCTATATAAATACCTTCTGTACAGTTAGTATTGTCCCAAGAAAAAAACTGCTGATCAATTATTTAAAACCCTGCAGGGAGGTGTAAAGAGATGGCGATGTTGAAAATCAGTAGAGAAAATATTAAAAATGCCAGAACTTCTGAGCGTATGTGGAAACTGCACAATGCATACATGTAACATAGTCATTTAGTGGAATTATTTTGCTAAATTTTCAACACAAGCATTTTGTGACCTCTGCTCATGAACACTGTCAGTAAGATTTTCTTAATTTGTCCCAAACATTGATTTTCCACAGCAACCGTGCAATTGTGCGCCAGCTGTGTAAACGCATATTTCAGGCAGGATGTAAAAAATGACAGCTGTACTGTTCATAAGGAGGTCTGAAAAAATGGCAGTGTTAGAAATCTGGAGTGAAAATACTATAAATTTGCAAAATTATTAGGGTACGTGGAAACTGCACAACGCACGCTTGTAGCACAGTTATTTTATGGACATTTGTTACCAAATTTTCAACATAGGCATTTTAGGACCTCTGCTCATGAACAGAGTCACTGTGATTTTACATGTGAACATACACATCTGCCAGCAGAACAGACCAATCTAAATATGTCCGAGTGTGCAGCTAGCATCCTAGATTGCAGCTGCCCCAGCCTCCTTCCCTGCTTGTCCCAGCCCCTGCCCTCTGACTTCTCCTCTTATGTTATCCCAGTCCTTCTTAAAGCTACTGACTGTCCTTCATGTTACCACCCCTCTGGCAGCGCATTCCAACTAGACACCACCCTCTCAGTGAAGTAGTGCCTCCTCATTTCCCTCTAGAAACATCCCCCTTCCAACCTTAGTCCATGCCTCCTCATCTCTCTTCCTCTTCTCAGTTTTAACACCCCCTCGATGCTAGGTTTAGTTACCCCCTCAGGTATTTAAATGCTTCAATCATATCCCCTATCCTTCTCCATTCCAGTGTGACATGTTCAGCTCATTCAGCCTAACTTCATATTCCTTTTCCTTCCATCCCCTCTTTAACATTTTTGTTGCCTCCTTTCCACACCTTCCAGTAACTTTATATCTCTCCTCAGGTATGGCCTCCAGTATTGCACACAGTACTCCAGGTGCGGTCTGACCAATGATCTGTAGAGATAGGATCACATCCCTGTGTCTGGATAAGAACCTCTTGCGATGCACCCAGGCATCCTGTTTTCCTTCACTGCTGCTCTCCCACACTGGGCTGAGTTGTTCATGCTCCCAGTTACCAACAGCCCTAGGTCCTTCCCCCTCCTCTGTGATCCCCAATCTCCACCCCCCAACCAGTGTCCTTTTCTGGTTCTTGAGGCCTGAAGTGTATCACCTTACACTTGTTTGCATTGAATCTTAGTTGCCACCCACCTACCATGTCTCTACTTTGGTTAGGTCCTCTGTAGTTTTTTTCCATCCATCGCCTTTGTCCACCACTGCCCTCAATTTGTAGCATCTGTGAACAGACTAACCTGCTCCCACTCCATGTGCTATATTGGAGATAAAGAGCCCAAATAGCACCAGGCCCAGTACTTACTCCTGTGGCACCCACTTGTCACTGCTCTAGGTGCCGAGAGCTCCCCCCACCACCACCCTCTGCACCTCCGCTGAACAAGATCTCTATCCATTTAGTCAGCTTTTTCCCACCCCACCCCACCACCTTCCCCCAGTCTTCCATGAGGCACTGTATAAAGGCTCTACTGAAGTCTTAGTACAGGACATGTACCACACGGCCCCTGTCCAGCTCCCTTGTCACCCAGTCATAATACTCTATTAGGCTGGTTTGAGAAGACCTCCCTGAGATGAACATGTGTTGCCACCCATCTTGGATGCCATTACTCTCTAAGAATGCCACCAGCCTCTGCTTCAGTATCACCTCCATAAACTTACCCACTATGGATGTAAGACTGACCATCCAATAATTTCCTGGTTCCTGCCTAGGCCCACTCTTGTGTATGGGCACCACATGGGCCACCCTCCAGTCCTGGGGCACACACCCCATTTCCAGGAGGTGTTGAACAGATCTGCCAGTGGCTCAGCCAACAGCTCCACCATCTCCTTCAGCACCCTGGAGTGGATGCCATCAGGGACCTGGTGCCTTGTCCACCCTTACTGCCCCTCAGTCCCTCTAGCACCTTAATTCCTGTGATCACTTTGGCTGTTAAGCTCACTCACTATACCTCTCACTGCTCTGTTTCTCATGGTGCTACAGGCTGCCCTTTTGTACTGGGCTTCTGCCTGCATTGGCGCCTTTTTCTGCCCACAAAGAAATCTGCAGCAGTCCCGACAGAGCTCTGTTGAGCTTGGTCACTCCCCCTCTCTCACTCGATCTAAATCTGTCCCAAACACTGATGTGAAAAATGACAGCTGTACTGTTCATAAGGAGGTGTGAAAAAATGCTAGTGTTGAAAATCTGGCATGAAAATATTGCAAATTTGTGAAGTTATAAGGGTGCTTGGAAACTGAGCAATGCATTCTTGTAACACATTCATTTTATGGATTTTCATTAACAAATTTTCAACATAGGCATTTTAGGCCTTCTGCTTATGAACAGTGTCACTGTAATTTTCTTAATCTGTCCCTAAAACTGATTTCCCACAGCGGCCGTGTTATTCTGCGCTTGAAGTGCGATAACATATTTCAGCCAAGATATGTAACATGACAGCTGTACTGTTCATAAGGAGGTGTGGAAAAATGACAATGTTGAAAATCTGGAGAAAATATTACAATTATAAGTTACGGTACGCGGCGTGTAAACTGCACAATGCACGCCAGAACAGCCATTTTTTTATTTTTCCACAAAATTTGCAACATAGACTTTTGAGAGCCCCTCATGAACAATGGCACTGTCGTTTTGTTAATCGGTCGCAAAAGATGATTCAGCACAGTGACCGCAAAATCACCTTTCCGGGCCTATTAATGCCATAACAGTGCCAGAATTCATGAGGAGGGGTCAAAAAAAACCTATGTTGAAAATTTGTTGTCAAAATTTCAAAAAATGCCTGAGATATACATCAAAGTTGAAAAAACCCTATTTATTGCATTATACAGCTTAACGCATTTCCTCAGTTCATGGTCAGTTTTGAAGAGTGCAAACATGTTCCTGGTTCACTAAAGATCATCATGCCCAGACTCAGAGGTAAGTATGGGGTGAGGGGGTGAGGAGGAGGGCACAGTGGGTGGGCCGGGTTGTGTGAGGGGGGCAGAGAGACCATGAGGGACCACTTTCTTTTGACATGGTAAAAAAACAAAAAAAATTCATGGGACCATTTTTTTTAATAGGGACATGTGGCACACTGGGGTGGACTCCCAGCATGCCAACAGATCTCTTTTTGGGGGCAGCTGTAGTGGATGGGGATTGGGCACCCCAGATACAACTAAAAGGGTGGGTTCATTATGCCAACAGAGATTGGGGCACCTCGTTGCTACACAATAAAAGGGAATGATATTATGCGGATGGGGATTGGGCACCCCAGTCGGCACACAACAAAAAAGAGGGAGGTGTTAACTAATGCCGACGGGGTGGGATCCGCCGGCAACATCGACTAGGCACTGAAGTCGATAGGGATTGGGGTGCACGTCGGCAAAGAAAAACTGTTGGGGTGCTATGGCTCAGAGGTGGATTGGGCAACCCCTCGGCATACACTGTAAATGGGAAGGGGGTTATTATGCTGATGGGGAATGGGCTCCCCATTGGCATTCTGACAGGAGGCAGCAGCAGTGTTGCGCGCATGTCGGAAGGTGTGTTGTGGTCACGCTGCATGAGAGCTCTGCTCTCATTACAGCAGACCTTTTGTTAGATCTGGTGGCCACATTCCACATTGCTGATGTAGGCGCTGCATGCTGCCTGATTGGGAATGAGGGATGCACCTGCGATGCATGCCCTGCATTGGCTAAACAGTGACCACGCCTCCAAATCTGCTACTTCTGCAATATGTTGACTAAATGATAAGGAGACAGAACTGAATAACAAAGAAAGCACTCTTAGAAAATTAGAAACCCTTTCTAACAGCCAATGAAACTCCTACAGGTGATTTGCTGCACAAAATAGCCTGCATTAAGTTTGATATTAACTCTATATATACAGCTAAAGCAGAATATGCACTGTTCAGAACTAAACAGGTCTACTGGGAGACACAAGAGAAACCTGATAAACTGCTGGCAGCAAGGCTTAAAAAATGCAACAGCAGAATATCATACTTGGCATTCAGACTAAAACAGGTATAGTTGTGACCTGTAATAAGGATATTAACAAGAGTTTCTTTACTTTTTATAAAGATATTTATGCTCAATCAGGAATAGATAACTCAGACCAGATTGATCCATTTCTCAATTCTTTGGATTGCCTTCCCTACTATCCTAGGATCATGTAGATTACATAAGGACATCACACAACAAAGAGTTGACTTGGGCCTTAATTCTTTGTCTCTAGTAAAACTCCTGGAACAGATGGCACTACCAGGTGAATTTTATACATTCTTTCTCCTGTTTAACTCCTATATTCCATTCTACTTTACTGGGTTTAAAGGAGGATGACCACTTACTAAAACCATGCAAGAAGCTTTTATAACTCTTATACCTAAGGAAAGGTAAAGACCCTCTCGAGTGCTCCAGCTCCAGGTCTGTCTCACTATTAAACTCAGATTACAAAATTCTGACTAAAATTTAGCAAGAAGGATTCAAAATTATTATAAAATTGATAGGTGAAGAACAGATAGGTTTTATTCAGTGCAGGATCCGATTGTTTGAGAAGGCTTTTTAACCTACATATAGCTGAAACAAAAGAAAGGACCCTTATGTCATCCTTTCACTAGATGTCTTTAAAGCATTTGCCTCTCTTAACTGGGATTATCTGTTTAGTGCATTTAAAACTTTTGGGTTTGGAGGGCATTTCGTTAATTAGATTGCTACGCTTTATAAAAATTCCAATGCCCAAATCATTACTAATGGAATTCTCTCTCCTACTTTTAATTTACATCGTGGATCACATCAAGGCTTCCCTCGATCCCCATATCTGTTTATTTAGCCTTTGAACCACTTATTAAGGCCATCAGTAGGGATCAACTAATTATGGGCATTAAACTAGGGAAAATTGAACATAAAACATTAGCCTTTTTGATTGATTTATTGCTGACTTTGACAAGACCAGTTGCTTTTTGCACATTTCTCCATGATCTTTTGGATAGATTTACTAAATTTCAGGCTTGGTATTCTAAATTTGGACAAGTCTCACGTTTTACACACATATCTTTCCCCATTACTAAAAGTTCATTAGTAAAAGTATTAGATGGCAAATGGCTTAAAGATTCTATTGTTTATCTTGGGGTGAAGGTCTCTACCAATATGGAGTCAATTATAGAACTGAATTATACCCCATTTCTGAAGGAACTGGTTGTGGATTTATCACAGTGGTCGAAACACAACCTATCTCTCTGGGGAAAAGTTAATGCAGTTAAAATGATAATAGCTCCTAAACTGTTTTATCTTTTTCAAAACATCCCAATACTTCGTGGAAAAAAAGTTTTTAAAGACCTTGAAAGAAATTACAGAATATTTATGGAATGGGTCTCCACTTAGGCTGAATGTTAACAAATTAAGAGCACCTAAGGAAATGGGAGGCTAGCTGTCCCTTGGTGGGAGAGATATCATTTAGCTTTTGCATTGAAAACAAACACTGCCACACTTGATCTGTACCACAGCCAACATTAGACATTCCTTTATAGTTACAAATGGAACACCTTATATTAGAAACCAACGTCCTTATAGACTTCTTTTTTTAGCTAAACCATTTAAATGGAAGGACAACTAATGCCTATCTTTTTCTATACATGCACTGAAACAAGTCAATTGTATTATCAATCCTGACAATATCCTCTTGATCTTTATGCCCCTTTGTCCAATGGTCTATTGGCTTATAATAAGAAAACTTTGAATAATTAAAGATGGAAAAAGTAGGTATCAATAGAGTAAGTGATATGGTGGACAAAGAAACGGGTATACTGCTCTCCTTTACAGAGATTCAGAACCATTTTAGAGATTCATAAGTCACATTTTATCAGTACCTCAGTTGAGGAATTTATTTAATAAAATGAGCCAGGTGCAGAATTATCAGAGGAGAAAGAACATGACGAGACCAGATAGTGTGATTCGGCAGCATCAGGAGAAATGCAGGGTTTCTATATAAACTCCTAACATCCAATGCCTTCTCTCCAGCCACCACTGCCACAACAAGGAGTTATGGGAAAAAGAGCTAGGCACCTGATTCAGCTTGGAGGAGTGGGATAACACATGGATACAGGCCTACAGGAGTTACAAAGAACTTCAAGGTAGGCTAATTCAATACAAAGTATTGCATGGCTTCTACCTTTCACCACTTAAACTGTACAATTTAGGCATGGTCTCAAACTCTAATTGTTGGAGATGTAACTATTCTAATGCTGGTCTTGCCCATATGCTATGGGAATGTGCAGATATTCAAAGTATATGTGCAAGGCTGTTCATAAGATATGTAATGGATTAATTAGATCCCATATCGCATTTTCTCCAGCCATTTATTTGTTAGGATGTTTTCCTGATAACTGTGTCTTAGATACCTGTGAATGTATTGGTGCATGTCTGGCTTCATTAACAGTCAAAAACTGCTATCAAGAAATTTGAAATCCACAAATGTTCCACTTTTAAAAGAATGGTTTTGTAATAAAGCAATTGTAGCAAATGATGAGCATGTAAGTTATAGCAATATTGATAAGCGTGAGCTGTTTCAAAAGATTTGGGCACCTTTTTAGGAGGTTTTGTAGTAAGGTCTTAGTTAGTTAGTGTTCTATGTCTTTTATAGTTTGATTTTATATTGCTGAATGTTATAATGTTCCCCTTCATCCTTGTATTAATATTCTATTGTAACCTTAGTTGATATAGATTGTTTTAGTCTGTTGTTTGTTATTTGGAATTAAAAATCAATTAAACATTACTAATGGAAAAAGGAAGTGTGTAAAATCAGGAGGTGTGCAATGAGCAATGTACACACAGACCGTACTAAACAGAGCAGTAAAACAGAGGTGTGTAAAATCAGGAAGTGTGCAATTAGCAATGCACTCACAGACCTTACTAGATGGTACAGTAAAACAGAAGTGTGTAAAATCAGGAGGTGTGCAATTAGCAATGTACTCACAGACCTTACTAGATGGTACAGTAAAACAGGTGTGTAAAATCAGGAGGTGTGCAATTCTAATGCACACAGACCTTACTAGATGGTGCAGTAAAACAGAAGTGTGTAAAATCAGGAGGTGTGCAATTAGCAATGTACTCACAGACCTTACTAGATGGTACAGTAAAACAGGTGTGTAAAATCAGGAGGTGTGCAATTAGCAATGCACTCACAGACCTTACTAGATGGTACAGTAAAACAGAAGTGTGTAAAATCAGGAGGTGTACAATTAGCAATGCACTCACAGACCTTACTAGATGGTACAGTAAAACAGAAGTGTGTAAAATCAGGAGGTATGCAATGAGCAATGTACACACATATTGTACTAAACAGAGCAGTAAAACAGCAGTGCATAAAATCAGGAGGTATGCAATGAGCAACGTGCACACAGATCGTACTAGACAGAGCAGTAAAACAGAGGTGTGTAAAATCAGGAGATCATGTGATGTAGCCCACTCAGTAGTACATCTTTCCATGCACTCCCTTGAACCCCTCTCATTACTCATTAATCATCACATTTACAGTTATTACCTTGCTCAATTCGGATTTGTGTGCTGTGTGGGGTATAAGAAACTGCCAGGCATCTAGCAAACTTAAATTTGGTGAACAGAACCTGAGAATGGAGCCAGAAATGACAGCTGCAATTCCCCGCTATAAGCCTCCACCCCTCAGAAAGCAAAGAAGAAAACCAAGGCCCAGCCAGTCACCTCTCAGCCACACACCACAACTCGCCAGCAACAGTTTCCTCTAACTTTGTAGTTATTTCTGGAGGAATTTCACCCCTTTAGGAACTAGCTGTGCTCACTGTCCACAGACTTTAAACGCTTGTCTGGAGCACTGGAGGACCATTCTTGTCGCACAAGCGATAATGAAGCCAGGATCATTTCTGTTGAAAAAAAGTTACTACACTAGATCCTGCTCTGGCTGCCACAAGGAACCGCATAGCAACGTTGGAGGCGAAGGTGGAAGACCTAGAAGGCAGGAGCTGGAGGAACAATGTACTCCTAATTGGGCTTCCTGAAAAGAAGGAAGGTGAGGATCCTGTATTATTTGTGCAGAAGTTTTTGGCCAAACTAGCCTGCCCACCGCCTTTTGGAGCAGAGCATACAATCAAATGGGCCAACAGAGCACTGAGGCCCATGCCTCCTCCCAGGGCTCCCCCGTGCACTTTCATCTTTAAATTTCTAAATTTTCAAGAGAATCAGCATGTCATGGCTAAAGCTAAAGAGCTGAAAGAAGTTTGTTGTGAAAGAGCAGTGCTTCACTTTGCTCAAGACCTCCCATTCTCGGTCAGGCAAAAAGGGGCCTCATACGGGGTGGAGTGGCCCTTTATGTCAATAAAAATATCAAAGCTACAGAAATTCAGAATATACATAAAAAGCCAGAAGAACTGTGAGTCACCCTGGAAACAGGAAATGGGACAGCCATACGAACTGGGGTTTTCTACAGGCCTTCATACCTGGGGAGGACAGAGACACGTTACTGTTAGAAGATATATAAAACATGACAGCTAAAGGGGAGATTCTGACAATGGAAGACTTCAACATGCCAGATACAGATTGGTCAATACCAGCAGGAACATCTGCCAGAACTAGACACATAGTGGATTCCCTGCAAGGAGAGGGCCTCAAACAACTGGTACAACAACTCACAAGAGACAGGGCTATCATAGATCTAGTACTGACTAACAGGGAAGGGATCACAGATCTCCAGGTGGAAGGTCACCTGGGCGCCAGTGACCATCACATGGTATGGTTCAATTTGGCCACTAGAACTATATCATCCCATTCCAAGGCATAAATATGGGGCTTCAGATGAGCTGACTTTGATAAGATGGGCAACAGAGTTAAGCTAGCCTTGACAAGAAGAAATACAAGTGAGGGAGTACAGGCAAAGTGGGCACGCATTAAGAATGCAATACTTGAAGCAACATCAAATTGTGTTAGAGAGAAAAGGAAGTGCAAAAGAAGAAGAAAACCACTTTGGTTCTCAAATACAGTAGCAGAAAAGGTCAGAGCCAGAAGGCTGGCCTTCAGGAAATATAAGGGAACTCAGTGGAATGAAGATAGGGAGGCATACCAAACTTCTCTAAGGGAAGCAGGGAAGGCAGTAAGGCAGGCAAAGGCCCAACTCAAGGAAACACTAGTACGAACAGTAAAAGAAGGTGACAAGACTTTCTATAGATACATTAGTGAAATGAGAAAGTCCAGAGGAGTTATTGCTAAGATTAAAGGGGATAAGGGGGATTGTGAGGAGGAGGACCATGGAAAAGCATCTATCCTAAATAGATTGTTCTGCTCAGTGTTTACTGAGGAGAAGGCAAAGAGGGCCCACAGATCTGCACATACATGGACAGGGGAGAGGTGTGCACTAGTCCCTTCACAAAAGAAAGGGTTCTACAAGAGGTTGATAAGCTCAGGATAGACAAGGCAATGGGATCTGATGGCATACATCCCAGGGTACCAAAGGAGCTAAGGGTGGAACTAGCAGAGCTATTATCTGCACTGTTTAGTGAGTCTCTGAGCACAGGAAAGGTCCCAGAATATTGGAGAAGGGCTCGCATGATCTCACTCCACAAGAGAGGTAGCGGAGAGGAGACAGGGAACTATAGACCAGTCAGTCTTACCTCTGTAGTAGGCAAGGTAATGGAGGTACTCCTTAAGGAAAGGATAGTGCAACACCTGAAATCCATAGGAGCACAGGATCCAAGACAGCATGGCTTAACAACAGGAAGGTCCTGTCACACTAATCTCATAGATTTCTTTGACTGGGTAACCAGAGTGGTGGACCGGGGGGAGAAATTAATGTCACCTACCTTGACTTCAGTAAAGCTTTTGATCCACATAGAAGATTGATTAATAAGCTGGGTAGGCTCAGAGTGGGTCAGAAGCTGGTCAACTGGGTGGCAAACTGGTTGACAGGCAGAAAACAGAGAGTGGTGGTAAATGGTATTCAGTCAGAAGAGATGCAAGTCACGAGTGGGGTACCTCAGGGATCAGTCCTGCGGCCAGTCCTCTTCAATATCTTCATCAGTAACATTGCAGATGGACTAGGGGGGTAAGGTTTGTCTGTTTGCAGATGACACCAAGATCTTCAACAGAGTAGATGATCCAGATGGGGTGGCAGAATGAGAAGAGATCTGGATAAACTGGCAAAATGGTCAGAAGAGTGGCAACTGGGGTTTAATGCAAGAATTGCAAGATCATGCACATAGGGAAGAGAAACCTCGAAGCCACCTATAAGTTGGGAGGGAGTTGCTGGCAGTCACAAGGGCAAGAAAGAGACTTGGGCATCATCACAGATGACCTGAAATCATCCAAGCAGACCACTAAAGCAGTCTAAGGCAATATGGCACAGTGGGTTAAGGCTCTGAGCTGCAAATCTGGCGACCTGGGTTTGAATCCCACAGCCCCCTAGGTGCATACTGTGTGACCCTGAGCAAGTCACTTAACTTCCTCGTGCTCCCAGGTTATACCTGCAAACAAGCTTTCAGCTTAGTGTGTTTCACCTGATAAAATAATTGGATAAATTGGATAAAGCAGTAGGTAAGGCTAGGGGGATGTTGGGGTGTATTAGTAGGGGTATCGCAAATCATAAGAGGGCAGTAATAATCCCTCTTTACCAGGCACTGATTAGGCCCCATCTGGAGTACTGTGTGCAGTACTGGAGGCAACACCTGCACAAGGACATTAACAAAATGGAGGCAGTCCAGAGAAGAGCAACCAACATGGTGCAGGGACTGCATCAGAAGACATATGAGGACAGATTAACGGAACTTAATATGTATACCCTACAGCAAAGGAGGGAGAGAGGTGATATGATCGAAACATTCAAACACCTTAAGAACACCTCTGATGAAGCACGTATTTATGTGTGAAACATACGGCTGGTGCTCAGCTGTGCATGAGATCCTGCTTGCTGTCACAGAAAAAATAGGGCTGAATAAAAAGACACCAAATCTTTGTGTGTCTAACATCTTTTGTCCGAAGGAGGGGAGAGTGCAGCTGTAATTAAACAGGAACACCTTAAGGGCATTAACAAGGTGAAAGAGTCTAACATGTTTTCAATATAAGAAAAATATCAGGACAAGAGGACACAGAATGGGATTAGAGGAATACTGATTAAGGGGTAACGTGATGAAGTTCTTTTTCACAGAAAGGGTGGTGGATGCATGGAACGGCCTACCTCAGGAAGTGGTGGATATGAATACAGTGCAGGGCTTCAAACAGGTGTGGGATAGGCATAAGGGAACAATACAGATGAGTATGAATAGGTAGACCATTGACAGAGTAAAGGCCTATGGCACATTTATAAGGTAGAAAAAGAAATGGGCTGACTGGATGGGTCTTGCGGTCCTTATCTGTCATCAACTTCTATGTTTCTATGTTTCTATACCATGCCATTGTGACTAAACTAATAGCGGTCAACATTAGATTCCGAATGGGGTACCCTGCCTGCTTTCAAGTTCTCATAGCGAGGACCTGGCTGACATTTAAGATTCAAAAGCAACAGAAGAATCACTAAAAAAGTCACTCCCTGACATATTGAAAGACCGCTGAGGAACAAGCAGAGCTATGAGGGTAGGTCTCTGCATTTTTCTACACAGTAATTTGGGACTTTGATTTTTGGTCACCGAACTGTAATTATTTATGCCCCAGGAATGCTGGAGATGGATGTTTATCCACTTGAGGGATTGTCCTGTGAAGATTCTATACTACCAGGAGGGGGAGTCATATGTAGTCCTGGATAGCTGTTTTCTTTGCAGCCGGGGGGGTTACTTATCGAATCCCAGCAAAGGATGTGAAGCTTATAATTCCCTGGGGCTTAGGCCCTGCTGTAAAGATATCCAGTATACCACTTTAATTTCAGACAGGAGCTCAGTGGAGCATTTTGGAAGGGCCTTATCCTGCTGGCCGATGATTTGTTTAGAGTTCAGTGGGGGAGCTGTTTGGTTTCGAATCTTGGGTCCGTTGGGACCGGACAATAACTGTCAGACATCGGAGAACTGTATTACCCCCCAAAGAAATTTCTAGACTAAATTTCTGCATATTTTTTAAACTGGGCTCAACCCAGCTAGAAACTCTTTTTACAACATGGGGCTGCTGTGAACTGCCTCCTGGACTTTCTAGTGATCACTGCCTTGAAAGGGATCCAGAAGACCCATGAACAGTGTGAGAACCCTGGTTGTTTTTGCAAAGTTTTATTTCTGCCTTTTTATTGTTCAGAGGCATTTAACAACATAGAACGCCACTTAGATTATGCTGGGGACTTATTAGTTTAAAGCTGTCATCTTAGAAGAGCATGGGGGATATCCCCTTATTTTTGTTATGGTTCCCTGGGTCGAGCCACCTTCACAATGTTCTAAGAGATTGGTTAATTGGTGGAGAGGGGGCATACTGATTATGGTAAGGGGTGTCAGGTACCAAAATGATAGACGGGGTGGGGGGGGCCACATTTGAATACTGTGGGTTTTATGTGATGGGTTATAGTTTCTATTGTTGGGAAGTTCTTAGAAAGAACTTTATTTATTTATTTATTTGCTTTTGTTAATCAGGTAAGCACACTAGACAACCAAGTGCCTATTTTCAGGTGCGACCTGGGAGATTACAAGGTACATTACAAGGTACATACATGAACATCAGGCAAATACAAGTGGAGGATTACATTACATAGAATTAGCACAACAGGGACTTTACAAGCATCAGATTTCATCAGGCAAATAGTAGTGAAGAGTTAATATAAAGTGACCAGAACACAGGGACATTATAAGACAACAATACCAAAAAACAGGCATTACAATACAGTACTAAACACTACAGTCAGTGGGAAGAAGTGCGGTGTGAATTCATCACTCCAGGCAGCAAGTTGTAAGGCTAGCAGTAAGAATAAGGAGGAATCACAGTTGGGATAGAGTGGGCCCAGTGCGAGAGAAAGGAGTGCATAGTTATTGTGCTCACCCTGTTTTGCCAGTGAACCTAAATGGTCCTTTTTTATGTTTGCTTGCACGCATGTGCAAGAAACATAGTGCCATCATCTGAGTTATCGGAGGTGTGTCACCCCCTCTTCCAATTCAGTCAGTGTGTTGGCTAGTGCGGCCCCAGTCCTCTAATGCATGCTGGAGCTGTCTATTTCAAGCTTCAAAATGCAGTGGCGTACAGTTGAAAGGGGGAGCTACACTTCAGTGAGCAGCGATCAGATATCACCTGCTCATGCATAGCTCCCCTACACACACACACACACACACACACACACACGCACGCATACTGCATACTGCCCCCACACACACACACATTGTATAGCCGATGGGGTGCCCAATCCCCTGGGTCGGCCAGCGCGCCATCCCCCAAAGCTTTCACATGCCATGCTGGGTGCCCACCCCAGCATGGCAAATCATGTGCTATAGCCGACGGGCGCCCAATCCCCATCGGCTCCACTGTCCCCCCGAGTACAGCGTGCCATGCTGGGAGCCCACCCCAGCGTGGCAACTGATGCTATTGTTGACAGGGTGCCCAATCCCCGTCAGCTCCTGCCCGCCAACCAGCCATCCTTGTGCCACGCTGAGAGCCCATCAGCGTGGCAAGCGTCAGCGTCGTCAGTTAAAAGAGCAACCTGAAAATTAAAACTGTCCCTCGGCGCTTCTCCCTGCCCCACCCCTGGCCGCACCCACCCACTGCACACCTGCATCCCCACACCTCCTCACCCCATACTTACCTCCGGTCTCTGGCGGATGATCTTGATGGACCAGGAAATTACGTCTGCTGCTCTCTTCAAACCAACCGTGAACTGAGGAAATGCGGTAAGCTGTATAATGGGATAGAAAGGGTTTTTCAACTTTGTTGCATATCTCAGGCATTTTGGAATTTTGCACAAATTTTCAACATGGGGTTTTGGGACCCCTTCTCATGAATGATGTCACTGTCATGGCGTTATTCCGGCCGAAGGTGATTTCGACAGTCACTGCATTGAAATCACCTTTTGGAACAATTATCAAAGCGACTCTGCCAGTGTTCATAGTTGGGCTCTCAGAAGCCTATTTTGAAAATTTGGTGGAAAAATTCCAAAAATGACTATTTCTAATTTATCGTTAGCAGTTCCTCATAAGCTCAGTAAGTTCACAAATTTTCAATATTTTCACTACAGATTTTCAACATTGCCATTTTACCACATCTTCTTATGAGTAGTAAAGCTGTCATTTTCACATCTCACCCAAAAGCGTGTTTCCGCCATGCTTAGCTGCACATGAGGCGCGGTCGGTGAATGAAATCAATGTACAGAACAAATTAAGAAAATCACAGTGACACTGTTCACAGACAGAGGTCTTAAAAATGGCTATGTTGAAAATTTGACAGATTCACTAACAATGACTGTTTTACGAGCGTGCGTTGCACAGTCATCTATGCTGATTATTCTATGTCATCAGCTCCACAAACACTGTTTCAACAGGCCCCTGAAGCCCTCCCTGCAGATTTGCCTTTTCCCCCCACCCTCCTATTTGCATCTTAGACCTACCATTGAGGACCACTGTTGACTCCGGTGCTACTTGGTCTCCTGATGCTACTCTGCAAGCTGCTGGTTGGTGGCGATCTTCTGAAGGGACGCCTTGGACTTCACCAGGTCCTGTTTCTGCTGCTGCTGTTATTGGACTGCCTACGGATGTTTCTCCTAATGCTCCAGCTTTGGTTGCTACTTGATCTTCTCCCCCTGTGGAACCTGAGACAGATCTTTCTGTTCCTCCGCTTGATACTGGGGACACTGCCAACTCTTGGATGTTGTGCTCCAATCACAGGTACCGACAGAACGATGTGCTTCTCCTGCTCTCCAGTCTTCTCCTCCTGCTCCGGCCCCTGAGAGCTCGACTCCTTCTTTCAAAATGTCAGATTTGTTTAAAAAATGTCAGTTGGAGAACCTGCTCAGTGGAAAACGTTGTCCGATTGAAGTTCCTGGGTGATTCTTCTGCGGCCCCCACACGCCGTACTGTACTCCAAGGTATGCTTTGAGACTCTCTGGAGATTAGCCCTTCAGCATTGTTTGCCTTCATTCATATCAAGGGGGAAACTGTGTATGACGCTAGTTTCAAGACTGTTCAGACTTTAGAGAAGTTTTGGACTCAGTATGAACTGGTTAAAAATGCTCTGATTTGGGCTTCTTTCTTAATTATACCCTTTACTAAACCCTTGGTGAAAGTTCTTACTTTATTGTTTTGCAGTGAAGGGCTCAATATCCATGACGTGCAGTTTTGGCTACGCCAGCATTGTGACCTGTTAGATTCTCCCCGGCCTATTTTTGATGAAGATTTAGTGTGGACGGGTGGCTGGAAGATTAAAGTTCAACTTAAACAAACTGAGCAGGGGGTTCAGCATATTCATGGTAGTTTTTACATTGATCAGGATAGGGGTCTGTTTCCAACCTGGCCAACCTTGCACTGTCATAAGCGTGGCTTTCGGACTCACCTGAGTTACACTTGTGATCAGCCCAGATATACCTTGTGCCTTGCTTATGGCCGTGTTAGGTTGGGTTGCTCAATTTTGTCATTTGTGCAAGGATTACAGTCATAACTACTCCCAATGTACCTGGGCTGATCATAATAGGGTTGATAGGGTCCCACAGGACCATTCTACCATTATGTCTGATTCCCAGTTACAGGCCTAGAAGCGGCATCAGGAGCTGTCCCTGGTGCCTACAGACCCAATGCCTTCTACCAGTCTGGACCTTGTGTGTCTTCCGGTCTTTCCCCTCCTGGGATCCCCCTCTTTCTCAGTCTGTTACACTGGCTCTGGAGTCTGGCCAGGATTCTCTATTGGTTGCAGCTGCCCATTCTTCAGTCCCAATCTTGATGGATGTTATGCCTCCCCCTTCCCAAACTGATCAACCCTTTGTTACCGTCCTTTCTTATAAACATGGGAAGGGTAAGTGTAAGGCTGAATCTCATGCCACTGCTACTACCATTATTACTCAAAATAAGTTCCAATTGCTGGCCAAAAGGCAACAGTGGGGGGGGGGGGGATACTGAAGGTGAGGAAGAGGACTCTGATTCTTCTTGTGCCTCTTCCTGTCATATGGACCTTTCTTCGGAATCTGGTAGAAACATAGAAACATAGAAGTTGACTGCAGATAAGGACCGCAAGGCCCATCCAGTCTGCCCATTTCCTTTTCTACCATATAAATGTCATCGGCCTTTGCTCTGTCAGTGGCCTATCTATTCATAGTCATTTGTGTGCTCCCTTATACCCCTCGCACTGTTTGAAGCCCTGCACTGTATTCCATAGCCACCACTTCTTGTGGCCATTCAACCATCCACCACCCTTTCTGTGAAAAAAGAATTTCCTCACATTCCCCTTAATCGGCCTCCCTTTAATTCATGCTGTGTCCTCTTGTCTGGCTATTTTTCTTATATTTAAACATGTTAGACTCTTTCACCTTGTTTATGCCCTTAAGGTGTTTGAATGCCTCGATCCATATCACCTCTCTCCCTCCTTTGCTCAAGGGTATACATATTGAGCTCTGTTAATCTGTCCTCATATGTCTTCTGATGCAGTCCTTGCACCATTTTGGTTGCCCTTCTCTGGACTGCCTCAATTTGTGGTTAATGTCCTTGTGGAAGGTGTGGCCTCCAATGCTGCCGCAATTGCTCCAGATGGGGCCTAACCAGTGTCTGTATACAGAGGGATTATTACCTCCCTCTTCACGACTTGTAATACCCCTACTAATACACCCTAACACCCCCTAGCCTTACCTACTGCTTTAGAGGTCTGCTTGGATGTTTTTAGGTCATCAGTGATGATGATACCCAAAGTCTCTTTCTTCCTTTGTGACTGCTAGCAACTCCTCCCAGCCTATAGGTGGCTTCAGGGTTTCTCTTCCCTATGTGCATGATTTTGCACTTCTTTGCATTAATCCCAGTTGCCACTCTTCTGACCATTCTGCTAGTTTATCCAGATCTCTTCTCATTCTGCCCACCCCATCTGGATCATCTACTCTGTTGCAGATCTTGGTGTCATCTGCAAACAGACAAGTCTTACCCTCTAGTCCATCTGCAAGGGTCACTAATGAAGATGTTGAAGAGGACTGGCCCCAGGACTGATCCCTAGAGGTACCCACTTATGACTTGCATCTCTTCTGACTGTATACCATTTACCAGCACTCTCTGTTTTCTGTCCGTCCAACCAGTTTGCCACCCAGTTGACCAACTTCGACCACCCCAAGCCTACCCACAGCTTATTTAACAATCTTCTATGGGAACAGTGCCAGCTTTCACTGAAGTCAGGTGGCGACATCAACTTCTCCCTTGATACCACTCTGGTTACCAGTCAAAGAAATCTATGAGTTAGTTTGACAGGACCTTCCTTTTGTAAACCCATGCTGTCTTGGATCCTGTGCCCCTATGGATTCCAGGTGTTGCACTATCCTTTCCTTAGGAGTGCCTCCATAATCTTGCCCACTGCATGAGGTAAGACTGACGGTCTGTAGTTCCCTGCCTCTTCCTGCGCACTCTTGTGGAGCAGGATCACATGAGCCCTTCTCCAGTCTTCTGGGACCTCTCCTGTGCTAGAGACTCACTAAACAATTCTGCTAATGGCTCTGCTAGTTCCTCCTTTAGCTCAAGTACCCTGGGATGTATGCTATCAGGTCCCATTGCCTTATCACCCTGGAGCTTAGCAAGCTCTTGTAGGACCCCTTTCTTTGTGAAGGGAGTGGTGCCTCCCCTCCCCCTGTGTCCATGATGCTGAGCTGTGGGCCTGCCCTACCTTCTCTTCAGTAAATACTGAGCAAAAGTATCTATTTGGGATAGATGCCTTTACGGTCTTCCTCCTCCACATGCTCCTTTTCTCCATTAAAGCTTAGCAATACCCGCTCTGGACTTTCCTTTCACTAATGTATCTATAGAAAGTCTTGTCACCTTCTTTACTGTTACGTGCTAGTGTTTCCTCAGTTTTGGGACTTTTCTGCCTTACTGCCTTACCTGCTTCCCTTCACGGCAGTTTGGTATGCCTCCTATCTTCATCCGCTGTGTTCCCTTATATTTCCTGAAGGCCAGCCTTTTGGCTCTGACCTTTTCTGCTACTGTATTTGAGAACCAAAGTGGTTTCCTTCTTCTTTTGCACTTCCTTTTCTGTCTAACACAATGGGATGTTGCTTCCAGTATTGCATCCTTAATGCTTGCCCACTTTGCCTGTACCCCCTCACCTGTGTTTTCTTTTGCCAGGCTAGCTTAACTCTGTTGGCCATCTTATCAAAGTCAGCTCTCTGAAGTCCCATATTTTTGCCTTGAATGGATGATTTAGATGTAGCAGCCAAATTGAACCATACCATGTGATGGTCACTGGCCCCCAGGTGACCTTCTACCTGGAGATCTGTGATCCCTTCTTTGTTAGTCAGTACTAGATCTAGGATAGCCCTGTCTCTTGTGGGTTGCTGTACCAGTTGTTTGAGGCCCTCCCCTGCAGGAATCACTATGAGTCTAGTTCTGGCAGATGTTCCTGCTGGTATTGACCAATCTGTATCTGGCATGTTGAAGTCTCAATTATCAGAACCTCCCTTTAGCTGTCATGTTTTGTATATCTTCTAACAGTAATGTGTCTATGTCCTCCCTCTGGTCTGGGGGCCTGTAGACAACCCCAGTTCTTATGGCTGTCCATTTCCTGTTTCCAGGGTGACCCACAGTTCTTCTGGCTCCTTATGTGTATTCTAATTTCTGTAGCTTTGATATTTTCATTAACATACAGGGACACTCCTCCCCCTCCTCCCCGTTTGCACCTCGGTTCTCTTTCTGAACAATACATAGCCAGGTACTGAAGTCTCCCAAGTGTGGTTACTGGTAAACCACGTCTCACTAATTGCTACTATGTCCAGTTTGGCCTCTGACATTATTGCCTGCAGGTCTGGGATCTTATTTCCCAGGCTGTGAGCATTGTGTACATGATTTCCATTGCCAGATTTTGGTGTGTTAGTTGTTGGGTGAGTTTGGCATTACCCCAGTGCATCGTGTGGGGAGACAAACCTTTTTCTACCTGGTGATGCAAATGAGCGCAAACATGCTGAATTCTGTTTGACCACTAGCTGAGGGGAGGGTGTTCTTCCCATTCGGCGTATGGGGTGCTGCACCCCTCTCCCCATTTGCTAGTTTAAATATTCTGCAAAGACGTCAAACTTCTGCCCCAATGCACTGACTCCCTCTTTAGTCAGATGCAATCCATCAAATTTAAAGAACCATCGGTTGGAAAAGATGCAGAGAACGCAGTTCCCACATAGGTGATTTTGAGGGTTCCTTTTTTCTGGGCTTTCTATTTTTGTGCACATTTCCTTTCTTTTCTGTTACCCCCGATGCCCATTGCAGCTTGCTGCATCTCTTCTGACATTTATTGCCCCTGCCTCAGCAGCCTATTTTGCGGTACTGCACTTTGAATGTGTGCAGTATGCAATCTTTTCATAAACAGCTTTCTACTGTTGGTTTCTTGCTTTCTTTGTAACAGGTTGTTTATTTTGTTCAGGATATTTGGCTTAAATCTAGGTTTGAGGTTGCACAGGTGTGACATCGATGGACTGTGGGGCCCTCCTTTTGGTCGCATTGGGAGGATCTCTGTAACGGGGTGGGCATTTCGTTTTTTGGCCATCAGTTTCAGATTTCCAGGGTTCTCAATGTGTTTCAGGAAGGTTCTCCTAATGATGGTTCTTTTGATTTCATTCCTTTTCGTTTGATTAATGCTTATGCAGCACAGAGTACTGCAGCTGTCTGCTTTGTTTACTTGCTCTCCAACCTTGTTTATTTACCACTCAACAAGTTTACTTTGGGGTGATTTTAATTGTGGTCTTTCTGTTTCTGATAGACCTAGTAATGCCCACAAGCTTTTTAGTGATGCTGCTACCTTGTCTAAAATCCTTCTTTTGGCCTGCTTGGTGGATGTTTATACCTTTGTTCACCAACAAAGTGCAAAAACCTTTTATAAGGGAGCTCTTGCAAAATGGATTGATTTTCTCTTCATTTCCAGGAATGTTTCAGTCTCCCAGACTTCTGTAATTCTTTGTGAGATGTCGGATCATTTAGCAGTTGCTTTGCTCTGCTGCCCTAGTGCTGGACCTTATCCATTTGCTTCTTGTACACTATGGAAGTTAAGTAGTTCTTTGTTGGCTGATTTGCTTATCTCTCAGGGTTGTCTGGGTTTGTTATGAGCTTTGGTTTCTGTGTTGGCTGTTTAGTCATCTCCTATCCTTTGGTGGGAAGATACTAAAACTAACCATCGATTTTTTCTCAAAACTGCCGCAGTCATTATTTACCCGGCCTTAGGCCATCCCACCCTATGTGCTACCTGCAGGGGGGGGCGATCAGGCCCCCTCCTACCTTGGTCCCACTCTGCTTATTTTAAGTATTCCTTACTCTGTCAGCAGCTTATGGATACTTATTCCAGGGCATCTGAGTTCCATCTTGATCTCTCTAGCCAAATTCAGGCTTTGAAGTCTGTTATGGAACGTTGTCAGTATGACCGTGCCCTCTCTTTGAAGGTTGAGGCTCAGTGTGGTACGCAGGCTTCTAGGGCTGCATTTGATCCTTATAGGAGTTGTTCGAATAGGATCTCTTCCACGATTATTGACAGTCTGGTTGATCCCCTTACAGGAGTGTGCCACACTTCTCTTCTGCTTTTGAAGTGCATTGTACAATCTCATGTGGAAGGGATGTTTGGTACTGTCTCGTCTGTCTTGAACCCGGCTGAGTATCTTTCTGATTTGGTCATTCCTGAGGTTTCTGAGGACCTGCTTCTTGCTCTTGTGCATTCCATTTCTGTTTCAGAAGCAATGACTGCTATTAAGAAACAGAACAGCGTACTTCTCGGGGTTGGATGGTTTGTGGCTGAGCTTTATCACTCTTTCATTGATTTTTTTGCCCTTGCCCTGACTATTGTTTTTAATGATGTCCTGGCTTCCTTTTCGGTCCCTCAACATTTTTTGGATGCTATTTTACTTTTGATTTATAAAATAGGCTACTGATCTGATCTACGGAACTGGAGACCTTTGAGCCTTCTTAATGTGGATTATAAAATTCTGACTGTCATTCTTTTGGGGTGGCTCCTGCCTATAGCGGAAGTCATTATTTCCAACACTCAGTTTTGTGCTATCCTGGGTCTTCCATGCTACATACTTTGTCTCATCTTAGGGATGTTGTGATGTTAGTCAGGCTATTGTGTTTTCTTTGGATCAGGAAAAGGTTTTTGATCAGGTGGAGCATTCCTTTTTGTTTTCTGTTTTAGCACACTATCATATTCCTTCCAATTTTGTCTCTTGGCTTAAGCTTTTATATAACACTGCCTGGATCACCCCTCATGTCAACTATTCTCCTGGTGCTGCGTTTTTGAGTAAATGGGGTGTGAGGCAGGGTTGTCCTTTGAGTCCCCTTTTGTATTTGTTCCAGATTGACCCTTTATTATATCATTTTGGGCTCTTGTCCTGCTATCCCTCCCTTGTTCCTTCTCAGTGATCACTATGTACCAACTGTTTTTGCACATGCTGATGATTTATGTGTATGTACCATGACGTATTTTTCTGCTTTGGGTTTAACACGTCTATTTTCTGACTTTAATCCTGTTTCTGGCTCTCATTTGAATTTTCATAAAATTATGGCTAAAATCTTTCCCAGCTCTGAGTCCTCCTCTACTTCTGTTTCTATGGCTGGGATTCCTGTTATTTCTGGTCCATTTAAAATTTTCGGTTTATATTTTGGCACTCCTGATGATTCTCTGTATAACTGGAATGTGACTATTGATAAAGGTTTCCAGCTTGTTACCTCTTGGAAGGGTCGGCCTGTTGCTAAGAAGAAACGTGTCCTGCTTTTGAAGACTTTGGTTCTTCCTTTATTTTTACACTTGGCTACTGTTTTCCCTCTTCCTTTTGTTTTGGAAGCCAAAGTCAATAATTTTTTTTCAAGGTTTTTGGGGCGCTTATTTAAATCCTGTCCGGCAAGTTTTTCTATATCATGATTATTGTCAGGGAGGTGTTCAGACGTTGAATCCTATTTTTTTTTATTGCCTGTTTCTGAAGTTTTTGTTTCCTTTTTTGTTGTAGCCTTCCCCCCTCCTTGGGTTTCTATTTTGGTTGCTTGAGTGTCTCCTTTATGTGTGAAATGGCTTGGTCCTCCTTCGCAAGTCCTTAGGAACTTTAGGACTTTAGGTATTCCTTCCTTCCTTCTTGTTTCCCACCATTCTTAAAATCCAGCAATGGTGCTTGAGTCCTCAGATTCTGTAGTCTCAGTCTAGGAAGCAACTGTATTGTACTGTTTTGCGTTCCTCTTTTTCCGATACCCCTAGGTTGTTGAATGCTCTTGGTGCTGAATTAGATACTGCTGTGATTTTTCATCAGCTTACTGACCCTACACTTCCTGCAAAGTTATGGGATGTTACTTGGTTGTTAGTCATGGGAGGTTGGGGGTGCGTGGTAATCACCTGCATAAGTCTTTGGAGGAGCGTATGTGTTTTCAGGATACTTGTCCGGGTTTAACTAAAACCATGAGTCATTTTTTGGGGATTGTCCTTTTAGTAAGGAATTTTGGACTCTTTGGCTCCATAAATGGAAGGATAAGTGTTTTACATCAATTTCGTATGTCATTCTTATGTATGGGCTGTTTCCTGCCTCCCTTTCTCATTATTATCCTAGTACCCTCCGTCTTGTCTTTGCCCTCTGTAGGTTTTTTCTATGGCAGGCTCGTTGTGTTCAGTTGTTACAACAGAAATCTTATACGAGCACTCATATTATGGATCAGATTTTTGCTTATCTCTACTCTATTCAAGATAAAGAGTGTGCTTCTCTGTCCAATGATAAATACCGGCTCTGTTGGATTGCGTGTGAGTGGCTTTCTGCTGCTTGATTTTGTCTGTGTTTTGTTTTGGGTTTAGGGGTGGTAGTTTGGTTATGGACCCCCTACTTTTTAGACTTTGTCACATATTTCCCTTGCTTTCTGAATAGTATGTTGTTTTGTGTGGCTTCACACAGTTTGTAATTTTTTTGGTTTTTGATATTATTCTGTTTTGATTTCCCCTACTCGGCTGGTGGGAAGGAGGAGGGGTTGGGTTCTATTGTTTTCCTTTGGGTTGGGGCTACTATATGACTTAAGGTTTATTCTGTTCTTGATTTTTTTCTCTTTTTATGGATCTATATGATGTAATGCTGTTTTATGTTTTGTTATGCTTTCAATAATTATTTATCTCCATATTTTCATGTGAGGGGATGGGGGGATATTTGCTTTATTTTTTAAATTTTGCTGTTTTTTTTTCAACTATTTTTATTGGGTGTTAGATGCTCATTACTCATTTCTGTTGTTCTTTTTTCTGATGCCAGGTGGAAATACTCTGTTTTGTTTCTTTTTTGTTTACTTCTATGATGTAATACATATTTTTGTTTCTTTCCTGTTTTTTTATGCTTTCATGTGCTATATTGCTGTTTAGTTGTATTTTGCCTTTATATTTTGTCAATAAAAAATTCCCCGACTCTTTTCGAGAAGTGCCATGAGATCTCTAACATCCACCTGAACTACCACCAGGACAGGCAGATAGGACCTTGGTTTAACATCTCATCCAAAAGATGGCACCTCAGGAGAATGCAGCACCCCCTCATGCTGCACTGCAGTGTCAGTATTGGGATATTAACCCAAGTGCCTGGTGTGGGGATAGAGCCCACAGCCTTCTGATCTCCTGGCCTCAGAGGTGAGTGTGCTACCTGCTGAGCCACTGACACTTTAAGACATATATGCCAATGATGTTCTTCTCCATCTGGTACACCTGGGACTGTCTTTTCCAGTGTTTTTTTCTATCATTGCAGAGTATGGAGCTGTGTCCAATTATACAATTAACTTGGGAAAGACCACAGTTTTTCCTCTGGATCACAGGCTCACCAGGCAGGAATTAGAACCTCTTGGTGTACAGTGGAGACCCAAGAGCCTAAAGTATATGGGTTTACTTATACCTAGAAATGAGACCTCGATGAGGAAGCTAAATCTAGACCCCCTACTCCTTATTATACAGCAGGATCTCAGTAGGTGGCAATCTCTTCTGATATCACTCTTGGGGGCATATTAATATAATTAAAAAGAACATTTTACCTAGGCTTTTCTATCACCTAAGTATGTTAAACTCCTGGATTCCCTTGGCTTGATTTAAGAATGTACATGTTATAATTTCCTCCTTTATTTGGCTTGGGAAACATTCCAGGCATGCCTACAATATGTTTGCAGCCTCCGCATTACATGGCAGCTTGAAGCTCCCACATTTTGACCAGTATTTTTGGGCTAGCCAGGCAGCCAAGTATTTGAGGTGGCTCACTTCCCAGGAAGAGATTGCCTCCTATCCCTATGTTCCGGAGTGGCTGATGTTAAAAAAAGAGCTGATATCAATAGCTAATATTTCACTGGAGGCAATGTTGCATATCCCTGCCAAGGCTCTGCCTGCCAATCTAGCTAACTCCCCATTTTCTCCTCTATCAGGATATATGCACAGCTGTGTATCTTTCTGTGGCATAAGAACACTAAATGTCCTATGCAGCGAGTGGTGGGAAACCCTACTCTAAGAATAGGGGGCAGGTTTATTTCCACACTGTGGTTACCTCAACTGAAAGGTTCTAGAATAAAGGATTATTTTCCAAGGGGGTCTTGTATGGATTTGGGCTCTATTATGGCCCATTTCAAGTTGGATAAGACCCATATGTTCAAAATCCTCCAGTTACGTCACCTCTTACATCATTTTCCAAAAGACCTGAAAGGGGAAATGGTTGAGTGACAGGTTTGGCTCCCTGGTTAAGTTATGTAACAAACCCCCATGCCATTTCTCTGTGTAACCCCTGGGTGGCACCACCACCAGTGTTACACCCCTGCCTACTACCCTGAACATAGGCTAAGGAGGTTAGGTTGGCTAACTTATAACATTTTTAAAATCTTTGCACAGTGCCTCCACTTAGGGTGCTTTACGTGGGTGAGATGGTACTGGGTGTAGCCCCCTGAGCTGCTACACCACCCACAGTGACCAGTTACCTTCCTTAGACATGCCCCAATACACAGTTCCCCACATTTCCACATTTTGAATTAAAGGCTCTCTCTAATAATATGCTCACACAGGATTTTAAACAACAACAACAAGATATTTATTTTGGGGTAATGAAGGAGCTAGGAAAGGGAAACAGGAGGAGTAGAGGTTATCTTACCGTATTTACACATGTACAGAGA
Source organism: Neoceratodus forsteri (assembly GCA_016271365.2). Lineage (NCBI taxonomy): Eukaryota > Metazoa > Chordata > Ceratodontiformes > Ceratodontidae > Neoceratodus > Neoceratodus forsteri. Next base: position 358,063,768 of record JADMNL010000026.1, read on the forward strand.
TCATTTTGGATTTTGCTGGTGAACCCTCCAGCTGGGTGGCTACATGTTAACAGGCTGACATAAATCACATTTTACCATTCGACTTAAGACATCCAGAGCCCTGGCTATCTAGCTGCTGATAAATCAGATGTTAAACATAATTATTAATATTACCCACACTGGTACCAGTCCCAGATACAGCAGAAACCCTGCAATCTCATACCATACTGGTTAAACAGATACCACAGTTCAAGATGTTGCAGGCCTGATGGAGTTGCAGCTGGTCGAGGTGGCTGGCTATTAATTTGAGGGTGGGGGCAACTTGGAAACATATTTATGTAAAGCAGCAAATTACTATTTACAACCACAGCGGGGATTGCCCTGCACTTTAGCGGATGAAGCAGGGATTGCCCTGCAGTCACAGACTTCTGAACATTCCAGAACAAACTATATGGATCTTACATCCAGAACATTCAGCGCAATATTTGAAAGACCCATCCAAAGCAATACTGGTGATACTTTTTTCAAGCATCCTATATGCAATTCAAATACGGTCACATCCAGTACTTTATATACCAAAAGTCATCCATCCAGAGTAAATTGGCAATGACACTTTCATCAAGCATCCCACATACTTTAGTCACAGGCAGATGCAGTCCAAGAGATGCTGGCTGTGAGTTCCAGCTTGCTGCACAATTTATATGTACACAAAACACTACCAGGCAAACAGCTGGTCACCTCAGGAGATTGAGCCTGGCTACCGAGGCATTCTTCTCTGACTCAAACACGGATTCAGATCAAACCCAGCTAGAGAATCACACTCCCAGCACAGCACACAGTTCACAACATGGGGAATTACTTGGTGCTCAGTCCCCACAAGCATTCACACATTTATATGTAAAGGACACTTACTGTACCAGACCAAAGAGTCCTGACAGGCCAATCGCAATTCTGCACACTTTTGGTCTTCTTCAGGTTAAGTCTGGTCCTAAAATGACTTCTGCTTCTTTTCTCCCCCTGAAAGCTCAGAATTTCTGTCTGAATAATTACTCACTAATGAATGCAGGCCAACTTTATGGCCTCATACGAGCTTCCCGCATGAATCTACTGCACACAACAGCTGCACGAACACTCAGGGCAGTTTCCTCCTCAGCTTCCAACTTCAAACACAGTTCTCTTCTGCCCCAATCCTCAGGGCACTTCAGCATCAAGGTTCCTCTTCAGAATCTCTGTCTGAAAATCAAGGCTTCTCTTCAGAATCTCTGTCTGAAAACCAAGGTTTCCACTTCAGAATCTCTGTCTGAACACTTGGTTGCCCAATATCTAGGCCACAACGACTGCTTTCCTTTTTCACCCATGTTCAGATACTTGACCCGAGAAAATACAGTCCTTTTCTCTCCCCTCAGGAGCGCCGATGAAAGAAAAGCCCTTTTCAGGCCTCCTGCATGGTTTCTGTGCTGCCCCATGGGCAGCAGCCCCACGAGCTGCTCACTCTTCCAGCTCCATGCTTAGACTGACTCTCCCAGCAGACAGTCCGGGCATTTCCTCCAAATCCAAAAGGTTGCAGTTGGCTGATTCTCCTTGTCAGTCACAACAGGCTCCCTCTACTGGCAAAAAATGGTGCCACGGTCCAAACTACATTTCCCAGAGGCTCTCTCCATACAAGCCCCTTGTGGCTGGCTCCATTTGAGAGTCCCAGTGCTGATTTACCAGCAGACTCCATTTTAAGGAGCCTCTCCCCATTAATTGGACCTATTCAGCAGTTCAGATCTGAAATTGAGGGGCTAAACACACAGAGTCCCAGCACAAGACAGGCAGGTTAGAAAAACTGTGCAGTCATTATCACTCTAACAAATTCCCAGCAGATAGTTACATCTTTTGAAAGTGCTCCCCCTGCGCATATAGCGACTGCAGAATGGAGCAATCTGCTCAGTGGTCCAGGCGGGACTCGAACAAGGAAACACACAGTCCCCCCAGTTCAAATTAATTATACTGCAGATTGGCAGCTCTTAGAGCGACAGTATATGAAGGCATTAGGTACTCTCACTAAAATATTTTAAATTGGAAGGCTTTTTCTGTGACCCCCATTTGTAGGGGGGTTACATCTGGTATACTCATTTCAGGAAAGATCATTAGATGCCCAGTGTGGGAACACTCAGTTCTGGTTTGATCAATTTCCCAATTCATTAGACAGATGGGAAACCATCTGGAAAGACACCCAATACCAGATCCTAAATGATATGTATTGGACCCCAATTAAAATTCAGAAGATGAGAAGAACCCTGATGCTTTATGCAATAGGTGATGGCAAAATGAGGGTACCCTTAGACACATTTTTTGGGGCTGTCCTTTAATCAAGGACTTGTGGGATTTTGATCACAGTGAAATGCTTTACCAACTAGGCAACACAGGCTGCATAGAATTAATCAGGACCAGGGCAGATCTCTTGCAGGGCATTGAAGATTTGTTTACCCCCAAGATGTGTCTATTTGGAGACTTCCCCGAGATACTTGTGTGGTCACGTTGATACCACATGGCCATGATAACATGAACTTTGAAAAAATTGGTTCTACACCACTGGCTGGATGGGCATGACATCACATACATTGAGTGGCTAAGGGAGCTCCTACTCAATATTCATGCTAAGCAACTCAAAGCTAGCCTCTGGGGATCTGTGTCCCAACACAAAAGAGTTTGGGAAAGCTTCCATACCTTGTATCTGCTTCAAATTGGTGAGCCTCAGGATGAACCTTTTGTTTGCCACCAGGTGTTCATCTTGGTAGTCCCGCCTTTCATGTACACCTTTTCTTCAACTTTCAGTTAATATGTTTTTATGTTTGCTTGCACGCATGTGCAAGAAACATATTGGCATCATCCGAGTTTTCGGAGGAGTGTCACCCCCTCTTCCAATTCAGTCAGTGTGTTGGGAGGCGTGGCCCCAGTCCACCAATGCATGCTGGAGCTGTCTATGACAAGCTCCAAAATGCAGTGGTATACAGCTGAAAGGGGGAGCTATGCTTCAGTGAGCAGCGATAAGATACCGCCTGCTCATGCAGCAGCCCTCCACACACACACTGAAACACATGCACGCATATGGCATGCTGCCACCCCACGTGAGCACACATCATCGTAAGATAGCCGACGGGGTGCCTAACCCCGGCCAGCTGTGCTGCGCCTCCCAAAGCCTCCACATGCCACGCTGGGTGCCCACCCCAGTGTGGCAACTCATAGAATAGCCGGGACGGTGCCCAATCCCGTCGGCTCCACTGTCCTCACCCCACCCGAGTGCTGGGTGCCACGCTGGGAGCCCATCCCAGTGAGGCAATAGATGTTATGGCCGATGGGGGTGCCTAATCCCCCGTTGGCTCCATGGCCCCCCTCAGCCATCCTTGTGTCATGCTGGGAGCCCACCCCAGCGTGACAAACGTTCCGTGTCGTCAATAAAAAACCAAAAAACTAAACACGATAGAGGTCTTCAGGTACATAAAGAGGGTAAATAGGGGAGGAACAGTCAGGGTGCTTTGAAGAAAGGAGGAGGGGGCCACTAGAGGGCATGGGTGGAAGCTGGAGGGGGGAAGATTCAGGGGAGAAAGGAGGAGGTGCTACTTCACTGAGAGGGTGGTGGAGCCATGGAATGTACTGCCTAGGGGGCTGTTGGAGGCAGAGACAGTGGAGGGGTTCAAGAGGGGGTGGGACAGGTACAGGGGAAGGGTTCTGGAAGCAAAATGCAATGCAGCAAGAATATCCAGAACTGGGAACAGAGAAGCTAGAGAAGGCGAGGGGGGGCAGCAAGGTCAGCAACCAGGGTTGGGGCGGACCAAACGAGCAGACACGAAAGACCATTAGGCCTATTCTGTTGGCATTTTAGTATGTTAGTAAATTAAAAACGGTCCTCCTGGCCCCCCTTCCCAAAACCCACACCCACCCACTGCGCACCCTGCCTCCCCACAGCCCCCCTCACCCCATACTTACCTCCAGACCTCAGCGTGGCAATCTTCGGTGGACCAGGAACACGTCTGCACTCTTTGAAGCTGACCACAAACTAAGGAAATGCCGGTAAGCTGTATAATGGGATAGATAGGGTTTTTTCAACTTTGTTGCATATCTCAGGCATTTTTTGGAATTTTTGCACCAAATTTTCAACATGGGGTTTTTGGGATCCCTTCTCATGAATGCTGTCACTGTCATGGCATTATTCAGGCTCGAAGGGTGATTTCGCAGTCACTGCACGAAATAACCTTTTGGGACCAATAAACGAGAAGACACTGACAGTGTTCATAAGGTGGTCTCTCAAGCAGCCTATTTTGAAAATTTGGTGGAAAAATTCCAAAAACAACTGTTTTACAAGCGTGCATTGCGCAGTTCCTACGCATGCTCGTAAGTTCACGAATTTTCAATATTTTCACTCTAGATTTTCAACATTGCCATTTACCACCTTCTTATGAACAGTATAGCTGTAATTTTTCACATCTCACCCAAAATGTGTTTCCACCCATGTAGCGCACAATGGTGCAGTTGGTGTGTGAAATCAATGTACAAGACAAATTAAGAAAATCACAGTGACACTGTTCATGAGCAGAGGTCTTAAAATGGCTATGTTGAAAAATTTGGCAAAAAATTCCAACAAATGACTGTTTTACGAGCGTGCGTTGTACAGTTCCTACACATGCTTGTAAGTTTGCAAATTTTCAATATTTTCACTCCAGATTTTCAACATTGCCATTTTACCACACCTTCTTATGAGTAGTACAGCTGTCATTCTTCACATCTCACCTGAAACATGTTTCCGCCTATGTAGCGTGCAATGGCGCAGCTGGTGTACGAAATCAATGTACGGGACAAATTAAGAAAATTACAGTGACACTGTTCATGAGCAGAGGTCTTAGAATAGCTATTTTGAAAATTTGGTGAAAAAATTACTAACAATGGCTGTTTTACGAGCGTGCGTTGCGCAGTTCCTACGCACGCTCATAAGTTCATGAATTTTCAATATTTTCACTCCAGATTTTCAACATTATGATTTTACCACATCTTCTTAGGAGTAATACAGCTGTCATTTTTCACATCTCACCCAAAAAGTGTTTCCGCCTATGTAGCGCACAATGGCGCAGTTGGTGTGCGAAATCAATGTATGGGACAAATTAAGAAAATCACAGTGACACTGTTCATGAGCAGAGGTCTTAAAATGGCTATGTTGAAAATTTGGTGAAGAAATGCCAAAAAATGACTGTTTTACGAGCGTGTGTTGCGCAGTTCCTACGCACGCTTGTAAGTTCATGAATTTTCAATATTTTCACTCCAGATTTTCAACATTGCCATTTTACCACACCCTTCACATCTTGCCCAAAATGTGTTTCCGCCCATGTAGTGCACAATGGCACAGTTGATGTCCGAAATCAATGTAGGGGACACATTAAGAAAATCACAGTGACACTCTTCATGAGCAGAGGTCTTAAAATGGCAATGTTGAAAATTTGGTGAAAAAATTCCTAAAAATGACTGTTTTATGAGCGAGCGTTACGCAGTTCCTATGCATGCTCATAAGTTTATGATTTAATATTTTCACTCCAGATTTTCAACATTGCCATTTTATTACACTTCATATGAGCAGTACAGCTCATTTTCATATGCCACCCAAAATGTGTTTTGCATTACGCAGCTTAGCACAATGGTGCTGTTAGTGTGCGAAGCAATGTTTGGGACAGATTAAGAAAATCACAGTTACACTGTTCTTGAGCAGAGGTCTTAAAATGGCTATGTTGAGCATGTTGATTACAAAGTCCATAAAATGACTATGTTACGGTGAGCATTGCGCGATTTCCGCACTACCCTAATGTAAGTTCATGACTTTGTAATATTTTAAGTCCAGATTTTCACCAGTGGCATTTTTCCACACTTCCTTATTTACAATACAGCTGTCATTTTTCAGAACATGGCCGAAGTGTGTTTTCACACTTTCAGCGCAGAGATGTGTGATTGCTGTGGGAAATCATTGTTCGGGACAGATAAATAAAATCACAGTGAGCCAGACTGGTGGCGTGAGGGTTGAGCTGGATGCCACATCTCCTCCACGCCCGGCGACTCAGGTTCGGTAGCAGCTTCAGGTTGCTGGTGGGCGGCCGGGGGAGTTGAAGCAGGCATCCCGGCAGCCTCGCCTACTCTGGGGAGGTTAGGCAATGGCGAACATTTGTCTGACTCTGAGTGGAGGCTCAGGTACTGCAAGCCTAATGTTAGGGGAAGGACTGCCTTGTTACAGCGTGATGTCGGCGTCTTGCACCTTGACGTCAGGGGTCCTTCGCTGTAAGGAGTGGGAGAAACAGTGGAAAATGCCTGCTGTCACCAGGAAGATGGAGCCTCCGGAGACGTGCCCTCGATGTGCCTGCGCCACCCAATGGTCCCTGGACCAACGTAAGTTGATTGATGGGGTAAGGGGGCTCTGTCCCATCCCCGCTCGGGGGGTAAACCAAAGCTACATGGGGTTCCAGAGGGTCATACGGGCAGGGCAGAAGGTAGAGGGATGTCTGACTTGAGGCTCCTGAAGGGTCAGGGACGGCAGGCAGGGAGGCGGCGAATAAATAGAACTTTCAAAAAAAAAAAAAATCACAGTGACACTGTTCATGATTGGAGGCACCATTTTGCCTGAGTTGACAATCTGCTGTAAAAAAATCCCCAAACTAATTATATTATGGGTGTGCCTTGCACAGTTTCTATGTACGCTCGTGACTTCACCATTTCTTTAAATATTTTTACTGCAGATTTGCAACATTGCCATTTTTTTATACCTCCCCATGAACAGTACAGCTGTAATTTTTTACATCCTGTTCGGAATGTTTTTGCACCTGTGGTGCTAAATGCCGTAGTCACTGTGCATAAGCAGCTTTCGGCTAAGAAACTGATATTCCCCCTGTTCATGAGATGGGGTCACAAAAAAACCATGTTGAACATTTGGAGTGAAAATACCCACAAATGCCTGAGGTATTAGGGTTTCCAACCATAACGCCCAACCCTGTAGAGAATGACAGGCATCTGGGGTGTGATTTGGGATTCTTGCCTGTAATGCTCATACCATTCCACACCCTGCAGCCAGTGAGAGGCATCTTGGTATGCTTTGGACTCTTCGGCCCCAAAGTTCACCCCATTCTCCTATATCGCACCCATCTCACCGTATTTCCTAATGGAATGGGGTCTGCATAAGGGCCAAAGACTTCAAGGAACACCATGTCACTTGTCAGTGTCTGCAGGGTGGGGTGTGGTGAAATGGCATGGCCGTTATGCCTGATGACCCAAATGCACACCCCAATGCCTGTCACTCTCTGCAGGGTGGTGGTGGGGTTGGCTTCAGTTCAATACTTCACTGCCATTCCTATTACGCAGCTCTGTAACTTACACTACCACTGCCAATGCCAGCAAGCAAACATTTGGCACTGACACATGCTTGTTCTGTATGGTACCAAGTAGGTATCATAGTCTTTGGTTTATGTTGCAAAGCCAGAGGGTGGGGGGTAGGGAGGGAGGAGGGGGGACTGGCATGGCCATTTGATACTGTACATCTGTAGATGTGTGATACCATGTCAAGGCACATTTATGATAAACTTAAAAAAAATAAGTGTGTAAAATCAGGAGGTATGCAATGAGCAGTGTACAGACAGACTGTACTACACAGAGCAGTAAAACAGCAGAGCATAAAATCAGGAGGCATGCAGTGAGAAACACACACACAGACCATACCAAACAGAGCAGTAAAACAGAAGTGTGTAAAATCAGGAGGTGTGCAATGAGCAATGTGTACACATACTGTACTAAACAGAGCAGTAAAACATAAGTATGTCAAATCAGAAAGTATGCAGTGAGCAACATATGCACAGACCTTTCTGAACAGAGCAGTAAAACAGGATTGTGTAAAATCAGGAGGTTTGCAATGAGCAACGTGCATACAGACCATACCAAACAGTGCAGTAAAACAGAAGTGTGTAAAATCAGGAGGTGTGCAATGAGCAACACACACACAGACTGTACTAACTGGTGCAGTAAAAGATAGGTGTTTAAAATCAGGAGGTGTGTAATGAGCAACATACTGTATATACAGACCATACTAAACAGAGCAGTAAAACAGAAGTGTGTAAAATCAGGAGGTGTGCAATGAGCAATGTACACACAGACCGTACTAAACGGAGCAGTAAAGCAGAAGCTTATAAAATTAGGAGGTATGCAATGAACAACGTAAATGCAGATCATACTAAATGGAGCAGTAAAACAGAAGTGTGTAAAATCAGGAGGTGTGCAATGAGCAATGCACAGACAGACTGTCCTAAATGGAGCAGTAAAACAGAAGTGTGTAAAATCAGGAGGTCTGCAATGAGCAACATGCACACAAACCATGCTAAACGGTGCAGTAAAATGGAAGTGTGTAAAATCAGGAGGTATGTAATGAGCAACGTATACACCGATTCAGTATCACAAAGTCAGGGACACTTTTGCTGACTTTTTGCTAAATCTCTTTTGTCGACTTTTCCCTTTATTTTCTGGTTCCCACTTGTTGACTTTTTTCTAACATCTAACAGTAGGGGACAGCTAGATGCTGTCACATTTCTTTTTATAGTCTTGGGTTCAACCTATCTAGCTCCTTAATTTATCAATCTTCAGAGTGCTTAGACCCTTCGGCACACTCTGTTCTTAGTTCTTAAACCTGACTTGGCAATGATCTCCTTCTCTTGTGTAACCCCCCTACAATTGGGGTTCCTGAAAAGTCTTCCTTGAGCTTGCCTAAATGCTCACTGCCAGACTGGTGCTCTGCATTTTAGCAGTTTAAATGTACTGCCAGAGAGTACCTGTATAGCCTCTGTTAACTGTCTCTTTAAGAGCTGCCTGGATTGCAGTCATAATTAATCTGAGAGGGAGCTCTGTTAGAAGATGTACTTGTTGGCTGATCATTTGTTAGAGTAGTAATAATATTGCAGTTTGTTCTAACCTGCCTTCTTTGCAGCATGGACAGTTCTGTTTGTTTCCATCTTCTTGGTCCTGAACTGCAGAATGAGCCAATCAGTACATTTGGGACTCTAAAATGGAGCCTGCCTACAAGGGCTTGGTGGGGCCAAAACTTGTAGCAATTGTAGTTTTAGGCTTTTGGTGCCTAAAATAACCTGGAGGGAGAGCACTTGTTGTGACTGAAAGACAGATCAGCCAACCAAACCTTTTGGATCTTGGGGAAAGTCCCACACTGCTTGCAATTTCAGTTAGAGTTTTCACAAAAGTGGGAGCAGGGCAGAGGCAAGAAACTACAGACCAGTTAGTTTGACCTCAGTGGTAGGAAAAATGATGGAATCACTTCTGAAGGAAAGAACTGTTGAGTACCCAGAGGCCAGTGGGGCACAGGACCCAAGGCAGCATGGGTTCACAGCTGGACAGTCATGTCAGACAAACCTAATAGATTACTTTGACTTAGTGACCAAAGTAGTAGACCAGGGACGGGCTGTGAATATGGCCTACCTTAAATTTTAGCAAGGCATTTTACACAGTCTCATGCAAAAGATCAATATACAAGTTAGCCAGCCTGGGAGTGGGTCCCAAGGTGGTAGCCAGAATAAAAAACTGGCTGGACAACAGAACACAAAGATTATTAGTAAATGGAGTCCACAGTGAAGAACGGAGGGTAACTAGCAGGGTACCGCAGGGTTCGGTACTGAGACCAGTCCACTTTAATGTCTTCATAAGTGACATTGGAGAGCACCTGGAAGGAAAAGTATGTCTCTTTGCAGATGACACAAAGATCTACAACCGGGTTGATACACAAGGTGGGACAGAAAGGAAGAAAAGAGACTTGGCAAGGTTGGAGGAATAGTCAAATATATGGCAGCTCAGATTCAATGCAGAAGAAGTGCAAGGTAATGCATATGGAAACAAAAACCAGAGAAAGAGTACACAGTGGGGGTATTAATAACAACAACAACAAAAATTGGAAGAGATCTAGGAGTAATTATATCAGATGACCTAAAGTTGGGCAAGCAATGTGAGAAGGCAGTAAGGAGGGCTGGGGGGATACTGGGATGCATAGGGAGAGGCATCAACAGTAGAAAACAGGAAGTTGTTATCCCTCTGTACAGACAGTTGGTGAGACCCCATCTGGAGCACTGTGTGCAATTCTGTAGACCCCATCTCTGCAAAGACATAGACGAAGTGGAGGCTGTTCAGAGAAAGGCAATCAAAATGGTGTAGGGTCTATACTAGAAGACATACAAGGAGAGACTAAAGCAGCTTAATATGTATACCCTTGAAGAAAGGAGGGAGGGGGGACATGATAGAAACTTTCAAGTATCTCAAGGGAATTAACAAAGTACAAGAGGTAACATCTTTCAGAAGAAGAGATGTCCAAGAACAAGGGTACAATTTGAAGATAGAGGGAGGACGGCTCAGAGATAATGTTAGAAAGTATTTTTTCACAGAGAGGGTTGTGGATGCATGGAACAGCCTTCCTAAAGAGGTTGTGGAGTCAGGAACAGTGGGAGAATTCAAGAATGCATGAGATAGATATAAGGCAATTCTAGTGGGGGGTAGGAGGAAGTAAGCTGTTGATTAACTAGAAACTGCAGCTTATCCATCAGGTAAGGACATCAGCAGATTAGGTGGGCCAAGTGGTCCTTATCTGCTGTCAGATTCTATGTTTCTGTATTTCTAGATCTGAGTTGGGAAGTGAAGAAGTAACAGCTTGAGATAGTTCAAGCAGCAATCCATAGTGGATTTGTGTGGGAGAACTGTGGAAAGGCCTGAGTTTGGCCTGCCTGCCTGCCTGTTGTTCCTGAGAGGGAACTTGTGCTTTATCCGGACTGAATCCGAATTTGGAGAGTAAAGTAAGCCACTGAATTGTGACCAGGCTTTAACCTGAAAAAGACCAAAAAGTGCTGAATGTAATTGGCGTGTAAAGACTTCCAGCTACCTTTGAACTCCCGGACTGTGCAGAGACTCTGTAATTGCGACTGGAGAGCCAGTTGCCTGATACAGTGGAATTTCCTTACATGTAAATGTGCTGTGTGCTTATAGTGGGTTGTGATTTGGTTCCCCACTGTGTGTCTGAACTGTGTTTTACTTGCTGGAGGCTGTATCCAGCTCCATGGACTGAATCCATATCCATTTCCATTTGCAAGGGCCCTGCTACACTGGCCCAGCCAGAATACCTGCTACGCAGAGAAAGTAATCCATGGGACACTGGCCTGAGGATCAGCCCCCTGCTCAATGCCTTGAACAGGAACAACGCCTTGGTGATTTGTATGGGCCTGCTTCTCTGGGCACTCCAGCTCAACAGCGTGCTGTCTTGATTTTGCCCTGCCTGTGTCCAGTATTGGGTATCATGTGTAAACATCAGGATAGTCCCCTGCAACAACAGCTACATCCAAAAGTGTTGTCATCTGATTGTCTTGTTACCTTTTCTTTCACGAAATAAGCCCTCTGGCTCCAGATTGCAAATAGTGTATGTTGTGCATGTTACTTACTGCCATCACAGGGCCCCAACCAGCTGCAACGTTCCTGGCTAGCCCACTGTTTTCTTTTTTTTCACTTTAACTTTTTATTGAAATTTGATTATATAAGAAAGCACACATCTTCTACAATAGAAGAACATCCTCCATATACGGTATAAAATATCACTTAAACACAGTGTTTAGGGTAAACATATTAGAGAAGCCTTATATACATGTATTGATAATAAAATACAAACCAAGATAGGTTATAAGTGGAGAGCAGAAGGGTTTCAATCAATAGGATATTATAAAATCAGGAATGGAAAGCATGTATGAAATAAATGCTAGGGAAGGCTATGGCATGGCATTCAATAAATTGCAAAAAGTGATAAATGTGGCAATATGAACAATGTTCAGTAATGGAGAGGTAAAGATAAGAGAAAAGTGTGCAAGGAAAGAAGAAAAAAGAGAAAAAAGCAAGGAAGAAGGGAAGGGAGAGAGGGAGAAAATAGAGAAGAAGGCTAAAAAGAAGAGATATATGTGCACAAAAGTTTTGGGGAAAACTAATCTGAGAGCAAAATAAGAAGAGGGCTAAATATCATTAAGAATTAAAGTCTAGAAGAACTAGACTTGATGTACTTCTGACAACATCTGTCATATACAGTGAGTCCGCTATGAGTAACATAAGATAATCGGTCTAGGGAGGCATACTGAGAAAGGCTTTGAAGAACATCTGAAAGAGAAGGCATCAGAGTTGATTTCCATTTCATAAGAATCAGGTGTTTGACCAGAAGAGAAAGTATGTTTAGCCATCTAAAATGTGCATGTGAGAGGAGAGAGCTATTGGGGACAAGGATGCCTAGAAGGAATAGCTTGGGGTCAAAAGGTAGTTTTTGTCTTGCTACTCTCAAGGCAAGTAAATAGACTTTATGCCAGAGCTTATTAATGGGAGCACATGACCACAAGATATGAAGTAGATCCCCATTGGCCAAATTGCAGTGCCAGCAGTTATTATTATTTAATAGGCCCATTTGTTGAAGCACAGAGGGGGTTCTATACCAGAGATGTAGGATTTTAGTTTTTATTAAAGAACTTGGGGGATCTTTAAAGATATTGACCCAGATTTTCAAACTGCGCCATTCTGAGGCGCAAGCCCCTGCGCTGCGCAAAATAGTTGCGCGAAGGGTGTGGCAGGGTGATATTCAAAGGATGCGCTGTTGAGCAACTCCTTTGAATATCACCCCAGCCACAGCACTTTGCGCAAGATGGTGCAGTGGAACTTGCGCCACAAGTTGCCAGAGTTGAGCATTAAACTTCGCGGTGGCACAAGTACCATTGCGCCATGCTCAAATTTCCGATATTCAAAAGGTGACATGCAAATGGGGCCATAATTTATCGAAGGCGCAGGGGGCCATTTGCATCAGTTATGGCCCCCATTTATCTAGATCTTGCCGATCTGAGGACTTGCTCCTGGCCGCCCTGCCGGGCAGCAGCGTCGAGGAACGACGCCTAATACCTTGATCGCGGGCATCACAGTTACATGAACCCCCGCCATCCCACAGCCCGATCGGGCAATACAATTACATGAACACATCCCACAGCCCGATCGCGGGCAGTACAGTCACATGAAACCCCCACACATCTCCAGCCGATCGTAGGCAATACAGTTACAAAACCCCCCACACATCTCCTGCCCACATCTCCACAGCCCGATCGCGGGCAGTAAGTACATAAACCCCCCACCCACATCTCCCACAGCCGATGGGGGCAGGCGTGTATGAACCCCCAGTGCCGATCAGGCAGAATGTAACCCTCCCCAACCCGAATATCTCCCTGGTGGTCAGTGGACGTAAAGCCCAATGGGCAAATGTCATCACAACCCCCAAACATCTCCTGGTGTCTGTGTCCCCCACCCACCCACAGCCTCCACTCCGCTCCCCCCGCAGCCAGCGAACAGCATCCACCAGCACCCCGCCGCCCGCCGACCGACTGTCGGTGGGGCTGCAGCCCGTGGTGCAGAGCTACTGACTGTGTCATGGATGAGCCTATTCACTGACGCACATCAGTAAACTGAATTGAGTGGCACTTATACTACTATTAATTTTGTACTGAGTTTAGTATTTCTTTTGAAACAGAAACAATACAATTAACATAACAGCTATTTAAATCAATTGATATGGCATAATGCATTTCTGCTAAGACTGCTATATTACATGGGACGTCTTCTAACACATATATTATATACACTGTGAACCTAAAGTGTATAACAATGTAATCATACATTTAGCATAGCATAGGTTCTTGAACTGCATATGCTGTGAAACATTTAATGTAAACAGTCTCATTCTTTACAACTTGGACAATGTTAAACCTAATTTACAATATAAATGTTTAACACGGTTTACCAAGTAAATACCATCAATAATGACTGCAGTCTGACTCTATTATTCACGCTTCACATGCAGGTATTGGAGGGAATGGGTTGACAGCTGATCTCTTACTATACCTGCAACTGAAGCAGACTTAAATGAGCCAGGTGATCTGTTTCTGCTGACACTTTCTTAGGTTTGTATGTTCTCCACTATGCTGCAATATTATGTCCATATGGTATAACTACATTCTTAACATTACTATCTTTTGTCATACCTCTGCATCCTTATGCACCTGGCAAGCCCTACTCTGCACACCTTCCCTTGTCCCCTCATCGTGCCCTTCCCACCACCCTTCCCTCAGTTGTCACTATCTCCCAGCACCTATGAACACCTGAAACTCTCTGCCATGACTGTTACAGCCCATGACACAAAGGCACACACCCCAACACCTCTCCTCTCTGCAAGGTGGGGGTGGCAGTTGGCATTACTACAATACCTCACTACCAGTCCTATTATACATCTGTCACTCCTGCACTATATATATATAGCTATAATAAAGCTGTGGGAGATGCTCTGGACAAAATTGCACCTGTTCGTGTTCGGCCTCTTACCATCCGTCCAAGGAGACCATGGTTTGATGGCTCCTTGAAGGAATTAAGGCGAGTAGGCCGAAGGCTGGAGAGAGCCTGGCAGAAATCGGGCCTTGATGCTGACAGGCTTAGATTGTTAGCCCATGTGATAGCTACCAATCAGAAATCACTTGTAAGAAGGCAGAATTCCTGTCCAGAGAGATTTCTGCTGCAAAGAATCGACTGGCTCAGCTTTTCCGGACTGTGGACAGACTGTGCAATCCAGTCTGTCTTCAGCCTAGAAGCCTTCTCTCAACTAGATGCGAGGAGTTCGCTCCTTCTTTGCAGATAAGGTTGCCAACATCAGGTCCGCATCGGTCCGACCTCTCTTTGAGGATTGTGATGGACGACTGGTGGTGTCTTACCCCGGTCTGTCTGTCTGGATTTCACCGCCCAGAATTCGTGGACATTGTGAAGATCATCCAAACAATGCGATCCAACTAGTTGTAGTTTGGATCCGGGTCCTACACGCTGTTAGTAGGTTGTGTAGAAGTTATCTACCCAATCCTTGCTGACATTATCTGGAAATCCTTGGAGAGGGGGTTTTTCCTGACCCCCTTAAAGAGGCAGTAGTTCAACCACTCCTAAAAAATCCTCCTTGGACCCAGACTGTCTAGCTAACTACCAGCCTATCTCTAACCTGCCATTTGTTGGTAAGGTTATTGAAAAGGCAGTTGCGTTGCAATTGGATGATCATCTTACTTCTCATAATGTCTATGATACTCTCCAGTCTGGTTTCAGGAAAAGGCATAGTACTGAGACTGCCCTTGTTCGGGTATTGAGTGACCTCCTAATGGCCAGAGATCGAAAGGCTTGTACCATTCTGGTCCTTCTTGATCTATCTGCTGCATTTGACACTGTAGACCATGGGGTGCTATTGGAGCGACTGCGGGTTTTTTGTGGGCTGTCTGGTACAGTCCACAAGTGGTTTTGTTCTTACCTCACTGGCAGGTCTCAGAGAGTTGTCACTGGAATTTATTCCTCTGACGCCTTCTCCCTGCCTTGTGGGGTACCACAGGGCTCCATTTTAGCTCCCATGTTGTTTGCAGTGTATATGCTGCCATTGGGAGAAATCATCAGGCGATACAGTTTGAGTTTTCACTGCTATGCAGATGATACTCAGCTGTATCTGTCCTTTCTCCCGATCAGAGTGATGCACTCTCTGTACTAATAACTGCCTGGATGAGATCAGAATTTGGATGAGTTCGAGTTGGTTGAGACTCAATCTGGATAAGACTGAGGTATTGGTCGTGGATCCAGGTCGTCCTGGGGTGGGTTTGGGTGCTGGACAGCCATCAGGTTTAGTACTTGGTGGCGTACCGCTCTCTACCTCTCGACAGGTGCGAAATCTGGGCGTTATTTTTGATGATGGTCTGACCCTGAAATCTCAGGTGTCAGCTGTTGTCAAATCCTCTTTCTACCATCTGAGGAATATCGCCTGGGTGAAACATCTGATTCCCCAGGAGGACCTTCCAACTTTGGTCCACGCCTTTGTCACTACCCGTCTGGACTACTGCAATTCCCTCTACCTAGGGCTACCAGGGGTTGATATCCGCCGCCTTCAGCTGGTGCAGAACACTGCAGCCAGGCTTTTGACTGGGACTCTTAGAACCAGTCATATTATGCCTGTGCTTCGTGAACTGCACTGGCTGCCTGTTCGGTGGCGGATCACCTTTAAGGTTGGTTTACTAACCTTTAAAGCCCTACACGATCAGGGACCCGGTTACCTGAAAGATCTTCTGATTCCCTATTGCCCCCTCCGTCCCCTCTGTTCCGCCAGCGAGGGATTGCTAGAGATTCCCAGGGTTCATCTTAAGTTATCGGGATCTCGTGCCTTTGCCTTTTCGGCTCCAACCCTGTGGAATTCTCTACCTCGCTGGTTAAGAGAATGCCCAACCGTTGATACTTTTAAAAATGCTTTAAAGACATATCTTTTTACCCTGGCTTATTTGTCTTAGTTTTGGTCGTTTTAATGTTTGGATTTTATTGTTTTATTTATTTCTGTACAGCGCCTTGATTTTGAAAGGCGCTTTATAAATAAAAATGACTTGACTTGACTTGACACTACCAATGACAATACCAGCAAGCAAACATTCGGCATTGACAAATGCTTGTTTAAATAATATAGGGGCCACTAGACCAAATTCATTCCCACCTGCCCATCTGGACTACTACTTAAATTTATTGGCTACCTGCAGGTCACCTAGGGGCACTAAGGGGGGGGAGGGTTTGCCGAGTCCCAAATACCACTTTATTCTCTGTTCTTAGCTGTCTGCATTTTTTATTCCATCTCTAGTTTCCTTACTTTGACCTAGTTTGTCTTTTCCTCTAAAACTCCCCTTCCTTTACTCCTGTGCTATAACCCTTTTTGTATCTCTCCACTCTTGCTACTATAACTTCCCCATACTGATCTATTTTTCCCTTTATTTCCTCCTGGATGTAATCCCCCAGGCTATGCAATATCCAGTTTGCTTTGGCTGCAGTTCTTCTGCAATTTTCAGTGTTATTCATTTTGATGTCTACCACCACCCCTAGATCCCTCTCACTCATTGTGGCTTGCATTATGACCCCCCAGGTGTATACATGGCCCGGGTTTCTGACCCTCTGGTGCAGCCCCCTACATTTCCCTGCATTCAACCTCAGTCCCCACCTCCTTGACCACCCCTCCAGGGTATCCAGGTCCCTCTGGACTGTCTCTCTCGCTTCGTTCCTGTCCGCCAATGCCCCCAGTTTTAAGTCATCCACAAAGAGACTCATCCTACTCTTAACCGCCCTCCCCATATCCAAGACATAGGCACTGAACAGGAGTGGCCCCAGTATTGAACCTTGGGGGACCCCACTGGTGACCTTCTTGGGGGAGGAGACTACCTACCACTACCCTCTGTATTCGCAGTGTTTGCCAATTTTCTACCCATCTGAGCAACTGTCCTCTCACTACCATCCCCCCAATCTGAGCAACTGTCCTCTCACCCCACCCACCCCCAGCTTTATTAGCAGCCCATTTTGGGGTACCAAATCAAACGCCTTACTGAAATCCAGGTATAGGACATCCTCTGGTCTATGTCGGTCCAGTCATAAAAATCTATGGGGTTGGTCTAACATGATCTCCCCGGGATGAAACCATACTGTTTGTCATCCAGTTGCCCCAACCTTTCCAGCTGCCTCCTGAGCCTATCCTTGATAATGCCCTCCATTACTTTGCCCACCACAGACGTTAGGCTGACGGACCTATAATTCCCCATCTCCTCTCTAGACCCCCATTTGTGGATAGGCACCACATGAGCCACCCTCCAGTCTTGAAGCACCCATCCTGTCAGCAGAGAGGTGTTAGAGTGCTGCTGCTAGCTCATCGGCCAATTCCTTCATAACACTCAGATGCAGCCCATCCGGCCCCGGTGCCTTATCAGTTTTTAGTGTCCGAAGGGCCTCCCCCACCCTTTCCACTGTGATTCTCTCCCTAGCCCACCCCTCATTTAACCTCCCATCCCCTTCTAGACTTGGCCCAGCTGAACCCCAACCTCTTCCAGTCCTCTAGACTCCATCTGACCTCTCGACTCTGCTGGCTCTCCCTTCCCTGCCACTGGGCTGGAGGGATCCCCTGCCTCCCCCATAAATACAAGGCAAAGTACTCGTTTAGCACCTCTGCCTGATTCCCCCGCCTCCTGAGTCCATCTCTCCTCAGTCTTAATCATGCTGATGCCCTTCCTTTTCTCTTCTCCCTTGTGTATCTATAGAATCCCTTTTCTGCCCTCCGGATATCCATAGCCAGGTTTTGCTCCCTCCTCACCCTGGCTCCCCTCACCACTGTGGTGACCCTTCTAGCCATCAACTCATTCCCTCTCCCTATCCCCCCTAGAGTGCTTAAAACATGCATAGGCAGCATTTTATCCCTCACTGCCTCCTGCACCTCCCTGGTCCACCAGCACAGCTTGTTGGCTCTACCATGCTTACCTTTCCTTTGTACAGGAGTTAGTAGTCTCCTGCACCCCCTTCTTAATGGCCTCCCACAAGCTGCCAGCATCCATGTCCGGCCTAATCTTGTCCAAGCTCCCTGTAGAATCCTGCCCATGCCCATGAAGTCTGCCTCCCGAAGTCCACTACTACTGTATTAGAATGGTTATCCTCCCTCCCAGATACAGCAGAAACCAGACCGTAGTGTGGTCACCACCTGTCAGCGGGCTGCACACCTCCAGGCCCTTTATCTGGTCACTGTCTGCTAGGACAACATCCAGTATCCGCTTCTCCCTAGTAGGTTCCCCCACCTGCTGGACCAGGAAGGCATCCTGGAACACGTCCATTAGTCTCTGTTCCCTGGCCACAGAGGATGCCATAGTGTCCCAGTCTGTCCCCAGCATATTAAGGTCACCCATGATCACCACCATACCCTTTCCATGGTCACAGTGCCCCTTGATGTTCTCAACTAGTTTGTCCTCCAGGGCCTCTTCCATCATTGGGGGGGTCTGTACACCACCTCTATTTTTAATCTTTTACCTCCCCTTATTTGTAGGGTTACCCAGATCTCCTCCACCCCCCCACAGCCTCCTCCACTCCACTAACCACTATGTCATTTTGACTATCAGTGCTACACCCTCTCCTCTGTCCTTCCTGAATATTTTGTAGCCCACCAAATTTAGGTCCCAGTCATTTTTCTGAGTGGCCCATGTCTCAGTAATTGCTGCCACATCCACTGATCCATCAACCAGCATCACCTGGAGCTTGGGCATTTTGTTGCCCATGCTCCTAGCATTGATCAGGGCCATCCTCCACCCTGACCCCTCTCCCTTCTCCAGTCATCTCAGCCCTGAGCAGTCCCTAGATGCCCTTTCTTGCACAGCTCTGGATGGATTTACATCGCAGTCACCTGCCTTCTTTTCATGCCCTAGACCTGGACCCTCAAGCAGCCTTCCTGGAGCCACTCTTTTACTTAACCCCCCTTTACAAGTTTAAACTCCACCTCTCAACTATGAATCCAGCAAGTTTTAGTTTCAAGATCTCCCTCCCCTCCAAGTTGAGGTGTAGCCTATCCCTGGCATATAACCCCTTGTCCTCCCATGTATCCCCAGTCACCCACCAGCCCATACCTTTCTGCCCTGCGCCAGTTCCTGAGCCACTGGTTCACACCTCTTAAGTTTATGTTTGGTCTCCCCAGACACCCTAGGTACTGGCAGAATCTCAACGAAGGAGATTGTGCTTTCTATAGAATGGTAAACCCTGGCCAGTTCCCGGAATCTCGCCTGGATTTCTAGTTCACTGTTTTCCTCTAAGTCATTTGTTCCCAGATGTTTTAGGGAGTCTGGGGATTACCCGCATTCCAATGCTATCGAGTATAGCTGGAATTTGGCCTTGTGTACGGATAGGCCTGGGATACATTTAGCCTTGACTGGGCTGCTTTTTCCCTCCCCCTCCCACTGGATGCCCCAGGTCATGGAGTCACCCAGCAGGATCACCTTCACCCCCCACTTTACTGGCCCGTTTGATTCCATCCAGGCTCTTCCTTCTGTCATCAACCCCAGCTTACTTCTCTTGCCCCCCTCAGCCTGGGGATCACAAGCCTGTGCTTGCCCTACCATGCTCATTCTTCTACCTGTAGCTCCCAGCTTGCTCCTCGCCCCCCAACCTCCTGGGTGGCACAGATTGCCCCCAGATCTCCCGGACTCTTTCTGGGCTGGTATCCTCAGATCCCCCACCCAGGCTCCCTTCTACTGCTTCCCTCCTTGCCCTCCCTCCCCCAAGTTCTGCATCCTTCACCCCATCTGCTGTGTTTCTCCCTACCCCCCCATCTTCCCCTCCTCTCCACCTCATCTGATTTCTCCTCCCTGAAGCTGGCCCTATCTAGAGTATTCCTCATCCTTGGTTGACTTCCCTAACCTGGATGCTTGCCCACCCTAGTCCTCCTCCTCCCACCCTGGCTTCACTCTGCACTCCTCCATCTTCCCACCTCCCTCCCACCTAGGCTAATGTCTCTCCCCCTCCTCCCTTCTGTGGATCTGGCTCTCTCTCCTGCCCATCTCCCCAGCTTACTGACCAAACCTCTCTGTCTGCCTGCTCCCCTCCTCCTGGCAGCCTCTCCACCTCATCTCCTGGATATAGCAGGGAGAATCAATTAGTAAGTGTGATGCTTGCCCCGACTTGCTCTATCCTGTCCCACCTCCTTCTGGTCAGCTACCTCCCTATGAAGTGATTTCCATACATTGCTTGTTTGTGCCCCACCCCTCATGAGTAACCATATGATCCTTGTCCACCTGTTCCCTGGGTTATGCCATATTGGCCTCATCTACTCTCATGAGGTCCTTTCCACACCTTTCCTCCCCAACCCTCCCACCTTCCAGCTGCCTTCTGATCCCCTCTACTTCCTCCCTAAGACCTGCCAACTGAAAACACACTGGGCACCCTCTGAACCTCCATGCCCAATTTAATATTATTGCCACCCCACACCCTGTACACCCAATCACTCTACCGAAGGTGCCCGCTTTGGCCACCCCCAAGTCTACCCTCATTTTAGGTGAGCAATGCGGTCCTCTAACAGAAATAATTCAGTCAGTGTTACACTAAAACCCAAGCAGTTTGTCCCTCAATTACAGCAATTTTCCTCTTTCTTGACAGTAGCCAGTTTTCTAGCCCTAGCAGTAGACAGTTCACAAGCAAAATTAGCCCACCACAACACTAGCCAGCTCAGAGGCCCTAGCAGTAATCAAGTCACACAGTTTGCCTACTCCCTCAGATGTAGTTGGCATACACAGTCATTTATACAGTCTGCTTCATTATGCCCCTTCCTGGTAGTAGTCAGTGTTGCCCAAGCAGCACAGTGTACAGGACCCTTTTCCCCAATCAATAACAATCCAGCTTCCTAGTGTTCCAGTTCACCCAGTCTCGACTTGCCCTCCTCCAAGGCTCCACCCTCACGACCATTTAATAGAGGTCGGGGCCAGGGTGGGTGGTGTGGAACAAAGAACAGCTCTCCTCCTCTGATTGCGACTGGACTATTTGCCTTTTATGGCCCTAGTCACACAGTCAAAGGTTCGCGCCCTATCACTGATTGGCCACTCCTTCCTGAGTCACCAGCTTGCAAAGTTGTGGCTGATGTGGACCTAGTATGCATGGTCCTGTCCCCCACCAACAAGAGCTTCCTTGTCAATCACCGATGTGATCCCATCCTCCCCCAACGCCGATGCAGCCCCAGAATGCCTGCCCTGACCCCTTCCAGCGACAAGCCCCGGTCCGGAAAGAACAGCTCTCCTCCCCTGATTGCAACTGGGCTAATCGTTGCTATAGATATTAAAAAAGGATGGGTCCCAGCACTGACCCCTGGGGCACACCACTCCCACCCTGGAATGCACCCCATTTGCCTTACCACCACCCTCTGGTTTCAGTCTTTCAACCAGTTCTCCACCCACCTTGTTATTTTCTGTCCCACCCTAAGCCTTCCAGCTCATTTACCAGCCTCTATGTGGCAAAGTGTCAAAGGCCTTGCTGAAATCTGTGTAGGCCACATCCTCCCCATCCACCTTCCTTGTTACCCAGTCAAAAACTCAGTTAAGTTTGTCGGGCACAACTCTGTCCCATAAAACCAAACTGCCTTGGGTCCTGGAGGCAGTATAGCACATTGGTTAAAGGCTCTGAGCTACAGATCTGGAGACCTGGGTTTGAATCCAACAGCCGTCTAAGTGCATACTGTGTGATCCTGAGCAAGTTACTTAACTTCCTTGTGCTCCAGGTTGCATCTGGAAACAAGCTTCAGCTTAGTGTGCTACTCCTGGTTAAACAGTGTTCCCTTTCCCTACTTCCCTGTAGACCATTGACAACCAGGTGTTCCACTATTCTTTCCTTCAGCAGTATTTCCATTACCTTTCCCACTGTTATGGTCAGGATGACCAGTATGTAGTTCCTGCATCCTCCCTGCTAACACTTTTACATAGTGGGACCACATCAGCCCTCCTCCAATCCCTGGGCATGTCACCAGTTTACAAAGACAGGGTGAACAGGGTAGTCGGAGGCCCTACTAACACCTCCCTTAGCTCCCTTAGTGTCCAGGGGTGCATCTATCTGGCCCATAGCCTTATTGCTGCCAGTTCCATGAGGATCCTTTCTTTTGCAAAGGGATCTGTGTCCTTTTCTATGATCTCTCCATCCTTATTTTAATGCTGGCCCATTTCCTGCCCCCTCCTTTGTAAAAACCGAACAGAAGTATTTGTTCAGTATTTCTGCTTTTTGGTGGTCATCTTTTACTCTCACTCCATCCACCCCTTTCAGACACCTCAATATCTCCCTTGCCTTCCTTTCTCCTGATGTACCTGCATGTAAAAGGTTTTGTCCCTCCTTACCACAATACCCACTGGCTGGCTTGTGTCAAGGGTCCCACATAAGTGTGGGTCTGGTGCCAATGTGCACTTTGCATGTGGAAACATTTTGGTTTGCCTGCTGTGTGCCGTGGTGTAGTGGATTATGATAAACTGGTTTTGCTTGATTCTGTACTGACAGCTTCATTTGCAGCAGATCCTGGAGTCCTTTGTGGTGGGAGCTTGTCCTACAGTGCATGTTAAGAGTTTATATAGGCTCTTATCTTTGGTTTACTGGCCCCACTGAACTCCCTGGGCTAAGTTCTGTCATGGACTGACTTATCCCCTGGAGAAAAGCAGAAGTGGATAACATCTGATCAGAGATTGTATAGGCTCAAATGTGCACTGCAGGCTATTGGAACTTCTATTGCCTGTTGCTCTGGTGCCAGCTGCAGGGAGTTCTGGGGCTGGTTATGGCTGCGGATATCTGCGTAGAGATGGTCACAGTTGGCCTGCTGTGGTGTGCTATACTGCAATGGAGTGGTCATTGGAAATTCCAAGTCATTTTGGGGGGGGATTTAGAGGAAGGATTAAGAAGTACTTCTTCACTGAGAGGGTGGTGGACAACTGGAATGGGCTGCTGAGGGAAATGGTGGGAGGTTTCACGAGGGCATGGGATAAGCACAGAGGGCAACTGGCATGGGGGAGGACCACAGAAAAGGTCTAGTAGATATCTAAGCAAACTGGGCAGACTAGGTGGACTTGCAGTCCCTTTCTGCCATCACATACCTATGTTCCTATGTATTCTACAGGCAGATTGGGAAAAGGGAGGGGGAATCCACTACACCACCAGGGAAGCATTCATTGTGCCTTGAATATCTGTCCCTTGGTGTCTTTATCCTGCCCTGTGTTGGCTGATGTGTGGAGCAACATGACCTTCTACCCCCAAAAAAGATTAGTTCTGGGGGCACAGAGGCAAGGAGTCTTCCTCCCTCCCCCAACCATGACATCCCCTTAGCAACTGAGTCCATTCTAAAAGCCAGGTTGATGGTGTGGTACAGGTCTGGTGTCCCTCCCCCAACCCACTTTTTTTATTTTAACCTCTACAGAGCCTTCCCAACTGACCTAGCTGATCAGTATTTTTATTTTTCATACTGACCCATTTTACCTTTTTATATCTACAGGTCTGGCAGGACATTGACCAGGAGTAGGAGGACACTGACCATATGTATCAAATAAGTATTGTTTTTTGTTTACCGTACATTGTTTGTCATAAAGTAGTTCATAACGAGCTGCAGATCCTTTGTGAGCCCATTGCTGTTCTTGTTTTACAGGTACAAATGGCTGCTGTGGGAGACACTGGGTTGGAGCTGTACCTTGTGCTTTAGAAAGGAGGTTATGGGATGGGCATTAAGGTTGGGAACTCCAGGGAACACTACACAACCAATTTGCCAAGACTAGTGAGGTTTAAATCCTGTTTTTCGTTTTCTTGCTCTGTGCGCTTTGCATTCTAATGCCTGCATTAATGTAGTGTTTTTGTTTTGCAACAAGTACTGTCTCATATATGTGTGTATATGTGTAATAGATAACCCACTGTAGGGTGTGCAGTCACACTCTGATATACGCAAGCCTTGGTGTGCATTGTTACACATGAGGCCGCAGGCTGAGTGCATCGACCACCCAAGCCGTGCATATGTCATTGTGCGACCGCACACCCCACAGTGGGTTTTCTGTCTTATAAAATGGTAAAATTGTTTTGGAGGGGAGTAAAAGTGCAGGTGTGTGGTCGCACTCTGATATACGCACAGTCACCTAATGGTATTTGTCCAATGTGATTGATAATCCCATTATAGATATAATACACACACACACACACACACACACACATACACTTCACTCGGAACAGCCCCTTGATACCGAAAATCATTTTCCTCACCATGCATGTGCTCCCAATCTGAAGGGGCTCTCTTCTCCTTTTGAAGATAAACCTGGAAATACTGGTGAGTCCCTGCATATCAGGGAGGCTTCCATACCATTTTCTGTAGACCAGAACCATCCATTTTTCACAAATCCATTTTCTGCAAACCAAAACCATTGGTGGTCATTCCTTTACCTAAATGTTCACCCCCTTCCTTGTGACTTTGAGTCAAACATGGGGTAACAGACTTTAGTACCTCCTATAGACATAGCCCCCAAGATCTCCCATCTTCTTTGGAATTCATAGTCGACTTTCTCACTCAGGAACCTTTAAGCAAAGCTTCCTCTGCTGAGGTTGTAGATACTTGCAGATGAATACTTGTGTTTTTGTTGAATTTTATGTGACACCATCTTTAATGCAGCCTAATACCCTGAAACAGAACTGCAACACTGCTGACAGGAGTGCTGCTAACATCACACTGCACACTGAAGTGCACTACAGGTGTTGATGCAGTGCTAATTAACATAATTCGCACACACTGAAAAAGAAGCAGTGTTGCTGACACAACACTGCTTCAGCCAGTATTGCTACACCAACACTGCTTCAGGCAGTGTTGATGACAAAACACTGCTACTTGCAGTACTTTTACAGTGAGCTTGCACATGGGAGCATAGTACCAGAATGGCCTGCGGTGTTGTTGGGTACAGCCTTGGTAGGATGTCCAAAGGTGGTGCACAGGAGCATTCACTCAGCGTGCAGGACTCCATTACACATCCAAGGCCCCAGGGGAAACCGGAACAAGGAAAAAACTTTCCTTGATCCTGGTAGGCGACGATAGGGACCAGGAGCTACCCCCCATACCTAACAGTCGAGTGCGCTGGCTGACCTCGGAGCTTCCCCGAGTCAGGGGATGTCCACACAGTATGGAATGGAAGTCTTGGGGGTGTGGATGCCTGATGATGGAGAAACGTGGTTGACTGAGAGTCAGGACTGAGTCTACAATGGGGTGGGATGAAGGTAAGCTGAAAGCCCTCATCTGAGAGAGTCCAGGATCATGTGTGAGGCAGATAAATAACAGTGTGAAAAAAAATAAAAATAAAGAGGCAGAAGTTAGGATTTTAAAAGGGATAGTATTTCTCAAGCATCGCTTTGCAATGTACCGTGCTCAAGCCGTCATTTTGTACATCGCACTGTCTGGAGCAAGCAGTTATCAAACAGTGCCAAACATCATAGTAGAACTCTGTAGCAGCAGGTAAAAGACAATGTGCCAGAGAGATATCTTTTAAATCTCTAATCCATATTTGTAAAATGTCCGGCACCATCAAAGAGCTTAATTATGTCAGTGTGGCAGTCTGAGGCATGAGCAAGTCAGTCTTGACACATAGAGGGGGAAAAAATTAAACTGTGCCTATATGACAAATCTGTAAGTAAGATTAGGTCAAAGATCTCCATCTAAGTGCTTTTCAAATGTACAGTAAATCGGAATCAGGAGGGCAGGCAATCTGATCAAATAAAAAACCGGATCCTCAATTGAACACGGCCCCCAAAATGACCACACATAGCCTTTATCTAGGGTGTGACAGTTTGCACACATTAAAAATCAGTATGCTGCTATTTATTGCTTTTGAGGGCGGAGCAAGGTGGCTGCAGCCTGCTCCGCTTCCTAGAAGAAGCTTGCTTGTAATTTTTTTTTTTATCGTATAATATTTCATTGAGTTTTAAGATAACATACAGTTATACTGCTTGAACATACATAGTCTATCCCTCCATACATACGGAGTCAGATATACACTTAACATCAAAGATATGTAATAATATCATAAAACAAGATTTCGCCAAATCTAGATTCATGCTGTATCATGTTTCTATAAGGGTGATCTAACCTGAATAGTAGTAACATTTTTTTTTTTATTTTTTTTTTTGTCAGCTTCCCCTAAACCCACAAATGGCTTTCGCCCTGCTCTGGCATCCGACCCCCACATGCTTAGGGCTGACCCCCCCCCAAATGGGGCCACCGACAGCAGAGTTAGGTGACCAGAGGTGTCAGCACCGGACCCGGCTCATTAGTGGGTAGCTGGCATTTTCCTAGGTTTTTCCAGGGATGGGGATGTGCAATGATGGACCCCTTACATTTAGGCGCCGGATCACTTATGGTACCCCTAGCCTCCATTGGGGGTCCACGTTGTGCCAGGCACTCAGGCCCCCTCCCCCCAGAGCAAGAAAGAGCAGTCCTATGGACGCTCAATCCTGTTCTCCCCGGCTGGCCCTCCAACACCCGGATCCGTTCCTGAACCTGGGTTGTCAGCGCCGCAGATGGCAGCCATGCCTCTGCACCAGTGGGCCGGCTGCTTGTACATTTTTTTGCTAAAAAAGCTGCATTTTTTATTCACTTTACACTGGCGAATGGAACAAATGTTTAAATTGCACTCTGCTTATATTGAAGCTAAGTGCTGCTACGCTTATGGACACTGTGTGGTTCTAAGTGCATGTAGCACGCTGCTGGTCGGTTTTGTAAGTATTTAACCAGCAACAGATTTTATTCTTCGCTCTGGTTATGAGCCACTCGAGTGGAGCTTTTGTTTTGTTCAGGCACCGTATAATTGTTAAAAGTTTTCTGACAGTGTGGAGCTGTGTTTAAAAGGCTGCAGTGCTTCTCAGCTCAGCCGTGTGTGTTTTTCTGATTGCGGAGCGCTAGTCGGCGTGCTGAAAGATGAGCCACTGTTTAGGCGGGATGCATATTAAGTGCTGGAGAGTTGTCGCACATTAAGAAGATTTATTGTAATTGAATGCCTGGGAGAGGAAAATAGGATACCCTGGCCAATTTTACCACTTTGTGGTGCTTTTGCCTGAGAAAAGGTACTGTATAGCTGCAGTCAATTTTTGGAGCTGGAAAGGGAGTCATAAAGACAAAGTCCCAGGTTAAAGAAAACCTTAAAACAGAACTGAAGTAAGTAGAATGCGGCGGACTGTGAGAAATTGCAGGAGAGATTTAGACTTCTAGACTCCTGTTTCATGACAGGTTACAAGGTTTCACAACTTTAATTGTGTTAGTCTCATCTCTTAAGCTTCACAAGGACATTAATACAGCAACGGAGGAGTCACTGGGGGCTAAGACCCTAAACAGGTAGCTATATACATCATTTTAATTAAAGTTTCAGCTACTTATGGAGCCCACATTTTTGAAGTAGTGTCTCTATAATTTTTGGGGTCTCAACTTTGGGCGACTTGAATTGGAGTCGTATGACTTATTGTATTAAAAACAGTAAACACCCCCACAGGTGTGAGGACACCTTACAGTGTATTTCAAAGCAAAGGTGATGTTATGTTGGACTGAAGGCTCCTCTCAACTGGGTGATACTGCTTATTTGGACATATTCACTACATTAACATGCACGCTAGCGTTACTGGGTAAGTAGTTACCGGCTAACAACAGAATTACCCAGTAACTCCTAGCCGCATGTATACATGCCGATGATCAGCTGGGGCAGTCCTGTTCATCTGAGCATGCACTTACAAGCAGTTCAGCAGCACTGGTAAACCATTTCTGTGGACTATCTCACCATGGTTATTATTTTTTTATTAACCGTGGGAGAGACACACTAAGCTGAAAGCTTGCTTGCAGGTGCTACCTGGGAGCATAAGGAAGCTAAATGACTTGCTCAGGGTCTCACAGTATGTAAGTGTGGGCTGTGGGATTCAAACCCAAGTCTCCAGGTTTGCAGTCAGAGCCTTAAACTACTGCTCTATACTGCCTCCCCTACTACTAACTTTCTGTGTAAAGGAGCAGCAAAAGCAAATATTGTGCATAGACAAGGGCTGTACAGTGGTCGAAGGGAGTGCTGCTCACAATACTGCACACACTGCAGGCCGTGGTACAGTTTATGGTGTTTAAAATAATATTTTTTTAAACATTCAGTAAATATTGTTTCTATTATAACATGTAGTATTTTTCATGCAGGATGTAGCTACACAGATATGGACTTTCCTGTGATTTGGACCAATGGTAATCATACAACAGCATTGTGTACTGTGTACACTTTCAAGCTTGTTTATGTGTCTGAATAATTATATAGCTATCAAAATCAGCACAGGCAAGCTGACAGATGTACAACAAATGTCTGCCCATAATTAACATGCAAGAAATGGTAAAACTTAATAATTTGTATTAATTCTAATTGCTAATTCTTATTATGATGAATACTTGTGTTTTTGTTGAATTTTATGCGACACCATCTTTAATGCAGCTTAATACACTGAAACCAAACTGAAACACTGCTGACAGGAGTGCTACTAAAACCACACTGCACACTGAAGTGCACTACAGATGTTGATGCAGTGCTAATTAACATAATTCGCACACACTGAAAAAGCAATGCAACACTGCTTAGGCAGTGTTGCTGCACCAACACTACTTCAGGCAGTGTTGATGACAAAACACTGCTAATTGCAGAACTTTTGCAGTGAGATTGAAGTACTAATTAACATAATTCACACACACTGAAAAAGCAGTGCAACACTGCTTCAGGCTGCTTCAGCCAGTATTGCTGCACCAACACTTCTTCAGGCAGTGCTGACAAAACACTGCTAATTGCAGTACTTTTGCAGTATGATTGCAGTGCTAATTAACATATATCACACACACACTGTGTCAGCACTGCATGCACATCAACAGAGACCTGCAAGTGCACTAAATAAAGACTGATGGACTGCACTATGGAATGATGTGTGCAGGAAGTGTACACTGCTACTGTAACACTGAAATAACACCATCTAGTGACTGTTTGAACACTTCACTTCCCCTCTGGGGATACTGGATTGAATTTGCATTTAGGATCTTTTTCAAAGGGTTATACGCTTTACATTTGGCCACAACCTCCTGAGTAAAGTCTCTGTAAAAAGCGATGATGTTGCCTCTCCAGTTTATCTCCCCCATGTCTCTCATAGCTCTAAGCAGCTGTTCTTTAACTGAGAGGTGTAACAGATAAGCGATTATGGTTCGAGGGCCTTTGGTGTTATTTGGGTTACCAGAGACTTGGAGTGCATATTCAACCCCCACTGACTCTTTCCAGTGGTCGCCATGTAGTTAGGGAATCCACTCATTTAGGAACCTCACCATGTTTGGGCTCTCTGTCCCCTCGGCACCCCGAGGATCTGAATGTTGTTTCTCCTGCTTCAGTTTTCTTGATCCTCCACTCTGTGCCAAAGTAGGGCCAGCTTCGTTTCACGTTCCCCCATTTTGTGCAGCATATTTAAGTGTTGGTCTTCTAGTTCCTTCACTCACTGTTCAAGAACATTATGTTGGTCCTCAAGCCTGCAGACATCCACAACATTACCTGCTAAGGAGGCACCAATCATGTCAACTCTGGATAACAATGCTTCGAGCATTTTGGTAATGTTCACAAGAGCTTCCCCATCTGCGCTTGGTCCAGAGATCCGAGGGGCACCCGGGCAGTGATTCCCGCATTACTACTGTTTAGAGGATCCATCCCATTGAAAGAGCCAGTGATTTGCAGATAGGCAATGTAATAGTGAACTGCCATCGAGGGCTGCTTAAATTCCACTTGGCTACTAAATGTCTTTAGTCGCAGTCTGGTAGGGAGTGGGGGGGTGCCAATGCTGCATGCCTTGGAAACCACGCTCGGGCCTCTACAGCCTAGCAATAAAGAACAGGACCAAAATCTGCGTGGTACATCAGGTGCTGCAGGAGCATGGCTATCCCTGAGAACATTCCCAAAGTGGTGACAGAGGTGGGGAAGGATAAAGTCAGACAGAAAAACAAGCCATCAGTCCAGCATTACGGTGTTCAGCATGTAATTTCTCACCGGGCTGGGGCAGAGCGAGAGGTTCAAGCTACCATCTTTTCCGGGTCCCAACCACATTCCTTTTCCATGCTGGAATATTTTCCTCTGATGTTAGTGATCATTGTTTCATCACTGGTGTAAGAGCGGACTCCAAACCTCCATCTGCATCTAAGTTCTCCACTAAAAGGTCTAGACGCAACTTTGACCCATTTGCATATATCAACAAACTAAAAGCCTCCCTGCCCTGGCAGAGCTTTTACTTCGCTAAATCAGTGAGTATAGCATATGTCATTTTGCGTGAAATTGTGTCATGTGCCCTAAATAACCATGCTCCCTTGATAAAAGTCCACATAAAGGCTAGAACATGCCGTTGGTTTTCTACTGAACTTAAGGCTGCATTATTAGAGAGAGACAAACTCTGGAAAAAAGCTCACAAATCAAAAACAACCAAAGGCTGGTGTCTTTTCAGAACAGTTAAGAACTCCTGCACCAAGTTGGTCATAGAGGCTAAGGCCAACTTCTACCACCCGGAGCTAGACTGTGCCTCAAAATGCCCTACCAAATTTTGGTCCACAATAAAAAAATTGTCTGGCCATACGTCTGGAAATGTGCTTAACTCAAAAATTACCTCTGATAATGTTACTATCAATGATAGAATGGAGATCCTACAGGCCTTCAACAACAACCACTTTGCCACTACAGGTCTAGCATTCGACAACCCACCTGCATGCATGCTACGCTCCCAGATTAGTGCACAGCTTCCTGAACCTAGTACCACTAACTCAGTCTTTTCCTTCTTACCAGCCTCCCTGAAAGAGGTTGAAGATCTTCTACAAATGGACACTAAGAAAAGTGCTGGTGCTGATTATCTTGACCCCTACTTCCTAAAGATTGCATACCATGTCCTAGCTGTACCAATCACACACCTATTTAACTCGTCCTTATCACAGGGGACTCTCCCTCACCTGTGGAAAACTGCCCATGTCATCCCTCTGTTTAAATCAGGGGACCCCTGTGATCTAAATAATTATAGGCCAATATCACTCCTCCCCATAATGTCAAAACTCTTGGAAAATATTATGAATGCTTAGTTGAGAACCAACTTAGATAACACAAACCTTCTAAACCCTATGCAGTCTAATTTCAGAGCTAAACATAGTACTATTATGGCTCTGGCAAAAGTGACTAATGACTGGCAACGAGATCTGGAGAACAGAAATTTCATCTGCGCCATGTTCCTGGGTCTTAGCAAGGCCTTCTCACCGTCGACCACTGCCTTGTTCTTTCTACACTAAAAATGATAGGCCTGGACTCAACCTCCTTGTGTTGGTTTAATGATCACCTCACAGCTAGGCAACAGCAGGTCAAGGCTGAAGGGGAGCTTTCCCCACTCAAACCACTAAAAAGAGGTGTACCACAGGGATCCATCTTAGGGCCCTTACTGTACACTATCTATACAAACAATATAGATATAGGCATTAAGGAGGCCAATATTCACCTGTTTGCAGATGATACGGTGCTTTACCTAAGCCGTCCATCGCCAGAAGCTGCCTGTGGAGACTTACAAACTGACTTTAGTCTGCTGCAGAGTCAGCTCCTAAGCAAAAAAATTATTACTCAATGCCAAGAAAACAAAAGCAATGCTGTTCTCACCTGCTAATCATACCGCGTACCCTATTATTGTCAGTTGCTTACCCCCATCACCACTTTATTAGGAGAAAGACTGGAATTTGTGATGACATTCAAGTACTTGGGGGTCTGGCTGGACCACAAACTCTCCTTTGTGGATCATGTTGAGGATCTACTGAAAAACCTGAGGCAGAGGCTTGGTCTCTTCTTTAGGATAAACCGCCTCCTGACCAAAGATGCTAAGATGCAGCTAGTTCAATCCACATTCCTCTCCCTAATTGACTATGCTGACTTCATTTATAGTAAGTGTACTGCCTCCTATCTTGGCAAACTGGACACACTGTATCACAGAGCCCTGAGATTCATAACTGGCCTACCCCTCCCCACTCACCACTGCTCCTTATATGCAGCCGTGGGGTGGACCTCTCTTCAGTATAGACGGAACAGAAATGCAGCTCTCTGGACCTTCAGAGCTATTACCAACAAACTTCCCCCAATACAGTACATTGCTGACTGTCTGCCGTTAAGCTTGATAGGCAATTATGATCTGAGAAGTTCCTCCCTGATTTCATTGAAAGTGCCTAGGACCAACACATGTTTCAGAAGAGTGGCCATAGGCTTTGCGCTGCCTTCACTCTGGAACAAATCACAGAAATCAATGAAACTGAGCATCACCGTTAGTCTTGCCATCTTCAAGACCTTGTATGCTAAGACTGTTAAGGAGCTATGCAACTGTTTCCCTTGCTCCTAGTATGTTTTGTTGTCTACTGTTTATCTGCCCACTGTATCACTGCATAACCCGGCCCCTCATCTGTATTTACTAAATTCTTCAATCGCACTGCTTTTATTCCTCACCCTTCTCACTCCTGACCTCTTCCATATGTGTCCCCAGCCCATTATCTTAGCACTCCTCTTAGAGCAACTGCCCCCGTACCTCACCCACCCCATGTCAGCTTTCTACTTCCACCCCCTTTAAGCCCTTTTCTATGTATGACCCTTGCTAAAATGTTCTGATAGTGTGATTGTCATATTTCCAATGCTCCCACTATTTATTTCTACTTCTCTTGTAAATATTGTTAACCCATTACCTGATCATACTTACCGTTGCACTGTATGTACCTTTCCTTTTTCTGTGTTATGTATAACTATGCCTATTTTTTGCCTGTACATAAATGTATTATTATTTGACCTTGTATGACACAGGCCCACCTTGTAAATGAGCTTGCTCTACGGTGTTCACCTGGATAAATAAAGACTTGATTCATTGATTGATTGAATGATTTCTCCATATCAGGTAGTCTTGAAACCAGCAAAGGGTATTGGGCACCATTGGTCAGCAACAGGGGGGTAGTTGACTGTATCAAAGGCTTTGGTGAGGTCAATAAAGGCAGACCCCACCAGTTTACCTTCATCCAGGGCCATATGTGCATAGTTTGTGTACTCCAGCAGGGCAGTGGTGGTACTGTGATTTTGTCTGAAGCCATGCTGGTTGGGGCATAGCAGATTATACTAATTGAGGTAGTCGACAAGTTGACCCACCTCAATCTTTTCCAGTACCTTGGACAGGGGGGAGAGGATTGAGATGGGTCTGTAGTTGGCTACCAGAGACTTGTCCTAAGTGCAGAAACATGCCCCTAAGTCCTGAAACACGCCCTTAAGTCCTGAAACCAGAGGCGCCATTTAGGGGGGGCAGGGGGACAGTCACCCCCCCTCTGCATTGCAGGCCATTGTTGTTTTTTTTTGTTTTTCAGCCCCTGGATCCATCCCCACAGCCCCTCTGACCTGTGGTTGCCCCCCCCGTTGAAAGCTGAAATGGCCCCCCTGCCTGAAATATGCCTGTATGTCCTGGCATTTTTCATTTAGCACCATGTGTTGGTCCAATAGACACATTCTTTGATGGTATGCAATTGTAGAGCTCCTCTGTCAATGATCCCTAACTATATAGTGTATATTCTCTGATGGACTAGTTGAGCTACTCATGGTAAGCCCCAAGGGCTCTCAGGCTTCAAGTCCCCTAACTGTAGGGCCTGATGATATTGCCAGGGTTGCCAGGTCTTCAGCTATTTTGGGAGGTCTGAGTTGCAATGAGGCAGTAATATGCTCCGCAGCTTCTAGTTCAGATACTTTAATCTTCCATAAGCTGATTGTTGGTGGGGGTAGGGGTCAGCCAATTTAGGGCGGATACATTAGAGGGCTGCTACCCTTAACATCTGGATCAATTTCCATTCATCACTCAGATCTGTTAATAGTGCAGGGAAACCCAGAATTGTATCTTGGAAGGTATTTGGTATCTGTCCTGTCCCTATACTCTATAGAGTTCAGAGTGCACGTCACTCCAAAATGGCAATGAAAGTTGCTTTAAAAACATCTTAGAGAAATAAAAATACTGATGGTAAATATAATTATGTTATAAATATATGAATGCGACTTCAGATATTGGATTTATACAGTGACTGTATTAGGAGGGTGCTGCCAGCACACATATCTGATGGCAAACAGCACTGCACCACACCTAGATGTTAATGTATTCATAGTGGGCATGGCCAAACAGCACAGCACCACACCTAGATGTTAATTTATTCATAGTGGGCGTGGCTAAAGAGCAGGGACTCTCACAAACTTTAAAACCACATATGTCAGTTCTGGAGTGAAATGCTGAGGAAAGAAAAATAGATTTATGGATGCTTTTACCAGGAATACACTATTACTAAAAAACACATGACGATTTTTTCCTGCTAACAAATACTGCTCCTTTAAGTAACTCTGCAGTGTGTTGATGTACCTGCACATACCACAGAGGGTTAAAAGGAAGTGCTATGCTGTAATCAGTCAGAGCCCTGTTTCACTGTAAACGAAACTGAAAAGAAAAATCAGACTGCTGTCAGGATGGCGACTAGTAAACAGGCTGGGGATCTGTATGAGGATTTAATGTGTTCTGTTTGTCTGTATCTGTTTAAAGATCCAGTAACACTGGAGTGTGGGCATAACTTCTGCAGGTCCTGTATCGACAGATTTTGGTACAGTGAGAAAACTCCCTCCTGTCCTGAGTGCAGAG
Organism: Neoceratodus forsteri; assembly: GCA_016271365.2. Taxonomy (NCBI): domain Eukaryota; kingdom Metazoa; phylum Chordata; order Ceratodontiformes; family Ceratodontidae; genus Neoceratodus; species Neoceratodus forsteri. The sequence continues at coordinate 358,098,877 of JADMNL010000026.1, forward strand.
AGGAGTTCCCCACCAGGAAGTATGCTGTTAACAGGCTGCTAGCTAAAATGGTGGAAAAAGCTCAAAGATCACAACAGGGTAAGAAAGTGGAGAAATCACACTTGGAACAGAAACATCCCTGTGTACAGAGATCAGACCAGTGCATGGAGCATCAAGAGAAATTGAAATTGTTCTGCCAGGAGGATGGAAGTCCCATCTGTGTCATCTGTATGGTATCTGCTAAACATGCAGGTCACAGCTTCCTACCTCTGCAGGAGGCAGTCAGCATATATCAGGTAAACTACATTGTGAATACTGTAACTGATACAAACAATTTCCAGTGTACAAATGTGACATCAGAGGCCAGGTATTCAAAACTTATCCCAGGCGCTAAGGGGTGTTTGCCCATGCTAACCAGGTTTTGCACCCAATTTGTGGGTGGGGGCTATATGTAGACACCCCCACAATGTGAGCAAAACCTGTTAGAGCCTGAGTACTAATTTTACCACTGCACCCACACAAATTAGTGGGTCATCCCCTGCATACAGGCACAGCTGTAAATTCTGAGGTTTGCACAGGTGGTAAATGCCACATGGGTATATGTTACCGTCTTTGCAAACCCCAACTTAATGGGACAAAAGGCCCTGGTGGTGGTGAAAGGTAGAGCAGCTGCCCACCCCATGCCCTGATCCCTGACTGTGTACACATTGGATGCCCTGGAATCACCTACCGCCACATAAGTAACGATGTCCTTGGTGTCAAGTTGCACCCCCACTCTCCGATTGCCTGCTGCCAGACACATCATGTTTTCACTGGTGTCCAGTGTTAACACTTACCTGCTGAGCACTTGCTCTAATGTTACCCAGCTCTCCAGTGGCTAGCAACCCCCCCTACTGCCTGCACTGAGCACACCACCGTTCCATCCCCCACCTATTTGTCTCTGATGTCATGAGGGGAATCTGATAAAGTGACCAGCACAGCCCTAATCTCACCACCTTGACTGTTCACCATATGAAATTACAGGAGTGTGCATACTGTCTACAGTATGGGGAGTGCATGTACTGTCTAGGTACATGGGCTGGAAGGGTAGTGTGCACAGTGTGGCTGGTATAGGGGGTCTGCAAGTCACCAGGGAGCTGGGTGACACTAAGATGAGTGCTCTGCTGGTGAAGGATACCACTGGATACCAGGGAAAACATAACCTGTATGGTGGCAGATGATTGGCAGGGGGGTCCCACAAGAAACCTGGGAAAAGCTAAACAATTATAGGGATATGTGATCGGAGGATGAGGGGTACCACTAGACACCAGGGAAAAGCTAAACAGTTACTAGGATGGGTAACAAAGATGTCTGATAGCTGACTGAACACAATCTCTTCCCAAAGGCTTTGAGAAAGGATTGCATTCAGTCTGAAACATGTCAGGTTGACGTTTAATTTTGTTATGGTTTAATAAATTAGTTATTTTAGTTATGCAACCCTCTGCCGAGTTTTTGTGTGTGCCAGAACCTTTCTGTTTGAACATTCTGCTTTGTTGGTTCTTTGTGCACTGCGTCCCAGTGCACACTCATTTGGAAACTATACCCCAAATTACCAGTGCCTTTACAGCAATTTCATCACCCTATATGTATACCCACAATGTATCTGCCGTGTCTGTTAGCACCATTATTAGTTGCATACATGTATATCCACAATGTATCTGCCGTGTCTGTTAGCACCATTATTAGTTGCATACAGCCACTCTTATTTCCCCAGAACATATGAAGTGCATCCGAGCATGTATCATGAATGTAGGACTCCCCCACTAATACACTGTTTCATCATACAGTCATTTCCTCACCTCATACCATCCCATAATACACCCCCCAAAAAATAAACCAACCCAGGAAATTAAATAATACACACATTTATGTAACATAATGTTTAATGAAAGACTGTGAACCTTTCCACGAACAACATCATGCTTCATTTACAGTATGATAAAGCAAACAGCACAAATAAAATGCAGTTTCCTATACTTATTATGGGATTTTATTACAAAAACACAATAAAATTGTATATTTCAATGATATTACACCTTTTAACTACAATAAATATGCAATCAGTCATAGAGAGACCTCCAGCACTAAAAAATGTATCCACTTCCTGTGTCAGCTCACTGATCTACACTGGAAGTATTCTTTCTATTTACATCACTTGGCCTCACAAAGGACTTCCTTCCTGCATCACTTCCTGATATGTCCTTCTAAGATACAGTGTAAATATGTTCTTACTAAACTAGGGGAAAAACACAAAAAAGTGATAATCAGATTCATAAACTAAAATCAGTGGGTAAGAAGAATTAAATACTGCAAAAATTCCAACCAGTGGAGTGGAACAAAAAACTGAAGCTGTAATAACAAGAGATTCAGACACTGATTTCTGACTAAAAAGTTGTAGAAACCTTGCAAAATTTATATTTAGACAATGACAGATGTTTACTGCATATTTTTAAAGAATTTACAGAAATTTAATATTTTTGTATGAGTAAGTAGACAGAGTGGTTGATATTCAAACTGCGCCCAAAATGTGCGACTAGCAGGAGCAAGCACAAGTCCATTGCGCCCATGCACAACAGATGCGATATTCAAAACAGGATCAAGCCAAATTGCACCCACAGCCAACATCTGAATATCGCACAACCAGTGCCATAGCGCAACAAGGGAGGGGAAGCTGAGCAGATATGATGTGCTATGGCGCAACAAGGGATGCCTAGCTGAGCATTCCAGAGGCACCATAGCGCAAGCATGGAGCCCCCAGCTGCAGAGCAATGTAACTGCACAACCAGGGAGGTTGGGGCCCACTACCCATACCACAGATGGGCACAGGAACACACAGCTGAACTGACATCGTGACCCCACACCCCAAGCACAGCACAACTGGGGGAGGGCTGAAACAAACACTCGCCCATGGAGACAAGCAAACAACCCACAGCCAGGCCAAGGTGCCCCAGCACACCCACCGGCAAGCTGAGACTGCCACACAAGGAGGGTGGACCCACCCCTCGCGCCACACCATCCCCCCAGTGCACAGCACACCCTGCACCATGACCCCAGACAACCCCCATGAGCAGTGACCACCACAGCAGGAAACCCCATGCATACCACCACCCCCACTGAGACACTGCAACCTTGTGCACCACAGAACCATACAAGGTAGCCCCACCATGAGCACTCAGCAGTGGGTGGTATCACACGCAATGCAACACGGTGGGACACGATGCCACCATGCACAATCCCCAGACACAGCTGAGATCATGCGTCGCACAAGAGGTGCCCCACATGGGACAGAGCATGCCCCGACATCACCACCAGTGATACAGCACTCTGCACAGTAGTCCAGTGACACACCCCGACCTACCACTGGCCACAACAGCCAGCACAGACACCCACAGTGGTGCGTGAAAGCATGCACCACACCGGATGCAACACGGTGCAGGGAAAAACACCCACCCATACACAAGGGGACAATAACACAGGGACATAGTATCCCATAAAGGGGATCTTAGGACAAGATTCTACCCCTGTCTTACCACCCAAAGTGCACCTAAACAATGTGGATATCACTAACAAGCAAGAAATCTTGAATGCCTTCAACAACCATTTCACTACAGCCGGCCTAGCATTCGACTCCTCTCCAGCAAATCTATTGCGGTCACAATTAAACTTCCAGACTACTGAGGCACATAAGGCTACTTCCACATTTTCCTTAAGCCTCATACTTCTAAAACAAGTGGAAGACCTACTACTCCATTTGGATACAACTAAAAGCACAGGTGCAGACTTCTGGACCCCTATTTTCTTAAAAGTGCTCTGCACGCTTAGCAGCTGCCCTAACTCTGCTTTTCAACTTGTCACTAGCCACTGGATCTATTCCTGCATTTGGAAACAGTCAGTGTTTCCTCTCACTCAAGGCAAGTGACCCCATGGACCTCAATAACTATAGGCCCATATCCATCTTACCAGTATTGTCCAAAAATGCTTGAAAACTAGTGAACAGCCACTAATGCCTATCTAGACACCAATAATCTGCTTAATCCAGCTCAATCTGGTTTTAGATCCATGCACAGCACCATCTCTGCCTCTAACAAAAGTCACTAATGATTGGCAGACTGAATTGGACAAAAAGAATAATATCTGTGCTGTATTTCTGGATTTAAGAAGTCTTTGATACTGTGGACCATGAACTACTAATCTCCTCTACACTCCATAGGCTCCTCACCTAAGTCTCTTCAATGGTTCAGATGCTACCTCTCTGGTAGACTACAGCATGTAAAAAATGAAGGTGATTCTATCTACCTCAAAACCACTCCTAAAGAGGTGTACCACAAGGTTCCATCCTGGGCCCTATCCTCTTGCCATTTATATCAATAATATTGATTCCAACCTCACCAAATCTAATATTCACCTTTTGCAGATGATACTGTCCTATATGTCAGTAGTCCTACACCATCAAAGCCTGTGAACTTTTACAATCTGAGTTCTCTGCTGCAGCACAAACTACTAGAAAGAAACTCCTGCTGAATGCCAAGAAAACGAAAGCCATGTTCTTTTCTCTCCAAGAGCTTCTTCCACTCTCACACCAAACACCCTTCCCAACTATCTACCATCCTGGTGAAAGTCTGGACTATGTGGATAAATTTAAATATCTTGGGGTTTGGATTGACAATAGACTTGACTACACTAGCTACATTGAAGAACTCCTGAAGAAGCTCAGGCAGAGACTTGGCTTATTTTACAGAATAAAACATTACCTAACTCAAGATTTCTAAACAAAGATTAATCCTGGCATCATTCCTATCCTCATTGATTATGCTGATTTCCTGTATAGTCACTGCTCCTTTCCCACTTAAACAAGCTGGATACCTTGCATCATAGAGCTCTTAGATTCATTACAGACCTTCCTTTCAGCACCCACTATTGCTTTCTATACTGCAGTCGGGTTGACATCCTACATCATAGAAGAAACAAAATGCTGCTCTATGGATCTACAAAGCTCTCAACAAACAAATTACCATCCTACATTTCAGATTGTTTTACCCAGGTCATATCCAGGCCATAGACCTAAGGAACAACAAACTCATCATGCTGAAGATACCTATTACCTGTACCTGCATGGGAGGGCTGCAATCAGCTACTCTCTAGCACTTATTTGGGACCTCTTCAAAGATCCTGGAAGTTGAATACCCTCATTCCATTAACATCCTTCAAAAAGCTATACACTAGTCTCTTTCCAGAGCCATGCAACTGTTTTCACAAGGCCTAGTCCTACCACAACCCACTTTTTCTCCCACGCCTCTTTTTCCTCACATTCCAATTCTTAATTTTGCTTTTGTAGCCTTCACCACTCAATTCCATACCTGACCTTATTCCTACAATCCCCACCTCCTCGCTTAATCTTTCATTACTGTCTTATTTTGCTCCTTTTATTATAACCCAGTTTCTTTGGCTCATTGTCTTGTATATATGTGAATATTCTTGCTTTTTGTTCATTTATAATGTCCTTGTTTTTGTATTCAATCTATATCTTGTATTTGTGTAAAAATTGTACCTTTATATTGTTATGACCCAATCAGGTCCATCTTGTAAATGAGCTATGCTCAATGATGCTCGCCTGAATAAATAAATATTTTGACTGATTGATTGATTGATTGATTGATAGTAGCATGGCAACCAAGCCCCCAGTGTGGGCTCATGGAAACTGTGCACACACAGCCTGCAGTCCTCCCTGGCACAGGAGTGCAGCTACTCCCATGCAGGCACTGTGGACCCAGACACCACCAACATATGCCTGGAGCACAAGTCACAGACAGTGGAGCACATCCCCTGCAACACACACAAGGCACAGCATGGAGGTGGGACAACTACCGCGGAGGCCACAGTGTCACCTGAGGCAAACATGCACCACACCAGTGACAGGAGGCAACTCAGCAGTGTGACAAGTACAGTGGCTGCCCTGCATGGACAGCCACCACTGACATGTCAGCAGACCATGCAGGTCACAGACATGCAAGGGTTTCAGCTGCACTGTCCATGGATGGGTTGACAGGGGCACCATGGACACAGAGCATGCACCATGGACCACTGCACACGGTCATGCATTGCACAGGGAACAACAAACACACCACAGACACCAACTGATAGCTACACCCACACCATAGTCACTGCCCCACGTTGACATACACACAAACCCATGACTGCACCACCCCAGACGCTATGTACACCACTGCAGTTGAGCTACCTATAGCCTGCTGCAATCAGAGGCCACCACAGTATTCATATCAAAATAATTATATTAAAAAGATAAACAAAATTATTTACAGAACTATGTACATATGGGGGAGGGACATAAACAAAGGTGGGGTGGGTAAGGGGCGAGGTGAACATATATGGGAGGAAGAAGGGAAGAAGGGTGGGGAGGCAGGTCAAGGGGAAGGTAGCGATGGGGGCTGGTGACATCAATGGCTGCCTTGGCCTCCTCCTGGTGCTGATGTCTGCTCCTCCTCTTTCTCCTCCTGACCCCATGGCGGTGATTTCCTGGAGGAGCCGCAGTGTCTCCCTTGCCACCTGGAGCAGCTCAGTGATGGATTGTTGAATCTGCAGGAGCCTCCAGTCACCTAGGATGAGGGAGCAGAGTCATTACATGTGACTGTCCATCCCCCTGCAGCCCTCTCCATGGTGCATGGCATGCAATCATGTGCCAAGCCTATGTGATGGTGTGCGTGCTACCCTCGAGTGACCGTGGTCCACAAGACCAGCCCACCCAGGCAGCCACAGCCATGTGGACCACTGCACACACCACCGCCCCATGTCTGCTGCACAGCACCACCATGGGCGCATAGTAACGTGGGCGGTGAAGGCAGTGCCAGCCATGTGTCTGCACGCATGGACCACTACTGATGCACTCCAGACATGCAGTGCCACTGGACAGTGCTGATTGTCACATGTCGCGGCATGCAGTGGTGTCCATGGATGGTGGTCTTGCCGACTGCCCACCCTGTTACACAGCATGCAACAGTAATCATGGAGTTATTGCACTCAATTCTCATTGGGCCGTCAGATCAGCTGTGATAATCCTTGTCCTGCCTGGATGCTCTGTCCACCTCCCTCCAGTGCTCCTCCCTCAGCTGGTGCTGTCTCATCCATGCCTGTGGGGTATAGGAGAGAAGAACATCAGTACACTCCCGGAAAAAGTCCCCTTGCCCCAATGTGTGTGCTCTGTCCATCACCAGCCAGACCCACCCCACCACTCCCTGTGAACACTACCACAGACAACCCTAGACTAGCCCTCCCCTATGTGCTGGACACATACAACACTGCTACCCATATGGACAATACAAGTGCACAGATAGAACCCCCACCTGGATGTGGCACCATGCCCCTCCTGGCACACGACCGCAGATGGGCTAGTAGGTCTGGCTCCCTCCTCCTGAGGTCCCCATAGTGGTGTCTGCATTGCTCTGAGGTCCTCCTGCATCCAGTGGCCACCTTCAGGTTAGTGGGCCACCTCCCTGCCAGACTCTGGGTCCCGGCCCCGTCCAGTGCCCTCATTACCAAACAGTGGCCATAGTGTGTCTCTACAATGGCCACAAGGTTGGCCAACTCAATGGCACTCATTGTGGTTCTCCCGTGCCATTCTCATCCACTATAGTAGGCAATATGGCTCTGCTGCAGCATGGTACCCCGACGTGCAAATGCGTACGGTACAGTGTTGTTATTCTCATCGCTGTTACTGAACAGCTGATAGTGCACCCATGCCTGACGCATGGCGCCAAGGGCAAAGGTCAGGCATAGGGTCGAGGCTCTGGCGCAAGGCCAGGCACAGTGCCATCAGACGACTATGTGTATAGCGCGATTGGTTGCCTGTTTGCCAGCGCCACAGCGGACTATCGGGCAGTTGTGCCATTGCGCCACTGGAGGCCGATTGTCACAGCACCATGTAGTGACCTTTTCTATAGTGCCACTGGCACAATGGTGGCCATGCCCAGCACTGACTATCGCACACAGCACGTCAGCAGCACAGCAGACACCAGCGTCAGCAGCCTGGGCATGCGCAGTGAGGTGTACCACGTGATGCCACGTAACCGCGCCCATTGGCTCAGCACGCTTATCGCTAAACGTAAGCGCAGTTTAAGGTGATATTCAGTCATATGCTAATCATCCGATCAGCCATGCAATGGTGCAGCACCATGATTTGCATTCCACCAAAGTTGCTCCTCATTTAATTTGCATGCATTGCTTATAAACAGTGACAAATGTTCTGCAGTGGCCATATTCAGTTACCGCAGTTTATTGGTGAGTTATGGTGTGACTGTGGTATCAGGGACATGCTTTGTACTGCACAGTCACAGGACCACCGTCATCCTACAGGCCGAATAATGACGGAGCAAGGTCTGCGAGGAGGACTCACGATGGTGGCGGAAGCAGGAGGCCCGATTTCACAAAGCAGCCGAGACTGAGGCACTCTTGAGGCTCACCTGGATCAGGAGCCACTGCTCAGTGGATGGCGGGCACTCTCCAGCCCATGCTGCTGCATGGGAGGAGAGGTGGTACGCGTGCCGTCAACGGCACAGCAGCCACCAGTCAACGTGCAAGGGGAGTGTAAGGTTAAGATGGGCACTGACAGTGCAGGAGGGTGAAGGAGAAGAGTTCCGGAGGTGGCTTCCAGATGGGTGGTGGCCCCATCACTGCATGGTAAGTCATGGTCTGTCTATGGGGGGGCAGGGTAGGTCACACGCAGTAAGGCAACTTTGCTTTCCCTTACAGATCCTGGGCCTGTCCACTGTGGACAGTCAGCTGGAGTTGGAGGAGGGACCATCCACCTCCACAGGTATACGTGGAGCATTGCAACAGTGGAGCCACCTGGCTGTCCACACTGATGTTGTTGAGACAGGTGTGGGGAAGTCCTCCGTGTCTCAGCATTGATACGCTCCCATGATGCCAGCGACGCCTGTGTCTGTGGCTGGGGTGAGACCTGCACCACTGATGAAGACATCGAATTGTCATGGGCAGTGCATATGTGTGTGCCACGAATGGACACGCAGCAGGTCAGCTCATGCCTATGGTTCTGGCTGGTGCCACCGTCTGGGCCAGCATGTCAGCACAGTCACAGGCTGTGCCTGTCAGCACCAGTGGGGCAACACCGGTGGCTGGTCAGGACAGTGGGACTGTTGCAGCCACAGCGGCAGCACAACTGATCCCTTGAGCACAGCGGGCGGAGGGGCAGCAGGAGCAGTCGCCCACCAGAACTGGGGGTTCAGGGTTCAGCGGTGGCATCTGTGCACCACCTGTGGACTTGCCCATACCTGGTCCTGGTGTGCAGCAACCACCCTCAAGGGGTGCTGAACATCAGGCCCTTTCACAACCTGAGGGATGGGATGCCGAGGAGGCAGATGACCTTTTTGATGCGCACACACCCCTACTGCAGGCATCGGTCCAGCAACAGATGCGGCTTGCAATGTCCGTGGAGGCACTGTGTGTGGCTCTGGAGTGGGCCGAAGAGCATCACAGCAGGGACACCGATAGGATTGTATCATGGATTGACCGTTTGTGGGAGGATGTGACCACTGCCATTGACAGGCTTGCACAGCCGTTAATTGCTGTCATGGCCACAATGGGCACACAGTCAGGTGCCCATGCATCATTCACACCATGCAGTGCATTGTTGACTCCCCATTCCTGGCGTTGTGCAACATCCACCCTGTCGATGCCGGGTTCAGCTGTGGGCATCCCAAGCACTCCTAGTGCAGGAATGTTCGGTGTGCTGCAGACCCCTGTGCAGACATGGTCGCGTTCGCACAATGGACCCCCTGGTGGACCATCGGTGCCACCCCATGAGGCCCGTGGTCAGCCTGCCAGTGCTAGTGGGTCTTGGCGGGGCCACCCACGCATCCGAGGCAGATGTGGCACTGTGCCGCAAGACTGACCTGTCTCCCAGCACGGGCATCTGTCGTGCTGCCCTGTGTGCATTGTGGTTTCGTGGGCAGTGCACGGGTGGTGCCCGCCCTGCACGCGGACACACGGTCCACCTGCACACCCTCCCGCTGCCAGCCCACAGGTACGCGGTGTGCATGATGATGCCTGCATTGCACTGTACACCAAAGTGTGATGGTGCTCAGCATCTGACACATGCACATGGACAGTCAGTGGAGCGGTGGTCTGTGGACATGTGTGGGGGTTAGTGCTTGGTATTCTGCCTCAGTTTTGCACCTGACCCCTGTGCACGCTTTTGTGCATATTGTGTGTGCATGTGTCTCGCCCTGTGGTGTGTTACTGTTCACCCTCCCTGGGTTGTAGTGTGTGCTTCTGTGCCCTGCCACATCCTCTGCCAGCATGCAGCCTGGTGTGTTTTTCATGCGTGTCTGTGGGTTGTGCTCTAGCCACTGGTGGTTGCACATGGCACCATGACTTACCTAGGTTGGCTGAAGTGCTCCTCTGTGATGGTGTCCTGGTGCAGCTGTGCCAGCCGGATCAGTCAGGAGTCCCATCGCCAAGGGGGCTGCCCATCCTCATCATCACTGGCACACCGCGCCCCCATCGCTGTCCCCTTCTTTTTTCTCGATCTGTAGCTATCCCACAGCCTTGGCCATGTTGTGTAGATGCAACAGGCCAGGAATATCCCACAGGCCTTTGAGGGGCTATACTGTAGGGCACCGCCAGAGGTGTCCAGGCAATGGAAACATGCCTTCAGCATCCCGAACACCAGCTCAATGATATTGCGTGTGGTGGCATGTGCCTCATTGTAGCATTGCTGCGATGGGGTTGTGGGTTGCCGGTAGGGTGTGAGCAGCCAGGGACAGAGTGGGTATCCACTGTCACCTGTGTGCAGAGAGTGGAGGTTATTGTCGTGTTCAGCTTCAGACTGCCCCAAGCCCTGAAGGCCACACCCATGGCACCTCTGGCCATACCCCCCCATGCCCACGATATGTCAATTCTATTTGCATACTCACCCACTAGATGACCTGTGGGGATGTCCCCAATCTCAAATTGGTGGCACAGTGCTGACTGGTGCCAGATGTATGAATCATGTGCTCCCCCAGAGTGTGTGGCACAGACGTTGATGATGCGCCCAGTGGCATCGCACACCACCTGGCAGTTGACACTGGAACAGCCCTTGCGGTTCATGTAGGTGGCCCCCTCCTCACCAGGTTGTGTGCGTATGGCCACATGGGTGCAGTCTATCGCCCCTAGCATGCCAAGCATACGTGCTACCCTGTAGAACTCCTGTATGTTTGCTGTGCGCTCCACCACAGTGCTGGGGAAATGGATGTAATCCGCAGCATGTGGCAGCAGTGCACTGAGGAACTGGGTGAGTATGCATGACGTGGCCGACTGTGTTATGCCTGTGGTGTCCCCTGTTGGTCTCTGGAAGGTACCTGTGGTGAGCAAGCACATGCAGGCTGTTACCTTTGTCTCCACTGACAAAGCAAGACTCCATCATGTGGGTGCCTGCATCACATCACTGCACAACTCACAGAGCCGCCTCACTATTGCCCTGTTCAGGTGGTACCAGCCCACAATCTCGATATCTGTATACTGCTCAAAGCTGGTGCGGGCTCGGTACTGCCTGTTGGGGGCATACTACCTACGGGCCCTTTCACGGCCACATCCCCCTGCCGCATGCCTTCTCACCCCCCTCATTACAGCATTCATGTTGAATGTGGCACTGGCCATGTCCCTGGCTTGCGTTCCTCCTCCACCAGCTGTTGCTTTTTACCCCCGCTGTCCTTCCTGCTACCTCCCCTGCACCGGTTACACCTATCTGTGCTGGCCTCTGTTTGTGTGTCACCACACACCTTCCCTGTGCCCCTCTTGTGTGGTGTGGTTTCTCTGGCCTGTCCTCTTTCTCCCAGTTGTCTCTCCCACTGCCTCATGTGGCTTCCCTGTAGCGTTCTTGTGTCTCTTCCTTGCTCCTTTTTATTTTGGCCCATTTCCGCTAGGGCACAACTTCTGTTTGCTCCACTGTTGTGCATTGCACAAGTCTTTGATCATCGCACTGCGCCCTTTATGCATGGTTCCTCCCCCTTCGGTTGCGCATGCCTTCATTATCATTGCGCTGTTGCTCAGCATGTTTTTGATGGTGCAACTGCCTCCTGCTGAATATCGCAGAATGGCACATTTTCAGACTTGCGCTGGCGCAACCCTTTTAAATATCTAGCCCAGAGAATAATTATATTTAGATAAAATCAGCAGAATTTATGAAAATACAACCTTACACAAAATTAAATCCAGTTAAATAGACATTACCAAACCTCACTCATTTTCAATTTTTTTTGTCCTGAAAAACTTTTCTTGTTACAGTTTTAAAATTGGATGTATGGTTTTTAAGATATGTAGGTTTAAGCACAGTGTGTGTGTATGAATGCTGCAGATCTAGAACCCCTTCAGGGACACAGGTGATCCAGCAGCAGGCAGAGTGTGCCTGAACATTCTAAGTGACAATAGGATAGAATGAGTTAAGTTTGCCCCACTCAAGGCAGTCATGAAGTCCCTGCCCCTTGTTGTACTTACAGTCTGAGTGATCCAATCTACCCTCAGTCAGGCTGAAGTTGCCCATTAGTAACAACTCCTTTGGCTGCCATTTTGTGGGTGGGTTTCACAAGAGCTTCATTTGACTCCTCCCCCTGTGCCGGAGGCCTGTAATCAGGGCCCCTACTTTTCTGCAGCACAGTGGGATCAAGTTCTGCGGCAAGACTACCATTTGCCGCAGAACTTCAGCGGCGGTGGTTTGTAATTTCTGAGGAAGTTCTGCAGCACTAACAAACTACCACATCACAGTGTCAGCTTGTCATCCTGACTTCACTTTCATGGCAGTGGTTATAGCAATCAGGATAGTGGAAAGCACAGTAACACTAGTTCAAAAATAACAGATTATAAAAATAATTTTATGCCTAAAAAGAAAACAAATGTCTCTCCTTGAGGTCCTAGCCTGTTGCATAAATGACATATTCAGAGGATCTATATGACAAATAAGGTATTTCTATATGCATGCTATCTATCCCACAATGAGGTTTCTCACTGTTCATCACTTATATATTTGTATGTGCTTTCACAGCACTCATGAGGTTCCCACTAGTTTATCACTTTTATGTTTATATGCAATCTGTAACATACATAAAGACAGAGATGCTGTATGTGTGTGTGTGTGTGTGTGTGTATATATACATATTTATATATATATTTTTATTTCCATGAACTTGCATCCTCATTCATACAGGTCCCATTGGAAATGGAATAGAGAGTTACTGCAAAACTCATTTTCATGTCAACCTGCCTTCTCTGACACACTAGCAGCACATCATAGGCCATGACATGCATGTGAACCAATTGTGAGATACAGCTCTCTGGCCCATCACAATGTGTCCACCATGTGACAGAACAATGCACCATACCTTCCAAGGCTCTGAGCAGTGATATGTTCCACCAATCCTTGTGCTACCCAGCCAGCTCCCATAGCAAATCTCTGATCTGAACCTGAGTTGCCGGCACAGACACACAGCATGCTACCCTCTGGCCCAACAGCTGTCCCTGCACACAACATTTCTCCATAACTTTTAGGTGATTCTGTCAACCAATGACAATATGTAATCAATAACCCTGGCAAAAATGCATACAGTGCAATTATTTATTTAACAGGTCTATTCTTTCAACAGGTCTACACATAATTATATTTCACTTTTCTGGGCATAATTACTTTATTTTTCTTAAAAATTTAGACAGTTAAATTAATTTTACCAGTTATTCATTTCAGATAGCATCTCTATACCTTAAAGGCACAAATAGGTTTGTACAGAGTGAGGTATGGACTTAACAGGTCTGTGCTATTGACAAGGTTTTGTTTAAGTTGGCCCTAGTGCAACAATGTAAGACTGAAAATTGTATTAGGCTGTAGTGTAGGCTGAGCAAATATCACCATGCATGATGTGCTGTGCCACCGTCTCTGGCAGTGGGAGCTGTGGTAGATAAGTGACTATTCATTTCTGTTGCAGAATGCAGCCATGTCATTAGCTAATGTATGATGTTATAGCAATGATAACTTCACATTCTGAACATATAGGGGGTTGAGTAAAAGAGGAAGGGAACCAGATTCTATGTATAAACAGAAATATTAATAAAAATTCACCAAGAAGAGTGAATTACCTGCAACACCATAGAAGTTCTGAGATGAATTACAAGTTCTGTGTAAAAATTATCGACGCAAGGATTCTAGAGACCTTGCCAATTCACTCAGTGTTAATGGCTGTCCTTTTTCCCCTCCAGGGTGATTGTGCTCTGCTCCTTCCTATAACCCTTGAGTCTCTGTTGCTTTAATCACCTCCTTCACGTACATAGCTACCCCTCCCCTTCTCCCTTCCCTGTCCTTCCTAAAAAAGTGTGTATCCTTCTATAGCTGTATCCCAGTCATGCTTCCCTGTGTACCATGTTTCTGTAATTTATTTATTTATTTTTTTATCCAATTTTGTTCAAGAGCACCCTTCCCCTGTGTTTGCAGCCCTTGATTTAATCTAATAGGAGGCTCCCTTACCTGCAGAGGAGTTCCTTCATATTTTTTTTTAAATGATCAGCTTTGCTCCCCATGGAAGGGAAGGGATTGTATTTTGCCCCTGAAGGGGCTAGCTGCTTGATCCCTTCCACTTCCTGATTGCCTATGCTGTCCCCACACTTCCTTGTTTTGTGATGTCACTATAGAACCAGTGTGGGGACAGTGTCAATGCAAGTCTGTGGTGCCTAATAAAAGTTAGTTTCTGTATTTAAATCAGACTTTTGGTACAAATGGAAGACTGTATTAAAGTAACAAGGTGCTCTTTAACTGTGTAAGCCCACTGAGTCCCGAGGATTCCTTCTTCAGGGGCAACCCAGAGTTAGTTTCATATAATCATGTGACAGTGCATACAGTAAGCAGAGATCATACAATGATACATTCATAGGTAGACAACTTGAGTCATACAGGATGCATGGTAGCACATAATGACTAGACACTTTAGCTACTGTGTTCAGGTTTGCATCTTCCATTAATACCATTAGGTCTAGGATTTTGTTCTCCGGACTATGGACATTTGTGCACATTTCTTTCCAGCTTGTGAGTCCACCCCCTTTTCCCTTTTTTCAGCCCTATGATGTTTTGGGGTTCTATCTTCTGTCCTCCCCACATCTGTAACAAATTTATTTATCAGGTTTGATAGTGCCCTTTACTAATTTGGGCTGGCAGTATAGCCTAGACGTTAGAGTAATGAGCTGTGAACGAGCCTGGTACATCCAACAGATGTTACCTTGGTTCAATTCTCACAACCTTCACTTGCATACTGTGTGACTCTGAGCAAGTCACTTATCCACCCAGTGCTCCCAGGTCACCCTCAAAACAAGCACTTGTGCCTAGTGGGCCTTACCCGGTTACCAAGACTAAAATAAAATAAATATGATTCTCCCTTATTTCCAATATGTTATGTGGGGGGGGCTACCTTTATCCCCCTGACTGCTTTTGCCTCCACTCTTGGCTAGTTTAAATGCTCATGCAGGAAGCATTTGAACATTTCGGTGAGAATACTTTTGGACATAGGCCGTCTGGTGAATACAGCCCTTCATCTACTCAGGTGAGATCCCAGTCCCCAGTGAAGCAACACCTTCCTCTCTGCATAATTTCTTCAGCCATGTGTTAAATTCCATGGTGTGGATGTCTCGACCCTCTCCTTGCCATGATCAGGTAGAATCTCGAGAAGGTAACAGAGTGTGCTACTTGCCCAAGACAATGCCCCAATTCCTTAAATTCCTCCTACACTTTTCCTATATCTGTCCCCTCACTTGCAGGTCATTTGCCCCATGTGGACAATGATGTCCAACTGCCTTCTCCTTGCCCTAGTGAACCATAGGATCTGCCTGCCCTCCCTCCAAACTGTGCCTCTAGGCAGGCACACCACCTCCTTTCCCATTGCTATCCACTCTCAGCCCGATCCCTCTAACTATGCAGTCTCCGAACAGGATTTGCTTCCTCCTTCTGTGCGGTCTCCTTCCCTTTGCCCTCGTAGCTCTGTCATGTATGCCCCAGTCATCCCTTTCAGAGTTCACTTTTGGAGATGCAGTGTGATTGTCCTGCTCTGCCATGATGGTGTATGAGTTTTGAAGTGGCACTAGCTGGGGTTGTGCCTCTGTTCCACCTCCATCACCCCTATGCCCACCATAGTCCATCCATCCTCCTCTTAGTTGCATCCTCTGAGGGAGTGGTGGCAGATGTGGTGGTCCCTGAGTGGGAAAGATGCCGTCCTCACTAACTCTGCTTGAAGTCCTTCAACCTTTCGTCTCAACACAGAGAGGTGCCTGCAGATAGGGCAGTACTACAGTGCCCAGAAGGTCCTCCTGAACACCACTGCCTCACAACCGCTGCATTGCATGACACCCATTATTTTTCTTATCCTGTCTTTTCTCTTACTTGTATACCTTTAGTTTTCTTTTTCCTTCTTATTCACTGTTTACTTTACAGCTAGGTACTGTCAATAATCGTTAGTGGTATAATGTATAAAGGTATGCAGATTTACGTCAGGGTGTGGTGTGTGGCAGTGTTGTGTACTGAAATTTGATGGCTAACAGTATGTGTATGCAGTGAGCTGGTACCATCTGATGTCACAGGCTATGGGTATAAAGGAAGTGATGCACTAGCGGTGGGTGGCTGGGTGTGGAATGGTGTGTTCAGCCCTCCAGACCACCAGAAACAATCAGCTATACCAGCAAACAAAAAAAGCAGGTACAGTACCTTTCACAAAAGAAGCCAAAAGCAACCGACTACTAAATGAAATCAACAAAATGATGCAAAAGAAGCAATAACTTCAGCAATGAGCAGTTACTTCCCTGAAATGAAATGGATTCCTTCCCTTCTAACCTCTCATAAGAAGTTAAAAAGCAACCCGTTACCACCAATGTGACTCAGCCCCACCTCCAGCTATTAAGCAGCTAAGCCCCAGGTCAGATAATTAGCACCCCAAACTACAGGGCTAGACAAAAAACCGTCCCTGCACTATAATATTAAGAAGTAAAAAACTAAATATACAGAACAGTAGCCAAAGTGAAATTAGCAATAACCAGTAAAAGAAGATATAAAATCAGCAATGAGCAGGTGCTGCACTGAAATGAATCTGATTACTACCTCTGGACCACCAGAAACAATCAGCTACACCAGCAAAACCAGCAGAAACAATCAGCTACACCAGCAACATCCCCCAAGCAGGTACCTTTCCAAAAGAAGCCAAAAAGCAATCTGCTACCAAGTGAATACAGCAATAAGCAGCAAACTGTCCTGAAATAAAATTAATTCCATCCCCTTCTAGCATCTTATGAGAAGTGCTGCCCATTCCCAGCTCTATCCCTCTAACTATGGAGTCTCTGAACAGGATTTGCTTCCTCCTCCTGTGTGGTCTCCTTCCCTTTACCCTCGGGGCTCCGTTATGGATGCTCTGCTCATCCCCCTTAGAGTCCACTTCTGGAGATGCAGTGTGATCATTCTGCTCTGCCAAGATGGTGTATGAGTTTTGAAGTGGCAGTGGCTGGGGATGTGCCTCTGTCACACCTTACTCACCCTCCTTGAGCCCATCGTAGTCCATCCATCATCCTTCCTTAGTAGCATCCTCTGGGGAATGGTGGCAGATGTAGTGTGGGTCCTAATGTATGGAAGGAGGTTACCCAAATCCTCGCTAACTCTTCAAGGGGTCCTGCAACCTCCACCCTCAACACAGATAGGTGCTTGTAGATAGGACAAGCACTGCAGTACTCAGAGGTCCTCCTGCACACCACTACCTCACAACTATTGCACTGTATGACCCTCATTATTTTCCTTAGCCTATCCTTTCCCTTAATTGTCTCCTTTTTTTTCCTTCTTCCTTCTTAGTTGCTGTTCACTTTAAGCTAGATACTGTCAATAATCGTTAGTGGTATAATGTATAAAGGTATGCAGATTTACATCAGGGTGTGGCGTGTGGCTGTGTTGTGTAGTGACATTTGATGGCTAACAGTATGTGCATGCAATGAGCTAGTACCATATGATGTCACAGGCTATAGTTATAAAGGAAGTGATGCACAGAATTGGGTGTGGGGATGATGTGTTGGCCTTCAGACCACCAAAGCAATCAACTACATCAGCAAAAAAAAACGAAAAGCGGTTACACCAGCAAAGAAAAAAAAACAAGTACCCTTCCAAAAGAAGCTAAAAAGCAACCTGCTGCCGATGTGAAATCAACAAAGAGCAGCAAACAAAGCAATAATATCAGCAATGAACAGTTACAGTGCTGTGCCACCACAACCCGCTTCGCTCCTAAGCTGCCACATAAAGTTTTTTGCACAGGTATGTTTCCAAAAGAAGCCAAAAAGCAACCTCCTACCAAGTGAAATCAACAATTAGCCACAAAAGAAGTAATAACATCAGCAATGAGCAGTTACTGCCCGGAAATTAAACTGATTTCTTCCCCTTCTAGCCTCATATGAGAAGTTCTCATTTAGAAAGTTTCCTCATCAAAGACATAGTCACAAAAATATCACAAGAACAATAAATGGTTCCAGTAGAAATGCAGTTAAGTCAGGTTCCAAGCACTTAAGACAGAACAATTACACACACAGGTTTGAAAAAATTGATACAGGTTGTTGTAAAACAAGTTACAGGTTATGCACAGTGAGAAACCAAATATAAATGTTTAGCAGTTACAGTTGCATTGGACTGCAAAGGTAGACTGCAAACATTCCTTAAAGAGCTAGTAACCCTATTAGTTGATCGCTTGCTTTGATTTATGAAAATCCCGACAGTAAATAAGCTAAAACTATGTGACAATATCAGCTCCATTGTAAGTAAATGGGGTGCATTCCCGCAACCATCGTTTTGTGGCATCACAAAACAGGGCTGCATGTGCCAACGTGGGGGCATGGTTTGCTCGGTTCTTTTTTTGCTGGTGGGCTTGATTTTAATTTTACGAGTAAAATAACTTTTAATACAGCACGACTTGTTATGCCACACTTCATTGGGAGCTGTCTGTGGGGGTAAGATATCTAATGGACTGGGGCAAGCAGCTACTAGGAAGCTGCTCTTTAATGCCCTTGTGAAGGTGTGGCCTCCAGTACTGCACACAGTACTCCAGATGGGGCCTAACCAGTGTCTTGTAAAGAGGGATTATTACCTCCCTATTACAACTTGTGACATCTCTACTAATACACCCCAACATTCCCCTAGCCTTACCTACTGCTTTAGTGGTCTGCTTGGATGATTTCAGGCTATCTGTGATGATGCCTAAATCTCTTTCTGCCCTTGTGCCAGCCAGCAACTCCACTCCCAGCCTATAGGTGACTTCAGAGTTTCTCTTCCCTATGTGCATGATCTTGCACTTCTTTGCATTAAACCCCAGTTGCCACTTATCCAATCATTTTGCCAGTTTATCCAGATCTCTTCTCATTCTGCCCACCCCATCTGGATAATTTACTCTGTTGCAGATCTTGGTGTCATCTGCAAACAGACAAACCTCACCCTCCAGTTCATCTGCAATGTCACTGATGAAGATATTGAAGAGGACTGGCTTCAGGACTGATCCCTGAGGTACCCGACTTGTGACTTGCATCTGTTGTGACTGAATACCATTTACCACCACTCTCTGTTTTCTGACCATCAACCAGTTTACCACCCAGTTGACCAACTTTTGACCCACCCCGAGCCTACCCAGCTTATTAATCAATCTTCTATGTGGAACAGTATCGAAAGCTTTGTTGAAGTCAAGGTAGCCAACATCAACTGCTCCCCCTTGGTCCACCACTCTGGTTATCCAGTCAAAGAAATCTATAAGATTAGTTTGACAGGACCTTTCTATTATAAACTCATGCTGTCTTGTATCCTGTGCTCCTATGGATTCCAGGTGTTGCACTATCCTTTCCTTAAGGAGTGCCTCCATAATCTTGCCCACTACTGAGGTAAGACTGACTGGTCTGTAGTTCTCTGCCTCCTCCCTGCTATCTCTGTTGTGGAGGGATCACATGAAGCCCTTCTCCAGTCTTCTGGGACCTCTCCTGTGCACAGAGACTCACTAAACAGTTCTGATAATGGCTCTGCTAGTTACACCCTTAGCTCCTTTAGTACCCTGGGATGTATGCCATCAGGTCCCATTGCCTTGTCCACCCTGAGCTTATCGAGCTCTTGTAAGACCCTTTCTTTTATTAAGGGACTAGTACACACCTCCTTCCCCCCTGTGTCCATGGTGCTGAGCTGTGGGAATTGCCCTACCTTGTCTTTAGTAAATACTCAGCATAAGTATCTATTTGGATAGATGCTTTACATACATGGTCCTCCTCTCCTCACATGTCCCTTATCCCTTTGATTTTAGCAATACCCTCTCTGGACTTTCTCCTTCAGTAATGTATCTATAGAAAGTCTTGTCACCTTCTTTACTGTTTGTGCTAGTGTTTCTGTTTGGGCCTTTGCCTGCCTTTGTTGCTTTCCCTGCTTCCTTAGGAAGTTTTGAATGCCTCCTCTATCTTCATCCGCTGCATTCCATTATATTTCCTGAAGGCCAGCCTTTTGGCTCTGACTTTTCTGCTACTGTTTTTGAGAACCAAACTGGTTTCCTTCTTCTTTTGTACTTCCTTTTCTCTAATACAATGGGATGTTGCTTCAAGTATTGCATCCTTAATGCTTGCCCCTTTGCCTGTACCCCCTCACCTGTATTTCTTTTTTGCCAGGGCTAGCTTAACTCTGTTGGCAATCTTATTAAAGTCAGCTCCTCTGAAGTCCCATATTTTTGCCTTGGAATGGAATGATTTAATTCTAGTGGTCAAATTGAACCATACCATGTGATGGTCACTGGCCCCCAGGTGACCTTCCTCCTGGAGATCTGTGATCCTTTCCATGTTAGTCAGTACTAGATTTAAGATAGCTCTATCTCTTGTGGGTTGTTGTACCAGTTGTTTGAGGCCCTCCCCCTCCAGGGAATCTACTATGTGTCATAGTTCTGGCAGACGTTCCTGCTGGTATTGACCAATCTGTATCTGGCATGTTGAAGTCTCCCATTATCAGAACCTCCCCTTTAGCTGTCATGTTTTGTATATCTTCTAACAGTAATGTGTCTATGTCTCCCTGGTCTGAGGCCTGTAGACAACTCAGTTTGAATGGCTGTCTCATTTCCTGTTTCAGGGTGACCCACAGTTCTTCTTGCTCCTTATGTATATTCTGAATTTCTGTAGCTTTGATATTTTCATTGACATAACGGCCTCCACATCACTATTTGCACTGGACTCTTCTGAACAATGCGTAGACAGGTACTGAAGTCTCCCAAGTATGGTTACTGGTGAACCATGTCTCGCTAATGGCTACTATGTCCAGTTTAGCCTCTGTCATTATTGCCTGCAGGTCTGGGGTCTTGTTTCCCAGACTGTGAGCATTTGTGTACATGATTTTCCATTGGCCAGATGTCGGTGTGTTAGTTGTTGGGCGAGGTCTGACATTTCCCTGTGCATCATATGGGGAGTCGGACCTTTTTCCTTACCTGGTGATGCAAATGAACTACAAACATGATGAACTCCTGTTTGACCACTAGCTGAGGGAGAAGGGGTGTTCTTCCCATTTGACTATATCAGATGATGCACCCTCTCCCCATTTGCTAGTTTTAATATTCTGCAAAGATGTTAGACTTCTGCCCCAATGCACTGACTCCTCCTTAGTCAGATGCAGTCCATCAAATTTAAAGAACTTTCACTCCCCAAACTGTTGCCAGTTCCTTACACATTTGTGTCCCTTTTCCTGGCACCAGCCCTTGAGCTACATGTTTAGCTCCCCTGTTTCCCTTCTCTGACCTTCTGTCTATCTGCCCCCTTCTCCCAGACTGGCAGGATCTCAGAGAAGGAGATGCCAGATGAAATGGTTGCTAGCTTGTCCCCCATCTTGGTCAGGTGTTCCTTGGTCTCCACAACTGACCAGCTGGTGAGATCATTAGTCCCTATGTGTACCAGGATGTCATTTTTTTCTCCTGCTTCCTATACAATTTTAGCAATGTGGTCAGTGTCTCTCCATGCTGATGTACATAGGAAACATTTGACCATTACCCCTGGCTGGAGATAGGTATCAACTTCCCAAATCATGGAGTCTCCTATGATCAGAAGTTTTTTGGATTTCCTTTTATCTTTTTTGGTTTGGTCCCTGTTTTGGGTGGGTTTTGTTGTTCTAGCTCCTGTGCTGCAGTGTCCTGCTCTGCAGTGTCCTCTGCCCCTTTGTTTGATTTTGGAGATAGAGGCAGATACCTGTTTGTAGTTTTTATATGGTTTGTGGAGATGATATGTTGGAGAGCACTGAGTGATGGGGCACCTGATTTGCCCCTCCTAACCACCTGCCAACCTCCAGGACCAACTACCCTCTGTGGTTGAGGTGTTTCTGTTAGATGTTGGGGAAATGGTGGGCAGTCCTTATAATATATTTCCTCTTGAATATGCAATTTGAGGCATGCAGTCTCTGCCCATGCTGCCTGGAGCTGAGCCCTTAGATTTCCAATGGCTCAGCATGTAGGACGGTGTCC
Organism: Neoceratodus forsteri; assembly: GCA_016271365.2. Lineage (NCBI taxonomy): Eukaryota > Metazoa > Chordata > Ceratodontiformes > Ceratodontidae > Neoceratodus > Neoceratodus forsteri. Next base: position 358,121,412 of record JADMNL010000026.1, read on the forward strand.
TAAATCATGTAAAACTGCCCTTCTGAAAAGTGTTCCATAGTACCTGCAGTTAATGATATCTATTCCAGATAAGTTGCTGGGTTTATAACCTGGTCAGAGTAATTAGAAGGAGGAAAATGAAAACATAAGTTTGATTTTGTGTTTTGTTTGTTTGTTTTTGTATAATTTGTTATAACAAATTAAATTACTTGTGCCCCTGTAAATGAGGTCACTGTGTGGATCCCCCGATCCACCTCTTCCTGCTTTGTTACAGAAAATGTCATAACTGTGCTACCCTATAAAAGGAATGTAACGTGGGGTGGTTGGGGATGGGGTGGGTGGCTGGGCCCTTCCCCTGCTGAAAAAGAACAACCATGGATGAAAGAAACAAGGAGGTAAGAGCAGAAACAATCCACCAGCAACAAATGCAGTAGCACTGAAAGCTTATCCTAAAGACAGATAAAACTATAAAACCTGTAAAGTACCACCTGTAATAATTTCACAGAAGATATACCCTGTAAGAAACACTTTGCTACAGAGAAAAATAAAGCAGTAACAAAATACACCTTGCAAAAGACAATATGAATCAGAAGATTATAGCAGTACTCTGTAAGCACTCACCTGTAGGTACACCCTGTAATAATGCAGCAAAAGGTATACCCAGCAACAACAATTTGAATTAGAAAAAAATAAAGCAATACAATTTTAGCAACAAACAGTAACAACCCCTGTGAGTACAAAATAAAAATAACAACACACAGTAAATCTGCCAAGCCAAAAGAAGCCATAATTCTTTTACTTGCTCTGGTAAGGTTCTTTGCTCTGTTCTTTCAAGCAACCGGTCCTAGAAAAAAAGAACTCAGGTGAAGCTATGTGCCTTTGCCAGAAAACCAAGTGGTTGGAATGCAAACACTTGTGAAGCCAAGTGCAATTGTGACAATAATGTCGAGACAAGTGTAATCCATTATGGGCTTTATTGTGTGCTACTTAAGGTATAGAGAAGTAAGTGGCTGGAACCCAGACACTTGACAAAAAACAATGTAATGGTGAATCCAGAAAATATTATGGCTGTTTATAAGTAGAAAAGCTGCCATAATATTTGCACTAGGTAATTTTGCACATTGGCTAGAAAGGGAATATGTAAGACCATGCAAGCAGGATAGAAGAAGATACTACTGGGTCATAATGTCGCATGCTTAATAGCGTATGACATTGTGGCTAATCCAGTACAGCACTGCACTAGTGAGAGAATGGTGCAATACCGCGTATACTGCTGTATGCGGTATTGCACCATTCACACTTTCCCAGGAAGAGGATAAGACCGCTGCTGGGAGTGGGTTTTGCCGACCAGCTGCTGTGGCTCAATAGACTGAGTCACAGCAGCAGGAAACCCAGGCAGTGCTTCTGTGATGGGGTTTGATTCCTGGTCCTAGAAATGTTATTTTTCTCTCAGTCTTTGTAGCGCCTCAACCTGAACTCCCTGTAGTGGAGAATCTGTATTGGTGAGTTCGGGGTGTGAAAGCAGCGCTCCCCACAGAAAGGAAAGATATGCCACATGGCAAGAATTGCGCTGTATCAGCAGTGCGATTGTGCCATGCGGCATAGTGTTGTGCGTGGTAAGGACCCCGTGCTGAAGAAGATTGCAGTGATTTACTATGGCTGACTTATGCACTGTACCATGTACAGGCAGCTTTGTATTATTTTAAATTCCCTTTTACTTCATAACTACTTGTTTTTTTGCTGTGTGTTACAATTCTGTGATATGATATTGTGACTATTAGAAACCTCCATTAAACTAAACAGCAGTAAGGAACTCCAGGATGTGTCATGAGGGCAATAATCACCATTCCTGGGTGGGTTAAGCCATATTGGCTTTGCCTTGGGCCACATCATCTGAGGAGGGGCACTATCCCACAGTGACCTACAAATATCATCATGCCTTATTGACTCATTAAATGATGACTCATTTTCATGATGCAATCTGATTGGCCAGTTAGGATTAGAAGCCGTGATGCTATCCAAGCAAAAACAATGGCTTGTAATCATGCATTGATCCAACATTCTGCTCTGGATTTCATTCATCAAAGGACTGTAGTCATATTTTGTATTTCTTTTTAAAATTAAATCTATTGTATAATTACAATAACACACTCCAGCATATGTTCTTGGTAGGATTTAGGCATTCAGCTTTGCCCCTTGCCGCATCACACCAAGCTGGCATAATGTGCCAGCCAGACACACAAGTTGTTTTGTGTCAGGACTGCTGATACAGTGCAGTGGTTACATAAAATGTCTTTCTCAGTATTTATTAATTTAATGTTGTTTGTATGTCTCCAGGACAAGCTAAAAACAGTCTCATCTGCTCTAGAATCCAAACTGAAAGAGTTTACGGAGCTCCAGGACAAGCAAGAGAAGAAGATCTCAGACATCAATGTGAGTGAATCAGCTTTTGTTTCTTCTAAACTACAACCATGTCCTTCTACCTCACTCAGTAAACTTTGTTTCCCAGGATAAAGCCCAGCGTTTGGAGCAGCACATCACATCAGAGTTTGCCCAAATGCACCAGTTTCTCCAGGACAAGGAACAGCAGCTGATCCAACAGCTCAAGGAGGAAGCAGCAGGAATTTTGAAAGAGATGGAGGAAAACCTGAGAGATATTAAAGAGAAGAGCAGCGCCATTCAGGGGCAAATATCTGCTTGTCAGTCAAAGATAGAGCAGGAGGATTCTCTGCTTTTTCTAACAGTAAGAGCCATTTGTAACCATTTTCTGTTTTGTGTTGTACTGTTAATGAAATTACATTAAAGAGGAAGTCCGGTGAAAAGTACTACACTGCAGAATTAGAATTAGCCTACCCCCAATCAATCTCATACCAAAAATTAGGTTTTGAGGTTACTTTGTTTTAAAGTTATGAGCTGTTTTGTAACCCTGATTTCGCTCCCTGTTCAAAAAAGCCAGTTTTAGTGAAGAGCTGCTGCTGCTGTCTTCTCCTGAACTCACAATGTAGTCCTCCCTGTCAGCAAGCTTATAGAACCTCTTTCTTCAAAGTTATCAAAACTGTAGCTGTAGTATTTATTTAAAAAACAAAAACTGACACAGTGTTGCCTGCAGTGTGGTGCGTCACCGCCACATTTCAAAGTAGCGTGTAACCAACGCATTCCAAAGTCGTGCATCACTGCCAAATTCTGAAGACATGCATCACCGCCACTTTCCAAAGTCATGTGTCACTACCACATTCCAAAGTCGGGTATCACCTCCACATTCTGAAGTCATGTGTCACCGCCATATTCCAAAGGCCTGCATCACCACGACATTCGGAAGTCGTGCGCCACTACTGCATTCTGAAGTTGTGTGTTACTGCCACATTCTGAAGTTGTGTGTTACCGCCGCATTCTGGAGTCATTTGGCACTGCCACATTCTGGAGTCATGTGGCACTGCCACATTCCAGAGTCATATGGCACCAGCACATTCTGGAGTCGTGCAACACTGCCAGGTTCTGGAGTTGTGCAGCACACCACATTCCAGGGTTGTGTGGTACAGTACTGCCATATTCTGAATTCATTCAGCCCTGCCACATTCTGAATTCACACGATAGTGACACATTCTGAAGTTACGCAGCACTGACACATTCTGAAATTGTGTAGCACCACCACCACATTACGAACCTGTACTACTCTGCATCACCACCTCATTCTGAAACTGCATGTCACTACCACATTCTGAAACTGTGTATCACCACAACATTCCAAAACTGTGTATCAGCATCACCACCACATTCTGAAATTGTGGATCAGCCACATTACAAAACTGTGCATCAGTCACATTCTGAAATTGTATGTCACTGCCACATTCGAAATTATGCATTATCACCACATTCTGAATTTGTGTCTCATCACCACATTCCGATACTGCACATCACCATCACATTGTGAAATTTGTGTAATCACCACGTTCAAATCTGAGCATCACTGCTACATTCTGAAATTGTGCAATGCCACATTCCAAAACTGCAAGTCTCTTCTATATTCTTATATTGTGCCTGCCTGCCACATTCTGAAATTGTGTGTAAACTTCCACGATCCAGTATTGCCTGTCATTGTCACATTCTAAAAATGTGCATTTCCACCATATTCCAAAACTGCACATCCCCACCACATTCTGAAGATGAGTGTCACTGCCACATTCACAAACTGCATGCTCAAGTTACATTTTAAAATGATGAAGCCCTGCTTCATTCTGAAATTACATGTGGCTACCAAATACTGAAACTGCGTCACTACCACTTTCTGAGATTTTGTGTCCATGCCAGATTCTGAAATTAAATGTTGCCACATCAGTCTGAAGTGAAGCACACCAGCTACGTTTTGAAATTTTGCATCACTACACCACATGCCAAATGAATCCATCCAAGACAAATTATGAAATTATGTATCCCTACCACCTTCCACAATTATGTCTCCCACATTTCAAAATTGTGTACCTCTGCCACATTCTAAAACTATATGACACCACAACAGTAATAATTTTAACATCCCTGCCACTTTCCAAAACTGTGTCCCACATACTTTCTGAGATTTTGTAATTGCTGCATTCCACAGTTGCAATCTGTTGATATTTCGAAATCTCATCCCTGCACTATTACAAAAATTGCACATATTTTTGTCATTCTATAACTATGTTTTCCATTGTATTCCACCCCGTCAAATTCTTAAAGATCAAATGCACATATTCCATAAAAAATGGAATCCCCTTGAATACACATCCCTGTGTCATGATTATTGTTTCCTGAAAATATCATGCAGTTTGGTTTTGTGGTTTTCTTTAAATCAGTATCTGTTAATGTGCTCTGCAATAACTGAAAACAGTGAAGAAACAGTGACGATATTGCTGTCTCTGTCAGTGAGCAATCACATCATACCTGTCCTGCCCTGCTGCTTCTGCAATTAAGTCCCTAATTGACTAAATAAGCTGTTGTAGTCCCTAGTTAAAGCAGTCTGTAGAGCTAATTGTTTTCACTCAGAGTTTGTTACTAACACATCTGGTTTGTGTTTAGAGAGATATGCTTAAAATCTATATTTCTGTTCTCATAAAAAGTTGATCATTTGGGGTTTAATGCTGAATTGAAGTGGTATGAATGAAGCTGTGAAAAATAAGTTTCTGTATCACAGCTCTCAGTTCTCTGTCATCCAAACTGGCTGTATAATGGATATAAAATAAACTACATTCAATTAATTCATAGATGCAGCATGTATTTAATACAACCTAAATAAATATGTTCATGTGATAATTTTGTTTTAATGTCAGATTGACAAATGTGTGTTTGCCATACTCTGCTATTTCAGAAACATGTACTGCATAGAAAAATAGACTTTGATGGCAGATAAGGACCGCTTGGCCCACCTAGTCTGCCCATTTCCCTACCTAGAGGATAAGCTGCAGATCCTAGTTAACCAACAGCCTATTTCTTCCTACCCCCACAAAAATTGCCTTATGTCTGTCCCATGCATTCTTGAATACTCCCACAGATTTAGACCCCACAACCTCCTCAGAAAGGCTGTTCCTTGCATCCACCACCCTCTCTGTCCAAGCAATAATACCTGACAGAATTGGGTGGTATTAGACATCTAGACCGCAGGGGCATAATGAGGGTAGTGCACATGACAGAGTTGCCCATACCTCCCATCCTGGAGGTATTATTGCGCTTTAGAAAATGGGCACTGTGGCATTTTTATTTGGGATTTAAAAAAATTAAGAAAAGATTTGAAAAAATGTATTAACAATGATGTTTAAAGGTTTGCCTGGCAAAGTAGTCCCTGTTTCTGTGTCATCTATTTCCCCCTCCCCAGCCATTGTCTTGTAGCTATCCCTCCCCCTCTAGACCACCAACTTCAGGCTGAAAGATTAAGATATTATGTTTTGAAAGCAAAAGATCCATCTCATACAATCATTTTCATAAGGAAGATGCAGTGGTTACTTCCCACTTGCTTGATAATGCTATACCCAGAAGTAGGAACAAAACAGAACAAAAATCAGAAGCATTTTTTTGGCCGGCTTTGTGTTGTCATTGTTTTTCACTGCTACCTGTTAATCAGTTGGAGGTGAATGTGTCTAGTGGGGTCGGAGAGCAATGGAGAAATGGACATGGTGCTGTTTATCAGTTGGAACAGTGGAAATTACTGTGGGAGAGCCACGGTAAGCCGCCGTGCAGGTACAACTCAGCCGCTTTCATTGTATCATCATAGAATCAAATGTCGACTTTTTATGGGATAAATCAGATAACAGAATTTACTTTTGTTTCTATTTTATTATAGTCACAAAATAACTAAATAAAAGGTCAGGTGAAGGTCGTGAATTGATTGCTGACATGACTGCAGGCGAGGAGACAAGCAAGTGATGAGAAGGACATACATGGGAACATCAGGACAGTGGGGCATGAATGGTAGGTTGGGCCATTTCTGTCCATTTTACATTTTTTACAGCCCATTATGTTAGTAGTGATCAGGTGGTTAAGCTGGGGGGGCACAGCAAGAGAGGTATCTGCCACACTCGCCGAAGGAAAAAATACTAAATGGTAAATGAGGTGGCACGCTGTGTAGCTGAGCGCTCAAAAGCACAACTAGGGCAGTTGGAGATGGGAGGTGTGTATACGAGCCGTTTGCTTTTTTACAGCTCTGCCTCGAGGGAGGTGTCCCGCTCAGTGTACACAATACAGAAGTCATGTCCATTTCCTCTTGGTTTCAGTGCATTTTTGTGTGGACAGCCATTGCATTTTTGTTTATTTTATTACTTTTTGCTCTGTTTGTTTTCTTTTGTTTTTTTTTCACTTTGTTATGGGTCAGCTGCTCAGTTAATTGCCCGCTAAGCGACGCATACATATGGCTGACATTTGGAATTCAACTAAGGGGTTTTGGCCAATTGGAGACTATGCTGGTCACAAACATACTGGTGATGGGGCAGACTAGGCTGGCACTTTTAATAGGTGGGCGTCTATTGCCTGATAGATGCCCACCTAGAAAAGTGTCTGAGCCAATCAGGTTACTACAATCACTTTACACATTTTCTAAAAAAAATACTTCCTTACATTGCCCCTGAGCTGTCCCCCCTCAATTCATAAAATTCAGTTCTTAGAGGGTATCTGTGTAAAAATACATCATGTAAGTAGTATAAGTTCATATATCTCGTCAAATGTTAAATTTCAACCAATCAGTGCATGCCACATCATTTGACAGGTGGGTGTGGCCTAAAATGGACCAATCAGAATTGTCCCTTGTTAATCAGGAAGTCCCTCCCTAATTGCACTAGCCCAGTCCACTTCTGGTGGAAGTGCATAGACTCAAACCCGTGTCCTGCCCCTTGCGCAGAAAATGATGTGCACTCAAACACATGTCCTGCCCCTTGCACAGGAAATGACATGCGCTCAAACCCATGTCCAGACCACTTGTGCAGGAAATGACATACGCTTGAACCTGTGTCCTGCCCACTTGCACAGGAAATGACCTGTGCTGATCCTCGAAAGTGACATAGCGCCACCATTTTGTAAGCATCCTATGCCCCTCCTTCTCGTGCACCCCTTGAACCCCTGCCATGCCATTCTGGCTGGAACCCAAGTCCCACTGGCCTAGCTCAAGCTCCTGTTCCCCTTCTTTCTCCTGCATCCCCACTGTCCTAGCTCGAACCTCTGTCCCTCTTCACCACCATGACCAACCCCAACACAAAAAAATAAGTTAGGATTTATGTAGTGTTATGTGCTCCCTGTCGACTTGGGGGTATAATTGCAGGGCATACTGTAGAATTACTTTCTATTGCATCTGTTTAATTTAGAGCTACTGACCCTGGACAGCTGTTAGTGGTAATTAATCTTCATGGTCTCACGTTGTGCAGTCAAACCCAGATTAGAACACTGGTAGCTTAAAATGATCAGTGAAGAGATAGTACATGCAATACACTGATTACCCAATTAGACACCTCTTTAAAGTCAGAGAGCGATTAACTGTCTCTCATCTCTGCCACTGCTATGGTTGCATAATGTCTCTTATAAGCTGGTTGAAGCAGAAATCATTAAAGCTGGATTGCTGTCAGCTGGACGATTCAATGATGCTGTTGGAAAGTACTGATATTCCATTATGTGTTGCTGAGAATATTGTTACTGAACTTCACTGTGCATCACCCCCTTCAGCAAAAAAACGCCGCTCTGAATATGCCGTATACAGCCCTGATGTGCGATATCAAATTGGGAAACACGCTGCAGAGAGTGAAGTTATGAGTGCAGTCAGACTCTACAAGTCAAAGCATGGTGGAGAAATCAATGAGTCCACTGTGTGAAATTTCAAAAGGGACTACCACAACAAACTAAGAGGAACCCCTGACCCTAGTCTGCTTCCCCACAGCTTACCAACAAAAATCCGTGGGAAACCAACCCTTCTTCTTTCTGAAGTAGAAGATGAGCTAAAAAAAATCATTTGCAGTCTGAGAGGAGAAGGCGCAGTTGTGAATGCTAGAGTTGTCATGGCCATAGCCCGTGGGGTTGTAAAATCACACAACTGCATGGCACTCTCAGAGTTTGGTGGCAATCTATCATTTTCAAGGCAGCGGTCCTGGCTTTTTCTCCACCGAATGGGGTTCACAAAAAGGAAGGGCACCAAAGCTGGCAGAAAGACCCCTGAGAATTTCAAGGATCTGTGCTCTGCATTTCTAAAGTGCATTGCAACTGCCTCGGCACAGGAGCTGATTCTACCCAAACTGCTCATTAATTTAGACGAGACCAGTGTCCAACTTGTCCCTTGCTCCTAATGGACAATGGCAGAGAGTGGGTCGAAGCAAGTAGAAGTGACCAGGTTGGGGATAAGAGACAGGTCTCCCTTGTCCTTGCCTGTACTTTGTCTGGAGAAATGCTGCCCCCCCCCCAAATCATTTACCAGAGCAAGACCAAAAACAGACTACCTGCTTTCCAATTTCCAGAAAAATGGTGTGTCACACAATCAGAGAATCATTGGGCAAACACAGAAACAATGTTACTTTTCATAGAATCCATTCTTGTTCCCTACATAAATGAAATCAAATTAAAACACAAACTCCCCCTTGAGCAGAGATCTCTGCTAGTAATGGATCTCTTTTGAGCACACAGTACAGAGCAAGTTTTGCAGTACCTGGAGGATCACCACATCATCCTGATTTTCATTCCTCCCTCATGTACTCATCTGTTCCAGCCACTGGACATCAGTGTAAACAAATCGCTGAAGGACTTCCTAAAAAACAAGTTCACTGAGTGGTATTCTGGAGCAGTCTCAGTGCACCTAGCCCTTGGTATGTCACCATCAGCTCTGAGCGTAGACTTACGCATGACATCAATCAAAACAAAACACGCACAATGGCTGGCAACGCGTTGAAAAGCTCTGTTTGCGGCGTGAGGATATGGTACAGTTTGAAATGGCAGGGATTAAGGAGGCACATTTTTCTTGTTTGTACACTACCACATAAAAGAAGCGACTGTCACTTGGTTGCTTTCACAAGTTTCAGAATAGAGTACTGTAATCACCGAGTTCAGATGATTACTGACTGTCATTTAGTTCAGATGTTTACTGTCTCTACTGCAGTGTTCTTAGCACTTTAGCACTTTAGCCTTTACCGTGATTTCTCTTTCATTGTAAAAATTTTATAGTGCTGACACTTTAGCCTTTAATGTGCTTTCTCTTTCATTGTAAAAAATAAAATATGTATTTTTTTATATTGCTGACAAACTGAATTTGCTGTATATTTTATTTCACAGGTATAATGCTATCCGCGAACATAGCGAATGTTTATTAGCAGCTAACATTAGTAATTCTACAGTATGTGTGCGTGTTTTTTTTTGTTTTTTTTTACTTGTATTTATGTTCCCATTCTGCCTCTTCCCTCCACTCTTTCAGACATCCTTAGTCTGTGGACTCCTCCAAATCCCATCATGGTCTGCCCCCAGACTGCCCATGGTTCTACACACACATCATATCCCCTGGTATAGGCCCCGGGTAGGGGTGGAGAGGGATCACCCATGCTTACCTCACCAAACCAACATACTGTATCAGTGTGTGTGTGTAGAGCTGGCACAGCGGAGTCTGCCTTACCAACCCAGAGGAATCCCCAGAGAGGTGTCATCACCTAGGAGGGGCCAAGGTGTTTTTCCAGTTTCCTTCCCCTGACATTGGCATGCAATGAGGGGCTATGAGCTAGGAGACACACACTGAGACATACCATCAGCTCTGTCCCTCTGCCAACATCCACCCAATGCCCTTACCGCTCTCCACCATACCACGCCATCCACCTGGACTCCCATAGGTCGCAGCATTGCAGCAGCCCTCTGCAGTGAACTCCCCAGGAAGGAGAGCAGCCGTCGGGTGCTCTATCCTTCTCTACCCCAACTCAACCACCGCACTGACCACGCTCGTTCCTGACATTTGAGTCATAGCGTGGCACAAGGTAAAGCGTCCAGCGCCTCAACCCTCAGTGCCAGCGGGCAGTGTGTGTGTGTGTGTTTTTTTTTTATTAGGATATTTTTGGAATGCTGTATCTAGGAGGCAGCCTGATCATGCAGAAGTTTCACAGATCTATTTGGAGACCCCCGCAGTGGGAAATCCATCTGCCTGTGTAAGTACCCCTTTTCTGTTTTATAACAAACATGGTATAAAATAATTAACAAGCATCTGTAGGACTCTGTAAAACTTGTGCCCAAAAAGGTGACCTTTATGTTTATGTATATGCATGTACCAATTATAAGCTAAAATTGGGACTTCCATGTAAATAAGCTGGTTCAACAGTTTCTCTGGATAGCATTGCAAATGCTGGCAGTATGGTGTGTGTGTGTGTGTGTGTGTGTGTGTGTGTGTGTGTGTGTGTGTGTGTGTGTGTGTGTGTCAAGATTTCTGTATTTACAGGGATCTGTAAAAATGTAGATAAAAGCTTTTGTTTTAAAAAATTAAACTGCATGTTTTAAATTGAGAACAAGAAAGTCTAAGACTCTGGTGTGTGTGGGTGTGTGTGTATGTGCGTGCGTGCATGTGTTTGTGTGTGTGTGTGTGTACAGGGACCTGCATGTAAATAAGCTGGTTCAGCAGTTTTGTCAGGATAGCAAGGCACATGCTAGTGGTGTGTGTGTGTGCCAAGATTTCTGTATTTACAGGGGTCTGTAAAAATGTTGATATAAGCTTTAGTTTTAAAAAATAAAACTGCGTATTTTAAATTGAGAGTGAGAAAGGCTAAGAATCTGGTGTGTGTGGGTGTGTGTGTGTATGGGGTCCTCTGTGTAAATAAGCAGTTTCAACAGTTTCTCTGGATAGCAAGGCAAATGCTAGCAATCAGAAAATAATCATGTATACCCCATCATGAATTACAGAATAAAATATATTTGAATCAGAAACTAATGATTTATACAAATTATGAATTACAGAATAAAATACATTTGAATCAGAAAAAAGGAAGATTTTTATGTGTGTTTTAAGACTGTGAAAAACATCTGTTTTTTCATTTACATAGAGAATCATTAGCTCCCTTTCCAGGTGCCCTGCTGTCTAAAAGAGAGAAAAAAAAAAACAGGTGCTTCTCATGCTATACTTTTTAACAAAATAACAGTTATCTTTTGAAGTGAGAGGTGTAAGCTATGTTACACTAAATTACTGATTTAAAGGATGCAGCTGTTTTAGGAAAAGACCCGATTTCCATTCTGACTTTTAAAAACATTATAACTAAGCTGGCACGCAACTGCCATTTTTATAAACTGTGTATCTTTTTGTTTCAAAACTGAGAAAAAACATCTGTTTTTTAATTTACAAAGAGAATTATTAGCCCCTTCTAGGACCCTGATGTCTAAAAGAGAGAAAAAAAAAACAGGTGATTCTTATGCTATACCTTTTAACAAAATAAGTTTTATCTTTTGATTAGTGGAATGTAAGCTGTTACACTGAATTACTAATTTATAGTATGCAGCTGTTTAGAAAAAGACAATATTTTCATTATACATTTTAAAACTTAACTAAGCTATACAATTATTTGGGTTTAAAAAAGCAGGCTGCATACCATTTATTATACAGTGACCCAGGCTTGAGCAGAATAAAAAGTCAATGCAACAACCCCCAGCAATTACTCTGAGTAGAAGAAAAACTTGTAAGCAGTTTTGTGAGGGCTTTTATATATTTTTCCATGGAGATGGGTGGGGAGGGTGTTGGACTGACAGTGCCACATGTTCAACATTTTTTCAGTAGTAGCCACTTACTTGGTGGGTGTGGTGATGGTTCTACCAAGGGGGCAGTTCATTCACAATCTTTTATATACCCCTGCCTGGTTACATAGCTCTTAGTGGAACATAGACAGGCACCCAGAAATACAGTTTGATTATTAGAAACGTTTTTGAAAAAGCATCACAGGATGGACCACTGGGAAGAAAGTTATAATGGAGATATGTTGAATGCCCTAGCAGGCAATAATATGCTTAACGGTCCAGGAGGTATAGTATTTTATTTCTTACAAAGCGTAATAATTAAGATTTTAGCTGAAAGAGTTTAACATGTAACACCTATGTGTAGTAACTTGTATACATTGCTATATAACTTAAAAGGCAGACACCTTTTGTCTGATTAACAGTGTATTGGATAAAATAAAAATGTTATGAATGTATTAGCTATTAGACTCATTGCATATTGCTGACTGAAATATAGTTGGGGCACGCTTTTTTTGTGGTGGGGTGCAGAACATCATTTAGCTTGTGTGTGCGTGTGTGTGTGTGTGTGTGTGTGTGTATGTATGTTTTGATTGGGAGGGCAGTAGTCCAGATTATGTTTTAGATTGGTGGGTATTTACTGGTAATTTTGTACACCTGGTAGTATTTTCACCTAAAATGTAGAAATACCTATCTCAGACTCACCCGACAACCATCTGTAATCAAAGTTTCACAAAACAGCTGAGAATAGCAATGGAAATCTAGAGATAGCCACAGTACAAGAAGCACTCCTAATAATTGCTTCAGATCTAATCAAGGTCTCACAGGCTCAATAAAGAATTAAAATGGGCACCTTACAACAAAGGAGAAAAGGGGCTGTCTAAATGTAATTAAAGGAACAGGCTTGAAATTTTCACTATAACATACACTGCTGCTTTAAATTATGAGTTGGTGATATTTTGTATGAAGAAGGGAGGGGGACCAAATGTGCAGTAAATAGTCACAAGTGGATAAATCTAATGCCTTAGTCAAATGGCTGGGAAGGTGGTAAGAAGGAGACAATCGAGAGTGGTGGTAAACTGGTTCAGAGTGGCAGAAATGAAGGTCATGAGTTAGATACCAACAGCGTGGGGTGGGGGGTACCACAGGGGGTGAGCCCCGGAACCAGTCCTTTTTCAATATGTTTGTCTGCAACACAGTAGAAAAAATAACGTGCATGCCTCAGTTGAAATCTTTCTACCCCCCCAATGCCAGCAAGCAAGAGCCAAAGCCCAGTCTACATGGCCAGGCTTGTCTCTGATGCAGAGGTTTATAATTCCAATACTGTGTTAAATAAATAAAATAAACAGGCACTGAGGATTGTCCATGTTGAGTGGAGCTTAGCAACTCTTCCATCAAGTGGGGGTCCCCTCTATACTAGACATGAGTCCCTCTCGCTTACCTTGGGGAAAAGCTGTACCTAACCTGTACCAGTGCTAAAAATCATAAGGATACTTCAAACACACCATCAGTCCAGACCCCTCAGTAGTGTAACGATTCACGAAATGTGCCACCAGCAGCTTAACCTGATTCAGTATGTTACTTTCTATCTGTAGTTTCCCTCTCCCCCACCTCTCCTCTCCCCTCCCAGGGACAAAATTGAAAACAGGCAGAATTGCCTAGCTGTCATTTCCCTAGTCAATAGAAACTAAATAAATAAAAGCTTAACTGAAGTTTCCTTGTCTAACAAATGGCATTGACTATGTGGTTATCCAAGCCGTGTATACTACCATCCAAATGTAGGAGATTTAGTCAAGAACAACTTGGGTTTTGAGAGGGTCAGATCCCATCCTGGCATGGGTTAGGTTCGGTATATTTTTGGGGATGGTGTCTACTAATAATTATTAGGTTCTGACTAATAAATATTTCTTGGCTTCCAAAATGTCATGCATAGTATTGTGCCAATGCATTTTTGTAAATTTCAAATGCAAAGCTTTAAAAATGTACTATTTACCTCAGTGAGCTCAACTAGGTCTCATTTGCTACACATAAAGATTAGAAATAATAATTAATCATGTATGAATGATATTTTGTTCCATCTTTCATTTGATGGGTTTACTAAAAAAAACAAAAAAACAACCAAAAGACATTTTCAAACCAGCCAGCCGTATCTTGGGTCAGTGTCGATGTAATTCAAGTAACAATTACATCAGTTTCCTCTAGGTCCTGTCAGCTTGATATACATAGTATATCAAATAGTCAAAATTCATTCTTTGCTACAAATTTTCTGATGGGTCTTTTATTAATGACCTCCTCTATATTATATTAAGGCCTCCTCTACAGGCATAGGAGCTGAATGACAAATGATGCCCTCTGCCTGGCTGTCACTAGTTCCATTCAATCCTTAGTGGATTATGGCATAGTAATCTATGGATCTGCATGTGACACTGCTCTTAAAAGAATAATGCTCTTCCTCAATAAAGTGTGCTGCCCTCATAACGGGAGCACCAAAGCTAACCAATACCTGCGATATTTACACTCAAGTGAACTGGCTAAACTTTAGGGATAGGCTAGACAATCACACCTGCCTGTTTGCCAAGAAGCTTACCACCTCACTCTCCCCTCCCTGGGTCCAGCAGCTCATCTCCCCTGACCCTACCCCCTCATTCTACTAGGAGCTCTAATTAGGCCTTCTAACTAGTCCCTTTCTGTAAGACATCCCTAGGGGCAGACATCGTTCTTCCACAGGGCTCCTGTCCTGCGCAGTGGCCAGCTTCTTCTGGTTTCCTCTACAGTGAAATTGGGGCTCCTTTAAAACTAAATTTTGCCAGCATCTACTGTCCGTGAACAGTTGTGACTGCTCCTAGCCTTTACTGGTCAATCTGGGACTGCTCATGACTTGTCCCTCAGTTTCCCCCTACTCCTCCCACCTTATCTTGGTCTAATTTTTCCCTCCTCACTCTGTCCCCCCTGCCCTTTACTCATCCTTTACTTGTACTATTTCCTATTCCTCCTTCTCAGCACCTAATATCCTTCTTCTCAACTTTTCTACCTACCCCCCATCCATCTCATAACTCTCCTTAACTGACTTCTTTCTGGCCTCCCTTTCTTTTCTTTTATTCCCTATTTGTTTACAAAATTAGCTAGCATTGCATGCACCGTGTTTGCTTCTTAATCATGTACTTCACCCTCAGTTATGATGCACTACAGTACATTACTTGTATACTCTGATCCTATGTATTATGCACTGTATTAATTTCCTGTAATGTTTTGCACCCTGTCTGTTTTAAATCTATTCAATGTGTTTGTTTGCCATGCATGTTGACCTTATTTATGACACTCCTATGTATAATGAACTGCATTAATCTCCTGTAATTTGTTTGTAAGCTGTTTATAAATCTGACGAGTGATTGCAAGAGATTTTTACTCAAAGGGCTGTAATTCCAAGACCAATAAATAAATATTGACCATTTACTGGTAAAAGAAAATGGCAAATGTCTGGCAGTTTCCCTGGGTAGATCACCTACCATTTGAGCACTGTATGTGCACCGCCCACAAAAAAAGCAGTATTTTATTCTTAAAATGTAAATTCTGTTTTCCTGTGTTTCCATTCCAGCCTCTACCACAGCTCCCTCCTTATTAATTCTTTATAGATTTAACTCCTTTTGCTGAGGCTCCCAAGCACTCACAAAGGGTACTGCTACCTCAGTACCTAACCCCAATGCAAGAGGCCACAAACATGTACACCTCTATCCTGCTCCCCCTTATAATTATTCCAAAACATGTCCACGACGTCTCCACTCATGTGACCTATATCCATTCTACCACATGCCTCCTGAAATGTATACTTACCACTGCACCCCTCCTAAAATGTGTACATCTGCATCTCTCAAAAATGTTGCATGTGTCCCTCCTTCTCCCCCTGTGCCCATCAAACCCCTGCCACACCATCCTGTCTGAAACCCTAGTCCCACCACCCTAGCTCAAACCCCTGTCCCCATCAGCATGCCCTGTCCTCCATGAACCTCAGTCCTTCTCCCGCCTTGCACCACCACCTACCTTGCACCCACCTTCACCCACTCCAAGAAGTTGTACACCCACACTACCCCAGCAATACTGAACCCTGCGGTACCCCACTAGTAACCGCCCTTTCTTCAGAGTGGACTCCATTTACAATTACCTTCTGTGTCCTGTTGTCCAGCCAATGTTTTACCCAGGCTACCACCCTGGGACCCACTCCCAGGCTGGTTAATTTGACTAATAATCTTTTGTGTGGGGCTGTGTCAAATGCCTTGCTAAAGTCTAGGTAGGCCATGTCCACAGCCCCTCCCTGGTCTACTACTTTGGTCACCCAGTCAAAGAAATCTATTAGATTCATCTGATGACCTTCCCACTGTGAACCCATGCTGCCTTGGATCCTGTGCTCACTGACCTCTAGGTACTCAACTTCGTTCCTTCACAAGTGACTCCATCACTTTCCCTACAGAGGTCAGACTGACAGGTCTGTAGTTTCCTGCCTCTGTCTTGGTCCCACTTTTGTGAAGGGAATCACATCCGCCTTCCTCCAGTCCTCGGGTACCACACCATCCTCCATGATTTATTAAAAGAGTAGCCAGTGGTTTCACTAGCTCCTTCCTTAATTCTTTTAGAATTCTGGGGTGAATTCCATCAGGACCCATTGCTTTGTCCACCTTCAGTTTTAGGAGTTCTTGCAGAACCCTTTCTTCTGTGAAAGGACTGGGATCGACCCCCCTATCAAGAGTGCTTCTGTTAATTGGATCAGGCACTTCCCCCTCCTCTTTTGTGAATACTGAGCAGAAATATTCGTTCAGTATTCCTGCTTTTCACTGTCCCCCTCTGCCCACCCACCGTTCATTCTATTCAGCCTCACTATCCCTCCCTTTGTCTTTCTACGCTCGCTGATGTACCTATAAAAGGGTTTATCCCCTTCTTAACTGAGTTGGCTATCTTTTCCTCAGTTTGGGCCTTTGCTATTCTGACTTCCCTCCTGCTTCTTTCTGCCTTAACTGGTACAGCTCTCTGTCCTGCTCCTTCTGTGTTTCCTTATACTTCGGGAATGCTATCTTTTTCTTCCTGACTTTCACAGCCTCCTCTCTTGAGAACCATAGTGGCTTTTCTTTCATTTTGATTTGTTTATTTGCTTCACAAAGGCTTGTTGCCTCTGTGATGGCAGTTTGATAATTCCCATTGTTGCTCCACACCTCCTTCTAGCCTGTTTGCTAGTGCTTTTCTGAGGCACTCTCCCATCTTGCCAAAGTCAGCCCTCCTAAAATCCAGTACCCTCACTTTTGTATGGCTTGACTCTGTAGCTGAGTTTAACATGAACCACACTGTTTGATGGTCACTTGTCCCCAGATGGCAACCCACTTCTAGATCTGAGATCCTCTACTGCCCTGTTTGAAAGTACGAGGTCTAAGATTGCCCCTCACGAGAGGGTTCCAACTAGCTCTCTAATGCCTGCCACCTGTAGGGCATCAAGAATGGCCCTGCTCTTGGATGTGGCTGCAGCAAATGTGCTCCAGTTAACATCTGGCATATTCAGGTCTCCCATCAACAGTATCTCCCCTTTCTCTGCCATTCTAAGAATGCCTTCCATCATATCCTTGTCCATTCCTTCCCCCTGACATGGGAGTCTGTACACAACCCCTGTGCAGATTGTGGTGCCCTTTCCAGTCTCCAAGGTGACCCACAGTGCCTCCTCTCCTCCCTGTTTACTCTTTTGTTCAGTTGCTTTTATCCCTTCCTTTACATAGAGAGCTTCTCCTCCCCCTCTTCTCCCTGCCTGTCTCTCCTGTGGGTTATGTACCTGGTATGTTAACATCCAGTCATAGTTCTCTGTGTACCATGTTTCTGTGACTGCTACGATATCCAGGCATCCCTCTTCCATTAAGGCCACCAGCTCAGGGAGTTGTTGCCCAGACTACTGGCATTGGTACTCATTACCCTCCATTTCCTGATGGCCTTACCCCTTTGCCCCATCCCTGTCCTTCTTGCCTTTGTCACTTTCTCCATTTACCACTGCCCTCTCCCTACGACACCTCCATGTTGGTGTTCACACACTTACTACTGTGATTGTTTGTGGGGCTAGGATTTTCCTGCTCCTTTCCAGTGCCCCATCTTGGCTAGTTTAAAAGCTTGCCAATGAAGCATTTAAACCTATCACCTAGGATCCTGGTTCCCCTCCCGGACAGATGCAGCCCATCATGCCAGTATAGGCTTGCATCACTCCAGGTGGACCCCCAGTCTCCAATGAAGCCAAATCCCTGAGCTCCAAACCAGTTTTCAACCACTGATTAGATCCCATGGTACTGAACACCTAGCCTCTCCTATGCCATAGATGGTAGCACCTCCGAGAAGGTTACTGTCGTTACTTGACTAAGGCCCTCCCCAATTCCACAAACTCTTCCTGCACTTCTCTAATCCCTTTCTTAGCCAGGTCATTTGTCCCTAGGTGGACAATGACATCCAGCTCCCTCCCTGTGCAGCTGCTCGGCAATCCTGAGGATTCGCTCCCTGTCCCTCAAGCCATGGTGCCAGGCAGGCACCTACCTCCTCTCCCTTCCTTGCCCAGTTCTACCTTCCTAATAATGGAGTCCCCACTAGGAGTTGTTTCCTTCCTGCAGGGTCCCCTGCCACCCTCCTGTGGGTCTCCTTTGTGGAGGTTCCCAGCATCCTCCTTGGTCTCCACTGTAGGTGCCTCCATAGAGGAACCACACTTAGGCAGAATGGCATAGGAATTGTGGAGAGGTACAACTGGAGGGATGTGCCTCTGTTCCACCACCCTCACCCTCCCTGAGCCCACTGTGTTCCAACCGCTCCTCTTTCTTGGCAACCTCTGAGGCAACGGCAGTGTCACTGGTGGTCCCTGGATGGAAGAGGAGGTCCCACAAATCCTGGCCAACTCAGCCTGGAGATGAGCAACCTCCTCCCTCAGCCCAGAGAGGTGCCTGCAGATGGGACAACACCGCATCCTCCAGAACATCTCCCGGAAGACTGCTGCTCTACAGCCACTGCACTGCACCACTCTAATCATGTCTTATTTCTGGCCCCTTAACTGTTTGCAATCCTTACTCTTTCCTGTTTTTTTTCTCTCTCTCCTTACTTTCTTCCTGTGTTCCCTTTAAGCTCCTGATTGTCCTGTTCTGAGACAAGAATATCCTATATTCTCAGTAGACCACTTACTTGTTCAGAGGCAGACCTCCAGCAGTTAGAGGGGGCCGGGGAGCTACTCTTGCCCTTCTAGGATGGTGGGTCCTTTGTGGTTCTGTGATCACTCACTTCCTGCCCCTAAACAGGAAGTTCCTGTTGTCAGTCATATCCTGTGCCGATAAAAATAGAACTAGCTTTGGCTGGGGGGGGTGGAGGGGAGAGAAGGAGGGCAATATAGTCCCAGTAGAGAAGTTCAGTCACACAGCAGTCCTTACTCCTGGTGTCTTCTGCCAAGCTATTAGCAGAATCTTTCTAAGGCAGTCTTTAAATGTTGCTTCCTTCTAGCTAAGCCACTCCCCCTACTTACCAGATCTTTCTACAAGTAATTTAAACCTCACAGCAGTTAAGTCCTTTCAGTCACCTGAGATTTACACCTAGATGACTTTTCAGTTACCCATTCAGTTCAGTTAACCCAAACACACACTTTTTTTTTGTATGTTAGTTTTTTTACCCTAAATTAAAGGTCCAAATACAAAAGTGGAAATACAGTGCATAATACATAGGATCAGAGTATACAAGTAATGTACTGTAGTGCATCATAACTGAAGGTGAAGTACATGATTAAGAAGCAAACACGGTGCATGCAATGCTAGCTAATTTTGTAAACAAATAGGGAATAAAAGAAAAGAAAGGGAGGCCAGAAAGAAGTCTGTTAAGGAGAGTTCTGAGATGGATGGGGGGTAGGTAGAAAAGTTGAGAAGAGGGGTATTAGGTGCTGAGAAGGAGAAATAGAAAATAGTACAAGTGAAGGATGAGTAAAGGGCAGGGGGGACAGAGTGAGGAGGGAAAAATTAGACCAAGATAAGGTGGGAGGAGTAGGGGGAAACTGAGGGACAAATCATGAGCAGTCCCAGATTGACCAGTAAAGGCTAGGAGCAGCCACAACTGTTCACAGAGAGTAGATGCTGGCAAAGTTTACTTTTAAAGGAGCCCCAATTTCACTGTAGAGAAAACCAGAAGAAGCTGGCCACTGTGCAGGACAGGAGCCCTGTGGAAGAACGATGTCTGCCCCTAGGGATGTCTTACAGAAAGGGACTAGGTAGAGGGCCTAATTAGAGCTCCTAGTAGAATGAGGAGGTAGGGTCGGGGAAGATGAGCTGCTGGACCCAGGGAGGGGAGAGTGAGGTGGTAATCTTCTTGGCAAACAGGCAGGTGTGATTGTCTAGCCTATCCCTAAAGTTTAGCCAGTTCACTTGAGTGTAAATATCAAGGTATTGGTTAGCTTTGGTGCTCCTATTGTGAGGCAGCATACTTTATTGAGGAAGAGCATTATTCTTTTAAGAGCAGTGTCACGTGCAGATCCATAGATTACTATGCCATAATCCACTAAGGATTGAATGGAACTAGTGACAGCCAGGCAGAGGGCATCATTGTCATTCAGCTCCTATGCCTGTAGAGGAGGCCTTAATATAATGTAGAGGAGGTCATTAATAAAAGACCCATCAGAAAATTTGTAGCAAAGAATGATTTTTGACTATTTGATATACTATGTGTATCAAGCTGACTGGACCTAGAGGAAACTGATGTAATTTTTACTTGAATTACATCGACACTGACCCAAGATACCGCTGGCTGGTTTGAAAATGTCTTTTGGTTGTTTTATTTTTTTGGCAAACCCATCAAATGAAAGAGGGGAGAGTGCCTCAGAAAAGCACTAGCAAACAGGCTAGAAGGAGGTGTGGAGCAACAATGGGGAATTATCAAAACTGCCATCACAGAGGCAACAAGCCTTTGTGTGAAGCAAATAAACAAATCAAAATGAAAGAAAGAGCCACTATGGTTCTCAAGAGAGGTGGCTGTGAAAGTCAGGAAGAAAAAGATAGCATTCCGGAAGTATAAGGAAACACAGAAGGAGCGGACAGAGAGCTGTACCAGTTAAGGCAGAAAAGAAGCAGGGAGGGAAGTCAGAATAGCAAAGGCCCAAACTGAGGAAAAGATAGCCAACTCAGTTAAGAAGGGGATAAAACCTTTACAGGTACATCTGAGCGAGAAAGACAAAGGAGGATAGTGAGGCTGAATAGAATGAACAGTGGGTGGGCAGAGGGGGACAGTGAAAAAGCAGGAATACTGAACGAATATTTCTGCTCAGTATTCACAAAAGAGGAGGGGGAAGTGCCTAATCCAATTAACAGAAGCACTCTTGATAGGGGGGTCGATCCCAGTCCCTTCACAGAAGAAAGGGTTCTGCAAGAACTCCTAAAACTGAAGGTGGACAAAGCAATGGGTCCTGATGGAATTCACCCCAGAATTCTAAAAGAATTAAGGAAGAAACTAGTGAAACCACTGGCTACTCTTTTTAATAAATCATGGGAGGATGGTGTGGTACCGAGGACTGGAGGAAGGTGGATGTAATTCCCTTCACAAAAGTGGGACCAAGACAGAGGCAGGAAACTACAGACCTGTCAGTCTGACCTCTGTGGTAGGGAAAGGATGGAGTCACTCTGAAGGAAAGAATAATTGAGTACCTAGAGGTCAGTGGAGCACAGGATCCAAGGCAGCATGGGTTCCAGCGGGAAGGTCATGTCAGACAAATCTAATAGATTTCTTTGACTGGGTGACCAAAGTAGTAGACCAGGAGGGCTGTGGACCTGGCCTACCTAGACTTTAGCAAGGCATTTGACACAGTCCCACACAAAGATTATTAGTCAAATTAACCAGCCTGGGAGGGTCCCAGGGTGATAGCCTGGGTAAAACATTGGCTGGACAACAGGACACAGAAGATAATTGTAAATGGAGTCCATTCTGAAGAAAGGCGGTTACCAGTGGGGTACCACAGGGTTCAGTATTGGGTCCAGTCCTTTTTAATGTCTTCATCAGTGACATTGCAGAGGGACTGGAAGGAAAAGTATGCCTTTTTGCAGATGACACAAAGATCTGCAACAGGGTTGATACTCAAGGAGGCGGAAAGAATGAAAAGGGACTGGGCAAGGTTGGAGGAATGGTCAGACATATGGCAGCTAGGATTCAATGCAAAAAGTGCAAAATAATGCACCTGGGAAACAAGAACCCAGGGAAGAATACACAATGGGTGGAGAGGTAGTAACAACAACAAAACAGGAAAGGGACCTGGGGTAATCATATCAGATGACCTTAAGGTTAGCAAGCAATATGAGAAGGCAATAGGAGGGCCGGGGGTATACTGGGATGTATAGGAGAGGCATCCCAGCAGAAAACAGGAAGTTGTTATCCTCTGTACAGACAGTTGGTGAGACCCCATCTGGAATACTGTGTCCAGTTCTGAGACCCCATCTCCGCAAGGACATAGACAGGATAGAGGCGGTCCAGAGGAGGGCAACTAAAATGGCGCAGGGTCTGCAAGAGAAGCGTATGAGGAGAGAGACTAAAGGAGCTTAATATGTATACCCTTGAGGAAAGAAGGGAGAGGGGGACATGATAGAAACTTTCAAGTACTCAAGGGAATCAACAAAGTCCAAGAGGGTAGCATCTTTCAGAAAAGAGACTTGCAAGAACAAGGGGACACGTTTAAAAGATAGAAGGAGGGGTTCAGGGCAATGTGAGGAAGTATTATTTCATAGAGAGGGTAGTGGATGCATGGAACAGCCTTCCTGAGGAAGTTGTGGGGTCTAAAACTGTGGGAGAATTCAAGAATGCATGGGACAGACATAAGGCAATTCTTGTGGGGGGCAGGAAGATATAGGCTGTTGGTTAACTAGGATTTGTGGCCTATCCTGTAGGTAGGGAAATGGGCAGACTAGATGGGCCTAGCGGTCCTTATCTGCCGTCAAAGTCTATGTTTCTATGTTTCTATGAGGGAACAATATAGCATTCAGACATAATTAATTATGATTTCTGAGCTGTATGTGTAGCAAATGAGACCTAGTTGTACTCATGGAGGCAAATAGTAAATTTTTAAAGCTTTGCATTTGAAATTTGCAAAACTACATTGATACAATACTATGCATGACATTATGGAAGCCAAGAAACATTTATTAGTCAGAATCTAATAATTATTAGTAGATACCCTCCCCCAAAAACTTACAAAACCAAACCCATGCCAGGATGGGATCTGACCCTCTCAAAATCCAAGTTCTTCTTGGCTAAATCTCCTAAATTTGGATGGTAGTATACAAGGCTTGGATAACCACATAGTTAATGCCATTTGTTCGACAAGGAAACTCCTGTTAAGGTTTTGTTTATTTAGTTGCTATTGACTAGGAAATGACAGCTAGGCAATTCTGCCTGTTTTCAATTTTGTCCCGGGGAGGGGAGAGGAGAGGTGGGGGAGAGGGAAACTACAGATAGAAAGTAATATACTGAATCAGGTTAAGCTGCTGGTGACACATTTCGTGAATCGTTACACTACTGAGGGGTCTAGACTGATGGTGTGTTTGAAGTATCCTTATGATTTTTAGCACTGGTACAGGTTAGGTACAGCTGTTCCCCAAGGTAAGTGAGAGGGACTCATGTCTAGTATAGAGGGGAACCCCACTTGATGGAAGAGTTGCTAAGCTCCACTCAACATGGACAATCCTCAGTGCCTGTTTATTTTATTTATTTAACACAGTATCGGAATTACAAACCTCTGCATCAGAGACAAGCCTGGCCATGTAGACTGGGCTTTGGCTCTTGCTTGCTGGCATTGGGAGGGGGGTAGAAAGATTTCAACTGAGGCATGCACGTTATTTTTTCTACTATGTTGCAGACAAACATATTGAAAAAGGACTGGTTCCAGGGCTCACCCCTGTGGTACCCCCCACCCCACGCTGTTGGTATCTAACTCATGACCTTCATTTCTGCCACTCTGAACCAGTTTACCACCACTCTCGATTGTCTCCTTCTTACCACCTTCCCAGCCATTTGACTAAGGCATTAGATTTATCCACTTGTGACTATTTACTGCACATTTGGTCCCCCCTCCCCCTCTTCTTCATACAAAATATCACCAACTCATAATTTAAAGCAGCAGTGTATGTTATAGTGAAAATTTCAAGCCTGTTCCCTTTAATTACATTTTAGACAGCCCCTTTTCTCCTTTGTTGTAAGGTGCCCATTTTAATTCTTTATTGAGCCTGTGAGACCTTGATTAGATCTGAAGCAATTATTAGGAGTGCTTCTTGTACTGTGGCTATCTCTAGATTTTCATTGCTATTCTCAGCTGTTTTGTGAAACTTTGATTACAGGTGGTTGTTGGGTGAGTCTGAGATAGGTATTTCTACATTTTAGGTGAAAATACTACCAGGTGTACAAAATTACCAGTAAATACACACCAGTCTAAAACATAATCTGGACTACTGCCCTCCCAGTCAAAACACACACACACACACACACACACACACACACACACACACACACAAGCTAAACAATATTCTGCACCCCCACAAAAATAAGTATGCCCCAACTATATTTCAGTCAACAATATGTAATGAGTCGAATAGTTAATACATTCATAACATTTTTATTTTATGCAGACACTGTTAGTCAGACAAAGGTGTCTGCCTTTTTAGTTATACATGTATACAAGTTACTACACATAGGTGTGACATGTTAAAGTTTGTCAGCTAAAATCTTAATTATGTTTTGCAAGAAATAAAATATATATATATATATATATATTTTTTTTTAGTTGAGTTTTTGTTGACTGGGTAAGTGCACTACACAAATCCTGCCTATTTTCAGGCACGGCCCAGGGATACAGATGAATGCCAACTGACCTTGAACCAGATTAAGCTGTACTGTGCCTCCTGGACCTTTAAGCATATTATTGTCTGCTAGGGCATTCAGCAGATCTTCATTTTCACTTTCTCCCCAGTGGTCCATCCTGTGATGCTTTTTCAAAAATTGTTCTAATAATCAAATTGTATTTCTGGGTGCCTATGTTCCACTAAGAGCTATGTAACCAGGCAGGGGTATATAAAAGATTGTGAATGAACTGCCCCCTTGGTAGAACCATCACCACACCCACCAAGTACATGGCTACTACTGAAAACATGTTGAACATGTGGCACTGTCAGTTCAACACCTTCCCCACCCATCTCCATGGAAAAATATATAAAAGCCCTCACAAAACTGCTTACAAGTTTTTCTTCAACTCAGAGTAATTGCTGGGGGGGGGGGTTTCCATTGACTTTTCATTCTGCTAAAGCCTGGGTCACTGTATAATAAAAGGTATGCAGACTGCTTTTTTTAAACCCAAATAATCATATAGCGCAGTTAAGTTTTAAAAATGTATAATGAAAATATTATCTTTTTCTAAACAGCTGCATATTTTAAATGAGTAATTGGGTGTAACAACTTACATTCTGATAATCAAAAGATAAAACTTATTTTGTTGAAAAGTAGAGCATGAGAATCACCTGGTTTTTTTTTTCTCTTTTAGACAGCTGGGTCCTAGAAGGGGCTAATAATTCTGTGTAAATTAAAATACAGATGTTTTTTCTCAATCTTAAAACACAAAGAGATACAGTTTATAAAAGGGCAGTTGCGTGCCAGCTTAGTTATAATGTTTTTAAAAGTCAGAATGGAAATCGGGTCTTTTCCTAAAACAACTGCATCCTTTAAATCAGTAATTTAGTGTAACATAGCTTACACCTCTCACTTCAAAAGATAACTGTTATTTTGTTAAAAAGTGTAGCATGAGAATCACCTGTTTTTTTTTTCTCTTTTAAACAGCAGGGCACCTGGAAAGGGAGCTAATGATTCTCTATGTAAATGAAAAAACTTATGTTTTTTACAGTCTTAAAACGCACATAAAAGTTTTCCTTTTTTCTGATTCAAATGTATTTTATTCTGTAATCCATTATGCATATAAATTATTAGTTTCTGATTCAAATGTATTTTATTCTGTAATTCATGATGGGGTATAAATCATTTTTTTCTGATTGCTAGCATTTGCCTTGCTATCCAGAAAAACTGTTGAAACTGCTTATTTACATGGAGGTCCCCATATACACACACACACACACACACACACACACACACCAGATTCTTAGCCTTTCTCGCTCTCAATTTAACACACACATTTTTTTTAAAACAAAAGCTTATATCTACATCTTTACAGATCCCCGTAAATACATAAATCTTGATACACACACACACACACACCAGAGTCTTAGCCTTTCTCGCTCTCAATTTAAAACACTCAGGTTTATTTTTTAAAACAAAAGCTTATATCTACATTTTTGCAGATCACTGTAAATACAGAAATCTTCACACACACACACACACACACACACACACACACACACACACACACACACACACAGCTAGCATTTGCAATGCTATCCAGAGAAACTGTTGAATCAGCTTATTTACACGCAGGTCCCCGTACACACACACACACACACACCATTCTGCCAGCATTTGCAATGCTATCCAGAGAAACTGTTGGACCAGCTTATTTACATGGAGGTCACCATTTTAGCTTATGAATGGTACATGCATATACATAAACATAGAGGTAACCTTTTTGGGCACAAGTTTTACACAGTCCTACAGATGCTTGATAATTATTTTATACCACGCTTGTTATAAAACAGAAAAGGGGTACTTACACAGGCAGATGGATTTCCCTCTGTGGGGGTCACCAAACAGATCTGTATAACCTCTGCACGGTCAGACTGCCTCCTAGATACAGCATTCCAAAAATATCCTAATCAAAAAAACAACACACACATATGCACTGCAATTATACCCCCAAGCTGACAGGGGGCACATACACTACATATACCCTAACTTATTTTTTCAGGTTGGGGTGGGTCACAGTGGTGAAGAGGGACAGGGGTTTGAGTCAGGATGGTGGAGTGCAGGAGAAAGGAGGGGGACAGGAGCTTGAGCTAGGATGGTGGAACTTGGGTTCCAGCCAAGATGGCATGGCAGGGGTTTGAGAGGTGCACGAGAAGGATGGGCATAGGATGCTTACAAAATGGTGGTGTTATGTCACTTCCGGGGTTCAATGCGGGTCATTTCCTGTGCAAGTGGGTGGGACATGGGTTTGAGCGCATATAATTTCCTGTGTAAGGGGCAGAACATTGGTTCGAGTGCATGTCATTTCCTGCTCAAGGTGGTGGGACATGGGTTTGGGCGTTATTCGGGCATATGTCACTTCCGCCAGAAGTGGACAGGGTTAATGCAGTTAGGGAGGGACTTCCAGTTTAACAAGGGACACTTCTGATTGGTCCATTTTAGTCCATGTCCACCTGTCAAATGACATGGCACTCGCTGATTGGCTGAAATTTTACATTTGATGAGATATATGAACTTATACTACTTAGGTATGTATATAACTAGAAATACTATATGGCATCTTGATGCCTCTGTCTTTTGCCCAACTGTTTAGGCAGCAGCTCTCAGCTTTCCCCTTTCCTCTGCCTCAAAAGACCCCTGTCTCCTGCCCCATTTGAAGCTGCTGCAGCCCACTGCCCAGTGTCTTCTCCACACAGTCAGGGCTGCTGCACCCTGCAGCCTCCTGCACAAACAGTTGAGGCTGCTGCACCCTGCTACCCTCTGTTCCCCATCCAGTAACACAAGATGAAAGTATTTTTTGTTTTTTCTTTTGAGTAGTGTTGGCACAGCACCAAAGGTTCTGACTCTAGTGGCAGGGATCAGCATGACGCAACAACTCTAACTATGGAGGCAAGAGATGCAGCAGGCCACAGTGGTGTCAGTGGACAGCAGCCCTGACTGTGTGCTGGGGTGCACGTGGTGCAGCAGTCTTGCCCATTTGGGACAATGGAAGTGGGTAGCAGGGTGCAGCAAAAGCCCCACCTTTAGTGGCCTGGGGCATTGTGGTGCAACAGCCCAAACTGTAGAGGCAGAGTCCCTCAGGCTCTAGGGCTTAACAGAGCATATCCACCCTGTCTGTGGGGGTAGGGGACAGAGGGAAGCAGGGTGCAGCAGCCTGAACTGAGAGGCAGAAGATAGGAGCTTCAGGATGCCATATAGTATTTCTAGTTCTACGTGTACATGATGTATTTCCACATTGAAAACCTCAATGAACAGAGTGTTAGGAGTTCATACAGTACAAGTTCCTGAAACAGCAGAGTGTGGCAGACACACATTTGTCAATCTGACATGGAAACAAAATTGTTATCACATGAACATATTTATTGAAGCTATATTAAATACACACTGTTTCTATGAATTAATGGAATGTACTTCATTTTATATCCTTTAAACAGCCCTGTGTTATATAGCCAGAATAGAATGCAGAGTTGTGATGACAGAACTGGGAGATGTGATACAGAAAATGTTATTTTGCACCGATTCATTCATACCACTTCAATTCAGCACTGATCCCCAAGTGATCAACTGTTTAAGAGAAAAGAAAGCTAGATTTTAAGCATATCTCTCTAAACACAAACCAGATGGGTTAGTAACAAACTCTGAGTGAAACAATTAGCTCTATAGACTGCTCTAACTAGGGACTACAACAGCTTATTTATCAATCAGGGACTTAATTGCAGAAGCAGCTGGCAGGACAGGTATGATATCATTGCTCACTGACAGGGACAGAAGCATCTCCACTGTTTCTTCAGTGTTTAAGTTAATGCAGAGCATTAACAGATGCTGATTTAAAGAATCAAACCCAAACTGCATGATATTTTCAGGAAATACTACTCATGACACAGGGATGTGAATTCAAGTGAATTCAAGCTTTTTATGAAATAGGTGTGCATCTGCACATTATGGAAATGCATGCCCTGACTCACCCATTGCCAGCTTTCCTTTTCCAGACGTTTAATACCACTGCAGTTTTATGTAATATGGGAGAAATAAATCGTGTAAGGTAGTTTGCAAGAAGGACTAGGCTGTGAGTTCTGATTGTGACATCATCAGTAGCTCTTTACTGAAACAGGCAGAAAACTAAGGGTTACAAAATGACGTTTAACCAAGTAACACAGAGATCTCATTTTTGGCATTCAGCTGACTGGGGATATGCTGATCCAAATTATGAATTTTCTGATGCTAAAAATTGTGACTGGACTCCCTCTTTAAGGAAGTAGTAGCTATTTTCCCTTTGGTGACTTACTTTATGTTATACAGTATTACTTTATAAACAAAACCTGTTACCCTTCCATCTGAGCAAGGCTGTGCAATTCTATGTTCCCAGCCCCCATTTAAGAGCTGTGGGATTCCAGTGTAGATCCCATGACACTGGGATAGATTACCCCCCACCACACACACACACATATGCTGCTGCTCTGCTGTAGTAGATGCAGTGCCGCACTATAAATCACAAGGTAATAGGGAGTGTGTGAGTAACAACTGGTATTTTCTGATAACCGCAAATAATGCTCTAGTTGATATTTGAATCCAAATAATGAATCGTGGCACTATTCATACCCCTGTTCATAAAATTTTGAAAAGGAAAGCCCCACCCCTTCTCCAACTCAAATCATTAAATTCCACCCCCACCCACCTGCCCTCAATT
Source organism: Neoceratodus forsteri (assembly GCA_016271365.2). NCBI lineage: Eukaryota > Metazoa > Chordata > Ceratodontiformes > Ceratodontidae > Neoceratodus > Neoceratodus forsteri. Next base: position 358,151,173 of record JADMNL010000026.1, read on the forward strand.
AGAATCCTAATCCCACTGTCCTTCCCCAAGCCCACATAATTTGATATTTTAAAGGACATTTAAAAAAAATTCCCATGATGGGTGACCTGCACAATCTGAAGGAGTCCGCAGTTGTCTGATGTCTTTCAGTGCTCGTTTGTACTAAAACAATTATTTCTCCCCAACCTCACCCTGGCAGCACCATCTTCCCACCATCGCCCCTTCCCCAGCACTCAATTCATAAAAACATAGAGGCATAGACAATCACAGCAGAAAAAGACCAGAGGTTCAGCCAGTCTGGCCAAGTTCCATATAATCCCTGGAACCTACTGTTCCTACAGGGTACTAACCCTCCCCGTCTTCCCTCTATTCTCCTCCCCCCTGGTCCTGTTGCCCCTGGTAACCACTATTCCCTTCATTATGTCTCAGCCCTGCTTGAGTCCCCTGACTGTTTTCCAACCCACCAACTCAGCCGACAGACTGTTCCAAAGTTCCACCACCCTTTCCGTAATGAAGTGCTTCCCCACATCTCTCCTTAACCTACCTCCTGTTAATTTTCATTTGTGTCCACATGACTGCAAATTGGTACTCAGGCTAAATAGTTCTCCTCAGCTCACAATGTTAATTCCTTGATGGAACTTGAAGGTGTCTATCATATCTCCCCTTTTCCTTCTGGTTTCTAGTGAGTACATATTTAATGCCTTGAGGCACTCCTCATAGGATTTGCCTTGATGGCTTTGAATCATTTTTGTTACTCTGCACTGCATTGTCTCCAGCATATTCTTTCTGGGTGAGGACTCCAGAACTGGCATTCTTCTTGTTGCAAGCCACCCATCACTGAGAGGAAAGCAAGTGACACAATCTGCCCTCCTCCTTGACTGGCCACCTACTTTTGAATGAAATTGCTTATGTGCCTGTTCCCATGCTTGCTCACTCTGTGTAGTAAAACCTGCTGCTCATGTGAGTAATTGGGTGCTGAGGGGGAGGAGGTTGCTGCCAGGGTGGGGAGACATATTTGCTTTATTGAAAATAAGTGCTGAAAGACAGTAACCAATTGTGGCGTGAAGTGGGTTGTGTCAAGTCTTCCATTGTGGGAGTGCTTTTTTAAATATTCTGTAAAATGTCTAAATTATGGGTTCATGGAATGGGGGCCGGAATTGAGGGATTTGGACTGGTGAGGATGGTGGGGGCTGTTTCTTTTTTTAACTCACCCAAGTTATGTGTACAAATACTGAATGCCAAAATATTTGGGGGACTGAATGTAATATTCGGCCAAAATATTCAGGATAAGGTACTCCCCCATCTCTAGAAGGAACTTATTAACTTATTATAGTGTGTGTGTGTAGTAAAATAAATTTGCATGTAATCAATTAATTCTTATATGCAATCCATTACAGAGGTGTGGATTGTTTGCAGTTGTGATTGAGAGAAAAATGAGTGTCAGGTGGAGAATATGCCCAGCTCTGCAGCTGACTGTAAAGGCTTCCAAGTGTCCAGGAATACAGATCCATGCCCACTGGCTCCAAGCTGCATCTGTTCAATTTTGCTGCAGTGCAATATGTTCTTGCTCCAGTGGATGATGCTAGGGGGTTTATACTTATCCAGTACCCACACCTCACAACACAGCAAACAGTAGTTGTCTCCCCCCCGAGGGTTGAGAGGTCAAGAAGACGGAGCCCTCCCCAACAGCTCACAGTGTAGCAAACAGTAGTCAGCTCTACCACAAGGGTCAAAAGGAAGAAGACAGAGCCCTCCCCACAGCTCACAGCACAGCAAACAGTAGTCAGCACCCCACGAGGGTTGAGAGGGCAAGAAGACAGAGCCCTCCCCCACAGCTCACAGTGCAATAAACAGTAGTTGGCTCCCCCCTAGGGGTCAGGAGGGCAAGAAGACAGAGCCCTCCCACACAGCTCACAGCACAGCAAACAGGAGTCAGCTCCCCCTGAGGGTCGAGAGGGCAAGAAGACAGACCTCTTCCCCACAGCTCACAGTGCAGCAAACAGTAGTTGCCCCCCCACCAAGGGTCGAGAGGGCAAGAAGATAAAGCCCTTCCCCACAGCTCACAGTGCAGCAAACAGTAGTTGTCCCCCCACTGAGGGTCGAGTGGGCAAGAAGATGGGGCCCTCCCCCACAGCTCACAGTGTAACAAATAGGTGTGCTTTTGGGGTTTCACCTTCGATGGGAGAGTAGGACCCATTTTGGTGCCATTTTAAAATTCAAACCTGAACTTTGAAACTTCAAACTTATACTTGTGGCTATGTCAACTGATTATTTTGGTCACCATACATGTGCTGATAATATTTATTTAACTGAATTCTCAGCAAACAGGCAACTGTTTCTGCAGTTTAGCCAAGTACTTTAATTTGTAATTCCTTGTGAGTAGAAAGCTCATCAAATAAGCCTGTATTTTCTGCTTCTTAGCCGAGTACATTCATTTGTATTAATTCTATTAATGCATGATTGCAGCTGTTACAACAGGGACCTGTATTTGAATCTGTTTCAGCAGGGCTTTAAATCGAATTATTCCCACTGCTTGCCTGTGCTAACCCCCGATAGAAAGTCTTGCCTGCCCAAGCTGTTTCAACTGTTGTTCTAGCAAAGCTCCATTTAGGTATTACAGCTCTGGCTCAAGCTTCCTTACATATATACTAAATGGAGCAAAGAAAGGTCCACAGCACACAGTTAAATTGATGCAATTAGCAGAGCCAAATCAGAGAAGACAGGAAGTCTCCCAGCAGTTATCCAGCAGGCTGTCTCCCACACCCCCCACCGCTTTGTTGTCTCCAGCCTCCCCTCCAACCTTACCTTTATTAAATGCTGCCTACTCCTCTGTTTCCTTAATAGTAGTTAGTTCCTCCTGAGGGTCAAGAGGGCAAGAAGATGGAGCCCTCCCCACAGCTCACAGCACAACAAACAGATACACTTCTGGAGTTTTACCTCAGATGGGAGAGGACCTCACCGACACTCCACGTTGGTTGCCCCAGCACCACCCTTGGTGGACTGGGACTTATATAGCAGCTAATACATGATGGCTAGACCATAGCAGCTGTGTTTTCCATTAGTGGATTATCAGCTTTTGCCTCTAGTGGCTACTACTACTATAAATTCTACATTATCCTGTACTTTACTGTGCCACCATTCCTCTTTTCATGATATGCTGCCTTCTCCTATAAACTTATCTTTCCTCTGATCCATAATTGCCCCCTCTAGCCCCTCCCCACCTCTGCTGACCCCTCCCTCATTCATTTATCCACCCTCTCCCCCTCACCAGAGAGCCCCCTCCTACCCTTTATGGTCCACCCTTTGCTAGCATCTCCCCTCTCTCCACTCATCTCCTCCCATGTCCCCCCAATCCTCCCATCCTCCTTTCCCCTCATACACTTTCTGTGCTCCTGCCCACTTACTTAACCTTGAGGCTCTATTCCGGTGCTTAAACCTCCACACACCACCCTCCATGCATTGTTCTGGCAGACCCAAGCACTCTCTGCTCCTCACTTCTCCCTTCTCCTCTTTCTCCTGTCTGGTCAAATACATCCCAACCCAGGCCCCTCCATGCAGCTACCCCCTGCCTGATCACCTGCCACCTTTTCAGGACTGCCCCTCTTGCCAGGCCTCATGCTCACTTCCCAAGGGCCTCTGTATTTTTCATCTTAATGTCAGGATCCTCCTCCCCAAAATAAATGCCCTCAATGTATGGTTAACCCAATACTGCTTTGACATACTCTGCATCTTGGAATCCTGGCTATCTGCCAAAATACCTAACTCTTCTCTTGCCATTCCTGACTACAACTTATTCCATCAGGACAGAGGTAAGCTAGGTGGGGGGGGTAGCCATGTATGTCAGGCAATCCATTTCAAGCTCAATTATTTTCAAGGAATCCTGCCCTACCTCCCACAAATCCATTGTTGCTCACCTATTCTTTCCCTCCTCCACCCCCCCACATAGGGGGCTCTATATGCCCTGCCAAAAACCTCACTTGACTCCATCATCAAGGCCATCTCTTCTATCTCCTCCAATGCATCAAATGGTGAACTCATGCTATAGGTGACTTAAATCTTGACTGGCTTTCCTGATCCGCTAAACCTACCACCTTATTGATAGAAGCCCTTAATCTCTCCCAGCTAATCCAGGAACCAACCCACCTAAACCACTGCTCCCAAAACCACTCCCTTTGGGACTAGAGTTTATCTACCCATCCCCTCTGGATCACTACCTCAGGCATCCTCTCCGATGCCCTTAACAACCACTGTTTATATATGCATTTGCAAAATTCACTCCCTGCACTCTTATCCCAAATTCATTTGGTCTCACTTCCTTCACCTCCTCAACGAATCTGCCTGCAGCAAAATCTCACTAATATGGACTGTCTACCAGTCTTTTCCACATCTAGATGTAGACCTTGCCCTATCCCAGTTCTTTGAAACATCTTCAAGCCGTATCTGGGACCATCATGCACCACTTAGAAAAACTAGGCTAAAACACTACCACCACCCTTGATCACCTCTGACCTTATCAGCATGTGTCGTTCCAGAGACAAGGCCTGGAGGCTGTACAAAGGCTCCCATGCTACAAGAGATCTCCAATCCTACAAACATCTCAGAAATAAATGCACCAAGGCCATACAGTTGTCCAAGTCCTCATATTTTAAAACCCAGTTTACTCAGAACCAAATCTTCCCTGCGTCTTCCTGGAAGGTGATCAACTCTCTTCTCAACCCCCCCCCTGCAAACAAGCATGTCCAGTCCTTAAGATTGATGGCAGCTCTGTCTCGGATCCTGCTTCTGTAACTGAGGTTTTCAGTAGGTTCTTCATGTCCTGTGACCTGCCCGACCCCCCAACGCCTTCTTCCGTCTTCTCCCCTGACTCTCCTGAACCATTCTCCCTTTCCCCAGCTTCCTCCCTTCTGGCTGGTCACTCCACTGGAAGTTTACAATGCACTCACCACCCTCAACCAGTCCAAATCCAGCCCTGATGGCATGCCCCCTAGACTACTCCATATCTCTGCCCCTGCAATAGTTGCCCCCTTGACATACATACTGAATCTCTCTCTATCTACAGCCACTTTTTCCAAAGTCTGGAAACTGGCCAAGGTCCTCCCATTGCACAAAGGTGGTGATCCCTCCTCACCAAGGAATTACAGGCCTATCTTGCTCCTCCCCTCCTGTGCAAAAGTCCAGGAATCCCTCATACTGTCCAAGCTGTCAGACTTTCTCTTCTTCAACAACTCCTTTTCATCCATACAGTCAAGATTTTGAAAACACCATTCCACCATCACCATCCCGCTGCACGTTACTGACTCTGTCCTTTCTGCTATGGACAATAGCCAAATCACTGCTGCCATGTTCATCAACCTGGAAAAAGCTTTTGATTCCATCTCCCACCCTCTGCTTCTCCATAAACCTAACTTCTTTGACATCACTAAACCTGCCATTGCCTGGTTCCACTTGTACCTCCAAAACAGACAACAGTCAGTCCAAATAGGTGACTCACTCTCTTCTCCTCTCCTGTCCCTATCCTAACAGGGGTTCCCCAAGGCTCTAGCCTCTTCTCTCTTTTCATAAATGACCTTCCTTCTGCCTGCCTCTCCTCCAAAGTACACCTTTATGCGGACACCACTATCATCTATGCCTCTGGCCTTTCCCACGACTGTGTTCTCCCAAATCTCCAAAGTGACTTCAACAGAGTTCAGTCCTGGTTCCTGAATAACCAGCTTAAACTCAATGCCAAAACACTGTCACCATGATCTCTGGATCCAGACAGAAGCTTACCTCCATCCTAGCCACCCCCCCCCAGTGATCACCACCCTGGATGGCTTACCCCTTGAGCTGGTCCATGTTTTCAATTACCTGGGTGTCTGTCTGGACAGCCACCTCAACTTCTGCACTCATGTCAAGACTATCTGCACCAAACTCCAGCCCAAACTCATGATCCTCTATCTACACAAAGTCAGGCTCTCTCCCCACCAGACGCAAGCTCGTACTTAAAACAATCTTGCCAATAATGGACTATGCCAACATTGTCTATGGAATAGCCACAACATCTTCTCTCTCCAAACTAAACATACTTCTCAACTCCTTTTGGCACTTTGCCACTGACTACTCCCACCCAACTCACTCATCACTATCTCCTCTATGCACCACTCTCCCTGGCCCCACTCCCTCACAGGAGAACCATCCATTGTGCCTCCCTCATAGCAAAATACTGGTTTGCTTCCCTGCCCCAACCTCACTTCCCTCCTTACCTCAGTCTATTCCATGAATTGCTCTCTTTGCCATGGGGATTCACACACTTTCCACATCCCCCATCCTCACACTGGTACTGGCCAATCTGCCTTCTCATACCATCTCCCTCTCCTCTGGCATAATCTTTCTCTAATCCCCGAGGGGCCTCCCCTCTTTCATCCATTAGATGATTCCTCAGACTCCTCCCCACCACTCACTGTCCCAAATGCTCCTAAGGACCCAGCATGCTCCTCCCACATCCTCCTAGGCTCCACTCATACCTTTCTTCCCCAGCCCTCTGCTCTGTGTTCTCCACTCAAACCTTTCTTCTCTAGCTCCCTGATCTATGTTCATTATGTCTTGCTGACCAGAGTTGTTTTTCTTGTGGTCTCAAACCCACCACTGCTCAATCATAACCCCCACATCAGGAGCCTCATATGGTTTTAATATATAATCTCCAGCCTGCCTAATGGAATATTGCTTTCACTCCTGTAAAATATACTTTGCATAAATTGTTTTGTATAAAGTCCTCATACATATTGTTGTATCTACTCATTTTGGAACTCAGTTTTCACTTCTGTGTGCACTGGTACCTGGGTAGCACCTGAAAATGAGCCTTGGCTCAGTATGCCTTTCCCAGTCACCAGTTGTAAATAAATAAACAAGCATTTGTCAATGGCAAATGTTAATTGTGTTGGTCTGATAGGCTCGGTCAGTGGCCCTCTGTCAGTTGGTCGTTGTGTTTCTTCTGGTGCTGCAGGTTGCTGTTTAGTACTGGGCTCCTGCCTGCATTGGCACCCTTTTCTGCCCACAAAGAAATCTGCAGCTGTTCTGACAGAGCTCCGTTGAGATGGGTCACTGACCCTCTCTGACTTGCTCATTCTGTTTCTCCTGGTGCTGCAGGATGGCCTTTTGTAGTGGGCTCCTGCCTCTATTGGTGACTTTTTCTGCCCACAAAGAAATCTGCAGTAGTCCTGAGACAGACCCATTGAGCTTGCACACTCCCCCTCTTTCACTTGCTCATTCTGTTTCTGCCAGCACTGCAGGCTGGCCTTTACTACTGGGATCCTGCCTGCATTGCCATCTTTTTCTGCCTACAAAGAAATACGCAGCAGTCATGATACAGCTCCGTTGAGCTCACTCCCCCTCTTTCACTCGCTCATTCTGTTTCTCCCACCACTGCAAGCTTCCCTTTTGTACTGAGCCCCTGGGTACATTGCTGCCTTTTTCTGCCCACAAAGAAATCTACAGCAGTCCCAACAGAGCTCCGTGTGAGCCTCACTCCCCTCCCCTCACTCACTCATTCTGTATTTACCCACTGCTGCAGGCTGCCCTTTTGTACTGGACTCCTGCCTGCGTTGGTAGATTTTTTTCCCACAAAGAAATCTGCAGCAGTCCCGAGACAGCTCCGTTGAGCTCTCTCACTCTCCCCTCTCACTCGCTCTTTCTGTTTCTACCAGAGCTGCTGGCTAGCCTTTTGCACTGGGCTTCTGCCTGTATTGCCACCTTCTTCTGCCCACAAAGAAATCTGCAGCAGTCATAATAGAGCTCCATTGAGCTTGCTCACTCACTCCCCCTCTCTCACTCGTTCATTCTCTTTCTCCGCTGTTGCAGGCTGCCTTTTGTACTGGGCTCCTGCCTCTGTTAACACTTTTCTGCCCACAAACAAGTCTTCACCAGTCCCGACAGAGCTCCATTGAGCTTGCTCACCCCCGATCTCACTCCCACTTGTTCTATTTCTGCGGCACTGCAGGCTGCCCTTTTGTACTGGGCTCCTGCCTCGTTGCTGCCTTCTTCTGCCCACAAAATCTGCAGCAGTCACAATAGAGCTCCATTGAGTCGCGCACTCCTCCCACTCTCACTCATTCACTCTCATTCTCCCTGCCACAGGCTGCCCTTTGGGCCCTTACATGCATTGCTGCCTTTACCTCACAAAGAAATCCGCAGCAATCCCAACACAGCCCGTGGTCGCTCACCTCCCCCATCACTCTCATCCGTCTCCATGCTGCAGGCTGCCCTTTGTACCGGGTTCCGCCTGCATGAGTGGCTTTCTGCAAAGAGATCTGCAGCAGCCCCACACAGCTCCATTGATTGCTCACTCACCCTCTGTCACTGACTCATTCTGTTTCTGCCAGCGATGCAGGCTCTCCTTTCCTCTGGGCTCCTGCCCTGCTGCCACCTTTTCTTGCCCACAAAGAATCCACAGCAGTCGCGATAGACCTCCGTTGTGTTGCTCACTCCCCTCTCACTCACTCATTCTGTTTCTGCTGGCACTGTGGCTGGCTTTTTACTGGGCTCCTGCCTGCATTGCACTTTTACCTTACCAAAGAAATCTGTGGCAGTGCCAACAGAGCTCAGTGAGCTCACTCCTCCCCTCTCCTCACACGCTCATTCTGTATCTTCCGCTGCTGCAGGCTGCCCTTTGTACTGGGCTCCTGCCCGTTCGCAGCTTTTGCCCACAAAAATCTACAGCAGTCCCGAGACAGCTCTGTTGAACTCGTTCACTCCCACTCTCTCACTCGCTCATTCCATTTCTGCCGGAGCTGCTGGCTGGCCTTTTGTAATGGGCTCCTGCCTTTGTTGCCACCTTCTTCTGCTCACAAAGAAATCTGCAGCAGTCATGATAGAGCTCCATTGAGCTCGCTCACTCACTTCCCCTCTCTCACTCATTCGTTCTGTTTCTCCCACTCCTGCAGGCTGCCCTTTTGTACTGGGCTTCTGTCTGCATTGGTACCTTTTTTTGCCCACAAAGAAATCTGCAGCTATCCTGTAAGAGCTCCGTTGAGGTTGTTCACTTCTCCTGTCTCATTCACTCATTCTGTTTCTCCTGGCACTGCAGGCTGCCATTTTGTACTAGCTCCTGCCTCTGTTGGTGCCTTCTTCTGCCCACAAAGAAATCTGCAGCAGTCACAACAGACCTCCATTGAGTTTGCTCACTCATTCTCTCTCACTCACTCATTCTGTGTCTTCTGCTTCTGCAGGATGCACTTTTGTTCTGGGTTAATGCCTGGATTGCTGCCTTTTCCTGTCCACAAAGAAATCCACAGCAGTCCTGACAGAGCTCCATTGAGGTCACTCATTCCCTGTCTCTCAGTCACTCATTCTGTGTCTCCTGGTGCTGCAGGCTGCCCTTTTGTACTGGGCTTCTGCCTGCGTCGCTGCCTTTTCCTGCTATTCTGTGCCGGAAGTGCGAAAACACATTTCAGCCAGGATCTGAAAAATGACAGCTGTACTGTTCATAAAGAGTTGCAGAACAATGGCAATGTTGAAAATCTGGTGAAAATATTATAAATTACGAACTTATGAGCATGCGTGCAAACCTAGCATAGCATTACACCATAGCGCAGTCATGTTATAGATGTCGGTACCAAATATTCAATATAGGCATTTTAGAACCTCTGCTCATGAACAGTGTCACTGTAATTTTCATAATCTGTCCCAAACACTGATTTCCCACAGCGATCGCACTATTCCACGCTGAAAGTGCGAAAACACATTTCAGCCAGGATATGAAAAATGACAGCTGTACTGTTCACAAGGAGGTGTGGAAAAATGCCAATGTTGAAAATCTGGAGTGAAATATTGCAAATTTGCGAAGTTACAAGTTTGTGTAGCAACTGCAGAATGCATGCTCGTAAAAAAGTCATTTTTTGGATTTTTTCCACCAAATTTGCAACATAAGTTTTTGTAAGCCCACCTCATGAACACCTTTGTCATTCATTAATCAGTCTCAAAGGTGATTCCATTACGTGGTGTGAAATCACCTTCAGGCTTTATTAATGCCATGACAGTGGCAGAATTCATGAGGTGGGGTCCTCAAACTCATGTTGGAAAATTTGTACCAAAATTCCAAAAAATGACTGAGATATGCATCAAAGTTTATTCCATTATACAGTTTACTGGCATTTCCTCAGTTTGCGGCTGGCTTTGAAGAGTGCAGACGTGTTCCTGGTCCACCGAAGATCACCATGCCGAGCTCCAGAGGTAAGTATGGGGTGAGGGGGGTGTGGGGAGGTGGGGTACACAGTGGGAGGGTGTGGGTTGCAGAAGGGGAGAGCAGATGGCAAGGAACCATTTTCTTCTTTTAGGAGTAAAACAAAAGATGTCGCAGGATGGGGTTTTTTGCAGGTACTTTTGGCATGCTGGGGTGGGCTAGCAGCGTGCCACCTGCATGTTTTTGGGTGGGGGGCACTGGAACCGACAGGATTGGACACCCCCATTGACACATACTTGGGAGGCTAATGAGCCTAGGGGGATTGGGCACCCCACCTCAGCACACAAGAAATGGGGGAGATATGCCGATGGGGATTGGGCATCTCTATCGGCAAACACAGAAGGGGGACATAAACCAAGGGTGACTGGGCACTGCCCTCAAGCTGATGGGGACTGAGCTCTCCGTCAGCAGCAGTCCTTCAATGAGGGGTCACTTCCTCATTGCAGTGGATGATGCTGCAATGACGAAGCGGCCCCTGATTGCAGCGGCTAAAAGTTTCGAAGGTTGTGGCATGCTGGTTGAACTAGTGTCAGCAGCAGCATGCCACACCTCTGGGAACAGTGGGCCAAGCCTTTAAAGGCTATGGGGGTACTGGCCACAACAGTGCCGTGCTTCCATAACCTGCTTCTTGCAACAGCTGCGCAATATGTTTCTTGCGCTTGCACGTAATCAACATAATAAAGTACTAAGCCAATGACCTACATACATTTATTAGTGCTACAGTAGATCCCTCAGGTGCCCTCCCCAGCTTGACTGGGGCACCCAGCTTCTGCCCCCAGTAAGACTTCCAGAGGCAGTGTAAGATGCAACACCTCCTCCATTATATTGCGCACTGCTTCCTTCCAAAAGGGCCAGATTTTATCACATGTCAGTGCCTTGTGTAGGAAGGTACCATTGTCTGTCTGACACTTTGGGCACAGAGATTTGTCACTGCCAGCCTGGTGCATACACACCAGCTCCATACATCATTTAATTGGCCCTGTGGTAGCTATTTGCTATATGAGTATTTAATAACATGCCTAACAGCTGCTGTCTATATTTGGGGTGACACCTCTACACCTAGGTCAGCACTCTATTTGGCCCTGATATCCACTGGGGAGGTTTTCTGTGCTTCCAGTTGCCAGCCTATAAAAGGCTGATAGTGGTATGGATGTGGGCTGGGGTGCATAAACACTAGTCTCTGCTGGGGAATATTCACCAATATTGTGAGTGAATGTGTCATGGTGGACAAGTCATTGCCTCATTTGGACGTAGGTGAAAAAATCCACCACCAGAATATGACCAGATTGTCAAAAGTCTACAAAGGGTCTCTGAGCAGCCCCCTCAAAAACAGGTCACTCACTTTTTTAACCCCAACTTTTCATCATCTTAGCAAGGCTTGGGGCAGGAAAACATTGCACCCAGTTTTACCTTTAAAAGATTCTGTGAGTAAGGTGGCTCTAAACATCCCTGGAACATGCTTAATGGTTTTGTACAAGGTGCACCAGGCATCCAGCAGGGTTCTGGTGAATGGATTATTGACTGCCCTTTCTCGTGTGGCACATAGCGATGGGGAGAGTAAGCCCTCCTCAAGTGTTACTGCTAAATCTTCTTCCTCCATTTCCATTTTTTTTTTTTTTTTTCCATTAAGTTTTTATTGCATTTTTAGTTACAGGGATTAAATCCAGCAACATCAAATTCATACATGTAGAAGAGCATACATACTTATATCAACATGTAAAATAATGCATTCCTATAACATACCCTAATAATCCCCACCGCTCCTCCTTCCATCCCTTAACCCCCAGCACAAGTCTAGTGAGATAGCATACCACCAAACAGGAGATAATCTATGCTCTTCTATAGTGAATAAATAGCATAAAAGGGACCCCAGATCTTATCGAACCTAGGAAGCTTATTCTGGAGGATAGCTATCATTCTCTCAACCCTCAAACTGGCTAGTAATTTCTCCAGCCATTCAGTGTAACTGACCATGACAGAGTCCTTCCAGTGCCTGAGGACAATTTTCTTTAGAGTGGCAGCAATCAAAACTATGTGGAACCTCCTACTCCTGACAGGAATATGAGAAACATCTCCCAGCAAGCATATTTCAGGAGTAAAAAGGTCCCCCAGTCCCAATAGCAGGTTCATTCTGTTTTTAATCTCTGTCTACAGTGGGGTTACCTTTGGACAATTCCAGAAAATATGCATCAAATCCCCAACCCCGGCTTGACACCTGTAACATGTAGAATTTGTGACTATTTTAAATCTAGCCAACTTTTGTGGGGAATAGTAAATATTATGGAGAATTTTGAACTGCATCAATCTTAACCGATCTTGTAGAAGGAGTCTGTGACAGTTCCTCCATAAAGCCTTCCAATTGAGTACAACATTGAGAAACACTGAGGCCCAATATGAGCCTTGAACCGGATTTTGAGAATACGCCCATTCAAATAATACTGAATATATTTTGGAGATTGCATGCGATAGGCCTGCCAGAGGCCCTAATGCATCATAGAAGTCCACTTTTGGACTCTGAATTGCCCAATTGCTCTCCTACCCATCTTGCTAAGCAGGAGGTGTCTGAGCTAATATACCTTAAAAACTGCCATGATGGGCATCTCAAATTTATACAGGATCTCAGAGGAGGAGAGTACTTCGCCTTCAGGCATAGGAAAATCTTTCAAACAACATGCGCCGGGTAGGGGTAACCACATAGGGTTGGGAATTTTATTATCGATTAAGCGTGGATTACCCCAAGCATACACTCCCAATCTCTGAGGTAATCATATTTGAGGAAGCCACAAAGCTGCATGTGAGTTTTCACCGAAGTCCCAATTGGGGAGCTACACAGCAAGGGGGGTAGTAGTTTCAGAGTGAGATAAAGCAGGGCCTCAGGCTTCAACCCTTGTTTCCGAATGAGGGCTAGCTCAATTTGTAACCATAGAGGCATATACGAATGCTGTATTGAAACTTCTATACCCTTCACTCACCTCAGGTATTTGCAAGCATGGGCCACCCAGAAATACAGGGCAAAATGTGGGAGTCTTAACCCTCCCAATGACTTGGTAGGCCGACAACCTATGGTGAGGCCATTAAAGTTTCTTGTAACTTACGCAATGTTAGCTATAATATTATGTAATTTTCTAAACCATGTGGTGATATCCAGATATTCAACATGCTAAGAGGTAAAACAATCTGGGAAAGACGTTCATTTTAACTAAATTAATCCTCCCCCATAGTGAGATTGGAAGCCTCACCCATCTTTCCAAATCCAGCTCAATGGTTCGCACCAGGGGATCTAAATTTAACTGATGTATTTTAGTCCTATTCCTTGTTAGGTTCAGACCAAGGTATTTTATAGAGTCTGATTTCCAGGACAAACCAAGTTCAGTAATTTCCTGCCTAAAGAGGTTTTTGTTAAGGGGAAATACGACTGATTTATCTAAGTTTAGTCTGTAGTTGTCCAATCTACTGTATTCCCGAATAACATCCAGAAGAGCTGGAATAGACGCCCTCGGGTTAGAAACATATATCAAAAGGTCATCCGCATATGCTGTTATTTTAACAGTATAATCAAGAATTCTAATGCCAGTTATTTCTTGCTTATGCACTATTGTTCTGATAAGGGGTTCCAGGTATAAATTAAAAAGGAGAGGGGACAAAGGACAGCCTTGTCTAGTACCTACATAAAGATTAAAGGGATCCGAGGTGGCTCCATTGCAACTAATTCTTGCTGTAGGATTTGAATAAAGGGAGTTTATCCATTTTAAGAATGGATCAGGAAACCCAAACTTCCCCATTGTAGTTAACAGAAACCCCCAATGGACCCTATCGAAAGCCTTCTCGGCGTCCAAAGACAGCAGAGCCATGGCGGTACTACTACCTTCAGACACCGAGAAGGCATGGGCCAAGGTTCTCAGGAGATCAGCAGAGGACCTGTCCTTCATAAAACCGACCTGTTCTGGGCCAATGAGGCCCGGTAACACCTAACTTACACGTTCCACCAGCAATTTAGGCAAAATTTTTATATCGTAGTTAAGCAGGGAAATAGGTCTATAACTAGCTGGTTGTTCAGGGGGTTTGTCTTGCTTAGGAATTAAGACAATGAGTGCTTCAAACAAGGATTGGTCCTGCGCTTGATGACTTAAGATATGTCTAAATAACCTGAGAAGTAAAGGGAATAATAGTTTGGAGAACTTTTTGTAAAAATTTGACGAGAACCCATCTGGCCCTGGTGTTTTATCCAGTGGGAGACTCTGAATGATCGACTCAATCTCATTCTGGGTGATGTCAGTCATCAACTGTGTCTGTTGTGATTCAGACAACGAGGGGAGATCCAATCCTTCTAAAAAGGTGAGAATCTCCTTCTCAGTGGGGGAGTTATCCATTTTACTATACAGGGATTTAAAGTAGCATCTGAATTCCTGCGCTATCTCCCCAGGCATGGTTTTCATTTGGCCATCTACCTTGGATTGAATCCCTGGAATTATACGAGATGATTCCAGTTGTTTGATTCGCCTAGCAAGGAGCCTACCAGCCTTTTCTCCCTGATCAAGGTAGTTAGCCTTGGTATTGATTAATGCCAACTCCGCTTGTTCCCAGAGCAATTTTAAATAAAGATCTCTCAGTCTAACAAGCTCCAGCTTCTCGTCTACTGCAGACTGTGAAGTCAACATAGATTCTCTACTTCTTATTCGGTTCAGCAGTTCGGATAGAATTTGCACCCTCTCCCTCTTCCTTTTGGATGCCTGTCCAATTAATATACCTCTTATGAAGGTTTTAAGCGCTCCCCATACCATGTCGGGGCTGATATTGTCTATCATATTGTTAGCTATAAATTCTTCTATTTGTGTTGAGATAAACTCTACTGTTTTGGGGTTATGCAGTATTTGATTATTTATCCTCCACCTACTGCCCCTCTTAGGAAGAAGAAGAGATTGACACCACCACAATTGCATGTGTGGTCGGAAGGGGTCCAGCATAATTTCAGTTCCAGCTCTCAGGAAGAGATGGAAGTAATAAGTAATCTATGCGGGATGCTGAACTGTGAACTTGAGAGGTGAACGTATACTCCCTAGCCTTTGGGTGAACAACTCTCCAGACGTCCACTAGACCAATCTGGTCCAGCAGTTCTCCTAGGGCCCGCTGGGCCAGAGAGAAGGCCGAAACAGTTCTCCTGGTTCTGTCCATCAAAGGATCTAAAACAAGGTTTAGATCACCTCCTAGAATCATGGGGATCTGCACAAAAGGGTCAAAACTTCAGAGTTTAACAAAAACCTTTAGGATTCAGAGTTGGGACCATAAATAGACCCAAGGAGTATTTCTCTATTTTGTAACCTACCCCTGACAAGAACATATCTACCCTCATCGTCCTGAATAACCTGAAGAAGGGTAAAGGGGACGGACCTTCGCATAAGCACCATAACACCTCTGCTTTGCGTGCTGCCTTGTGAGGAAAAAACTGACCCCATTTGTAAATGCCTCATGGAGTTACATTCAGTTTGAAGCAAATGTGTCTCCTGTAAGAGCGCTATATCTGCTTTTAACACCTCTAGGTGCTTTAGTATACTATACTGTTTGGCCTTCTGTCATGCTCCCTTTATGTTCCAGGTTACAACTTTTATCATCCCACATAACGCCATTATCCTGCATATCTAGCTCAAACCATGGTCTGCTTCCACTTATCTGGTGCTCCCTGTCACCAATATTAGAGACTTGTGCTCCCACCCCATTATTTATCCCACTCAGATAACCCCCATGAGTAAAATATTCCCCATAATCTAACCCCATTATCCTCCCTCCCCCTCCCTCATCCACACGGTCCCTGATGACAGCTCACATCACCTTAGCCTCTCCCTCCCTGCCCCCTGTCCATACCGTCAGTTAGAGTAATGCCCAACATTAATTTTCCCCTGCGTAGATAAACACCCAGCAATAATGCATTTCCTATCTACATAACTTTAAACCATAAAAATCAAACATTTGTTAACATATCCCAGAAAACAGAAAAAGGGGGTATGATTAGCCCTAACACCCCCTCTCCAGAGAGACCAGAACAATGTCAAGCCAACCTGAGCCTCGAGGGCGGCCAAATACCATTTTTCCTAACCTACAATATACTGCACTAAATTCTAAAAAACATCCTTTTTACTGACTAGTACAAATTCCTGATGTCCCCCTGGATACAGCATAACATTGTGGCGAGGCTCTAGTGTCCAGTCCAAAAGCAGCATCGGTCCCCCCCTACCAATATCACTCGTGAGTCCCTTCCTGCAGAAACCATAGTCCAGGCAATGGACAGCAGTCAGTTATGGTGCCAACCGACTCTACGATCCACCTTCTGACATGTTAGGAGGTGCCATTATTTCATATTTGCAGATCTCCCATGGGACCTCCCAGAGTCCACAAAACTATTCCGCTGGCAACCATATATCTGCCATGAGTAAATTGGAGGTGCCCATTCCAGATCCCTGGACCGCCGAACATGGGATTTACATGTGATTGAGTTGCTCCAAAGAAACTAAGATTCTGTCAAAATGTAAAGGAGATTCAGGCAAATTAGGTGGCTGTGAAGAGGTCATCTTTGCACCGAGAAATGTGCGCATTAGGAGAATCGCCATTATCCGGGGGGGGATCACCGGGAAATTAAGCCTTTAGCCTTTCAGTTCCATATTAGAAGCACAACCTGCCAGATCCTTATAGGGCATTTGAGTAAACAGACAAATTACTGAGAACAAATATGCCCAGGGAAGCCAAACCCTTACTTGGTTTTAAAAAGGGTAGGTAGTGTGAGCTGAAGTGCAGCTGAAGCCTTGTCCGGGTCATCAAATTTTTTCCACGACTCCAAGATGTAAACATGTAGCACAGCAGGATATGTCATTTTAAATTTAATACCCGCTGCAATAATCTTCGATACGAGGGGGTGAAAGGCTGCTCTTCGTTGCCGAACCTATAGCGGCAAGTCCTGAGTGATCCTTATATTTACCCCCTCCCATTGCAGGGTTTTAGTTTCCCTGACTTTCTGCAGGAAGATTTGCCTTTCTTGAAAATGTAGGAACTTGGCCATGAAAATACGAGGAGGTGCCCCTTGCTGTGGTGTAGGACAGAGAGCTCGGTGCGCCCTTTCAATGTTATAGCAATGACCATAGGGTGAAGGGCCTGCAATCTTCTCGACGAATTTTTGAAAGAATTTCACTGGGTCATTTCCCTCTTCCTTTTCAGGCAGGCCGATCATCACCACGTTATTCCTCTGACTTCTGCCCTCGAGATCTTCCACTTTTGATTCAAGACTGGCAATGCGTTGCCTTAATTTGACCATCTCAGGATCAAACCTATCCGTACGATTTTCCAGTGACCTAACCCGTGCCTCATTGTCTGATACTTTTCTGTTCAGGTCTTCCAGGGTGGAGGTGATGTTTTTAATTTCAGTAGCCATTTCAACCATTTCAGCTTTAAATGGTCTGAGTTCTTCGAGAAACTTTGCTACGGTTAACAGCTCTTCCCCCTCACTGCCAGGGTAGGTGGGCTGGGCTGGTTGTAGCGATGAGGCCCGAGGCTTCTTCGGGGCCTTTTCAGGGGTTGCCGGAGGGGTATGTTTAGCTGCCGCTTTTGGCATTTCCTCTTCCATCTGAGCACCCACCAGCTTCCTTGATGTTTCCAGTCAGTAGATAATGCCTTTATAAGTGCCATTATACCACCGGTGGCCCAAAAAAAAGGTATATGGACGGGGTTTATGCAGAGCACATAGAGATTGTAGCTAGCAAGAGCACTGCATCACGTGACTCCTCTTCTTCCTCCATTTCCATCCAGCAGGGTGGAGCGGAACCCCTTATTTAGGCAGAAATGCCAGCTGGGAAGCACACCAATATGACTTAAAGTGTAGTAAGGCCACCCCCTGAATGATGGTTGCTGGAAATCCCTGCAAATTCAGGTGAGTCTACCTTTCCATAGAAAAAGGTGGAAAATAGAGTTCAATTTCAAGAAAAATGAACAAGGACTCTGACTGACAGGGACTGGAACAGGTAAAGGCAACTGAGCAGGTTACACATCTTATTTACACTAACACATTCTATGAGTGTTAAGGGGAGGGGAACCATTATTCACTTTGCTTTAATACTTACCAGAAGTAGTGTGTAGTTATTATTCTAGAGCGTGTGGAGAAAAGAGGTTATCTGGATGTCTAAATATTTAAAGAGCTAATGTACTGCCTGGAAACTGCCTGCAATTAATTGTAACTTTCAGATATAGTCAGCTATCACTTCTTTCTTATATCTCAAGTGGGTTTTTTTTTCTGTTTACTAATTAGAGGATTTTCCACCTGGCAGTACTGGGGTGATGTGTGGAGCAGTACTCTGTCTGGAGGCAAAAAAATTCAGTTCTGTTCCTCCAACTGCATCAAAACTGAAACCACACTGACTACGACATCACTATTAACCACTGAGAACCATTGTGTTGGTTAACATCCATGGCACTCCAGACCTTACATCATGGGTTTTAGCCCACCTGGTAGGCTAATGATGCACATGACCTAGGATCAAATTTCTAGACCCTAGTCCCAGAAACCCCTGCTCTCCAGTTCTAATCATGCATCTGATCAGGCTACAAGCACTCCAGGAGTCCCTGTATTATGCCAGGAAAGGTAGGCCTGTGGATCCCAAAGAATAATATCAATCAATCAATCAATCACATCTTTATTTATCCAGGCGAACATCGTTGAGCACAGCTCATTTGCAAGATGGACCTGGTAAGGTCAAGGTTCAATTTACATAGATACATAAAAAATATTCAATATACACACACTCTAGGATACTACATAGAATATTCAGTATACACACAGTCTGAGGATACATTCTAATCAGACTATACATTAAATTCAGGTGTCGTGGTAATAAGGGGTGCGGGGAAGGGGAGTGGGAAGTGGTGTGCCTGGCTGGTGGGGGACGAGGAAGATGGTGGGGGCCTATACTGTGGAACAGATAAACTGTGGGCCTTCTGAAGAGGGCAGGAGGGTGGCACAGAGGGGTTTGTATAACAGTGGTATAGGGCTGTGATATATGACAAGGGATTAAGGGGAGGCAGATGGAAAGGAGGGGTGCATGGAGTGTGAGGGGTGGTGGCTCTTAGTAAAGACAGATACCTTCCGTGAACTGGCTATCTGGGGAGGGAGATGGATAAGTTTAGGAATACTCTACTGTTTGTGATATGTGTAATATGATTTATTGTTATCCTTTAATCTG
This sequence comes from Neoceratodus forsteri, assembly GCA_016271365.2. Classification (NCBI taxonomy): domain Eukaryota; kingdom Metazoa; phylum Chordata; order Ceratodontiformes; family Ceratodontidae; genus Neoceratodus; species Neoceratodus forsteri. Next base: position 358,170,586 of record JADMNL010000026.1, read on the forward strand.
AGCCTGTCTTAATTAGTACAATTGACTTATTGAGAAGAATATTAGAACGCATAAGCAGTTTGTTTGCTATTACAGAGCTGGATTGATTCAGCTTCAGCTGATGTTGGGCTGCTGAGGACTGTTCTGATGGGGCAGATTGAGGTCTCTTTTTTGTGTATGAATCTGTTTTTTTCTGATTTGTTTAAAATGCTTATTCTTGCTTGCTATGCCTTTGTGAGAGATTTGGGGTTGCAGGCTAGGCCTCCAATTGATCGTGGTTGTGCTCTTATTGAGTTTGCAGCATGCTAGTTTTGCCACAAGTGTCCATTTTTTGTTGGTTATTTGTCCCTTTTCTGATGTGTGAGACTGTGTGGCCAGAGGACGCTTTCTCACCCAGTGCGGCCGATTTGGTCAGAACATGCCTAGTACCACGTGGTACTGCACCCTTCCCACTCCCCCCTTGGCCACTAGACCAGGTCTCCATCTCCTCACCGATCCGATAGCTTGCCTGGTGTCAGGTTGGAGGAGCCACTGCTTGAATGGTGGCACGTAGTCTCCTCACACCACACATGCTGCTGTGAGGTTGTTCACATGGCCTACTCGGCTCCTGCACAGATAGCACTGGACAGGGATAAGCCCTGCCTTCCATCCTTCAGTCCCTCCCTCTCTTCCCTCAGGTGGCCACCCTCTCACTGGCAGCATCAGGGAGCACCTTAAGCTCGGCTTCAGTTGGAGAGACATAGAGTCAGGTAGGTCACTTTGTGGAGGACATGTTAAAAAGATCTATACATCTCATGGCATTGGGACGCCAGATCAGGGCAGATCTCAAGTGGGGGGGAGAGAACTCTCTTATCCTCGCAACAGCTCTCAGTGAGCAAGAGGACAGGGTCAAGAATGCTTGGCTTTGTGGAGCATTTAAGGAGCCTTTTTACTCAGCAATCTCTCCATGGGGTCTCATGGTTCCCCTCCCAAGTGGAGACCACAAGGCATCGTGGGTGGGGAGAGCAGTATCACCTCCTGAGGCTCAGGCCCCTCTGCTACTGGCCTGCCTGACTGAGGCTTACTCCCGCCGCTCCTTACATTTTCCGTTCCATCTCAGGGCACTTCTCCATAGCGGCCATCTGGCGGGATATGGGGAAGGGATACCCCCTTTCATTTTTCTAAGAGCTGATCAACCATTCATTTTGTTTTAGGAGTACGCCTACCCTCCTGCTCAAGTCACTGGTTGTGCGGAGGGGGAGGCCAATAGCCAGGTCCTCCTCGTACAGCTCACTGGGAATCTGCAGTTTAAGACCTTGGTCTCTATCTTGTAGGTCGGAGACACAAGTTCAATTATGCACTTTTTAAACAAATTTCTGGAGTACATACCATCAGTTCTTGCATGGCCTACAGTACACTTATGAGTCAGCAGATGCTTCGGCTGTGTTTTTTATAATGGCATTCAGTTATTTCCCTGGAGGCCCACTATGATTCCTTCCTAACATCCCTCCCATTTCTCTCTTTCTATTCTCAGATGGTGAAAGTGAGAAAACGCACTACTTGTAGTGCCACACTCATGCCCCAAAACATGGGATCACAATGCCCCGCGTGCCTCCACAATAAAGATGACCGTTCATTGGAGCAATCTCCAGTGTTGGGATCTGATACTCCAGGGCCCAGCGGAGCTAATTGGATGGACCCAGGAGCCATCCTTCTACATAACCAACATGCAGCAGTGGCCATGATGGACAGCCAACAGCATTTTATGTTGAAAATCATGGAGAGGCTGGAGGCCATGGCTCAACTGAAGATATCATTTAAACCACAACCAGAACCAGAGAACCCAGGTGGGGCATCAGGGACCTGTTCGGACATGGTAGAACCTCCCCCAAGCACCCCAGTGCCAGACACAGGTGATGACATGAGGGAGAAGGAACTCTCAGATGATGAGGAGGTAGTCCCATCCGACGAAGAGGACATTGACACACAGTTGGTACCATCCTTCATGTCAAAACTGTGCTCATTTGACTTGATTCCTAGTCTGATGAGAATAATTAAAGCCACGATAGGGTTCGGGCTTGAGGAGGGCCAGCCCAAGCCAAAACTTGACCCCATGATTCAGAAGAGACAAACCGCTATGGAGACCTTTCCCATCTGCCCAGTGATTAACAAAATTTTTACTAAGGAATGGGAGTCTGCAGAACTGAGTAGGATGTCAGACAAAAGAAACCTTGACCACATGTACCCAGTTCAGGAGGACAAGGCTAGCACCTGGTGCACAGCCCCCACTATTGATCCCAAGGCAGCAGCGCTCAGCAAAAAAAAGTGCTACCATGCAGCACCATATCTTTGAAGGATCCTGCAGACAAAAAAGTGGAGGACATGTTAAAAAAGCTATTTGAAATTGAGGGCACTGCAGCCAAAGCTTCCACCACAGCTGTCTGCACAGCATGTGCACAAATACGATGGCTGGAGGAACTCCTCGACAAGGCAAGTCCCAAGACCAGAGAGGCTGAATTATTGGAATGCACACTGGATGCTGCAAGATATTTGGCAGACATGGCAGTGAACACTCTAAAATTGAATGCCAGGGCCACGGCCCTAATGATCCGGGCCAAACGAGTATTGTGGCTCAAGCTGTGGGGAAGCAGATAATGAGTCCAAGGCACTATTACAAAACCTGCCAATGAAGGACAAGTATGCCTTTGTGAAAGGACTACAGGAGTATCTAAAGCAGAAAGAGGAGGGGAAGGTTCTGCTCAACAACAAGAAAAGACCAACCTACCTACCATCAGGAAAGTGGAGATTTCAAGGGGAAAACAAGTCTCAACAGACATGTAGAGACAATTACTACCACAACAGCAACTCCTTTTGAGGCAGAGGAACTCAAGGAGGTTCCCATAACTTCTTCAGCTCCAGTTACCAATCCTCCAGCTTCAGAACCTGTGGCTCCAAGTTTGGAGGCAGAGGAAAAGGGAACAGGAACAAACAACAATGACTGCATATCCCCTCTTTTATGGTTGCCACCCACATGGGGCCTTTGCCCACCTGTGGGCAAGAGACTTATGCTGTTTCAACACAAGTGGCAGGACACAACATCAGACAACTGGATACTAGAGGTAGGGTCCAGGGGGTACTCCATAAAATTGTCCTACTCCCCAGTTCCACACAGAATCATAAGATCTTCCATCCCCAAAAAGAAGGCATCTGCTCATCAGGTACAGCTAATACTGCAGGACCTAATACAGAATAGGGTCATCCAGTTAGTGCCCCCACACGAGCAAGAATGGGGAGTGTACTATATTTTCTTTCTCTTGCCCAAGAAGACAGGGGAATTTCACCCCATTCTAGATCTCAAACACCTCAACAAACATGTAATCACCCAGAGAATCAAAATGGAAATGTTGAAATCAACACTCCGTGCCATCCGGGTAGGTGACTATCTTACATCAGTAGACCTGAAGGATGTGTATCTGCACATCCCAATCAGGCCAAGTCCCAGGCAGTACCTCTGGTTCCATGTTTTAGGGCAACATTTCCAATATCAGGCATTACCCTTCGGTCTTACCTCAGTGCCAAGAGTGTTCAACAAGGTGTCCATAGTCCTTATTGCCAGACTGAGAGAGCAGGGAGTGGATATAATTCCATACCTGGACTACTGGTTGATCCAAGCGTGTGCCAAACAACAGACATGGAGAGCCACCCAGGTGGCATTACAGGCACTTGAAGAACACGGCTGGGTAGTGAACCAGGACAAAAGCCACCTGGAACCCACACAACAACTAGAACACCCGGGAGAAGAAATAAACACATCCCAGGGGTGGGCCAGACCAGCCCAAAAGAGAGTGGACACCTTGATAACCCTAGTTCATCATCTGAGGTCCAGCAATCTACCTACCATTGGGCAAATAGCTCAGATGCTAGGATGCATGGCGTCATGCATAGATCTGGTACCATGGGCCAGGTGGCATATGAGTCCACTACAGAACTACATGCTGACACATGAATCCCCAAATGAGCAGAACCTGCAGGTCAGGATACCATTGCCGGACATGGTGCAGCGGTCCCTAGCCTGGTGGACTACGAGTCATGATCTCACACGAGAAGTCCCAGTAGAAATGACCTACAGTGCAACCATTGAGACAGATACAAGTCTCCTAGGGTGGGGAGCATGCTTGGGATCCCACTATACCCAGGGCCATTGGACAACCACAGAGGCCAAACTGTCCGTCAGTGTGTTGGAGATGAGGGCAGTTTACCATACCCTAAAATCTTTCCAGTTATCCACCTCAGGCCAGTTGGTCTTAATTCATTCTGACAATCAGGTCATGGTGGCCTACATTGCCAAGCAGGGAGGCACCAGAATCAGAGCTATGCAGAAGGAAGTGACGAGGGTGTTGGACTAGGCTCAGGCCAGCCTCGTACACATTGGTGCAGTCCACCTAGCAGGCAAGCTCAACATCTGAGCAGACTGGCTCAGTGGTCAAAGGGTGCATCTGAGGGAGTGGTGCCTGCACTCCAACCTGTTCCAACTGATCCAGGAAACATGGGGTCCCATTTCCATGGACCTCATGGCAACAGCGGAGAATGTCCAGGTAAAAAGATCCTTCTCATGATACAGGGAGCATCTCTCCCAAGGGAAAGATGCTCTATCACAGACATGGTCCAGGGAGTGGGCGTACATCTTCCCACCCATTCTCTTACTGCCACAGGTCCTGTCCAAGATTCAACAATCCCACAGGACCGTCATCCGAGTGGGACCATACTGGCCATGGAGAGCCTGGTTCTCAGTGGTAGTGGCCATGGCATTGGACAAATGCAGACTGCCCTATCGAATGGACATGTTAATGCAGGGACCCATAGTGCACTCTGCACCAGGGACCCTCAAGTTCATGGCCTGGCTCCTGAAAGGCAGAGACTGCTGAAGGCCGGATACCATACTTCCGTCATATCCATGCTGCTGCAGTCCAGAAGGCCTTTGACCGCCTCCACCTGCGGAAGACAGTGGTCTATCTTTGTGGCATGGTGCAGGGACAGGGGCAAAGAACCAGAGCAAGGTGACATGTTGACCATTCTGCTGTACTTACAGCAGGGGGGTGGATAAAGGCCTATCCCATTGTTCCCTATGAGAGCAGCTGTCTGCCATTGGTGCCGTCATCGACCCTATTGGGCAACATAGCCCAGTAGCTCACCCTGACACAGTATGCTTCCTCAGGGAGGTGGAAGTGCTATGTCCCAGGGTCAGGACCCTAGTTGCTCCCTGGGATTTGACCCTAGTCCTGGACTTGCTCAGCACAACAACGTACCGAGCCATTGCAGGAGGTGGACCTATTTTGGGCAGGTCTAAAAACCTGTTTTCTCATGGCCATATGCTCCTCTCAGAGGATTAGTGAACTGGGGGCCCTCTCATGTAAGAAACCTTACATGGTATTCACCCCCTCATGGGGTACACCTATGGACAGTTGCAGCTTATCAGCCCAAGGTCACATCCATGTTCCATAGGGAACAACCAATTGAGTTACCAATGCTATCCAATAGGTCTCAGACAGGCAACATTGTGTTGCCTCATCATTTGAATGTGGGGGGCTCCCTAGCCATATACATTTCCAGAACTCAACCCATACGTAAGACTGAGAGGTTGTTTATTGTATCAAAAGGACAATGACAGGTTAGGGCAGCATCCAAAACCATGATAGCAAGCCGGCTCAAGAGAACCATTCAAGAGGTCTGCAAGGCAAAGAATCTGATGCCTCCAGAAGGCATTAGGGTTCACTCTACCAGGGCAGTGTCCACCTTCTGGGTGGAGAGGGTGAATGTGTCCATGCAAGAAATCTGCAGAACAGCTACTTGGACTTCCATCCATACCTTCGACAGACACTATAGGTTGGACCATTTGTACAGATCACAAACCCCTTTTGCTACTCAGGTTCTCTTAGCAGGCAGCTTATCCTCCTCATCTCACTCTCAGACCACTATGTCCCACCCTACTTGGGTACAGTACTGCTGCTTATCAACCCATGATGTGAAGTCTGGAGTGCCATGGATGGTTAACCCAACACAATGGGTGTTTACTCACCTGGTAAAGGTGACTGTGTTGGTTGACATCCATGGCAACTCCACGGCCCTCCCTGCAGAGCAGTCAGAGTGACTAGCAGTATAGTCTAACAATAGTAAAGGGGGAGTGGAGTGATATTGCAGAGATTTTTGAAGACATCCAGGATGTCTCTTGTCGTGCATTTAGGGGGCTGAGTATTAGATTTGTATCAATAGGAAATAAATTTGGGCCTTCTGGCCATGTTCAGATGGTGTCTCAGTGTGTGTGATTATCTAAAGTTTCTTGTGGTGTTACTAACCTTATTTTCACCTATGGACGATTCGAACTGGAGATCAGGGGTTTCTGGGATCTGGGGTCTAGAAATTTGATCCTAGGTCATGTGCATCACTAGCCTATCTGGTGGGCTAAAACCCATGATGTAAGGTCTGGAGTGCCATGGATGTCAACCAACACAATCTCCTTTACCAGGTGAGTAACACCCACTTCTCACTGCCACGTTTCACTTTCATATGAAGCAGCAGGGAATGGCTCTCTCTGGTTACTAGTGATGTCACAATTTCCTGCATTTTGTTGGTAGCTTGTGAAAGTCACTGCTCGTGCAGCAAGGATTGTGGTGCCTCATGGTGTTTGAGTCTCATTTCTGATGATGTAGTGGGAGGAACAGAACTACTTTGTTAGCCTCCAGAGTGCTGATCCACACATCATCCCAGTAGTGCCAGATGAGAAACTTCTGATTAGCAAACAGAAAATAAAAAAAAACTTCAGATATTGGCAGTGATAGCCGACTGCATCTGAAAATGACTATTAATTCCAAGCAGTACACTAGCTCTTTAAGAGTCTATGCCACTTTAAGCCCCACTGGATTATTACTGAGGAGGCCATGGCTTTTCATTCCTACTGAGAGGAGTTTGGTTTTGCTTCAGTTTATTTTGCATCTGGCCAAGGCCTCATATTCCTCCAGTAGGCTCTGCACTTTATGCAAACTTTCCTCTGGATTGCATATGCACATGGTATATCTTATTAAAGACACATGCAATAACATTACCAAAGATACATGGTAACATTACAACTATGCTGTTCTGTTCCATACAGGGAATCAAGGATGACACAAGAAGGTATGTATAAACAACAGTCTCTCTATTACTGACCCTCGCCCACTGTAAGTACAAAAACTAATATAATTTCTGGCTCACATTCCCAGGTTCACAAATAGTCAGAAAGAGGATGCTGGATCTAAAGTTACACTGGTGACCCATAACCCGAGTCTAGGGGTGTACAAAGGCCACCTACAGTACAATGCTCGGAAGGAAATGAAATCCATCGTCAGCCCTGGTAAAGGAGATGTTTTTGTACATTTAGTTAAAAAGAATTCAATAGAGATTTTCTGAATCTGAAGATAAGTTGGTGACCCATGCCCTGAGTCTGAGGTTGTACACAGGCCCGCTGCAGTACAGTGTGTGAAAGAAAATGAAATCCATCATCAGCCCCACACAAGCGGGACATTTCTGTACCTTTTAGTTACAAGGACTTCCAGAGGGGGCTCCTAAACCTAAAGATAAGTTGGTGACCCATGACCTGAGTCTGGAGGTGTACACAGACCCTTTTCAGCATAGTGTGTGAATGGAAATGAAATCCATCATCACCCCCCCCCCCCACAAGGGAGACATTTCTGTACCTTTTAGTTACAAAGAAGTCTAGAGGGGGCTTCTGAATCTAAAGATAAGATGGACACCCATGACCTGAGTCTGGGGGTGTATGAAGGCCCTCTACAGTATAATGTTTAGAAGGAAGTAAAATCCATCTTCAGCCCTGATAAGGAAGGAAATTAATAGAAACAGAAAAGTGACAGAGAGAAAATGTCATGGACAGTAGATCTATTCTGTCCCAAGATTCCTGACTTAGAATATTTCTAATTTTGTTTCCCCTCATACTTCCCTCTCCTTTCCACATTATCCCAGCCAATAACTTCCTTAAATGCACCCCAGATTCTCTTGAGCCCTGATCAGGGCAGGCCTTAGGGTATATGGTGCCCCTAGGCGAACTTGGCAGTGGCACCCGCCCCATTTTTTTTGTCTTCTCACCCCAACACTATCCATGACATTCGTAATGACAGACCACTTCGTTAAAAAATAATTAAGACCAATAATTTACCTTTTTTTACAGTATGTGAAATCCTCATATTTGTGTTGGACAATCCTTTCTGCATAGTTGAATATTATCTGCTGTCATCCAGTAGTTAGGTTCTGCCCTATGCTAATATCAAGACAGGCAACTACAACAAGTTACATAATGTAGACAGAGAAAGAATGTGCTACAGAATTAAATAACTAGCATGATAAAGGACAATGTATAGTTTGTAGTAAGCAGCTAATGGCAAATAAACACATACAAAGTTCATTAGTGTGACCAGTTTTATTTTTTTTAAGATGTCTGTTGGATGCAGTGAATATAAAGATTTGTTCATTTAAACGAAAGACTCTTTAGAACACGGCAGATTGCTATAGTGTCATGTATATTATTATGAAATGGGTAGAAAGAATGCTGGCTCCTGATTGGCCAAGAGCAGCTTTCAGCCGGGCCGTTATCCCAGCACAACAGCCCAGCTAAAAATAATGTATTTAAAAAGGCATAACATTTACTAAAAATTACCCATTTCATAACTGCAATAAGGCACTGCAGGGGGTGTGTTATGGTGGGCTAACAGCCCTTCTCAGGTGGTGCTAAAAAAATAGTTTGGCAATATGATTCTTTATTGCAAGAATTTCAGGGTTTAAAAAGAGCATTTTTGTATTCATCTGCATCATGACTGCAGTCAACTATTGAACAAAGGGCCGGAGTGACAGGAAGAGGGAGGTGTCTAACAGTCTAGGCAGGTAAAGGCGGAGCGGAGGCCAAAACTGGCCATGGAAATAAAAGGTAAAATTAAAAATCTATTCACTCACTTATCTCATTGGGGACCAAAACAGCTTCTATGGCTCTTAGCTTGTTAGTTGCTAAACCAATTATCCGTGGTCATTGGCAAGACTCAGCTTCCCCCTCTAGGTCTAAATGGTTGATCAAAATATTACATGTCTTTAATGCAGAAATATCTATTGCTTGTTTTTACTACACCTTTCATATATACAAATGTAACCCCCAGGGGGCGCTATCCCAAGGGCTATTACCATTGCCTGTTCCGACTGTAACAGGGTGAGGGGCCTAGATCTGTTGGCTGGTGCCTCCACCCAGAGGTTGGGGTTAGAACAGTTGAGGTTGACTTGGTCACAGCACTCTGGGTTGCTGCAGCCCCCCTTTCTCCACACTAGTGGCCCACACAGTTCAATTACAGTGTTCTTACCATATACACTTACCCCCTGGCTCGAACCACTCAACTCACTCCGGGGACCCCAGAAAAGCAAGGTGCAGTTACACAATATTCACTGGGCAGTAATTCACCTTTAATACACAAACTAGCCAGTGTACCTTTGCAAAACGAACAATCTGATTTATTTAAGGGGAGATAACAAGGACCGGGGGGAATCAAGTTGATTGGCTTACCACCACAATATATGAGTATCTACCTAGGGCTCTGTGCACAGGTCTAACTTATAAGTTACTGTCTATGGGTACCCAAGCACTAAAGGCTAGCTCCTCGATGCAGCTGGTTGGGGCCCTGACACAGAAACAGGCATGAGAGTCCTACGGAGATTAAATAGAGCCATCAGGCTCAGTTAGTGTAGTCGGCTAAGTAACCAGAAGATCTTGCCCTTATTAGGAACATTTGACAGGGAGCTACCCTGATTTAGTACTCAAGACTCCAGAAGCCCTCACACCACTTACAGGACCGAGCCTGGACTCCGAACACTTCTCCACATATTTATATGGAAAGCAACAGAGGGGTACCATACCAGGCAGCTGCTCCTAGGGCCCGACCGAATTCATAGCTAATTGGGAGTCTCACTGCACCTTCACTTTTCCTGACAGACTGAGCGCGATTCAACAGATTCTCCAGTTCTCTACAGGGTGAGCCTAGTAAGTAGCTGCGCTCCTGCACAGTCTCCTTTGACCGCTGCCCAGCGGAGTTAGTCCGAACTTGCTGGTGATTCAAAGTGACCAACACTGGCCTTACACGCGCTTCCCACATGAAACTCAATGGCGCAGGAGCCCAGAGCTCCTTCCTCGCTCACAGCCACAACGTCTCTGCCCCTTGGTAGTATAGGGCAATCCTCTCAGTTCAGGCACCACCCAATCCCTTTGGTGGGCTGCTGATGCCAGTCACTTAATTTTGCCCTCATTGGTGCAAAAAGGCACCATGGTTCAGACTTCACTTCCCAGAATTACTAGCTGTGTCCTCAATGGTCAGCCGGCCCACTAGAGAGTCCTAATTCTGGTTGGTCAAACAGATCTCCATTTTAGGGTTCCCCATTTCCCACTGGCCCATTTCAATAGTCCAGGTCTAAAATGGAGGGGCCAAGCACACACAGTACCAGCTGCAAAAGAAGCAAGTTAGACAAACTGTAATTCCACTTAACACTCTAACTAATTATAGCCAAACAGTTACATCTTTCAAAGGGGCTCCCATTGCACTTTTCAGCGACTACATGAAGGGAGCGATTGCCCTGCAGCTTAGGCGGTATTCAGACAGGGAAACCCCAGTCCCCCCATTCAATCACTAAAACCTGTGAGCAGGCAACTCTTAAAGAGACAGTACTGGAGGCTCTAAAAGCACTCACTATGCCCGCATCTAGCAGCCTTACGCCGAACACCAATTTGGCATAGAGCATTTAGACAAGCTCCAGAAAGGCTTTTAGGAAACCCAATTAATGGGGGGGGGGGTTACACCAAGTTCACTGGGATAAGTTATATTCTTTATTATTGGTACACTGACTTTTATTGCTTTGAAGAATTTGTGTTTCTATGTAGAAGATCTCTATGAGGGATACACTGGAACCAGATATCTGTTCTCTTCTGTTGTTGGTTTTTAATCCCCCATTTATACCTCCTTGTTTTATTTGACTTAAATGATAATCTTGCATGGCCATATTTGGGGGGGATTCGGGGTTGTAATTTTTTTTTAAATTCTTGTTGTAATTCTTCTGTATGTATACTTATTCTTGTTGCCTGTTAGTCTTTTTGTAGTTTTCTTAACATTGTTGGTGACTTTGTATGTATCATTCTGTTCTTTTGTATCCTTGTTATTAAATACTGTACTTCGGTTCTCTTAATTACAAAAAAAAAAGTTCCTTCGCACTTCCTGTCTGTGTCCTATCACAGTCAGCCTGGACAATCAGCTCCCCAGAGAGGTGAAACACCATCAGAGACAGTAGCTTACACTCCCCCCAAAGGAACACCTACTGTAGGTCACTTCTAAAAGCAACATGGCACCTCTAGTGCCTCCTGGATGGCTTATACATTCCACAGAAAGAGTGATATAAATTTGACCATACCTTCACTTCCTGCAACCAAGCTCAATCTTGAAGAAACACAGAGGTGAGGCACCTTGCTCTCATTTCCATACTACTGATTAGAGACACTGTCTTAAACACTCCATATTACCCATAACGGGATCTTTTCCAGAATAGCACCCCCCAATATCTGCCCCCCCCAGTCCAAATGCTAGGGTCTGAGATCAAAATTGGTCTCAATGGGCTTTGAGGAGAAATCTCCTAAAGATTCTTGGTTGGGGCTACCTGACCACAAATGTAATTGCAAAAATGGCCTGGATAACTGCATCAGAAGCGACAGCAGTAATGACCTGGATAAGGGCCTCAGTGCCTGACGTGGAGGGCCCCAATCACTCGCTATCAGCATCAGACCCAGAACCTGGTACAGTATGACAGCAGAAATCACTAGAAAGATCTCAACCACTGAATCTCTGAGGCATGGTCTAGTTCCTGTCAGCAAACATGATGAACTTCCACTTATCAGTCTGGACTGACCACCGCTTCCCACTGCTCCAACCTCCACAGTATCAAGGGGCTTTTATCCCTGTCAATTATCCAGCTGAAAAACTCCAGAACATCTAGAGCCTACTGTTTTTTTTAATGGATCATTGTCGATGATTGATCAACCCTCTGCCTCGGCTCCATGAGGACCCCAGCCGCCAGCCCTCCAGATGTTGTGTGAGTGAATGAGGAAGAGGAGGATTCCGCGTCAGTGCACGCTCACACACAAGACAAGCCCAACAGTTGGCTGGCTGGGTTTCTGGTGGTAGTGGCACCTGGGTGGCATGTGTGAGTGACTGGTGTGCTGTAGTAGGAGGGGCTACTGGCTACATCAACTGAACTGATCAACATCATGGGTGGGTGAGTCAGGTCCTGAAAACAAGTTCACTGTCCGCCACAAGGTCCTACTTTGACTTGTCTTGCAGCTGGGCTTTACTGGCTCAGGCTGCCGTGGCGACCGACTGCCTAAGTTACATAAAAAATGGCATAGAACAGAAATAGTAGTAGACAGACTAGACAACCTGTAGGGCCCCCCACCCCAAAAAAAATCTGATTTCATGCCTTTCAATATCGCAGCTGTCAGTGATCAGAAAAAAAAGGGGGACAGAAAAAAAATGTAACTGTTCAGTCAAACTGGTGCCCCCTGCTACACGGTGCCCTAGGCGATCACCTAGTTCACCTATCCTTAAGGCTGGCCTGGTCTCTGACTCCACAACCTTGCCAAAAGGTGCATATCTTTTAGGAGCAAAGACTTCCTCTACCCCAATATGAGAGGTACAAATACAAAACCTTGAAACAGCTTTTTACATCCCAGAATCACTACTGATGTGCCCTCCTTCACACCTTCATCTGCATGGCCATTAGGATTCACTCAGACTCCAAGGACCAACGAGGACCACTGCATGTAGTCATGGACAATGTAACTGACCCAGGTGCCACAGGATTACCTGGTGTTTCTTTTTCTAACATTTTGGAACCATGTGATTATCAGGGATGGGAGATGGGAATAAGACAATGCCCAGTGTCAGCACTGAGCTGGCATCATTAGCTGCGAAGTGCCATGCAGGAGATTTTCAGCCAAACCCCATGACTGTTCCTTGTATAAGGAGGCAAGCTGGACCTCTCTGGCAACCAGAAGATTTATTCATACATGCACCTGAGTTTACAAAGCACTAATAAGTAAGCTGCCCCTCTATATCACTTCTCTCCTCCACCGTTCCCACAGCTCCTATGCACAAAGGAAATGTGCACGCATCTCACTGGAGGCACCCAAAATTCACACTCGCTTTGGTAAGTCAGCCATGAACTATGTTCTCCCCACAGCTTGGAACAAGCTTCAGTCCATGCTCAAATTTAAAAAATGTGATCACCCTGAGTGTGTTCAAATAGCTTATTAACAAAATTACTCCTAATGTCTGCGATTGTTATTAACCTTCTCTGTCTGTCCTTATCCTAGTTCTGTTTATCCATATTCTGATTTCACCTTCTCTTCCCCTCTTTCTATGGTAGTAAATTAAATAAATCTCAAATCACACTTATCCATTATGCACTTCTGTATATACCTGGCCATGGCCAGTATTTGTTCTGCTAATGTTAAGTTATTGGTTATTAAATATACATACTACAACTGTGTTATGTGCCCTAACCTTGTAATCATTTACATGTGTTTTTTTTTTAATTGTTGAAGTTATGGTTTATGTACAAGGGACCACCTTGCAAATGAGCTTGCTCAATTGCTGTTATCCCTTCAAAAATAAACTGAACTGAACTCTAGTCTAGCATGCCTGCCTCTCAGAGCTCTTTTTCCTCCTGTTCCTCCTCCAGCCTGAAAACTGTTCTCTGTGAGAACCCCTCTCATGTCTGCCCCTGTACCTTCCTCTCACTATCACTAATCTGTACTTCTCTGTTAACCCTTTCTCCATCTTAATTTTTTTTGTGCTGGTCTCGCAGTCCTATTGGGGACTAGCAGAAGGACCAGCAAGCATCTGATCTGAGCTTATAAATGCACTGTAGGCTATTGAATCCTCACTGTATCCCAGATCTGATGTCAAGTGCAGGGGATTCTGGGATATGTAGTTACAGAAAATGTCAGCTTGTAGGTCAGCAGAATCAATCTGATACAATCTGCTCTACTGCATGGGATTCTGCAGGGGATTCTGGGATATGTAGTTACAGAAAATGTCAGCTTGGAAGTCAGCAGAATCAGCCTGATACAATTTGATGTACTGCAGTAAACAGTAATTAAAAAAAATGTCTTGCACACAAAGTGCTAATTGAGACCAGCCCCACACTTGGGTGAGGGGTTCTTAGTACTGACTTTAAATGGGCTACCTCCATGTTGCCCACTGGAAACAAACTGCTCCTGATATTACTGGGTCCACCAGTGCAAATTCAGATCACAAGAGAAGGATGTTCCTGCCAAGTCAGTTTTATGAATTTAAGAACAGACAATGCTGAGGGGTCTACGCACACCAAAGATTGACAAATCAATGGGCCCGGATGGGTTGCACCCTAGATTGCAAAATGAAATATGACAGGAGCTGGCTGCCCCACTGTTAGATGTTAGAAAACAAGTCACTAAATGGGACCCTGAAATTGGGAAAAAGTAAAAAAACAGGGGCCCTTAGTTTATGAAAAAGTCAACAAAAGTGGTTCTGACTTTTTGCTTATGAATCTACATGTTGATCATTGCATACCTCCTGATTTTGCACACTTCTTTATTCCACTGTCAAGCTACCAATTGTATTTATCCCAGCAGCACTGTTAAAACCTATGCTTTCGCTCTCTAGCTAGTGGGAATGAAGTTTTGAGGATGCATCTGTTCTCATGTCACTTCTCACTCAACATTTGGATATACTGTACTGAATACTTTGAATTCCGCTGTATTATTGTAATTTCACACTGTTGTCTGAAATCTGACTGTATTCACTGTTTAATGTGAATATACCTACTCATATGCTCACACTGTATATCTGTATATATTGTCTCACATGTCTGTCTGTATATCAGTTTCCTTATGTACCCATTTTGTCCCCTGGGTTGCACCTGGAAATGAGCCTTGGCTCAGTGTGCCATTCCCAGTTACCAAAGTTTTAAATAAATAAATAAATAAAATTCATGTGCTCTGGTGACTGGTCTACAACAGACAGTACAGTCCCCCGTTTGTGACGTCATAATCACTCTCACAACTTTCTCAGCAGTAACAGACTCATCCCTGTCAGGAATTCCCAGTCCTAGATCAGTCCTATCTGTTGGTTAACATGTGCTAAGCGGAGATGAGGGTGGGGGTGATAATCAGTATTCAGACAGATCAGTCATTGTCTAAAACAGTATTTCTCTATTCAGGCCACTGTAGCCACATATGACCAGCAGCACAAGCTTCTGCAGCCACAGAGCCCCAGTTACAAATGGAATGGAATGGACAGTCTTTTACCTTAAAACATGGGAGATACATCTCAAGTAAAAATACATCAGGGGCTTGCTTTATTGTACACTGTGTGATTAGAAAAGTGTTATATCAGAGGGTTTGGGTGGTAAAATAACTAGAAAGTCCACTAGTCAGTGCTGATGGGTGCACTTTGAGACCACCAGTATTTGTGACTTGAGAACTGCTGGTATAATGGAAGCATGACGTTATCAGATCAGTAATAGGTCTCTGTGATATACTATTTGTCATAATAAATATTTGGATGCTAGCGATAACATTTTTGTTCCTTTTCCTATGTATAAAATATGTGTTATAAACTAAATCACTTTGCATTTTACAGTTCCATTCCCTGTGACACTGGACCCAGACACGGCACATCCTGAACTCATTCTGTCTGAGGACCTGACCAGCGTGAGATGTGGTGACACAAAGCAACAACTTCCTGACAACCCCAAGAGGTTTAATTGTCAGCCTTTTGTGCTGGGATCAGAGGGCTTCACATCAGGGTGGCACTGCTGGGAGGTGGAGGTGGGGAACAAGACTGACTGGTATGTGGGTGTGGCCAGAGAGTCCGTCAGCAGGAAGGGGATGATCACACTAAAACCTGAAAATGGATACTGGATGGTGGAGCTGTGTAATGGGAATAGATACATTGCTTGGGATTCAGAATGTAAAGTACTCGGCATAAGTGGAAAACCCCAGAGGATCAGGGTGTACTTGGACTACGAGGGAGGACAGGTGTCATTTTACAATGCTGATGACATGTCCCACCTCTACACCTTCACTGATACCTTCACTGAGAAACTCTACCTTGTCTTCAGTCCTTGGTGTAATAGAGATGGTAAAAATGCAGAACCCCTGAAACTGTAGCCAACACTGTGGTTCACAATGATTTCACACATGGAACTCACTACTGCTATGGTGTTTATACTACTTGGTATGTTCATTTATAGGTGACACTTGACTGCAGGTTTAATTAAAAAAACTACAGATTTTTAACCTTAATTACATTTTAAATCAATTGAGGCAATAGTGGAAGTCAGGGGTTAAGCAATGTTTACAAACAGGAAATTCACAAAGTGATGTTTATGTCGCTTACTGTATATATTGTTTTGGATGACGCCGATCAGAAAGTTTATTGAAAACTACTAACATTTAATCTTAATTAAAGTTCAGTTTGAACTATAATGTAAACTAATGTTCCTCATTGCTGACACGTGGGATTCCCTACGTAATGTTTACAGTGATTGCACACTTATTTAGTTGAATGTGTTTATTGAGAAAGACACAATGAACTGGCACTCATTTCCAGATGTGACCCGAGGAGGGAGAGGGTACAATCAGGAGAAAATAGTAGCAAAAAGTAAGTACAGGACATGAATGTAAACACAAATAAGTAATACATTTAAATTTATTAAATTTATTAAATTAAATGTAAATATATTTAAACTGCTGTTTAAATAAAATAAAATAAATAAATAAAGGGGTCAAATGGTGCCCCCATAAGTTCTGGTCTGCTTTCCAGCTATTTCTATAGACCCCCCTTCTCCATCTATACTTTTATGCCGATTCCTCCCTCTGGATCAGCCTTTCTTTCACCTTGTGCTCCCTCTCCTCCAACTCCTTAAATCTCGTTGTTTTATGTTTACAAACTTTCTTGCAGTCTTCCCTGTTCATAAAACACAACACATGGTAAGACAAGGATTAATTTTTAATAGGTACAATTATTATAAATGCAGAACCACAGATTACTGAATCTAAATTATTTGGAAATCCTTGAATCCTGTTCTGCCTTTTTTTGGATCAAGAACATTATGGATGCCTTATATAAAACTGACCTGGGGTGGGGCCAATGGACATTGACTCCTAGTTACTTAAAACCTACTGATATCCATTGAAAAGGCAATGTGTCTTTAGGTGCTTATGCTCACGTACATGCGGGGAAAACAATGGTTTTCAGCTGATTTTGTACCCTGAAGTTGCCCCTAATGCACTCAGTAGCTCCACTACTTGTAGCTGGGGTGGGGGGGGCGGTGATTCCTCAGGCCTTGTAGTACAGACCAGTAGGTTGTCAGTATACAGAGTGACCTTAACTCTGGTGCCCCCCCCCAGTCACCTGGTAATTCCCTAATGCTGTGTTATACGACTGTGCGTGAGCCAAATATTATTTTCCAAACACTGTGGACATTAGGCTTCCTGTACACTATCTGGTCTCTATTTGGGAAGCACTGCCTGGAGGGGGAGATTTTGAAGTTTCGCCATGCTTCCTTGGCCAATCAAACACTGTTTCTGGAGCTCACAACCAAGGACACCATGTGATCTTCTCACTCCAGCTAGGTACAGGAGAGGAGATAGTTTTTCTGAGAGCTAGCTCCAGCAACTTCAAATTGCCCCCAAACAACTTTTGTTTTTTATCCATGGGCTTCTTTCTGATCAGTAACCAACTCTGATCGCTCAGCATCAGAACATTTTTTTAACTCCTAATGTTTAACATATCCCTTGTGTTACCCCAACTTCTATGAAACTTCTATGTTTCTATGTATACCCTTGAGCAAAGGAGGGAGAGAGGTGATATGATCGAGGCATTCAAACACCTTAAGGGCATAAACAAGGTGAAAGAGTCTAACATGTTTAAATATAAGAAAAATAGCAGGACAAGAGGACACAGCATGAGATTAGCGGGAGGCCGATTAAGGGGGAATGCGAGGAAATTATTTTTCACAGAAAGGGTGGTAGATGCATGGAATGGCTTACCACAAGAAGTGGTGGCTATGAACACAGTGCAGGCTTCAAACAGGCATGGAATAGGCATAAGGGAGCAATACGAATGACTATGAATAGATAGGTCACTGACAGAGCAAAGGCCAATGGCACATTTATAAGGTAGAAAAAGAAATGGGCAGACTGGATGGGCCTTGCGGTCCTTATCTGCCGTCAACTTCTATGTTTCTAACTGCTGAACATGACAGGAGTCATTTTTCAGATCCCCTTCAAAGTTTGCTTTCACAGTCACACTGTGAAATCACCTTTCAGAGACATAACATTGGGTCAGAAAAAGACTGTTGGAAATTTGGGGCCAAAATGTGGGAGCCCACCAAAAATTAGATACTGCCTTTTAGCTGCCCTGTCCTGGGTACATAACAATCTAAAAATGTGCAAAAAGCAGGACACCACTGAAAAGGAGATATTACGAATGTAAGAAACCGCCAGCAAATATAAGCCATTTCGATCTATCAAGTCTGCTGGAATGTGCAGCTCTGTGTTGTGGCTACTAGAGCTGCTCCCTCCTTAGAGTCTAGCCCCCCCTCAACCCCACCCCACTAGTCCTCCCCCATTACAATCATCTCTTTCACCCTGTCCCACACCCTCTTAGAGTTGTCTACTGTTCTCAATGATACCACCTCCTCCGGGAGCCCATTCCATCTGGACACCACTTCTTCAGTGAAAATGCTTCTCCTTATTTCCCTTTCAAATCTTCCACCCTCCAATTTAAGACTGTGCCCCCTCATTTTCCCTTTTCCCCTGATGTTGAAGATGCATTCTATGTTGACCTTATTTATACCATTAAGGTACCTGAAGGTTTCAGTCATGCCCCCTCCCCCTCCCTTCCTTCCTCAAATGAATACATGTTGAGCTCCCTTAACCTCTCCTGATAGGGTGTGTCCTGCAGGCCCTGTATCATCTTTACTGATCTTCACCGCACCGCCTCCTGTAAATTGATGTCCCTTTTCAGGTGTGGGCACCAGAACTGCACACAACACTCCAGTTGCAGTGTCACCAGTGACCTGTACTGCGGCAGAAGGACCTCATTTCTCCTGGAAGTGAATCCTCTGGCTATGCCCCCCAGCATTCTATTTCATTTGATCTAGTCTGTCCTGGATAAATATATGTTAAAATTGTGTACAAGCAAGACATGGTATGACAGCAATGCAAGCAATGAACATTCAGCATTAACAAATGCTTGTTAGTTACCGGGCTCAGCATCAACAGCCATTGAGGCCACTGGGGACTGTATTGCTGACTGCCCCATTCCCAGTGCTTTGCTTTCAGTGCCTCACTGTGTGCTTTTTTGAGAAGCACATTTGTGTGTGTGTGTCTTGTGTTTGTCAGGTTCTGGACTCGGTTCACTGCATGGCTCAAGAGGATGTTGGCTGACCTCTGCCTCCCACAGCTCACTGCATACAAGTAGCCTGTGGGTGCATGTTTTTTTCTTTTTTTAGAGTCTACATTACCTGAGTGTGCATGGCTGTGTACACAAATTTTCTTTCTAAACTGCTGCAGTGTTTCTGAGTGCATCAAGTTTGACTCACTGAGTTGCATGTATTGTGCTGTGTACCATTCCTAGCTGAGTTTTAGTGTACCACTTAGCTGGCATCAGCAGACTCTATCTCTGTTATCAATCTGTAGCTGTTGCTTGAGTGGTGCGGGTATTATCAGTGTAATTTTGCATACCCTTCCAAGCTTGTTTTTAGTGTACAATCTAGATGATGTTGATAGACTCTGTCTCTGTTATCAGCCTTTGAAAATTGAGCCCACTGGGTTGTGTGTGTTGTGTTGCGTACCATTACAAGCTTGTTTTCTGTGTATGACTTAGATGGTGTTGGCTGACTCTGTGTCTGTTATCAGCCTTTGAAAATTGAGCCCACTGGGTTGTGGGTGTTGTGTTGTGTACCATTACAAGCTTGCTTGTGATGTACGACCTAGGTGGTGTCAGCTGACTCTATCTCTGTCAGCCTGTAGTTGTTACTTGAGTGGTGTGAGTATTATCACTGTTGTATTTTTTGCAAGTAGCACCAATATAAACATTTAGTATTACAAATACACACTAAGTTACAGACATACCAGCATACACAGTGGAGACCAGCCATGTCTCAGCAATCCCATGAATGTGCTTGGTCCAGCCCTAGCAGGCCATCTGTGCCACCAGCTCCGACTGGTGGGGACAGAGTGATGGAAGGTCTTGCTATATTCAATGTTGTAAACTCATTTTCTCCCCTGTGAAGTCTATGGCTTCTAATGTCAGTGGAACATAGGGTATTACTACTAGTACTACTACAACCCCAACTACAAGCACAACTGCTAGTACTAGTACTAGTGTCACTGGGACTGAGGGTAGTACTACTAGTACTGCTACAACCCCAACTACAACCACAGCTGCTACTGCCAGTACTACTGTCAGCACTACTGCAACCACAAATATTACTACAACTGCTAGCACCAGTACTAGTGTCAATACTACTACAACCCCAACTACAACCACAACTGCTAGTACTGTGCTTGTACTAGTGTCATTGGGACTTAGGGTAGTACTACTAGCACTGATATAACCCTAAGTACAGCCACAACTGCTAGTACTAGTGTCAGTACTACTACAACCACAACTGCTAGTACTAGTACTACTGTCAGTACTACTACAATCACAACTACAACTGATAGTACAAGTGTCAGTACTACTAAAACCCTACCTACAACTACAACTGCTAGTACTACTATCACTGGGACAGATGGTAGTACTATTAGTACTACTGCAACCCCAACTACAACCACAACTGCTAGTACTAGTACTAGTGTTTATACTGCTACAACCCCAACTACAACCACAAGTGCTAATGCCAGTACTACTGTCAGTATTACTACAACCCCAACTACAACCACAACTGCTAGTACTAGTACTTGTGTTTATACTGCTACAACCCCAACTACAACCACAAGTGCTAATGCCAGTACTACTGTCAGTATTACTACAACCCCAACTACAACCACAACTGCTAGTACTAGCACTAGAGTCAGTACTAGTACTGCTTTTGCAGCACCATCATTTTATAAAAGTAGGAGGGCTTTACGGCTGACATCACCTGTCACAGAAGAAGTTCCCCCTACCAGCAGTTGCAGTGATGTTCCTACAGTTGCCACCATGGTAACTACTTCACCTCCTCACCACACCGTAACCATGATTTCAGCCACCAGTGCCACAGCAAATCCTTTATGCACTAGTGACACCATCACTGCCACTATATCGACTGTGACCCCCACCACTGTCATAACAGTCTGTGCTGTAGTTTGTGCCACAACCACAGCCACTGTAACCACAAACTGTTATTTAGAAAATGGGTAAAAGTAATTCAGCCTTCTGATTAGCTGAGGTACTTCTCTAGGTGGGCATCTATCAGACAGCAGATGCCCACCTATTAAATGTACTAAACCAGCCAGCCCCATCACCAGAATGTCTGTGCCCAGCCAGCTCTCCAATTGGCTACAACCCCTCCCCTCATTTCCTAGTCAAAATATCCACCATTTTTTCTCTCATTTACCAAGAGCCGACATCCCACTCCAGTCCACAACACGTTCTCTGTAGAAAATTGCAAATGTAATTTGTACTCCTGCTGCCTTTCATATCAAATAAAAAAAAAAAACCTTGGTTTTCTGCGACCATGATGTCATCATTCACTTTGCCTGCACAGCCAAAACTCTGTACTTCGCAGTCTCCACCTCACGCTGAAGCAAGGGAATCTATATAAGAAATATACCGAGATGCAACGAGCAAAACAAAC